>CM057457.1:245495000-246120000 GCA_016271365.2 Neoceratodus forsteri
ATTCTAAAGGGGTTGGAACCAACCGAACCAATCACCTGTCAGGCGGGGTCAGTTCGGTCGGAACCGGCCGGAGTGATTGGACTATATTAATAGCCCTAGCAATCTCTTCAGCGGTTGGGATCTGAGGGGCTGGATCCGAACCGGCCGATTTCTTTTTTCATTCTGAAGGAACCAATCCTTCAGAATCCGATTTCCTTTTGCCTGAGGAGGTATCGCCCATGTCAGCAGGCACCTCCTCAGGTTTGGTCGAACCGAACCAGGCTGGCCATCCAGATTAGCGGACTTCTCGGCCTCTTTCCCAAGCCGAGCTAATCTTTTTCTATAGTGGCCTTAGGGAAATTTGCACAAATTTGGCAGCCTGATCTGAAGTGGTCAAACCCCAGACAATCAACACATGTGAGGTGGGGATCAGCTTTAGCAAAAGCCTCCCCACACTCAGAACAGTGTTGAAACCCAGTGGGACCGGTTTTCTTTCTGGGTTCCTCAGACATTGCCTTATGAATAAAATTACCCTTAACAGCTGTTACGCCAGATAATACAAACTTTTCGGTCACCAGCCGGTTCAAGGGCTGTGTAAAAAAACCAGAATAAATCCTCGATTTTTTGAGACCGAAAAAGTACCGGACCACACTAAAGTAGAATAAACAGCAAAAATTTAAACAATCACTTCAGTTCCCAACCAGAAAGAAACCAAACAAAACAATTTCTATCTCTATCTACTATACTGTACTACCTGTACCGCAGAGAGAGATTTGAGTACCGAAAAATAAAGAAACAGTTATGAAAAACCGAACAAATCACTATACCGAACGAAGCAGCGAAGGAGAAATCTCCACAGCGTCTTCACAGTAGGCGGAGTAAAGAATCTGACAGTTACTTGAGATGTACCAGAGACAGAGGTTTGAAAACCGAGCTCGAGCTCAACGTTCTATGGCTGGCATAGAGTTAACCCTTCTCTCCAGAGCAGTTCAAGTGCTGAGGCTAACTGCATATAGTCAGAATACAGCAAGACTTCATGTTGTTTGAAAAAGAAATCTATCAGATTTGTTTGACAAGATCTTCCTGTTGTGAATCCATGCTGCCCTGGATCCTGTGCTCTGCTGGATTTGAGATATGAAATCATAGAAATCCGACAGCAGAAAAGGACCCCATAGGCCCATCAAGTCTGCCTGTTCCTCACCCCTACTCATCTCCTTTTGTACGGGCCCTGCCCTTCCCCCCACTCACCAACCCCATATGTCTGTCCCATGCCTTCTAGAATCCCTCCACCATTCCAGCCACCACCACCACCTCTGTTAGTTTGTTCCAGGCCTCCACCATCCTCTCCGTGAAGAATCTCCCCCTCACACTGCCTCTATATCTTCCTCCCTCCAGTCTTAGGCTATGCCCTCTAGTTGTAGCCCCCTCCTTCCTATTAAATAAGCTCCCCTCCTTCATCTTACTGATCCCCTTCGCGTACTTAAAAGTTTCAATCATGTCCCCCCTCTCCTTTCTGGTCCCTAATAGGTACAGATCCAGTTCCCTACACCTCTGCTCATATGGCTTTCCCTGCATACCGTGCACCATCTTGGTTGCCCTTCTCTGAACCCTCTCTATCCCATCTATGTCCTTGTGTAGGTGCGGTCTCCAGAACTGGACCCTGTACTCCAAGTGCAGCCTCACCATGGCTTTGTAAAGAGGCATCAATACCGCCCTCCTTCTGCTAGTTATGCCCCTCCCAATGCATGCCAACATTCCATTTGCCTTCCCCACAGCTTTGCTGCACTGGCTACCTACATTAAGGCTGCTTGACATTATAATCCCCAGATCCCTCTCCTACTGTTTTTTTGACCCCCCCCGTCCCAGAGTGTAAGCTGCTCATGGGTTTTTACACCCCAACTGCATCACAGTACACTTTTTGGCATTGAATTTCAGTTGCCAAGTTTCTGAACACCCCTCCAGAATCTTCAGGTCCTGCCTCATGGCCTCCACCCCCCCCCCCCGGGAGTGTCCACCCTATTACAGATTTTAGTATCACCTGCAAATAGGCACACCCTTCCCTCCAACACATCCGCTATATCAATGATGTAGATATTAAAAGAAGAGGTCCCAGTACTGACCCTGGGGCACCCACTCACCCTGGGTGCACCCCAGTTACCATTACACTCTAGCTTCTACCCACCAACCAGATTTCCACTCACCTGGTTATTTTTCTGTCCAACCCCAGCTATCCAGCTTATTTACTAGCCTTCTATGAGGATAGTGTTGAAGGCCCTACTAAAATCCAGATAGGCTACGCCGACCGCCCCCACCCCCACTCAACCACCTGCTTCACCCAATTGAAGAACTCTATCAGGTTCATCTGACATGACCTCCCATTCGTGAAGCCATGCTGCCTATTGTCCTGCAGGTCGCTATCCACCAGGAAGTCCACCACCCTTTCCTTTATTAGTTATATACTTACTTATATATCACATTTCATATATTTATAGTTATGTTTATTTATATATCACAAACCTTTCTTTTAGTCGTGATTCTATTAGTTTCCCCACCACCGAAGTCAGGATGACTGGCCTGTAATTGCCAGCCTCCTCCCTGCTCCCACTTTTGTGAAAAGGGAGTACATTCGCCCTCCTCCAGTCCTTTGTTTTTATTTTTTTTATACTTGTTTATTAAATTTATTGCCGTTACATTCAAGTTCCATTCTTACCACTTGATTATACAATAAGCATGTTTAGTAACAGACATTTATAGAATTACAGTATTTAAGCTCTAAAACATCTATATTTTTAACATATCTACCTCTTCCAGTCCTTTGGTACCACACCTGTTTCCAACGAACTGCTGAACAGGGCTGTCAGTGGTGTTGCCAGCACCTCCCTGAGTTTTTTTAATACTCTGGGAAGTATCCCATCCAGCTCCATTGCTTTGTCCATTTTCAGATTAGTAAGTTCCTCTAAGACTCTCTCCACCTTAAATGGACTGGTGTCTACCTCCCTCCCAATGGTTATTCCATCGCCTAACTTTGGTCCCTCCCCTTCTTCTGTGAATACTGAACAAAAATACTTGTTCTGGATTTCTGCTTTTTTTCTGGGTCCCCCTCTGCACACTTCCCTCCTTCCCTTTTTAGCCTCACAATCCCACCCTTAGTCTTTTTTCTTTCATTAACGTACCTGAAAAAGTTCTTGTCCCCTTTTGTTATTGCCTGGGCTATTTTTTCTTTTGGTTGCACTTTTGCGCTCCTGACTGCTTTCCCAACCTCCCTCTGCCTTTCCAGATATAGTTCCCTGTCTTCTTCCCTCTGTGTTTCCTTGTACTGCCTGAATGCCACCCTTTTCGGCCACTTCCTTTGAGAACCATAGTGATTTTTTTCTTTTTTGCTTACTTACCTAATGCAATGGCTTGCTGCCTCCACTATGGCTCCCTTAAGATTCTCCCATTGTTCCTCCACCCCACCCCACCCATTTCTCTTTCCTGCCAGTGATTTCCTAAGACATTCCACTATCTTTGCAAAGTTGGCCCGCCTGAAATCCAGGACCCTTGCTTTCATGTGGTTTGACTCTTCTGCTGTTCTCACATTGAACCACAACATACTGTGATCACTTGATCCCAGATGGCTCCCCACTTTTACATCTGCAATTCTGTCCTGCTGGTGAGTACCAGGTCCAAAGTTGCTCCCTCTCGGTGGGCTCACACTAGCTGTCTTAGGCATGCCCCTGCAGGGCTTCTAGGATGTCTCTGTTCCTGCAAAGGCTGCAGCCTGGTTACTCTAATCCACTTCCAGCAGATTGAAGTCTCATAGAAACATAGACTTTGATGGCAGATAAGGACCACTTGGCCCACCCAGTCTGCCCATTTCCCTACCTATTGGATAAGCTGCAGATCCTAGTTAACCGACAGCCTACTTCGTCTTACCCCCCCACTAGAATTGCCTTATGTCTGTCCCATGCATTCTTGAATTCCCCCACGTTTTTGACCCCACAACCTCCTCAGGAAGTCCTTTCCATGCGTCCATCACCCTCTCCGCCTTCTGGACTGCAGGTGGGAGCGAGTTCCACAGGGTCAGCCCAGAGACACTAAAAGCATGATCTCCCAAGGTCTTAAGCCGAACCCTGGGAACGTCCAGGAGGCCCCTCGAAGAGGAGCGGAGGGAGTGAGCAGAGGACACCAGTGTCAGGAGCTCAGACAGGTAACCAGGACCCAGCCCGTATATGGCCTTAAAGGTGAAGACCCACCTTAAAAGAGGACCCTCCACCTGACTGGCAGACAGTGCAGGGCATGCAGGACTGGAGTCACATGACTGGACCTTGAAAGGCCTATCAGCAACCTAGCCTCTGAGTTCTGCACTAGCTGCAGTCTGCGGAGGGTCCCTCCCATGACCCCGAAGTACAGAGCGTTACAGTAGTCAACCCTAGAAGTCACAAAGGCATGCAGTGGTGTCAGCAGGTCCTCGGGCGGAATGAGGAACTTAATCCGAGCAATGTTCTGCAAGTGGTAAAAAACACTGCTGACTACAGATGACACCTGATCTTCAAAGGTCAATCTGCAGTCAAGGATCATGCCCAGATTTCACACCCTTGGAGAAACCACCAGTGGCACAGACCCCAGAACAAGTCCAGAGTCCGTCCCCGGTATCAACTCATCACGACCGCGACCAAGCTCAATCACCAGTACCTCAGTCTTAGCTGGGCTGAGTCTCAGCCAGCTGGTAGCCATCCAGTCATTGATTTTAGCCAGACAGCTGTTAAGCACGTTGACTACTCCCGATGTTCCAGGTACAAAAGACAAATACAGCTGGGTGTCATCTACATAGCAGTGAAACTCCTCACTGCATTGTCAAATGATCTCACCCAGGGGCAGCATATACACTGTGAACATAGGCAACAAGATCAAACCCTGAGGCACTCCACAGGACAGAGGCACTGGGGAGGAGGAGGATAAATTCCCCATCACCACCCACTGCACTCTGTCCAAGAGATAGGACTCAAACCATTTGATGACGGTACCGGCGAGTCCACAAAACTCACAGAGCCAATCAAGAAGCACGACATGATCCACAGTGTCAAAAGCTGAGGAGAGTTCGAGGAGCACAAGAACTGACCTGTCTCCTCTATCTCTAGTCCTGAGCAAATCATTATGCACTCTCACTAGAGCAGTTTCAGTGAGATGTCTGGCCCGAAAACCTGACTGGAAAGGCTCATAGATATCCGAGGACACCAGGCATTCCTCAAGCTGTTATGCCATCAGTTTCTCAACAACCTTGCTCAAAAGCGGGGTTGGAGGCGAGATGATAATCGCCAGGACATCTGGGTTGAGGAAGATTTCTTTAGGAGGGCTTCACCAGTGCTTCTTTCAAAGCAACTGGGAAGACCCCTCCACCATCAAGCACCTGGCAATCCTGGTAAACACCGCCACCAACACACCCCATTAAACACACTGGTGCTGGGTCCAGATCACAAAGATGTGCTTCAGCTCTAAGATCACCTTAAGTCACTTCAGACACCTCCACTGGCCTAAACTCCCCAGGCAGACTTAGTGCCTCTGAAACTCCCAACTCGATCACGCGAGTGAAAGCCTCCCTGGCAGAATCCCTGACTGAATGGCCAACACTGTGTTGGAGAAAACAGAGTAAACTCTTCACATAAAGTGGTCGAAAAGCTTTTTGGCCAAAGACAGGCAGGATGTAAAAGACTGTCCACGGTCCAAAACAGCTGAGATGGTCTGTTTCTCCCGCAGCAATTTCCATGGA
Source organism: Neoceratodus forsteri (assembly GCA_016271365.2). Lineage (NCBI taxonomy): Eukaryota > Metazoa > Chordata > Ceratodontiformes > Ceratodontidae > Neoceratodus > Neoceratodus forsteri. The sequence continues at coordinate 245,500,729 of CM057457.1, forward strand.
CAGAAATTCTGTCTTCTTATGGGACATCGCCCTGGTACTCAACATAGTGAGCGTAGGGCCAGTTTGTCGACCTCCAAGCCATGTCTTCCGTCAGCAATGCTCCAACTTCTGACCCCTGATCTTCATCACCTTGTGATCTCCATCAAACCAAGGGGATCTCAAGTAAGAGGATCTGGGTCATATACGAACTGGTGCAATGGCATCTAAAGCTTTAGCAACCACCCTATCATAGGTGGCCACTGCCAATCTCACATGCTGCATCAACCCTAGATAGGCCAGCTAACGCCAACAGTCCCTCTGGGTCGACACCCCTTAAAGGATACCTAAACAACATTTTGAAAACAAACTATTCAAAAATCTGACTCCGTAGGTGACTAAAGGAAAGGCTGCTGTATTCATTAATGCTAAAACTACATTTATATAATTTACCTAAATGTGTTTCCAGAGCATTTGAAAATTGTAAAATCAGCCTTCCAATTTAAAAAAAAACTGTCTTACCTGCTTCCTAAAATGGCCACCAAATGTGTTATGTGATGACATCATTGGAGACAAAGTCAGAGAGATATATGGCTCTCTACAGTGATAACTAGTTCTTTTTTCCCTTTGTATAAAATTGTTTCACCCAAATGGTCAAAACCATGTGTATTATTTTGCATAATACACATGTTAGGCTATGGTTCTGTTCATTTTGTTTACTTTAACATGCTGAAATTGTGTTTTAATCCAACCAACTTTCTCTGTGGCAAACCACAGTGCAGTACAAATTTTGAATAACCTGGTGCTCTAGTTGTTATGACGGATCCAGGATGCTACAATGGGGATGCTGGGGTAGTGTGCATGCTTAATATGCTCTTTTTAATATCTTTATTAAACCTTTATATTTTCTGCTATTATTCTTTTCTAGTACGTTTTTGACAGAATCTACAAATGTAATCCATAGTTTGAATGTAAACATTTGTACAATCAATAAATCAGACTTCTTCAACAAAGTGAAATGCAGCAACAGCAGCAGCAAGCAAGTACATTACTATGTGTGTGGGGGGGTTGCAGCCACACCCTTGACCACCCCCTAGAGCCACCACTTTTTTGTAGCAAAGTTCTTGTGCAGTCCAATGTTACAGTTCATACTTTCTCGAAAATCAAATATATGCTTGTCTTGTATTCTTTTTCCATGGGAAATAATAATAATAATAATAATAATCAGCATTTATATAGTGGTTTTCATACATACTGTATCCCAAAGTGCTTTACGGGCAATGCTAGACTGGTAGTGAAGTGACTGAACGTGTCGTGGCAGCCATTTCATACATTAATATCCACACACAGCCTTGGACAATTGCATGAACTGGTTTTATGGGAAGGTGAATGTTGGCCAGGACAACAGGGTCAGGTAGTGATCATGGTGCTGGCAGCCCCACATCTTATTTCTCACAGTGATCTGCTCATATTTCTCTCCTTCTGTCTTCCCCTTCCCTGAATATAGCAGTACCTTGCAAGAGTGGCCTTCTCAGTCTCCCTCTGGTATTCATTCTTCACTATTCTTCCTCACACCGAAAACTGGTGTGTTCATCACCCTTCTGCATCATGAATGTAAGTAGTACAGTTCTCATTTCATTTTGACATATCAAATATAAACATATCTTTCCAGTAAGTCAGGCTGATAGCAGCAGAGAACAAGAGAGAATGATGGGCTTTCTATCCTTAAAGATCTAGGCTAGGGCTGGCCCGCTGGGCAGCAGAGGCATGGCGGCTGTCTGCGGCGCCAACGACCAGGTGTTGGAGGGGCGGCCGGGAGAGCAGGATTGAGCGTCTGTGGGACTGCTCTCCTGCTCTGAGAGGCTGAATGTCCGGTGCAATGTGGACCCCAGCGGAGGCTTAGTACCACACGCGTTCGGCACTGCATGCGCGGGGCGGCGACGCCCATTACTGCATGTCCCTGCCCAAAAAAAAACCTGGAAAATCCTGGCTCTCCACTGATGAGCCAGCTGCAGTCTCAACCCCTCTAGCCACTAACTCCACCTCTGCAGCCCCACTCAGGGGTCAGTCCCAAGCATGTGGGGTCAGTCGCAGCAGCAGGGTGAAGCGCTCATGGAGTTAGGGGATGCCACAGGAAAAAATAAACTATATAAAAACAACATCTAGGCTACCTCTGATTAGGCACTATTAAATGATGGGTGTGCACATCATTATGCATGTTATTTAATAATGCCTAATCATAGATGGCTTAGATGTTATACGGGTAGGAAGAAAAAATTACTCACCTTAGTAATGTTGTTTCTTATATTGGAATCTTGCTATATTATGACATATGCAGTGAGTCCCAACCTTCGAACTGCTCCGGAGGTGAAAGAGTTAACTTTCCATGCCAGGCATGGAACGCTGAGTTCGAGCTCGGTTGAAAACTCTGTCTGTTGTTCTTCAAACTAAACCGTCAGATCTTTGCGAGCTAAACTCACTGAGGTCCTGTGTGGAATCTGTAAACCTACACTAGCCAACTGGCTACTAAACATAACAACACATTTTTTGGGCCCAAAACAAAGACTCAAGTCAGGAGACCCAAAAAATGAAAAACACAACACCAAGCCACCCCAAAAAAAGGAGGGTGAAACAACAAGGTGGCACCTACTAAGTGCCAACACTGCACTGCCCACCCACATCCCAAAAACAGAGGTTCTGGAGAGGCAGGGAGGGGTCATAATATAGAAGACTCCATTAGAAGAAACAACATTACTAAGGTGAGTAATTTTTCTTCAAACAACATGAAGTCTTCCTATATTATGACATATGCAGACTACAAAGCAGTACCTCCATGGAGGAGGGACAGAACCTCACTTGGGAAATAGGCTCTGAAGCACAGCTGCCAAACCGGCATCACTCCTAGCCTGGATATCCAGGGAGTAATGCTTGGTAAAAGTATGAACTGTTTTCAGGTAGCTGCTTGACATATCTCTAGAATAGGATGTCCCTGGCAGCAGCCAGGAAGCAGCTGTACCTCTGGTAGAGTGAGCCCTCAGGCCTGAGGGAGGAACCTTACCCAGTTTTCATAACAAAATTGGATACAAGAGACAATCCACCTGGCAATGGATCTCTTAGTGGCAGGTTTCCCCTTACCAACCTCGCCATAAGTGAGGAATAGTTGGAGGGAGTCAAACCTGTGACCCTTGGTATGCTCTATGTAGTAGCTAAGGGCTCCTTTGACATCTAAACTGTGCAGCCTCCTCTTGCCAGAGGAGGAATGGTCAGTGAAGTACACAGGAAGAGACATAGATTAAGGTGGAAATCTGAAACCACCTTAGGCAAGGACTTCCTGTTAGTCTTGAGGACCACCTTTTCTCTATGAAAAGAGATAAAATCAGGCTCCATTGACAAAGCTTGTAATTCACTTACACGTCTGGCAGAAGTGATGGCTACCAGAAACACAGTTTTCCAAGTCAAGTACTTAAGCTCTGCTGAAGGCTCAAAAGGGGGTTGCATAAGCTGAGCAATGCAAACATTAAGGTCCCAAGCGGGGGCAGGGTCCCTGAATGGAGGGTTGGTGTGAAGCAATCCCTTGAAAAACTTGGAGAATACAGGGTGAGCTGAAAGAGAAGAGGGCTTACCTGCTGAAATAAAGGCAGACACAGCTGCCAGATGCACTTTTAGGGTAGCTGGTCTCAGCCCCAAGGTATTTAGATGGACCATGTAATCCAGGACTGTGGGTAAATCAGCAGATTCTGGGGAAATACGCTTTCCAGAGCACTATATGGAAAATCTCTTCCATTTGGAATTATAAGTAGCCCTGGTAGAAGGTTTTCTAGAAGCCTTCAGGATATCCATTACACCTTGGGAGAGGTGTAAATCAGCAAACTCGAACTCTTCAAGAGCCAGGTCTTGAGATTGAGAGATTTGAGGTTCGGGTACCAAACCCTCCCCTGAGCACAGGTTAACAGGTTGTGATTCCTGGGAAGACAGAGGGGAAGATGGACTGCTAAGGACAGCTGGAGTGGATACTAGGGTTGTCTGGGCCAATCTGGAGCAATCAGGATCATCTTGCAGGGTTGAGATCTGATTTTGACTAGCACTTTGAACAGCAGAGGGAAGAGGGGAAAAGCATAGAGAAACTTCCCTTCCCAATTGAGGACTTAGGCATCCAGAGGGACTGAGCCCAACACTGGGGGCCTGCAGCTAAAAAGGGGAAGTTGGTGATTGTCTGGGGCTGCAAAAAGATCTATCTGTGGGGTGCCCCATCTGGCAAATACCACCTCCAGGACCAGGGTCCAGTGACCATTCGTGATGGCCCTGGGAAATCCTGCTGAGAGCATCTGCCAGGACATTGTCTTTGCCTGGGAGGTGAACTGCCGTGGGAGGTGTTCAGGGAGTGCGCCAGAGACCACAACTTCATTGCTTGCTGCACAAGGCCGAGACCGAAGTGCCCCTTGCTTGTTGATGTACCACATTGTGGTGGTGTTATCTGTTCTGACCTGTACAACTTTGTTCTGAACAGATTTGGAAAAAGCTTGAAGTGCCAGAAAAACTGCTCTGAGTTCCAACAGATTGATGTGGAGCAGAGATTCCTGAGGGAACCACAACCCCCGGGTAGTGAGGTCGCCCATGTTAGCTCCCCATCCCAAGAGGAATGCATCTGTAGTAAGGATTAAGGAGTGAGACTGGGTGACAAAAGGAACCCCTTGTCTGAGATTGCTCTGATCCTGCCACCATTGTAGGGCCTGGATCAGAGTTCGAGTTACTGGGATCAATTTGGTTAGAGGGTCTTTCCTTTGAGACCAAAAGGCTCTCAAATGGAACTGAATGTCCCTCATCTGAAATCTTGCTCCCTGCACCACTGCTGTAGAAGCAGCCATGTGCCCTAGGAGCTGTAGAAAATGCCTTGCTGGTCGAGACACCTGCAGGGTGAATGAGGAGGCCAGAGAGACCAGGGTCCTTGCCCTGTCCAAAGGGAGGCAGGCTCTGGCTTTCTCTGTGTTCAGTTCTGCACCTATGAAGGTGAGGAGCTGAACAGGCTCTAGAACTGACTTTGAAAGATTCAGAAGGAAACCTAGAGAGGTGAGCAGTTGCTGAGTTATCTGTAGGTGTAACTTGACTTGGTCTGGGGACTGGCCTACTATGAGCCAGTCGTCCAGGTAAGGGAAGATGGCAATTTTTTGCCTTCTTAGGAAGCAAATGCCACTGCCAGGCATTTTGTGAATACCCTTGGAGCAGAGGTGAGGCCAAAGGGCATTGCTCTGAACTGGTAATGGCCTGAGGGCAGCTCAACCTGAGGTACTTTTGATGGGAGCTTTGATGAGAATATGGAAATAGGCATCCTTGAGGTCCAGGGAACTAGCCAGTCCCCTGGCCTTAAGAGGTAGAATAATTCCCTGAGTCACCATTTTGAATTTTGGTTTTAAAAGGTGCTTGTTTAAGTATCTGAGATCCAGGATGGGCGACCATTCTCCTGTCTTTTTTGGGGTAAGGAAGTACCTGGATTACAACCCTTTGCCCTGGTGTAGGGGTGGAACCCTTTCCACAGCTCTGAGAGCCAGGAGGGAAGATCTGCCTCTAGGGCAAGTGCCTCTGGAGGATTTGAAGGTGGAAAGGATCTGGTTCTCATCTTTGGAAACTTTCTGAAGCTGTGAACCAGTCCCTGGCTTACTACTTCCAGGACCCACTTTTCTGATGTCAGAGACTCCCAGTCCTGGACAAAGTAAGCCAGCCTGCCCCCTACAGGTACCTGAGAATCAGCCCTGGCAACCCCATCAGGGTGCCTGCTTGGCAGGGGCTTTGGGTTGAGGGGTGGAAGCAGGCCTGCTTGCACCCCGTCTGCCTCTCCCTCTAAAGAGCCCCCTCTGGGCAAAAGCAGAAGAGGAGGCCTGGGCTTGGTAAAAAGGCCTATGAAAAGGCCTGCCCCTGCCCCAGGGAAGCTGCCTTTGAGGAGTGGCCTGCCTTTCCTTGGCCTGTGCATTCCTATAGGTGGTCCTATGCTCATCCATTTTCTTCATGTAATTCTCTGTCTGCTCCCCAAACAGAGAATTACCCACAACAGGAAAATCCATGGCCTTAGTCTGGGTATCCTGTGACAGGCTAGTACATCTGAGCCAAGCCATCCTGCGAAGAGCCACAGATGTAGCCATGACTCTTGATGACACATCATTTGAGTCCACTGCAGCATGGAATTGCACCTTTGATGCCTCAATACCATCAGCAGCCACCTGCTCCAGCTCCTTGGCAAGCTGGCCAGGGACCTGTTTTGCAAGAGCCATAACAGTATCCCATCTGGATTTCTGATAGCTAGCAACATAAGCCATATAATTTGCCTGTCTGAGTCCCAAGGATGCTGCCATGTACTGTTTCTTTGCCATGGCATCAATCTTCCTGGAGTCCTTGTCCGGGGTGTGTGAGGCCAAGGAGATATTTGCCTTGTCACAGGCTGCAGCCTGCACTACTCCAACATGGCTGCATTGTTGTGTAAGGAACTCCGTATCAGAGCCTGACAATGTGTACCTCTTGTCCATTCTCGTATCCACAGGAGGTATAGTGTGAGGAGTTTTTAGAATTTTAAAAGTCTGTTTCCCAAAAGATTTATGCAAGGAAATAGACAGTCTCCTAGACTCTGGGATATCCATCATTTCTACATAGTCAGGCTCCTCTTGATCATCCACAGCTTCCTCCATAGGGAGCTGGAGGGTTTCAGCCACTGTTTTATAGAAAATAAAATGAGAAGGGACTCAGAAAGCCTAGGAGGGACACTCCTGAAGGTCTGTCTGGGGAGATGTCGGGTCGATGGCACATCCAGACTTTCAAATCACATTCACTCTCCTCATACTCCTCTTCCCCCTCCTCCGGTTCATAATATTCGTCTAAATCATAGTCTTGAACCGGTGGAACCGGCCGAACCGGGTGCTTACCTGATGGCACCGGTTCGGTCGGAACAGGAGAAAGTGACTGGACAATTTGAATCGCTTTGGCTATCTCTTCAGCGGTTGGAGAGGAAAGTTTTGGCTCCACACCAGCTGATTTTCTAGTCCTTTTTGCTGGAACCGACCCCTCAGAGTCAGCTCTCCTTTTGCCCAAGGAAGTCTCGCCCTGGTCAGAGGGCACTCCCTCTGGTTCGGTTGGAACCAAACCAGGCTGGCCATCCGGGTCAGCGGACTTCTTGGCCTCCCTTTCCCTGAGCCTACCAACTCTCTTTTCCAGGGTAGCTGCAGGAAAATTTTTACAAATCTGGCAGTCTGCATTGAGGTGGTCAAACCCCAGACAATAAACACAGGTGGTGTGGGGGTCAGCCTTGGCAAAGGCTTCCCCACACACTGCAGTGTTGAAACCCAGTGGGCCCGGTTTTTCTTTTAGGTTTCTCAGACATAGTGCCAGTCCTAACCAAACTTGCCCGTTTATGGCAATCCGCCAAGCAAGACCCTCTTATCGGTTCCCAACCATGTCACGGGTTGTGGAAAAAGACGTAAGAATTTCCGTTTTTTTAGAACTGATAAGAACTGGTAACCACACTCTAAATGATAGAATAAAATATTTCAAACAACCTGATCGGTTCAAAAGCGAACAGATAAACAGTTTACAAGTTCCACACAGAAGAGAAATAATGTAAACCTATCTAGTACTCACAAATACCACAGACAGAGCTTGAACCGACCGGTTGCGGTTTAAATTCGGTCAAAAAAAATGAGAAAATAATACTTTAACTGACAAAATGAACCGAGCAGAAGGAGAAATCTCCGGAGCGACTGTTCAGTGAGGCGGAGTAAAGAATCTGACGGTTTGAGTTTGAAGAACAACAGACAGAGTTTTCAACTGAGCTCGAGCTCAGCATTCCATGCCTGGCATGGAAAGTTAACTCTTTCACCTCCGGAGCAGTTTGAAGGTTGGGACTCCCTGCATATGTCATAATATAGCAAGACTTCATGTTGTTTGAAAGCCTATTTTTCCACTTGTGCCTGGCTCACCAGAAGATCATGTTTATTATTAATATGTAAAAACAACACGGGAGACTGTACTAACCACATTCATGATCCGGAAGGGTAGTGAATTCACCAGTTTTTGGTGTGGGGAGCAGGTGAGAAGAAGGAATGCCAGAGGGGGACTGAAGAGGCCATTCCAGCAGGATACAGCTATATTCAGGTTAACTGAAGACATGAAGGAGGATGTTGAGCCGATCACTGTAAGATCTGAAATGTGGGGCTACCAGCATCGTGATCACTACCTGACTGGATGAGAGTAGCCAGCAATGACAAATACTCAGAGTGGCAGGGCTGCACCTAAACTGTAGTGTAGGGAGATTACCCTCGGGTGGGAGGGGGGTGGTTGACGTTTGTTAGGACAGTATTGAGGGAGTTGTGTATAGCTCATTCAAGATTTGGAAGGGTGGTAGCCAGCCAACTCGCATTGTGGAGTTGAGCACAAAAAAGTACTGAAGAAGAGTTGTTGGGAACTGTCCTTCGGGGTTCTGCACATCATAGGTAAAGGAGTAGACTGACACTGGAAGTCAGGTGCATTAGCTCAAGGTATTAGTATGCCTCTCTTGCTAATAATATTGTTATCCATTGTAAATGCAGCCCGTATGAGGGCATGAACAGCAGTTTTTCTGGTGGGTCATGATGCTTATTGCTTGGCCCTCCAGGAAGACCCAGTTGTTGGTTAATGAGGCAGGAAAAAACAACAGGGGGACTGTACATACTGCCTTCACTGTGCAGAAGGGTGGTGATCCATTCAATGTTTACTGTGGGAGCAGTAGTCAAACACTGAGAATGTGGACTGGAGAGTGATTTGGGAGGCATTTTTTAATAGTGCCAGCTGATGATGCGTACCAGTATAGGTGTGCACAACTCTCTGAGGTACAAGATTACAATCTGAGGTGTGATAATTCTTTTCATGAGACCATAAGCACATATGCGGTCCCAGGCAGTACTAAGGACAGGGTATGGATAGTGGGGTATTCATCAGAAGGCAGGCTAGGTGCAGGGGGTTCACGTGGAAAAAGAAAGCCTTATTTATGGATTAACAAGAGAGCATGAGCTTTGGAACTGAACCAGACTGGTACTTTGCTGTGTGACCCTGAGCCAGTCACTAAATTTTCTTGTGCTCCCAGGCCAACCCTGTAAACAAGCTTTCAGCTTAGTGTGTCTCTCCTGGTTAACAAAAAACAAAATTCAGTGCATCACATAACCACTAGAACATCAGGTATTTGAAGTGTTGTACTGTACTGCAGTTTGCCAAAGAAAAAGTCAGCTGGATTGCAAAACATTTTCCGTAAATTAAAGTAAACAAAATGAACAAAATCACAGCCTAACGTGTACTGATCAAAATAATCCACGAGTTAATACATGGTGTTGATCATTCTGGTACAACAATTAAAAACAAAGAGTGAAAGAAGAACTAGTTAGCACTATAGGAATATATGTGGGTCTCTGTCTCTAGCTCTGATGTCTTCATGACTCATCACTTAATACACTTGGCAGACATCTTACGGAGACACCAAGGCTGTTTTTTGAAAGTGAAAGGCCGATATTTACATTTTGGAAAAACTATGAAACTGCAATTTTGTTATTTACATAAATGCAGTTTTAGCATAAATGTAAACAGCAGCCTTTACTTTACCTCGCTATGAAGACAGATTTTGGAGTTTGCAGTTTAAAAAAAATGCTTGTTTAGGTACCCGTTAAAAGGCAATAGCTGACCATCTCCACAGAGGAAGGACTTTCGGGGGGGGGGGGCCCAAAGTTGAACTCCATGGTACAGTGAACAGACCAAACGACCCGATCAATCTTGAGGTTATCAATCTCTATCATGTCACCACCACCCCAACCCCCTGGCCTCCAGTAAGTATATTTTAAAGGCCTCTAGTTATTTCATACTGGATCTGCCCTGTTGGCCAAGGATCATCTTGGCGGCCATACATTGCAAAGACTAACTTATCCTTGCCCTCCTTTCTCAGGTGTGGATGCCAGAACTGGGCACAGTACTTAAGGTAAGGCCTCACCAATGACCTGTACAAGGAAAACATCACCTGCCACCTACTGTCAAATACCCTCCCAATCCATCCTAGCATCCTTGTTGCCTTCCTGTACATTTTATTGCACTCACTGGATTCAGAGTCACTAATGATGACTCCCAGGTCAATTGCCTCTGATGTTGTGGCGAACCTTACCCCCCACCCTCCCCCAAATCCGGTGGGGTTCCTGTTACCTATGTGCATCATTTTGCATTTTTGCACTGAATTTCAACTGCAACATTTTGGACTACCTCTCCAGAACCCCTCTTTAACTTCCTCAGTCCCTCCTCACTGCCTACCCTGCTGCACAGTTTTGTGTTGTCCCCAAAGGCACACACCTTGTCCTGGATGCCCACTCCATGTCCCCGATGAACATATCGATCAAGACTGGTCTCAGGACTAAAGTCTGTACACTCTGCACGTGCCCCCGCCCAATCCTCATATTTGACCCTGTCTACTACTATCCTTTTTCTCCCTCCACTAGTTCAGCTTCCTGTTTGGCACTGCGTCAAAGGCTTTGCTGAAATTAAAGTAGAGCAAATCTACCACCTGCCCACTATCAACTACCCTTGTGACAAAGTCAAAACATACTACTAGGTTGGTCTGACATGATCCCCCTGCCACAAATCTGTGCTGTGTTGCTTGCTGTCCTGTAACCAACTTGCCTCTAGGTAACCCACTAGACTTTTCTTTGACCAGTGTCTCTATCAGCTTAACTACAATGGAAGTAAGACTAACTAGTCTCTAGCTTCCTGGGTCTTCTCTGTCCCTCTGCTTATGGAGAACCACATCTGTAGACCTGCAATCCTCTGGCACCACACAATATTCCAATGGGCATCTGAACAGCTCAGCTAGGGTCTCAGCCAGTTCCGAACCAAGCTCCCTAAGCACGCTTGGGTGTAAGCTGTTTGGTCCTGGTGCCTTATCTACCTTGAGGGTTGCAAGCCCCTTTCTCACCCAGTCCACCATAACCACAGTCTGCTCCATTTAATGCACCCCCCCATGTGGAGGCCTTACCACCACTCTCTGGTAGAAACCCTTAGTCCTCTACCATGAATACTGAGCAGCAGTAATTGCTTAAAACATTAGCCTTCTTCTCATCCTCTACTGGCCTCCCCCTTCTAACAGTCTAACTAGTCCCCCCCCCTTGTTTTTTTTCTATTATGTACCTAAAGAATTCTTCCCTGCCCCATGACATCCTCTGCTATGTGAAGCTCTGTGTCTGTCTTTGCCCTCCTGACCACACCTTTTGCTTTGTTTAACTTGTCCTGATATCCCCCACCATTCTTCTCCCTGTATCGTTTAATGGCAATCCTTTTGGCCCCCACCACTTCCCTCACTTTCTGACGCCACTGACTCCCTCACACCCATCCATGTATGACCCAAATCTTCCTATCTGGGGTCCCCATGGTTTGATGGGGACCTCGGGGAGATGAAGAGAAAGGGTCAGAGGCTGGAGCTGCTGGGGGGAGGACAAACTTCTTAGGAGACCTGAACTTAAATTGGCTAACTAATGCATCTGCACCCCTAGTAACCTTCTGTGATACTTATGGATTCACTCAATTAATCAAAGAACCAACAAGGATTAACCCAAAGAATAACCTCAACAGCACACTCCTGGATATTATGTTGGTAAATAAGCCTCATCATTATCCCCATGCTGGAGTACTATTCAGTGACATAAGTGACCACTGTCCCATAGCTGCCATTAGATCAACAATCAAGCCACCCAATCCTGCAAAATTCCTCCCACGAAGGTCAAAAGAACTTTAATATTTCAGGATATCTCCATGATCTGTGCTACACACACGTTGGCAAGAATTCTATCTCACAGCTTCAATAGAGACAGCTCTTCAAATCTTAAATGATATAATCATAAGTGCCCTCAATGTACATGCACCCTCACCAGTGTCAGAACCAAACTCAAATCCTGTCGCTGGTTCTCTGCTGACCTTAAACCATACTGCTTGCCAGAGACAAACTCTGGAAAAGGGCAAGAAAGACAAAGGATCCAAATGACTGGCTTCAATTCAGAAAAGCCAGAAACTCCTGCACAAAACAAGTAAGAAATGCCAAGGCTGCCTTCTACACAGCTGAATTGGATGCCTCCTATCACAACCCTTCCAAGTTCTGGGGTACCATAAAGGGGATCCTAGGTCAAACTTCTACCCCTGTCTTACCACCCAAAATTCACCGAAATAGTATTGAAATCACTGACAAGCAAAATATCTTGAATGCCTTTAACGATCATTTCACTACAGCTGGTCTGGCTTTGACTCCTCACCTGCAAACCTATTAAGATCATCACTAAACTTACAATCTACTGAGGGACAAAGGTTGCTTCCACATTCTCATTCAAATCAATACTCTTAAAGAAGTAGAAGACCTTCTACTCCAGCTAGAACACAACTAAAAGTGCAGGTGCAGACTCCTGGATCCTACTTTCTAAAAGTAGCACTGCATGCCTTAGCCCCCTCACCCACCTCTTCAATCTGTCACTTGCCACTGGTTCTATCCCCTCAATATGGAAGACAGCTCAAGTGTTTCCATTACTTAAGGCAGGTGATCCCATGGACCTCAACAATTATAGGCCCATTTCCATCTTACCAGTACTATCAAAGATGCTTGAGAAGCTGGTAAACTCTCAGTTAACTGCCTACCTTGATACCAACAATCTCCTTAATCCAGCTCAATCTGGGTTTAGATCAATGCACAGCACCATCTCTGCATTAGCAAAAGTCACAAATGATTGGCAGACTGCCTTAGACAAAAAGAATAATACCTGTGCTGTGTTTCTGGATCTAAGCAAGGCCTTGACACTGTGGATCATGAACTTCTAATCTCCTCCCTGAATTCCACAGGCCTTGACCCACTCTCCTTAAATGGTTCAGATGCTATCTCTCGGAAGATTACAACTGGTAAAAAATGAAGGTGACCTATCTACCTCTAAACCACTCCTAAGAGGTGTACCACAAGGCTCCATCCTGGGTCCCATCCTTTTTGCCATTTACATCAACAATATTGACTCCAATCTCTCACAATCTAATATTCACCTTTTTGCAGATGACACTGTACTTTATGTCAGCAATCCCTCACCATCAAAAGCCTGTGAGCTTCTACAGTCTGAATTCTCCCTCCTTCAGCACAACCTATTAGAAAAGAAATTACTACTAAATGCCAAGAAAACCAAAGCTATGTTCTTTGCCACCAAGAACTGCTCTTCCACTGTCCCATCATTCACCCTCCCACAACTCTCTACCATCCTTGGTGAAAATCTGGAATATGTAGACAAATTCAAATATCTTGGAGTATGGATAGACAATAAACTTGACTATACTACCCACATTGAAGAGCTCCTGAAAAGTTAAGGCAAAGACTTGGTCTATTCTATAGGATCAAACACTACCTGACCAGAGATTCCAAACAAAGATTAATCCTAGCATCATTCCTGTCCCTCATTGATTACGCTGACTTCCTCTATGGCTACTGCTCCCTCTCCCATTTAAACAAATTAGACACCTTGTATCATAGAGCAATTAGATTCATTACAGACCTTCCCTCCAGCAGATTGCTCTCTCTACAATGCAGTCAGTTGGACATCATTGCAACAAAGAAGAAAAAAAAATGCTGCTATCTGGATCTACAAAGCTCTGACAAACAAACTCCCTTCCTACATTTCAGACTGTTTCAACCGGATCACATCCAGGCCTTACAGTCTGAGGATCAATAAACTGATCATGCTGAAGATTCCTATCACCTGCACCCGATATGGAAGAGCTGCAATCAGCTATTCCCTGGCACTTACCTGGAATTCTCTTCAAAAGACATTGAAACTGGATATCCTGATTCCTTTAACATCCTTCAAAAAGCTGTACACCAGTCTATTCCCCAATTCATGCAACTGCTTCCACAAGGCCTAGTTCTCCCTCACCCCCCTCTCCTCCCACACCCCCTCTCTCCTTCACTACCCTTTTTTTTAAAGCTCCCCCCTATTTTTCTATCATTCCTCTAGCTCGTTCCCCACCAAACTTCATACATATATGCACACCCAAGTCCCATTACCCAAGCCTTATCCCGACTAAACTGTTTGTTTCTCTCCTTTAGTAGGTTTTAGGTTCATTGTCATTTTGCCTTGTATATATGTAAATATTTGTATATCTGTCTCTCTCATAAATGATTGTATTTGTGCTTATTCAGTATCATGTTTTTGTGTATAATTTGTAACCTTTTTTGTTATGACCACTCAGGTCCATCTTGTAAATGAGCTACGCTCAATGATGTTCGCCTGAATAAATAAAGATTTTCATTGATTGATTTGATTGATTGATTGATTGACAAACTGGCCCTGCGTGTGCATTATAATGCATACCGAGGGGCAATCAACCATAAGAAGGCAGTGTTCCTGACCAGGGAGATTGCTGCCAGGAAGAACCGACCAACTATACTTTTTCAGACTGTGGACAGGCTACTTCGTCCAGCTTGTCTACAGCCGAAGAAGGTTTTTTTCTAATGCTGAATGCAAGAGTTTGCTCGGTTCTTCTCAGATAGTGTGTCCGGTATCCGGCAGAGAGTTCTCCAGTCAGCAATGCTATAGCTGGCAGTGGTCGCCCGAAGTGTTCAGAGTGCACTCCACCTGATTGGGGGGGGAGTTTAGACCAGTGGAGGTAAGTGAGGTCATCGGGGTGGCAACCAATCTGAAGCACACTTTTTGTGAACTGGATCCAGTGCCAACGCGTTTCTTGATGAGATGCATCAACACCATTGGCCCGCTGTTTGCTCTGATTGTCCGGTGTTCCTTATTTGAGGGGATCTTCCCTGATGCCTTGAAGCAGGTATTGGTGAGACCACTCCTAAAGAAATCATCCTTGGACACAGAGGTTAGTGCAAATTACCGACCTATCTCTAACCTTCCCTTTTTGGCGAAGATTGTGGAGAAAGTAGTGGCACTTCAGTTGGGGGAGCACCTTGTGACCCATGAGTTGTACAAACACGTCCAGTCAGGGTTTCAGGCGAGGCACAGCACAGAAACCACGCTTGTTCGGGTGTGGAATGATGTCCTCAGGGCTAGAGATCGAGGAGAAAAGACAATTCTTGTTCTCCTTGATCTCTCTTCAGCATTTGATACTGTGGACCACTGTGTGTTGCTGGACCACCTCAGGGAACTCTGCGGACTCACCGGCACTGTCATCTGCTGGTTCAAGTCCTTTTTAACCAACAGGAGTCAATGGGTTGTGATGGGGCATTTCTCCTCCACCCCTAGCCCCCTATCTTGCAGAGTACCTCAGGGGTTGGTGTTAGCCCCAATGTTGTTCGCAGTGTACATGCTACCCCTGGGAGGGATCATTAGCAAGTATGGCTTGGGTTTTCATTGCTTTGCTGATGATACCCAGCTATACTTATCCTTTGCCCCAGGAACATCCAACGCGGCAGATGTGCTAAACAGCTGCCTTGCTGAGATCAACGACTGGGTGGCCTTTAGCTGGTTGCGACTGAACCCCGATAAGACGGAGGTATTGGTGGTGGAGTCGAACAGAGTGTGTGATAGGATGGCCTCTGGATCAGAGACTGGACTTGTTCTGGGATCTGTTCCATTGAAGGCCTCCTCTAGGGTGCGAAATCTTGGTGTCACTCTGGATAGGAGTTTGACAATGGAGGCGCAGATATCTTCCACCGTCCGCTCCTGTTTTTTCTATCTCAGAAATGTCGCCAGGATAAAGCCCCTTGTTCTGCCTCTGGACCTCCCAACTTTGATGCATGCCTTAGTTACATCAAGGCTTGACTACTGCAAAGCGCTCTACCTCGGGGTCGCGGGAGGATCTCTCCGCAGACTGCAGCTAGTGCAGAATGCAACTGTCTGGTTACTTACTGGGCAGCCAATATTTTGCCACATTACACCAGTGTTACGTGAGCTGCACTGGCTGTCGGTCAGGTGGAGGATCCTCTTTAAGGTGGGTCTTCTCACCTATAAGGCCCTACACGGTCAGGGCCCTGGTTATCAGTTAGACTTTCTTGTACCTGCTTTCTTGGTTCGCCCCCTCCGTTCCTCCTGTGGAGGTCCCTTGGTGATTCCCAGGACGAGGTTGAAATCAGCTGGTGACAGGGGCTTTAGTGTCGCCGCCCCCGTATTAAGGAATTCGCTTCCCCTTGGGGTTAAGGGGGCCCCTACTCTGGAGGTATTCAAGGCCCACCTTAAGGCCCTCCTATTTGCTCAGGCCTTTTTGGATTAAGCTGTCAATTTACAGATTTGATTTGATTATAGCCGTTGGTAACCTGATATTTAGTTTATTATTTATGGGTAATGTTTTTATGAGGCATTAATTATTTATATGCTTATATGTATCTCTATGTTTTTTATTGATTTGTTCCTGAATATGTGTTTACTTATTTGTACGGCACCCAGAACCTCCCGGATTGGACGTCTTTTAAATAAATTTTGCCTTGACTTGCCTTCTTGGAGAACCAAATCGATCTTTCATACTTGTTCTTCTTATTGACTTTCCTCATACAAGAGCCAATCACCTCTAAAATTACCCCATAATAACTGCCCATTTTTCCTCTACTTCTTTGATCCCCTCTACTTCTTTGATCCCTTCTACCCCCTCCAGTTTTTTCCTAACCTTTACCCTCACTTTATTGACATCTGCCCTTCTGAGGTCCAGGGCCACAGCCTTTGAAGAGGGTCTGCAGATTCAAACCATATCGTACTATGGTCACTGGACTCTATTGGTTACCTCACTCTAACCCCTTCTACCACCTCTGAACAGGTCAACACCAAATCAAGAATGGTATCCTGTCTTGTGATTCCTTGACCCACTGTACCAGCAAGCAGTCCAGCACTGTGTCAAGAGTAGCCCAGTCAGTGTCCAGAACGTTCAGGTCATCCACAACCACTAGTTCCCCTTTTTGCCATCCCTCTCCATTTCCTCTCCTAGTTTTTAATCTCTCCCTCCTTCTGTGCTGGTGGTTTGTAAATCACTCCCAACCGCATAGCAAGCTTATTCAAATTAAGCAAATGAGTCCACCAGAGGGCACACACTCAAGCTGGAGGGGGTAAGGTCCAAAAAGGACATTAGGACGTACTACTTCATAGAACGAGTAGTGGATAGGTGGAACAAACTTCCTGACAAGTCTGTGGAGGCAAAGACAACATACAAAAAGTAAACGGGAAGCATTTAAAGGAGCCGTAAAATGGAAAGACGAGGGAGAGGAAGGGGACACTGGGAGGCAAGATGACAGACTACAGCATGTCCCACAAGGGAATCTTTGGGGCAGACTAGATGGACTGTTCGGGTCTTTTGCTGTCTGTTATATTTCTGTTTTGATGTTTCTTATGGCATATAGCGTCTCTCTCTGCTGTTTTTCTGACTTTATCAGAGGTACATTAAGGAAAAATGCTATCTCTACCCATAGTGCAGTGTGCTCTATCTCCAGCGCAGATGCTCAACTGTGTTGGCAGTTCACTTGTATGTTGTTGTCCAGTGGCTGTGGGATCATCTGATGGAGTATAAGTTCCCTATTTGCTGATGTGTCTGACCTCTTGCATGATACTGTGTCGCTTGAGTGATATATGGTGGCGGAAGGCAGTAATGTTGCACTTCAGACCAGAAATGGCTAAGTGGCCATTTCCTGGATCAGAACTGCTGTTTTTATTTATTTAATATAAGGTTTTATTGAGTTTTGTTTAATACATACCACAGCATAATATACATACAGTAACAACTACATTACACAGTGTTAAGAAGATGCACTGTTCTGCCGAAGGTTACAAAAGATTTACAGAATGCTACAAAATGTACAGTTAACTAACACTATAGGAAGTCCATACAGAATAATGATGTACATCTATGACACCTGCATTAGTCCCCTGCAAGTAATCTAAGGGAGGCTCTAGCATACCTAACCCTCGCTTCACCGCAAATACTGTACATGGACTCTACATAACAAAAGAAGCAAGTCAGGCCACAGCACAATGGGCTAGGAAAGGGAAAAAGTAGAGTGAAGCATCCAGACACAGACTTCTATTTAGTGAGTTTTTGGTAAAATCTATGGGGAGACCTTAATCACACAGACATTGGACATACCCTTTCAGCATCAAACTGTAAAGCGTTCATTTGTTTAGAACACTTCATATCAACATATTTTAAGGAAAAAAGATGGCAACCTCACCATGTACAACATCATCATCATCATCACTGCTGTCATCTTCTTCATCATGATCCTGCTCTTCATCACTCTCTCCTCTCTCCTCGGCCTCCTCTGCAGTCAGCTTTTGGCCTCGACCTGCAAAAAGAACAAGAGGGTAAAAAAGACATGACACTTCCAGAGACTGATGACACTGCAGCTAATGCTGGTGGTGACCTTGAGACTCTTCCAACCTTAAATTACTGTTATTAAGGAGGAGAGGTCTTGCAGCACTAAGGGCTCAAACCACGTTACAAGAAAACCAAAACCCCTAAATGAATAAGCTGAAATAACAGGTCTGTTCTGTAGACAAGGCTAAGAGTTTAGTTCATTGGGGTGTCTCCCCCACACAAGAGAAATAAAATGGGAGATGTACATGTATTTTAAAACAGTGACATGTCGGGGATCAGATTAGGGAGAAAAGTATGGGTAGCAGATTTGGCAAGGGAGGAGGATTATATTTAAAAAAAAAAAAAAAGAGTGACAAGTAGGGTCAGGATAGTAGGAAAAGGTTCCCAATACTCAAAATAGCTCAAGGACTGAACCTTGGAACTAAAGGGCAGCATGCTTTTTGTCAATACAAAGGAAACTGTTTGAGACAATCATAAACCAGCATTTGTCAATGTTAAATGTTTGCTTGCACTGTAAATACAGGTTACTCACCTGTAACAGGAGTTCTAGGAATGGTATATGTTGTTCATCCACACTCATTGGCAGTATCCTTGCCGCTTTAAATCTTGCCGGAAGGTCTTCAAGCTTGCTCCTCCCACCCACCCGGGTGGTATAACTCTCGGCTCCGCCCCATGGCGCTAGATCTGGCCCGCTGGAAGCTCAGGTTGTGCGTCGAAGCCGAGTAGATAGATGAACAACATATACCATTCCTAGAACTCCTGTTACAGGTGAGTAACCTGTATTTAGGGACATGGATATGTTGTTCATCCACACTCATTGGCAGACTCTAGCAGTTCTCCGGGAGGAGGGAGGCAAGACGACACCCCCTACATACTTACTTGGGAAAGAGAGACTGAGAACCGAGGCCCCAAAACCAGCATCCCGGGCGTGACTCAAGGTCGATGTGGTAGTGGTAATGAAGGTGTTTGCTGACTTCCAGGTAGCAGCCCTGCAGATTTCCTGGATAGGGACGTCCCTGGAAGCAGCCACTTCAGCAGCAGTATGGCGGGTAGAATGAGCTCTTATCCTCTGGGAGGCTCCATGCCCGCTAACTTATAGCAGAGATCTATGCAGGAGGTTACCCACCTGCTTATCGTCCGCTTGGCTGCAGGTCTGCCAGATGCGGCTTCAGCGTAGGTGACAAACAGCTGGCTAACCTCTCCAATTTCACTGCCGCAGCCCTATAATAAGCGAGCGCCTTCAGGATCCAGAGTATGGAGCCCATTCTGCCTCCAGGTGTGATTGGGGTAGAACACCGCAGAGTCAACACTGGTTAAGGTGAAATCCGACACCACCTTCGGAAGGAATTTCGGTGAAGAGACAACCTTGTCCCTGTGGAAGACCAGGCAAGAGACTCGATGGAAAGCGCCTGAGCTCTCCCATCCTTCTGGCTGACGTGATAGCCACCAAGAAGGCGGTCTTCCACGACAGGTGAGAGAGAGCACACCTTGCATAGGTTCAATGGCTTGCCCATGAGCTTTGCCAGTACCAGCAGTAGATCCCACGGAGGTGGGGGTTCCTGGGACTGAGGGGAAATGTGATCAAGGCCTTTGAAAGCGCCAGACCACCTTCTCCTGCGCCATCACTGCTTCCCGGCCCGCGCCCGTAAGCAGAGATGGCTGCCAGGTGCACCCTTAGGGTCGCCGACCTAAGCCCTTGACTAGAAAGGGACCATAAATAGTCCAAGATGCTTGCCAAGGAACAGGAGGAAGGGTCCAAGCTTGTTCTGACACCAAATGGAAAACCTTTTCCATTTGAAGGCATAGCATTTTCTGGTCGACTCTCACGGGACGCCTCAACTACATTGAGGACCTCGTCGAAAGACCCAAAGCCTGGAACTCTAGCCCCAGGAACCAGGTCAGTCAGGTGCAGGGATTGAAGGTCCGGATGGAACACCTTCCCCTGATTGACTGAGAGCAGGTCCGGGCGAGCTGGAAGCTGCCGCGGAGTCCTGGAGCTGAGACTGAGGAGATCTGGGTACCAGAACTGGCGAGGCCAGTCTGGGGCTATCAGAATCACCTGCGCCTTGTCCCTCCTCGCCTTGAGAAGCACCTTGTGGATCAAGGGAAATGGGGGAAAGGCGTAAAAGAGGCCCGGGGTCCATTGCCTCGAGAAGGCATCCCCCTGCAGCGAGCCCTGCTGAGGGGGCGGCATGGAACAGACTCAGCTTCGCTCTCCATGGAGGCAAACAGGTCCACCTGAGGTGTGCCCCAAAGGGAGAACAGATGCTGTACTACCTCCAGCAGGAGAGACCACTGTGGGATGCAGCCCTCATCCGGCCCAGGGCATCGGCCAGGTGTTGGGAGGCTCCTGCCACGTGAATGGCTAGGAGATCCGCCCAGGCTGCGACGAGTGACCAAATGCGGAGAGCTCTCGCATAGAAGCATGGAGCTGCCCCTACTCGGCGGTTTAGATAGTACATGGTCGTGGTATTGTCCGCCTGGACTCGGACCACTTGACCCCGGAGGAACGGGAGCAAAGGCGGTGAGAGCTAGGCGGACCCCTGAGCTCCAGCAGGTTGATGTGGCATCGGACTCCGCTGGGACCAGGAGGCCATGAGCCCGGTGTTCCCCAGATGGGCACCCCAACCCATCAGAGAGGCATCGGTCGACAGAGAGACCGCCGGCTCGGGCGGACTAACGGGATGCCCTCCTGCAAATGATCTGGACGGTCCACCACTGGAGAGCACATCCCCTGTGTCACCGACACAAGCTGGTCCATGGGATCGCAAGCTGCAGACCACTGGCTGGCCAGTCCCACTGAAGGGGACGATGTTCCAGCGGGCCCAACGACCACGCTGGTACAGGCCGCCATGAGACCCAGGAGGCGCAGGAAGTCCCGGCAGGCGCAATTGCCCAACCAGAAATGATCGGGCAAAGGAGGAAAGAACCTCGCCCTGTCCGCCGGAGCCGCTCTGGCTCAAGAGAGTCGAGCTGCGCCCGATGAATAAAATCACCTGCTTGCGCTCGAGTTCCGACTTGGCCTCGTGATAAGGAGGCCCAGTTGAGAGCAGACCTGGAGGGCCAGATCTCTGGCCACTCCGCCTCCTTCCTGGAGGGAGCTGCTATCAGCCAGTCGTCCAGGTAAGGGTACACCCGGACCCTCGGCCAAGAGGAATGCTGTCACCACTGCCATGCATTTGGTGAAGACCCTGGGAGCTGGAGACAAGTCAAGGGCATGGCTTGAATCAAGAGAGATCCTTCCGCCGGAAGCGGGAATTCTGGTGAGACGGACGGATAGGACGGAAAAAACGCGCCCTGCAAGTCCAGAGAGCAGAACCACACGCCGCTGCTCCAAGGATGGTATTATCTGAGCCAGAGTGACCATCCTGAAGGTTCGAGACCTTAGGAACTTGTTTAGGTCGGTAGGTCGAGAATGGGCGCCAGCCCCGTCTGCTTGAACCAGGAAGTACCTGGACACAAACCCTGGGTCTGAAGGAGGGTCCACCACCTCTCTTACCACCTCCTTCTGGAGGAGGAGGCGATGTCGGCTCGACGAGCCGCCAGTGAGGCTGGGGATCCCGGCCCCGAGGGGCGACGGCCTGAAGGGTGGTGCCTGTCAATTCCAGAGGCAGGCCTCTTCCCACCACCTCCAAGACCCACCTGTCCGGTGGTAACAGCGGACCAGGCGGAACGGAGTGAGCTGGAGCCGCCTCTCCTAGGGGACCCAGGGTAAGGTGGACGGGGATGGAGGCGACACCCTCAGCCCGTCACTGGGCAGGCTTGGAGGAGGGACCGGCCGAGGGACCCCTGGGCCCTTTCCTCCCTGCCTCCTGTTAGAGGAAGCCGGCGCTTGGGTTTGGGATGCCAAGGCCGAGCCTGCTGGCCCTGACGTTGCTGGGCATGCTACCGGGGCAGAAGGACGAAGGGCTTAGGGCTGTGGTTTAAGTGCCTTTGTCCTTCTGAGCGGAAGAGACCGAGTCCAAGGTGGCATTGGACTTCTCGATCCTCTGCAGGTGACCTTCCACCCCAGGGTCAAGAGGTCAGTCCCCAAAAGGAACATCCGCCAACTTGTGCTGGGTATCCGGGTAAAGGTGGATATCCTCAGCCAAGCCTCACGACGATAGCCACTCGCGCCGCCACCGATCTGGCACATGAGTCCCCTACATCCAAAGCAGTCTGAGCTGCTGTTTGGCCACTGCCCTGCCCTGGTCCCGCACCTGCTTAACCGTAGTCTGCAGGTCGGCGGGAAGATGAGGGATGACCTCATCCAGGGAGCCCAACAGGGCATGAGAAAAATGTGCCATGAGGACGGCCGAACTGGCCTGACGAAGGCCGAGAGAGGACGCAGCGTAGACTTTTCGCCCGACATAGTCCAATTTCTTGACTCCTTGTCAGGAGGTTTGTCCACATCCCTGGCGTTGCCGGGCGCGTCGGAAAACGCTGTCGGTAACCAACCCTCAGCAGAGGGTGTTCCAAAACCGACAAGGAACCGGACCGGATACTTCCTGGCCATCCTGGTCAAGGCAGGGCAGGAAGCAGGGCGCTGCCAAAGTTCCAGTGCCGACCCACTATGGCCTCGCCACTGGAAAGGCCTCCGCCGGAGAATCCCTCGGTCCAGAATCTCCGTGAGGGATACCTGGCCCGCTTGGAACGGGTTCGAGCCCATCCCGTAGACTCGAGATGAGCCAGAGGAGTCCTAGGAAGGACGACGGGCTATCGCCCATTGACTGACCTCCTGAAGACTCCAAGTCCAGTCGCTGGAGAAGAAGGAGGAATCATCTCGGACTCGGAAGAGTCCTCAAGAGCTGCCTCTGGCCTGAGCCACCTTCACCTGCCGAGGTCGGTCGGGAGTGAGGGTAACTGACAGCCGATGGGTAAACCCTTAGCCGACCGAGAATCCTTGGTCGGAGCCCCAATTGGTGGCTGTGGAGGCGGAGGTTCCACCGAATCGTGGAGTAGTTGGTTTTGGCCGAACAACCGCCTGGTATAGGCCTCGACAAGTCGAGGGGTTGTGTCGGCTGCCCGTGACAGCTTACTTAATGGCCGGGAAGGCGCCGGAGTCGGCTTATTCCCGCCAGGAGGAGTTGTTGCAACATAAGGTCTCTCGCACTGGGCCGAATTTATTACGCCGTTTCTCATCCGGTGGAGGAGGACGAGGACGAAGCGGCGACGCCGCTACCGCTGCGCCGAGACCGAGACCGCCTTATGACGGTGGAACGGGCTGGACCGCGAAGAGGTCCGAGACCGAGATCGAGAGTCCCGGAATTTCCGGGTCGGTGCGGGAGGTGTCGCCGGAACCGCACTCTCCTTCGGCTCGAAGGTCCATCCGAGGGCTCCGGAACCGAGGCACAGGCGGCCCACGTGATCCTCAACCTCCCGGGGAACCGGGAGAGGGGAATTCGGCTGCAAAGGCGACAGCTCGTCCAATGGGCCTAGAAAATCTCGACTTCATCAGTGAGTCTCGTCAACTGACCTGACGGGGACAACGTGAGGCCAGTGGTCAAGCCGAGCGGTCGATCAAGCCGACGGTCGACGTCTGGAGAGGGACCTTTCCGCCTCCCAAGAGCCGACGAGGGACTTACCCTTGTCCTCTTTTGGACCGAGAATAAGGTCCAGCAGACGCAGGCCCTTCTCCTTTAGTGAGAGGGACAGACAAAGCTCCTAAAGGAAGCTAGGAAGAACCCAGAGAGAGCGGGATAAATGCCGCGGCCGAGGAAGATACGGCCAGGCCGCCTCCTCTTCGAGGGCACATCCGTCGAGCTGATCCGCTTGTGCCCGCCGCCGCTGACACCGCTAACCGGGCCTCCTTGACTTCACCTGAGGGAACGCCGACGCCCAGTTGCACCGCAGCACGGCCTCGGTGACGAGGTCGAGAAAGATGAGCACAGGTCGAAGCCCGCGGGTCGTGCTCAAGGCCTAAGCAGTAGACACACGGAGTGTGGATCCGTCTCGAGACATCTTCTGCCCGCATGGGCATCTCCAACCGAGTCGACGGTCCATCGAGCCGCGAGGGATCAAGATCGAAGTCTTTTGCAAAATATTATTTTTAACCGCAAACGGAGAAATAGGAACCAGTCGCAAACGCAGAGCATTAAGGAGGGAACCTGAGCTTCCAAGCGGTAAGGAAGATCTGGCGTCATGGGGCGGAGCCGAGAGTTATACCACCCGGGTGGGTGGGAGGAGCAAGCTTGAAGACCTTCCGGCAAGATTTAAAGCGGCAAGGATACTGCCAATGAGTGTGGATGAACAACATATCCATGTCCCTAGAACAGAGCTTTAAAGAAACAATAAGAAACAATAATATGTCATTTACATCAACTATTTCTGTTCATTATTGACATTCTATTATTTTTAATAAGCAGTGATGATGTCCACATATGGTGCTTTTTCAAATTCTTTATTTTTGTACTTTAAACTTTTATCAGAATGTATCTGTTTTAACTGATTGTTATATAATTTGTAATTGACGTGGAAATCTTTTTTCTAAAATGTTTTATTGTGTATGGTATTTGTATTTGTCATATTTGACTTTGTGGGTCGCACCTGTAAAAGGATTATATTTCCAGTTTTGCTTACCCATTAAACAAATAAACAAACATACATAACTGATGCTATTATATATAGAATAATACATGGGGTGGTATATTTAATGAGAATTTTACATACACCCGAGGTGCAGGATGCTACATAAACCCTGAGAGTGGAGCCTGAGCGGTGTATTTAAGCATCCAACACCAAGGGTGTGTGTAAAATTAGAGTTTTACGCACTACCCCATGTTTCATTTTATAAAACTGCTGGGAAGCATTTTGTTGCCACAGCAATTACTATAGAACTAGAACTGATCACTGTAAAAAAAATATCATTATCATCGCGCTATAGCTTTAATGCGTGATACTACTTTTACAGCATTAGCTTGTTGCCATTCAACTAAAAGACACGTGTTACGTGATGTTGCTTGGCAACAGACCAAATCTGGGAAGTCAGGAAAAACACGGAAGCACTTTACTTCGTGTTGCTGCTATTATTCACCAACCCAAAGTAAGCCAAAAAAAGTAAACCCATAAGCACAAAAGGAAAATTAAGTGATAGTAAAAGTTCATTGCTGTCAAATTCATCTACAGTGCAGTTTTTCAAGATGATGACGTGGTAGTTGGCTCCTGCTCAAGCTTATGAACAGGTACTGGGGTTTGTAAAAGCAGAAAGAGGGTAAAAGGTTGGACAGTAAAGATTACAATAACTACATTTCATGACAGCCCTAACAACAGTATCAGCGTTACTGGAAGAGGTTTGTACCATCTAAGCAGTTTTTCAAGAAGATGAGGTGATGGCTGGCTCCTGCTCCCGCTCCAGCCCATCCCCGGTTTTTTTCCTGCAATTGACTGCACAAGTTGGACCTCCGCGGATATCTTCTGTTAGACGAAAGTCATCATTACTGCATTTTCAATGCTTTTTTTTATTTTATTCTTTAAAAGTATTTTCGTGCAATTTTATGCATGTCGTCTTCTTCACCAACATTGTCGATCAAGAGGCACCCTTCCAAATGCGCATGTGGCAAGCAGAGCCCGCATAAAGATGGCCATTTGTCCAGCCAGGTGGAGCCGAGGGCTGAGGTGCTGGACACCTTACCTCACACTACGCCACGACCCATGTTCGGGAACAGCCACGGGTTGTTGGGGTGTCGGCACAGGGGTGGAAGGGAGGAGCAGGACTGAGCAAGCAAGCCAGCAGGCTGCTCTCCTCTCATGGGGGTGGTGGAAGTGGGTTGTCGCCCCCCCCTCATAGTTCGCCCTCACCAGGTGGAGGTCTGGTGGGGTAGCATAAGCGAAGAGGAGGTGGCAGTATGGGTGGGCGGACAGAGTTGAGTTGGCTTCCAGTGTACGTGCATGCCTACACATGCACGTATGGCCATGTGCTGGGGACTTGGGTGGGGGAAAGCGGGAGAAAAACCTACAGAAAATGCTATAAAAATCTCTCTAAAAAATAAATAAATACATCCATTTGGTCTGCCTTTTTTGCCTGGGCCCAGACCACAACATCAAGGCCTGCCAGCATTGCAAAGATTTTAATCTGCAAACACAGCTCCGGCGCTAGAAGACCCTTGAAGCCTTCCTGCTTAAGAAACAGATATCTGATATGGAGAAAAAGCATCACTGCCAGAACCGGTGTACTATCCAGAGTCCCCTATTTGAGAAGAGATTCTGTTGCATACTCTCGACATTCACAGGGTGTGCCATTATTATTTCGAGTGCACCCGTCCAGTTTGTAATTTTGATCAACATTTTGTTTCCTTCACTCCCAGAATGGCGGGCGCACCGTTTCTAAACAGTGTTTATCCAAATGGTTGGTTAACTGCATTGTGTTTTGCTACAATAAATATGACAAACTCTTACCAGGCTCGGTAAAAGGTCATTCTACCAGGGGCATGGTGGCTTCTTTCGCCTCACTGAAAAACAAGTCTGCCACTGACATATGTGCGGCTGACACTTGGGAGTTCTGTCCACACCTCTGTGAAGCACTAGAGTCTGGACATTGCCTCTCACTGCAGAGCTGGCTCTGGACTCAGAGTCCTTCAAGGCCTCCTGTCCTAATTTTCTTGAGAAGACTTCTACCTCCTCCTTTCTGCCTAGGATTTCTCCTCTACTGCTCGGGACTCTGTCCTACAGATGTTAACCTGCTGCAAGAGTGAATCTCGAACCAAGATAGTACAGTTACGTAAGAAGGTCACTTGAGACAGGGAGGGTACCTAGAGATTGGCGAGAGGCACATGTGTGCCAATCCATCGGGGGCCGAGAAAGTACCAGGTAACTATAGAACCATCAGTTTGACCTCAGTGGTGGGCAAAATAATGGAGAGTATACTAAAGGAAAGATTGGGGTGTACTTGGAGGAGGTGGGAAGTCTGGATAGTCGGCAACATAGGTTTGTGCTAGGTAGATCGTGTCAAACCAACCTTGTGGAGTTCTACGAATGGGTAACATCGGAATTGGACAGGGGAATGCCTGTGAATGTACTATTCTTGGACTTCAGCAAGGCATTTGATTCCGTCCCCCACAAAGGTCTGGTGGGGAAGAAAAAAAATTACTCACCTTAG
Organism: Neoceratodus forsteri; assembly: GCA_016271365.2. Taxonomy (NCBI): domain Eukaryota; kingdom Metazoa; phylum Chordata; order Ceratodontiformes; family Ceratodontidae; genus Neoceratodus; species Neoceratodus forsteri. The sequence continues at coordinate 245,528,093 of CM057457.1, forward strand.
TAATGTTGTTTCTTCTAATGGAGTCTTGCTGTATTCTGACAAATTGCAGTGAGGTCCAACCTTCGAACTGCCCCGGAGATGAAAGAGTTAACTTTCCATGCCAGGCATGGAACGCTGAGCTTGAGCTCGGTTGAGACTCTGTCTGTTGCTGTTTGAACTCAAACCGTCAGATCTTTAAGAGCTATACTCACTGAGAGTCCTGTGTGGAAGCTGTAAACCTACACTAGCCAACTGGCTACTAAATATAATAAACAGATTTTTTGGTCCCAAAACAAAGACTCAAGTCAGGAAACCCAAAAAATGAAACAAACACAATACCCACTCACCCAAAGAAAAGGGGTGATAAATAAAGGGTGGGGCACCTCTTGAGTGCCAACACTGCTACTGCCCACCCACATCCCAAAACAAAGGTTCTGAGAGGGGAGGCGGGGGGAGGTCAGAATACAGCAAGACTCCATTAGAAGAAACAACATTACTAAGGTGAGTCATTTTTTCTTCAAACAACATGAAGTCTTGCTGTAGTCTGACAAACTGCAGACTACCAAGCAGTACCTCCATGGAGGAGGGACAGAACCTACCTAGGAAATAGGCTCTAGAGCACTGCTGTGCCAAACCGAGCATCACTCCTAGCCTGGATATCCAGAGAGTAATGCTTGGTAAAAGTGTGTACTGTTTTCCAGGTAGCTGCTTGACATATCTCTAAGATAGGAATGTCCCTGGCAGCAGCCAGGGAAGCAGCTGTACCTCTGGTAGAGTGAGCCCTCAGGCCTGAGGGTGGAGTACTGCCTAGTTTTTCATAGCAAAACTGAATGCAAGAGACAATCCACCTGGCAATAGATCTCTTAGTGGCAGGTTTTCCCTTACCAACCTCACCATAAGTGAGGAACAGTTGGAGAGAGTCAAACATGTGACCCTTGGTACGCTCTATGTAGTAGCTAAGGGCCCTTTTCACATCCAAACTGTGCAGCCTCCTCTCCCCAGAGGAGGAATGGTCAGTGAAGAAAACAGGAAGAGACATAGACTGGTTAAGGTGGAAGACTGAGACCACCTTAGGTAGAAACTTCCTGTTAGTCCTGAGGACCACCTTATCTCTATGGAAAGAGATAAAATCAGGCTCCACTGACAGGGCTTGTAACTCGCTTATGCGCCTGGCAGAAGTGATGGCCACCAAGAAAACAGTTTTCCAAGTCAAGTACTTAAGCTCTGCTGAGGACAAAGGCTCAAAAGGAGGCTGCATAAGCTGTGCAATGCAAACATTAAGGTCCCAAACAGGGGCAGCGTCCCTGAATGGAGGATTGGTATGAAGCAATCCCTTGAAAAATTTGGACAATACAGGATGAGCTGAAAGGGAAGAAGGCTTACCTGCTGAAAGGAAAGCAGAGACAGCTGCCAGATGCACTCTTAGTGTAGCTGGTCTGAGTCCCAAGCTATTAAGATGAACCATATAGTCAAGAACTGTGGGCAGGCCAGCAGACTCTAGAGAAATGTGGTTCCAGAGCACCATATAGAGAATCTTTTCCATTTGGAGTTGTAAGTGTTTCTGGTGGAAGGCTTCCGAGAAGCCTTTAGGATATCCATAACACCTTCAGAGAGGTGCAAATCAGCAAACTCTAACTCTTCAAGAGCCAGGCCTTGAGATTGAGAAATCTGAGATTCGGATACCAAACCCTCCCCTGAACACATGTTAACAGGTTGTAATTCCTGGGAAGAGACAGGGGAAGGTGGACTACTAAGGATAACAGCAGAGGGTACCAGGGCTGTCTGGCCCAGTCTGGAGCAATCAGAATCACCTTGCAGGGTTGAGACCTGATTTTGAGCACCACCTTGAACAGGAGAGGGAAGGGGGGAAAAACATACAGGAACTTCCCTTCCCAATTGAGAACTAGGGCATCCAGGGGGACTGAGCCCAACACTGGGGACCTGCAGCAAAAGAGAGGAAGTTGGTGATTGTCTGGGGCTCCAAAAAGATCTATCTGTGGGGTGCCCCATCTGGAGAAGATCACCTCCAAAACCAGGGGATCCAGGGACCACTCGTGATGGCCCTGAGGTATCCTGCTGAGAGCATCCGCCAGGACGTTGTCCTTGCCTGGGAGGTGTACTGCTGTAATAGAGGTGTTCAGGGAATAGGCCAGAGACCATAACTTCATTGTCTCTGTGCACAAGGCCGTAGACCGAGTGCCCCCTTGCTTGTTGATATACCACATTCTGGTGGTATTGTCTGTCCTGATCTGAACTACTTTGTCTGAACAGACTTGGAAAAAGCTTGAAGTGCTAGAAACACTGCTCTGAGTTCTAATAGATTGATGTGAAGCAGAGATTCCTAGAGACCACAACCCTTGGGTGGTCAGGTCTCCCAAGTGGGCTCCCCACCCCAAGAGGGAGGCATCTGTAGTAAGGAGTAGAGAGTGAGACTGAGTGACAAAAGGAACTCCCTGTCTTAGATTGTCCTGATCCTGCCACCACTGCAATGCCTGGATCAGGGTTCGAGACAATGGAATCAGTTTGGTCAGAGGGTCCTTTTTCTAAGACCAAAAGGCTCTCAAGTGGAACTGAATGTCCCTCATCTGAAATCTTGCTCCCTGCACCACTGCTGCAGAAGCAGCCATGTGCCCCAGGAGCTGTAGAAAATGCCTTGCTGGTCGAGACACCTGGAGGGTGAATGAAGAGGTCAGTAAAATAAGGGTCCTTGCCCTGTCCAGGGGAAGGAAGGCTCATGCCTTTACTGTATCTAGCTCTGCGGCTATGAAGGCGAGGAGCTGTACAGGCTCTAGAACTGAGTTTGAAAGATTCAGAAGGACACCTAGAGAAGTAAGCAGTTGCTGAGTTATTTGTAGGTGTAACTTGACTTGGTCTGGGGACTGGCCTACTATGAGCCAGTTGTCCAGGTATGAGAAGATGGAAATCCTTTTCCTTCTTAGGAAGGCAACTACTGCTGCCAGGTATTTTGTGAACACCCTTGGAGCAGAGGTTAGGCCGAAGGGCATTGCTCTGAATTGGTAGTGGCCTGAGGGCAGCTCGAACCTGAGGTATTTTCGATGGGAGCTTCTGATGAAAATATGGAAATAGGCATCCTTGAGGTCCAGGGAGACTAGCCAGTCCCCTGGCCTTAGAGAGGGTAGAATTATTCCCAGAGTCACCATTTTGAACTTTGGCTTTAAAAGGTGCTTGTTTAAATATCCGAGATCCAGGATGGGCCGCCATTCTCCTGTCTTTTTGGGGGTAAGGAAGTACCTGGAGTACAACCCTTTGCCCTGGTGTAGGGGTGGAACCCTTTCTATAGCTCTGAGAGCCAAGAGGGAAGAGACCTCTGCCTCTAGGGCAAGTGCCTCTGAAGGATTTGCAGGTGGAAAGGATCTGGTTCTCAGTTTTGGAAATTTTTTGAAGCTGAGAACCAGTCCCTGGCTTACTACTTCCAGGACCCATTTGTCTGATGTTAAAGACATCCAGTCCTGGACAAAGTGAGTCAGCCTGCCCCCTACAGGTAGTGGAGAATCGGCCCTGGCAAACCCATCAGGGTGCGGTGCCTGTTTGGCAGGGGCTTTAGGCTGAGGGATGGAAGCAGGCCTGCTTGTACCCTGCCTGCCTCTCCCTCTAAAGAACCCCCATGAGCATAAGCAGAAGAGGAGGCCTGGGCTTGGTAGAAAGGCCTATGAAAAGGCCTGCCCCTGCCCCTGGGATGCTGCCTCTGAGAAGTGGCTTGCCTTTCCTTGGCCTGAGCACTCCTGTAGGTGGTCCTGTACTCATCCATTTTCTTCATGTAGTTCTCTGTTTGCTCCCCAAACAAAGAATTACCCACAACAGGAAAATCCATGGCCTTAGTCTGGGTATCCTGAGACAGGCTAGTACATCTGAGCCAAGCCATGCTACGAAGGGCCACAGATGTAGCCATGACTCTAGATAAAACATCATTGGAGTTCACTGCAGCATGGAATTGCACCTTGAATGCCTCAATACCATCCGCAGCCACCTGCTCCAGCTCCTTGACAAGCTTGCCAGGGACCTGTTTAGCTAAAGCCATTACAGTGACCCATCTAGATTTCTGATATCTAGCTGTATAGGCCATATAATTGGCCTGCCTGAGTCCCAAGGATGCTGCCATGTACTGTTTCTTTGCCATGGCATCAATCCTCCTGGAGTCCTTATCTTGGGGGTGTGAAGTCAAGGGTGTATTTGCCTTATCACAGGCTGCAGCCTGCACTACCCCAGCATGGCTGCATTGCTGGGTAAGGAACTCCGTATCTGAGCTTGAGAGAGTATACCTCTTGTCCATTCTCTTATCCACAGGAGGTATAGAATTAGGAGTATTTAAAATTTTCATTGTCTGTTTCCCAAAGGACTTATGAAGGGGAATAGACAGCCTCCTGGACTCTGAGATATCCATCATTTCAACATAGTCAGGCTCCTCCTGGTCATCCACAGCTTCTTCCATAGGAAGCTGAAGAGTTTCAGCCACTTTCTTGTAAAACATGAAATGGGAAGGGGATTCAGAAAGCCTAGGAGGAGACACCCTGAAGGTCTGTCTGGGGAGATGTCCGGGTCAATGGGCACATCCAGACTTTCATAATCACACTCACTTTTCTCATACTCTCCTTCCTTCTCCTCCGGTTCATAAAATTCCTCTAAATCATAATCCGGAACCGGTGGAACCAACCGAACCGAGCGCCTTCCTAATGGTGCCGGTTCAGTCAGAACCGGGGATAGCGACTGAACAATTTTCATCGCTTTGGCTATTTCATCAGCGGTCGGAGAAAGAACTTTTGGATCCGCACTGGCTGATTTATCCCTTCTTGTTCTCTTAACCGGAACCGACTCCTCGGAATCGGTTCTCCTTTTGCCCAAAGAAGTTTTGCCCTGGTCAGAGGGCACTCCCTCTGGTTCAGTTGGAACTGAACCAGGCTGGCCATCCGGGTCAGCGGACTTCTTGGCCTCCCTTTCCCTGAGCCTACCTACTCTTTTTTCCAGGGTAGCTGCAGGAAAATTTTTACAAATCTGGCAGTCTGAATTGAGGTGGTCAAACCCCAGACAATAAACACAGGTGGTGTGGGGATCAGCCTTAGCAAAGACTTCCCCACACACACTACAGTGTTGAAACCCAGTGGGCCCGGTTTTGATTTTGGGTTTCTCAGACATGGCCAATCCTAACAAAAACTTACCCTTTTTTTGGCAATCCGCCAGGCAAGACACCCTTATCGGTTCCTGACCGTGTTATGGGTCGTGGAAAAAAACGTAATAAAGTCCATTTTTTTTAGAACCGATAAGAACCGGTAACCAAACTCTAAAAGCAGAATAAAGTTTTAAATAACCTGATCGGTTCAAACCAAACCGATCCCACGCTTAAGTTCCACAGAAAAATAACAAAATTAGCTCTATCTAGTACTCAATGATACCACAGACAGAGACTGAACCGATAGGTTACGTTTAAATTGCCTAAAACCGAGAAATGGCACTTTAACCGAGAAAATGAACCGAGCAAAGGAGGATTCTCCGGAGCGACTGTTCAGTGAGGTGGAGTAAAGAATCTGACGGTTTGAGTTCAAACAGCAACAGACAGTCTCAACCGAGCTCGAGCTCAGTGTTCCATGCCTGGCACGGAAAGTTAACTCTTTCATCTCCGGGGCAGTTCGAAGGTTGGACCTCACTGCAATTTGTCAGAATACAGCAAGATTTCATGTTGTTTGAAACCTTGTGCGGGAGCTGGGCCCCGCAAGAATCGCACTTGTTTTTGTGCTTGGAGGGAGTTGGGGACGACATACATGGCAGCCGTAGGTAAGGCTGATGAAAATCAGGAAAAAAGCAGAAAATATGCGGTAAAGCTACTGATGACTGACTGCAAAGCAGTGAACTTAACTGCAAGGCACTGCACGAGCTAACGGCAGGAAAGAACTGGAAGGCGGGCGTGGGGGACCACCCCCCTATACTGATGTCGGTCACCTGATGTGGGGGGGGTCACCCACCAGAGACTGCTAGCTAGAAATGTTTCCATGGGGTCCTGACGCCTGCCGGCTTCAGTCCTATTTGTAATTACCTACTGCAAGAGCCCTTTCGAAGTAAGATCTGGCTAGCTGGATGCACTGAGGGAGTAGTGGTCAGTGGGGAGCTCTCGAACCCTAGAGAGGTCGGTAGTCGGGTACCGCAGGGCTTGGTCCTGGGTCCGACCTTGTTTAATGCATACATATCTGACAACAGGGAGGGTATACGGTGTGAAATGAGTTTCTTTGCTGATGACACTAAGATGGGGGCAGTAGTTGAGGGGGAAGAGGGGAGGTTGGCCCTGTAAGGGGAGCTGGACACCCTGGAAAGGTGGGCTCACACCTGGAAATTAAATTTCAATACCACCAAGTGCAAGGTGTTACATCTTGGTCGGGGAAACCCTAAACACAGGTACACCCTGGGAGGGGAGGCAATGGAGGCCTCAACAGGGGGATAAAGACCTAGGCGTGATGGCGGATGCATGTATGAATAACTCTGAGCAGTGCAGAAGAGCGGCTAGCAAAGCAAACAGGATGCTGGGATGCATCGTAAGGGAGATCACCTCTAGGAGCAGGGAAGTGATTCTGCTGCTGTACAATGGACTGGTTAGACCACACCTTGAGTACTGTGTTCAGTACTGGAGACCACACTTGAAGAGGGACATACAGCTCCTGGAGAGGGTACGGAGGAGGGCTACTAGGATGATACGAGTTCTAGGCGATTTGACGTATGAGGACAGACTTGAGGAGCTCGGCCTGTTCTCATTTGAGGAGAGGAGAGACGGGGGGACATGTTGAGGTCAAGTACCTCAAGGGAATAAATAGGGTAAACACGGAGGGGATCTTTAGACTAAAGCAGGGAGGTATCACCAGAGGACATGGTTTGAAGGTGGAAGGACGAGGCGGGAAAAGAGGAGGAGTTTTTCACTGAGAGGGTGGTGGATCCTTGGAACGCACTGCCTGGTGAGCTGGTTAAGATATCCACGGTGGAGGCCTTCAAGAGAGGGTGGGACAGGGATACAGAAAGCGGATGTATCAGACGATGGCCTGGCCCAGGGCAGTGGGGATGGATGACAGGGGTTTCTGGAACAAAAGGGGGGGGGGGAGAGGCCTTGGTACCCAACTAGGGATCTGAGGTTCGAGCAGACTCGACAGACTGTGAGGCCTAATCTGCTGGCAATTAGTATGTCAGTATGTTAACTTACTGTAACAGCAGATCTTCGCGAGGAGCTCTTGCAGCAGGTACAGTATTTCCCTCCCTCCTTCCCCCTGGTGCTTTCTTTTCCATCTCAGATGCCTTTGTTCTTCAGTTCTCCCTTTTGTCTCACACACTTGCTGGTCTCCGTCAGGGGAAATGGGGATGGGCTGGGGGGACCGCCCCTTTTATACCATGCGTGACGTCAAGGGTGAGCAAAATGCTGGGGGGCTGACCCCCGCTGTATACTGCTAGCTAGAAGTTTTCTGTGGAGTCCTGGCGGCTGCTGGCTTCAGTCCTAAAGCTGTTAACTGCTACAAGAACTCCTCTCGAAGATCTACTGCTATGGTATGTAACTATACTTTCTAGGAGTGGTATATGGTGTACATCCACACTTCTGGCAGTGCCCTTTCCCCTTTAAGGCTTGCCGGCAAGTTGTTTTTTTTAATGTTATTTATTTATTTATTATATCATGCAAAAATATACATGGTTTACAATCATGTCATAATACTGTTATCAGTTTCCAGGGATAATAAAAGCCATGCATCTCACATGTAACGGCAAAGCATCAAGCATCTAGTCTTCATCAGACAGATATAGTACAAGAAGCAGAAAACAAAGTCTGTTAAGTAATCTCCCTTCAGCAGATTTTCTGACTTTCTCAAGGAACAAAGGAAAAATTACTCACCTTAGTAATTATGTTTCTTCTAGTGGAGTCTTGCTGTATTCTGACAACTGCAGCTAACCCCAACCTTTAAACTGACCCGGAGAACAATGGGTTAACTTTTCCATGTAGGGCATATAATGTTGATCTTGAACTCAGTTGATGTCTCTACCTGTTGTATTTTGAACTGCAACAGTCAGATCTTTACGAGCAAAACTCACTAGATGTTCTGTGTGGAAACTGTAAAATTTTTACTAGCCAACTGGCAGAAAAATAATCTTTTGGGTTCCCAAAGGAAGACTCAAGTCAGGAAACCCAAAAAACAAAAAACAATAAAACTGAAATAACATATCACAACATGAGTAACAGAGGGTGTAAGGGGGCACCCCGGGGTGCCAACACTGCACCTGCCACCCACATCCCAAAAAATGCAGGTTCTGAGAGGGGAGGTCAGAATAAAAAATTACCTCAGTAATGTTGTTTCTTCTAATGGAGTCTTGCTGTATTCTGACTATTGCAGTTAGGTCCTGCCTTTCAATTGCCCCGGAGAACAAAGAGTTAAACTTTCCATGACCAGCATGGAATGTTCACTGCGAGCTCGATTGAAGCCCCTGTCTGCTGCTGTTTACACTCCAACCCGTCAGATCTTTGAGAAATACTCAGTAGAAGTTGTGTGTGGAAACTGTAAAACTCACACTAGCCAACTGCCAACTAAATTTACATAAAAGGGTTTTTTGGTTTCAAAGCAGACTCAAGTCAGGAAACCCAAAAAACAAAACACATCCCAAAACACAACACTTACCCAAAATAAAGGAGGGTGAAAAAGGGACACCCCAAGGGTGCCAACACTGCTCTGGTCCACCCACATCCCAAAAACCAGGTTCTGAGAGGGAAGGCGGGGGGAGGTCAGAATACAGCAAGACTCCATTAGAAGAAACAACATTACTAAGATGAGTCATTTTTTCTTCAAACAACATGAAGTCTTGCTGTATTCTGACTATTGCAGACTACCAAGCAGTACCTCCATGGAAGAGGGACAGAACCTACTTTGGAAACAGGCTCTGAAGTACTGCTGTGCCAAACCGAGCATCACTCCTAGCCTGGATATCCAGAGAGTAATGCTTGGTGAATGCATGGACTGTTTTCCAGGTGGCTGCTTGACAAATTTCTAAGATAAGAATATCCCTGGCAGCAGCCAGGGAAGCAGCTGTACCTCTAGTAGAGTAAGCCCTCAGGCCTTAGGGTGGAGTTCTACCCAGTTTTTCAGAGCAGAACTGCATACAAGAAACAATCCACCTGGCAACAGATCTCTTAGTGGCAGGTTTGCCCTTACCAACCTCTCCACATGTGAGGAACAATTGGAGGGACTCAAACCTGTGACCCTTGGTGCGCTCTATGTAGTAGCTGAGGTCCCTTTTAACACCCAAGCAGTGCAGCCTCCTCTCTCCAGAGGAGGAATGGTCAGTGAAGAAAACAGGGAGAGACATAGACTGGTTAAGGTGGAAATCTGAAACCACCTTAGGCAAAAATGTCCTGTTAGTTGTTAGGACCACTTTATCTCTATGGAAAGAGACGAAATCAGGCTCCACTGACAGGACTTGCAATTTACTGATACGCCTGGCAGAGGTAATGGCTACCAAAAACACAGTTTTTCAAGTCAAGTTCTTAAGCTCTGTAGAGAACAAAGGCTCAAAGGGAGGTTGCATAAGCTGAGCAATGCAAACATTAAGGTTCCAAGCAGGAGCAGGGTCCCTAAAGGGGGGATTGGTGTGCAGCAATCCCTTGAAGAACTTACAAAACACAGGATGGGCTGACAGAGGAGAGGGCTTACCTACTGACAAGAAGGCAGAAACAGCTGCGAAATGCACTTTAAGTGTGGCTGGCCTAAAGCCTAGGCCATTGAGATGGACCATATAGTCCAGAACCAGAGGCAACTCAGCAGATTCTGGAGAAACATTCTTATTCGAACACCAAACAGTGAACCTTTTCCATTTGGAATTGTAAGTCTTTCTAGTGAAAGGCTTTTGAAAAGCCTTAAGGATATCCAGAACCCCTTGAGAAAGATGCAGATCAGCAAACTCTAACTCTTCAAGAGGCATGCCTTGAGATTGAGAGACCGGAGGTTCGGGTACCAAATCCTTCCCTGAGAGGATGTCAAGAGGTTGTAATTCCAGGGAAGAGACAGGGGAAGGTGGACTACTAAGGACAGCAACAGGGGGTACCAGGACTGTCTGGCCCAGTCTGGAGCAATCAGAATCACTTTGCATGGTTGTGACCTTATCTTGACTAGCACCTTGAACAGGAGAGGGAAGGGGGGAAAAGCATAGAGAAATTTCCCTTCCCAATTCAGAATTAGAGCATCCAGGAGGACTGAGCCCAATACTGGGGGTCTGCAGAAAAAGAGAGAAAGTTGGTGATTGTCTGGGGCTGCAAAAAGATCTATCCTCTGGAGTGCCCCATCTGGAGAAAATCACTTTCAAAACTAGGGGATCTAGGGTCCATTCGTGATGGCCCTGGGATATCCTGCTGAGAGCATCTGCTAGGACATTGTCCTTCTCTGGGAGGTGAACTGCTATCAGAGAGGTTTGCAGGGAATAGGCCAGGGACCACAACTTTATTGCTTCTGTGCACAAGGCCGTAGACCGACTGCCTCCTTGCTTGTTGATGTACCACATTGTGGTGGCGTTGTCTGTTCTGACCTGGACCACCTTGTTCTGTACAGATTTGGAAAAGGCTTGCAGTGCCAGATACACTGCTCTGAGTTCCAAGAGATTGATGTGAAGCAGAGATTCTTGAGGTGACCACAGCCCTTGGGTGGTAAGATCTCCCAGGTGGGCTCCCCAGCCTAGCAGGGAAGCATCTGTGGTGAGCATCACTGAATGAGAATGAGTGATAAAAGAAACTCGTTGTCTCAAATTGTCCTGATCCTGCCACCATTGCAAAGCCTGGATCAGGGTTCGAGTCACTGGGACTAGTTTGGTAAGGGAATTTTTTCTTTGGGACTAGAAGGCTCTTAAGTGGAACTGAATGTCCCTCATCTGGAATCTTGCTCCCTGGACCACTGCTGTGGAGGCTGCCATGTGGCCCAGAAGTTGAAGGAAATGCCTTGCTGGTCGAGACACCTGTAGGGTGAATGAAGAGGCCAGTTCTATAAGGGTCCTGCACTGTCCAGGGGAAGGAAGCCTTGCCCTTACTGTATCCAGCCCGCCCCATGAAGGTGAGGAACTGTACTGGCTCGAACTGACTTTGGAAGGTTGAGGAGGAATCCTAAGGAAGTGAGAACTTGCTGACTTATTTGCAAATGTGACTGGACTTGGTCTGGAGACTGACCCACTATGAGCCAGTCGTCCAAGTATGGGAAGATGGAGATCTTTTTTCTCCTTAGGAAAGCAACCACTACTGCCAGACACTTTGTGAAAACCCTTGAGGCTGATGCTAGGCCAAAGGGCATTGCTCAGAATTGATAGTGGCCTGAGGGCAACTCGAACCTGAGATACTTTCTGTGGGAGCACCTGATGGGAATGTGAAAATAGGCATCTTTGAGGTCCACGGAGACTAGCCAGTCCCCTGGCCTTAGAGAGGGAAGGATTATTCCCAGAGTCACCATTTTGAACTTTGGTTTTAAAAGATGCTTGTTCAGATATCTTAGGTCCAGTATGGGCCACCATTCTCCTGACTTTTTGGGGGTTAGGAAGTACCTGGAGTACAATCTTTTGCCCTTGTGTAGGGTAGGAACCCTCTCTATAGCTCTTAAAGCTAGGAGAGAAGAAACCTCTGCCTCTAGGGTAAGGGTTTCCGAAAGATTTGCAGGTGGAAAAGATCTGGCTCTCATCTTTGGAAATTTTTTGAAGCTGAGAACCAGTCCCTGGCTTACTACTTCCAGGACTCACTTGTCTGATGTGACAGACATCCAGTCCTGGACAAAGTAAGCCAGCCTGCCCCCTACTGGGATAGGAGAGTCGACCCGAGCAGACCCATCAGGGTGTCTGCTTGGCAGGGGCTTTAGGCTGAGGGGTGGACGCAGGCCTGCTCATCCCCCTTCTGCTTCTCCCTCTGAAGAACCCCCTTGCAAAAAGGAAGAGGAGGCCTGTGCTTGGTAAAAAGGCCTTTGAAAAGGACTGTCCCTGCCCCCTAGACTGCTGCCTTTGAGTAGTTGCCTGCCTTTCCTTGGCCTGAGCACTCCTGTAAGTGGTCCTGTACGCATCCATTTTCTTCATGTAATTCTCTGTCTGCTTCCCAGAGAATTACCCACTACAGGAAAATCCATTGCCTTACCCTGGGTATCCTGTGAGAGGCTAGTACATCTGAGCCAAGCCATTCTCCGAAGAGCCACAGATGTAGCCATGACTCTTGATGAGACATCATTGGAGCCCATAGCAGCATAAAACTGAACTTTTGATGCCTCAGTCCCATCTGCAGCCACCTCCTCCAGCTCCATGGCAAGCTGGGGGGAAGCCTGTTTAGCCAGTGCCAGTACAGTGTCCCACCTGGACTTCTGGTATCTGACTGTATAGGCCGTATAATTTGCCTGCCTGAGTCCCAAGGAAGATGCCATGTACTGCTTTTTTGCCATGGCAGCAATCTTCCTGGAGTTCTTGTCTGGGTGGGGTGTGAGGCCAAGGGAATGTTTGCCTTATTGCAGGCAGCAGCCTGTACAACCTCAACATGGCTGCACTGCTGATAAAAGAACTCCGTATCTGAGCCTGAAAGAATATACCTCTTGTCCATTCTTCTATCCACAGGAGGTATGGAATTGGGAGACTTCAGAATTTTTTGTGTCTGTTTCCCAAAATATTTGTGAAGGGTAATAGACAGTCTCCTGGACTCTGCGATGTCCATCATCTCTATATAGTCAGGCTCCTCCTGATCCTCCACTGCCTCCTCCACAGGAAGCTGGAGGGTCTCAGCCACCTTTCTGTAAAACATAAAAAAAAATTACTCACCTTAGTAATGTTGTTTCTTCTAATGGAGTCTTGCTATATTATAACATTAGCAGTTTGTTCCAGCACTAGAACTGCCCCGGAGTGAAATGGTTAAAACCATTTCAAAATAGAATTTTGGCATGAGAGCAGCTCTATCAGTGTCATTTCAAACTTGAACTGTCAGATCTTTACGAGCCAAACTCACTAAGGTCTGTGTGGAAGCTGTAACCTACACTAGCCAAATGGCTACCTAAATAATAACAACCATTGATGGTCCCAACACCCAAGACTCAAGTCAGGGGACCAGAAATACTAACACCATTCTAATAATATGAAAATGGAACATAAGTATAATAAAACACACACACGCGTGCACATACACACCCCCAAAGTCCCAAAGGGGACAAAATGCTAACAGGACATAAGTAGTGCCCACACTAAGTTGCCGCACCCCTCCAAGTAGAGGTTCTGAGAGGGGCAGGTTGGGGAGGTCTATAATATAGCAAGACTCCATTAGAAGAAACAACATTACTAAGGTGAGTAATTTTTTCTTCAAACAACATGAAGTCTTGCTATATTATAGACATTAGCAGAATACACAGCAGTACCTCCATGGAGGAGCGCAGAACCTACTTAGGAATAGGCTCTGAAGAACAGCTGTGCTAAAGCGAGCATCTTCCTGGCCTGGACATCCAGGGAGTAATGCTTGGTAAAATGTGTACCGCTTTCCAAGTAGCAGCCTGGCAAATCTCAATAAAGGATATCTCTGGCAGCAGCTAGAGACGAGCTGTACCCCTGGTAGAATGAGCCCTCAAACCGGCGGGGGCTCTGCCCACTCTGATAACAAAATTGGATACAAGAGACAATCCACCTGGCTATTGATCTCTTAGTGGCAGGTTTGCCTTTCCCAACTTCACCACAGGTAAGGAAAAGTTGGAGGATTCGAACCTGTGACCTTTGGTACGCTCTATATAATAACTAAGAGCTCTCTTAACATCCAGGCTGTGCAACCTTCTCTCACCGAAGAGGAGTGATCAGTGAAAATACTGGAAGGAGATAGATTGATTAAGATGGAAATCTGAAACCACCTAGGCAAAACTTCCTATTAGTCCTAAGGACTACCTTATCCCTGTGGAAAGAAATAAAGTCAGTCTCCACTGACAAGGCTTGCAATTCACTTTTGCGGCCTGGCAGAAATGATAGCCACTAGAAAAACAGTTTTCCAAGTTAGTACTTAAGCTCTGCAGAAGACAGAGGTTCAAAAGGGGTTGCATTAACTGGGCAATGCAAACATTAAGGTCCCAAGCAGGGGCCGGTTCCCAAGGGAGGATTAGTATGAGTAATCCCTTAAAAACTTGGAAAACACAGGATGAGAGGAAAGAGGGATGACTTTCCTGCTGACACAAATGCAGACACAGCTGCCAAATGAACTCTCAGGGTAGCTGGTCTGAGACCCAAGGAATTAAGATGTACCATGTAATCTAACAAATGGGCAATTCAGCAGATTCTGGGGAAATATTTTTCCCAGCACACCAAATGGAAAACCTTTTCCATTTAGAACTATAAGTAGCCCTAGTGGAAGGCTTTCTGGAAGCCTTTAGTATCTCAAGAACACCCTGAGAGAGGTGTAAACCAGCAAACTCTTAACTCCTCAAGAGCCAGGCCTTGAGATTGAGGGATTTGAGGTCCGGATACCAAACCCTTCCCTGGGCACAAGTCAACAGATTGTGATTCCTGGGGAGGCACAGGGGAAGATGGACTGTCAGAGACAGAAGGAGTGGGTACCAGGGCTGCCTGGCTCCAACGGGGCAATCAGAATCACCCTGCAAGGCTGAGATCTGATTTTGACTAGTACTTTGAATAGGAGAGGAAAGGGGAAGTATAGAGGAACTTCCCCTCCCAATCCAGAAGAAGGGCATCCAGGGGAACTGAGCCCAGCACTGGAGGCCTGCAACAGAACAGAGGAAGTTTGTGATTGTCTGGGGCTGCAAAAAGATCTATCTGAGGGATGCCCCACCTGGCAAAAACTATCCCCAGCACTTGAGGATCCAGGGACCATTCGTGATGGCCCTGGGAAATCCTGCTGAGGGCATCCGTTAGGACATTGTCCTTCCCTGGAAGATGAACTGCTATGAGGGAAGTGTTCAGGAATAGGCCAGAGACCACAACTTCATTGCCTCGGTGCACAAGGCCAAGACCGAGTGCCCCCTGTTTGATGATGTGCCACATTGTTGTGGTGTTGTCTGTTCTGACTTGTATCACCTTGTCGTGACAGATGCAGAAAAGCTTGAAGAGCTAAAAGACAGCTCTGAGTTCCAGCAAATTGATGTGGAGCAGAGATTCCTGGGGACCAAACTACCTGAGGGAAAGGTCGCCCATGTGGGCTCCCCAACCCAGAAGGGAAGCATCTGTAGTGAGAGTCAAGTCGTGAGAAGGGGAAATGAAGGGGACCCCCGCTCTTAAACTGCTCTGATCCTGTCACCACTGGAGAGCTAGGATCAAGGTTCGAGTCACTGGGACCAACTTGGAAAGGGGGTCTCTTCTCTGAGACCAAAAGGTTCTCAAGTGAAACTGAATGTCTCTCATCTGAAATCTGGCTCCTGCACAACAGCTGTGGATGCAGCCATGTGCCCCAGGAGCTGCAGAAAGTGTCTTGCTGGTCGAGAGACCTGCAGAGTGAAGGAAGAGGCCAGAGCCACTAAATTCCTTACCCTTTCTGGGGAAGAAAGGCTCTGGCTAGCTTTGTGTCCAATTCTGTCTCTAAAGGTGAGTACCTGGACTGGGTCCAGAACCGACTTTGGTAGGTTTAGCAGAAAACCCAGGGAGGTGAGAAGCTGCTGGGTGACCTGCAGGTGAGATTTTACCTGTTCTGGGACTGGCTTACAATGAGCCAGTCGTCTAGATAAGGGAAAAACAGCAATCCTCTGCCTCCCTTAAGTGGGCCACTGCCACTGCTAGACACTTTGTGAATACCCTTGGAGCAGAGGTAAGGTCAAGGGCATTGCTCTGAACTGGTAATGACCTGAGGGCAGTTCAATCTGAGGTACTTTCGATGGGATCTTCTGATTAGGACATGGAAATAGGCATCCTTGAGGTCCAGGGAGGCTAGCCAGTCTCCTGGCCTTAGGGAAGGTAAAATCATTGCCAGAGTTACCATTTTGAACTTTGGTTTCAAAAGATGCTTGTTCAGATATCTGAGATCTAAAATGGGCGCCATTCTCCTGTCTTTTTGGGGTAAGGAAGTATCTGAATACAGACCCCTGCCCTGATGCAGGGAGGAACCCTTCTACTGCTCTGAGAGCTAACAGGGATGAGACCTCTGTTTCCAGAGAGAGGGTCTCTGAAGCACTTGCAGGTAGAAAAAGTCTGCTTCTCAACTTGGGAAACTTTTTGAAGCTGAGAACAAGACCCTGGCTTACTACTTCCAGAACCCACTTGTCTGAGGTTAAAGAAGCCCAATTCTGACTGAAGTAAGCCAGCCTGCCCCCCACTGGTACAGGAGAATCGGCCCTGGGCACCCCATCAGGGTGCCTGTTTCGCAGGAGCTTTAGGCTGGGGGGTGGGAGCAGGTCTGCCCACCCCTCGTCTGCCCCTGCCTCTGAAGAAGCCCCTCTGAGCATAGGCAGAGGAGGCCTGAGTCTGGTAGAAAGGCCTGTGAAAAGGCCTACCCCTACCCCTGGAGGCATGCTCTTGAGGAGTGGCTTCACGCTCTCAGCCTGGGCACTCTTGTAAGTAGTCCTATATTCATCCATCTTTTCATGTAATTCTCTGTCTGCTCTCCAAACAGAGAATTTCCACCACAGGAAAACCATAGCCTTAGTCTGGGTATCCTGTGACAAACTAGTACACCTGAGCCAGGCCAACCTCTGAAAAGCTACAGATGTGGCCATGACCCTAGAGGAAACATCATTAACATTCACAGCAGCATGAAACTGAACCTTGAGGCTTCAATGCCATCAGCAGCCACCTGTTCTAGTTCACTAGCCAGCTGGCCATGGGCCTGCTTGGCATTGCATAACAGTATCCCATCTAGATTTCTGATACCTAGCTACATAAGCCATATAATTTGCTTGCCTGAGTCCCAGAGAGGCTGCCATATACTGTTTTTTTGCCATGGCATCAATCTTCCTGGAATCCTTGTCAGGAGGATGTGAAGCCAAGGGAATATTAGCTTTATCACAGGCAGCAGCCTGAACTACCCCAACACGACTGCATTGCTGAGAAAGGAATTCTGTATCAGGGCCTGACAATGTATACCTTCTGTCCATCTTTTTATCTACAGGAGGCACAGAATTAGGAGCTTTTAAAATTTTAATTGTTTGTTTCCTAAAAGACTTATGTAAAGGAATAGACAATCTCCTAGACTCTGGAATATCCATCATTTCTACAAAATCAGGCTCCTCTTGCTCATTCACAGCCTCTTCTAAAGGAAGCTGGAGGTTTCAGCAACTTTTTATAAAACATAAAATGAGATGGGGACTCAGACAGCATAGGGGGAGATTCTAAAGGTCTGTCTGGGGAGATGTCCGGTTCAATGGGCACACCCAGACCTTCCCAGCCACATTCATACTGTTCATAATCCTCCTCCCCCTCCTCTGGTTCATAAAATTCCTCAATATCATAATCCTGAACCACTGGGACCGGACGAACCGACCTTTTACCAGATAGTGGTGGTTCGGACGGACCCTGAGACAGTGACTGGACAATTTGTATGGCTTTTTAATCTCTGCAGCAGTTGGAGAAGGAATTTTGGACTCCAGACCTGCTGATTTTCTTGTTTTCTTTACTGGAATTGGTTTCTCAGAACCAGCTTTTCTTTGCCCGAGGAAGTCTGGCCCTGGTCAGAGGCACTCCCTCTGGTTCGGTTGGCACCAACCGGCTGGCCATCCGGTCAGCGGACTTTTTGGCCTCTCGCTCCTGAGGCTGCCCAATCTTTTTCCAGGGTGGCTGCAGGAAATTTTACATACCTGGCAGTCTGACTGGAGGTGGTCAAACCTCAGACAAAAACACATGGTGTGTGGGTCAGCCTTGGCAAAGACTTCCCACAAACATCACAGTGTTGAAACCCAGTGGGCCTGGTTTTTCTTTTGGGTTTCTCAGACATAATGCCAGCCTAACCAAAAACTTGCTCTTTTAACGGCAGTGCCAGGCAAGACACCCTTATCGGGTTCCTAACGTGTCACGGGTATTGAAAAACGTAATAAATCCGGTTTTTAGAACCGATAAGAACCGGAACCGTACTCAAAATAGTAACTTTTAGTTTTAAATGAGTTTTAAACCACTGATCGGTTCAAAACCGAACCGATAACTTACAAGTTCCACACAGACAAAACCTTCATTTACTTACGGTTACCACAGATAGAGCTTGAACCGAACGGTTTTTCGGTTAAAATAAAACTATTCTTGGTTAAATCCAACCAAGAAAACACTTTTTAAACAGAGAAATGAACCGAGCAGAAGGAGAAATCTCCAGAGCGACTGTTCACTGAGGCGGAGTAAAGAATCTGACAGTTCAAGTTTGAAATGACACAGATAGAGCTGCTCTCATGCCAAAATTCTATTTTGGAATGGTTTTAACCATTTCACTCCCGGGCAGTTCTAGAGCTGGAACAAACTGCTAATGTCTATAATATAGCAAGACTTCATGTTGTTTGAAAGTGGGAAGGGGACTCAGAAAGCCTAGGAGGAGAAACACCTGAAGGTCTGTCTGGGGAGATGTCCGGATCAATAGGCACATCCAGACTTTCACCATCACCATATTCATCTTCCAACTCATCTTCCTCCTCAAACTCCGGTTCATAAAATTCTTCCAGGGTATAATCGAGAACCGGGGGAACCGACCGAACCGAGCCCCTGCCAACAGGTGCCAGATCAGTAGGAACCGGTCGAAGCAATTTCACAATACAAATCGCTTTGGCTATCTCTTCGGCGGTCGGAGTATGAGATTCTGAATCCGAACCGGACGATTTTTCTTTGCGTTTCTTTTTTGCTGAACTGACCTCGGATCGGACCACCTTTGGCCGAAGAAGTATCACTCTGGTCAGAAGGCACTCCTTCTGGTTCGGTCGGAACCGAACCGGGCTGGCCATCTAGGTCAGCGGACTCCTTGGCCTCCCTTTCCCTCAGTCTACCTAATCTCTTTTCAAGGGTAGATTTGGGAAAATGCTTACAAATTTGGCAGTCTGAATCAAGGTGGTCAAACCCCAGACAATAAACAGGTGGTGTGGGGATCGGCCTTAGCAAAGACCTCCCCACACTCACTGCAGTGTTGAAACCCAGTGGGCCTGTTTTTTCTCTTGGGTTTCTCAGACATGGCCAACCTAACCAAACTTAACCTTTTTTCAGCAACCGCCAGGCAAGACTCCCCTATCGGTTCCTGACCGTGTCACGGGTCTTGGAAAAAAATGTACTAAAACCCTTTTTTTTTTAGAACCGATACGGACCGGTAACCACACACTAAAGTAAGATACAAAATTTACCTGAACGATCGGTTCAGCTAAACTGATCCACACTTTTTACAAGTTCTACACAGAAAACAGAACAAAACCTATGTAGTACTCACGGTACCACAGACAGAGACTTGAACTTGACTTATGCAGAAACTAAATTTCGGTAGAAATGGACCGAAAAACGACACTTCAACCGAGTTCGAACCGAGCTGCAGGAGGAATCTCCGGAGCGACTGTTCAGTGATGCGGAGTAAAGAATCTGACGGCTGCAGTTCAAAACACAACAGGCAGAGACATCAACCAAGCTCGAGATCAACATTCTATGCCCTGCATAGAAAAGTTAACCCATTGTTCTCCGGGGCAGTTTAAAGGCTGGGGCTAACTGCACTTGTCAGAATACAGCAAGACTTCATGTTGTTTGAAAGATTCATCCTCTCTAGATATATAAAACACCCAAGAACGCCATTTGATTTCAAATGTTGTTATTCGGTTTGGTACTCTATTAGGCGTTCTGTATAATATATCTCATTTACAATGTTATGCCACTGTGATACTTCAGGAGCCACTGAGCTACGCCCAAAAGAAAAAATGACTCACCTTAGTAATGTTGTTTCTTCTAATGGAGTCTTGCTGTATTCTGACAATAGCAGTGAGTCCCAACCTTCGAACTGCCCCGGAGATGAAAGAGTTAGCTTTCCATGCCAGGCATGGAACGCTGAGCTCGAGCTCAGTTGAGACTCTGTCTGTTGCTGTTTGAACTCAAACCGTCAGATCTTTATGAGCTAAACTCACCGAGGTCCTGTGTGGAAGCTGTAAACCTACACTAGCCAACTGGCTACTAACATAATAACAAAATTTTTTGGTCCCAAAACAAAGACTCAAGTCAGGAGACCCAAAAAATGAAACAACACAACACCCACTCACCCAAAGAAAGGGTGATAACAAAAAAGGGTGGGGCACCTACTGAGTCCTAACACTGCCACTGCCCACCCACATCCCAAAAACAAAGGTTCTGAGAGGAGAAGGCGGGGGGGGGGGTCAGAATACAGCAAGACACCATTAGAAGAAACAACATTACTAAGGTGAGTAACTTTTTCTTCAAACAACATGAAGTCTTGCTGTATTCTGACAATAGCAGACTACCAAGCAGTACCTCCATGGAGGAGGGACAGAACCTACTTAGGAAATAGGCTCTGAATCACAGCTGTGCCAAACCGAGCATCACGCCTAGCCTGGATGTCCAGGGAGTAATGCTTGGTAAAAGTGTGAACTGTTTTCCAGGTAGCTGCTTGACATATCTCTAAGATAGGAATATCCCTGGCAGCAGCCAGGGAAGCAGCTGTACCTCTGGTAGAGTGAGCCCTCAGGCCTGAGGGTGGAACCTTACCTAATTTTTCATAGCAAATTTGGATGCAAGAGACAATCCACCTGACAATGGATCTTTTAGTGGCAAGCTTCCCTTTGCCAACCTCACCATAAGTGAGGAACAGTTGGAGGGAGTCAAACCTATGACCCTTGTTACGTTCTATATAGTAGCTAAGGGTTCTTTTCACATCTAGACTGTGCAGCCTCCTCTCACCAGGGGAGGAATGGTCAGTGAAGTACACAGGAAGAGACATAGATTGGTTAAGGTGGAAGTCTGAAACCACCTTAGGCAAAAACTTCCTGTTAGTCCTGAGGACCACCTTATCCCTATGGAAGGAAATAAAGTCAGGCTCCACTGACAGGGCTTGTAGCTCACTTATGCGCCTGGCAGAAGTGATGGCCACCAGAAACACAGTTTTCCAAGTCAAGTACTTAAGCTCTGCTGAGGACAAAGGCTCAAAAGGCGGTTGCATAAGCTGAGCAATGCAAACGTTAAGATCCCAAGCAGGGGCAGGATCCCTGAATGGAGGATTGGTATGAAGCAAACCCTTGAAAAACTTGGAGAAAACAGGGTGAGCTGAAAGAGAAGAGGGCTTACCTGCTGAAATGAAAGCAGAAACAGCTGCCAGGTGCACCCTTAGTGTAGCTGGTCTGAGTCCCAAGCTATTGAGGTGGACCATATAGTCAAGGACTGTGGGCAGATCAGCAGACTCTGGGGAAATATGCTTCCCAGAGCACCATATGGGAAATCTTTTCCACTTGGAATTATAAGTAGTTCTGGTGGAAGGCTTCCTAGAAGCCTTCAGAATATCCATAACACCTTGTGAGAGGTGTAAATCAGCAAACTCTAACTCTTCAAGAGCCAGGCCTTGAGATTGAGAGATTTGAGATTCAGGTACCAAACTCTCCCCTGAGCACAGGTTGACAGGTTGTAATTCCTGGGAAGAGCAAGGGGAAGATGGACTGATAAGGACAATAAGAGAGGATACCAGGGCTGCCTGGCCCAGTCTGGAGCAATCAGGATCACTTTGCAGGGTTGAGACCTGATTTTGACTAGCACTTTGAACAGGACAGGGACGGGGGGAAGCATACAGGAACTTCCCTTCCCAACTGAGAACTAAGGCATCCAGTGGGACTAAGCCCAACACTGGGAGCCTGTAACAAAAAAGGGAAAGTTGGTGATTGTCTGGGGCTGCAAAAAGATCTATCTGTGAGGTGGCCCATCTGGAGAATATTACCTCCAAGACCAGGGGATCCAGTGACCATTCGTGATGGCCCTGAGATATCCTGCTGAGAGCATCTGCCAGGACATTGTCCTTGCCTGGGAGGTGTACTGCTGTGAGGGAGGTGTTCAGGGAATAAGCCAGAGACCACAACTTCATTGCTTCTGTGCACAAGGCCCTAGACAGAGTGCCTCCTTGCTTGTTGCTGTACCACATTGTGGTGGTATTGTCTGTTCTGATCTGAATAACTTTGTTCTAAACAGACTTGGAAAAAACTTGAAGTGCTAGAAATACTGCTCTGAGTTCCAACAGATTGATGTGAAGCAGAGATTCCTGAGGGAACCACAACCCCTAGGTGGTCAGGTCGCCCAAGTGAGCCCCCACCCCAAGAGGGAGGCATCTGTAGTAAGGATTAAAGAGTGAGACTGAGTGACAAAGGGAACTCCTTGTCTCAGATTGTTCTGATCCTGCCACCACTGCAAGGCCTGGATCAGGGTTCGAGTCACTGGGATCAGTTTGGTCAGAGGGTCCTTTTTCTGAGACCAAAAGGCTCTCAAATGGAACTGAATATCCCTCATCTGAAATCTTGCTCCTTGCACCACTGCTGTAGAAGCAGCCATGTGCCCCAGGAGCTGCAGAAAATGCCTTGCTGGTCGAGACACCTGCAGGGTGAATGAAGAGGCCAGAGTGATAAGGGTCCTTGCCCTGTCCAGGGGAAGGAAGGCTCTGGCCCTTTCTGTATCTAGCTCTACACCTATGAAGGTGAGGAGCTGAACAGGCTCTAGAACTGACTTTGAAAGATTCAGAAGGAAACCTAGAGAGGTGAACAGCTGCTGAGTTATTTGTAGGTGTAACTTGACTTGGTCTGGGGAATGGCCTACTATGAGACAGTCGTCCAAGTATGGAATATGGCAATCCTTTGCCTTCTTAGAGAAGCAACTACTACTGACAGGCATTTTGTGAACACCCTTGGAGCAGAGGTTAGTCCGAAGCAGGGCATTGCTCTGAACTGGTAATGGCCTGAGGGCAGCTCGAACCTGAGGTACTTTCGATGGGAGCTTCTGATGAGAATATGGAAATAGGCATCCTTGAGGTCCAGGGAAACTAGCCAGTCCCCTGGCCTTAGAGAGGGCAGAATTATTCCCAGAGTCACCATTTTGAATTTTGGTTTTAAAAGGTGCTTGTTTAAATATCTGAGATCCAGGATGGGCCGCCACTCTCCTGTCTTTTTTGAGGTAAGGAAGTACCTGGAGTACAATCCTTTGCCCTGGTGTAGGGGTGGAACCCGTTCCACAGCTCTGAGAGCCAGAAGGGGAAGAGACCTCTGCCTCTAGGGCAAGTGCCTCTGAGGGATTTTCAGGTGGAAAAGACCTGGTTCTCAGCTTTGGAAATTTTTTGAAGCTGAGAACCAGTCCCTGGCTTACTACTTCCAGGACCCACTTGTCTGATGTTACAGACTTCCAGTCCTGGACAAAGTAAGCCAGCCAGCCTGCCCCCTACAGGTGGTGGAGAATCGGCCCTGGCAAACCCATCAGGGTGCCTGTTTAGCAGGGGGTTATGACTGAGGGGTGGAAGCAGGTCTGCTTGTACCCCTTCTGCCTCTCCCTCTAAAGAACCCCCCTCTGAGCATAGGCAGAAGAGAAGGTCTGGGCTTGGTAGAAAGGCCTATGAAAAGGCCTGCCCCTGGCCCTGGGATGCTGCCTTTGAGGAGTGGCCTGCCTTTCCTTGGACTGGGCACTCCTATATGTGGTCCTATATTCGTCCATTTTCTTCATGTAATTCTCTGTTTGCTCCCCAAACTGAGAATTACCCACAACAGGAAAATCCATGGCCTTAGTCTGGGTATCCTATGACAGGCTAGTACATCTGAGCCAAGCCATTCTACGAAGTGCCACAGATGTAGCCATGACTCTAGATGACACATCATTGGAGTCCACTGCAGCATGGAATTGCATGTCGGATGACTCAATACCATCAGCAGCCACCTGCTCCAGCTCCTTGGCAAGCTGGCCAGGGACCTGTTTTGCTAAAGCCATGACAGTGTCCCATCTGGATTTCTGACACCTAGCAGTATAGGCCATATAATTGGCCTGTCTGAGTCCCAAGGATGCTGCCATGTATTGTTTCTTTGCCATGGCATCAATCCTCCTGGAGTCCTTGTCTGGGGGGTGTGAAGCCAAGGGAATATTTGTCTTATCACAGGCTGCAGCCTGCACTACCCCAACATGGCTGCATTGTTGTGTAAGGAACTCCGTATCTGAGCCTGACAATGTATACCTCTTGTCCATTCTTTTATCCACAGGAGGTATGGTGTTAGGAGTCTTTAAAATCTTAAATGTCTGTTTCCCAAAAGATTTGTGTAAGGGAATAGACAGCCTCCTAGACTCTGGGATATCCATCATTTCCACATAGTCAGGCTCCTCCTGGTCGTCCACAGCTTCTTCCATAGGAAGCTGGAGGGTTTCAGCCACTTTTTTATAAAACATGTTGTTCATCCACATAACCCACCCGACCTCCCCGGCTTCGACGCGCAACCTGGCTTCTAGTGGGCTAGATCTGGCGTCATGGAGCGGAGCCGAGAGTTTGGCCGCCTGGGTGGGTGGGAGGAGCCGGCTTGGGGACCTTCCGGCGGGATTTGAAGCAGCAAGGAGCCTGCCGATAAGTGTGGATGAACAACATAAACCACTCCTAGAACTCTTGTTACAGGTGAGTAACCTGTATTTACTGCTGCTCGCACCCGCCTCCACCCCGCACTCCCTACAAGATCGTTACCTGCCAGAATTTCCCAGGCACATACAGTGCCTCATCTCCCATTCATGGTTATTCCTTGCCTCCTCTGTAGCACTAACTGCTGACTCTGACCTCCGTCCCGTAACAGCTCAGACCACTGTTCCCTCTCTGCTCCATTGTCATGGCCCCTGCCTCCCCAGTAGAAGCCGCATTTTGTCACTGTATTTACAATGAAATAAATAACTGTGCCGAGTTGTTTGTCTCTTTCTCCTCCCTGCAAACCGAACCCAGAAGCGCCACTGAGATGGTTAGTGCTCACCACGCTCTGCACGCTGTTAGTGAGAGAGGAGAGCATCTTTTGTTTTATTCATATTAAAACAAAATATTAAGCATGTGAGCTGCACCTGCAATGCTAGAGACTGCGGTATGCTAGACAGGGGAGACCGTCTTGTTTTCTTTTCATTAAAAAGCGTTGAAGGTGTGGTGGAGTGAGCAAGGATGACACAAGATACATGTCACATCAGTTGTCTGCCAGCATGCATCAAGACTTCTCTCACATACTGTTACTGTAACCATGCCCTGAGTATGTGTGTGTCTGTGGGGGGGGGGGGTTCTCCTCATTACTGCACCTGTCAACGGGAAACTTTTTCTTTTTTTAATAACATAGGAATACATTTTTAAAAAAATTAAAAACTGTCAAAAAATTGTTTCTTTGTGTCACCAAAAAAATTAGGAACATTTGTATAATTGCAGTGGACCACTCCAGGGTGTGGGTTGTGCTGGGATACACCCGTGGCTGACCTGGTTTGGCCATGAGGCCACCTCGTGGCCAGGCCACGCCAGCCGTGGGTGGGTCCCGGCATAGCCCACACCCTGTCGTGGTTTATTGCTTTAAGTCATTTGTTTTTTCCCATTACCCATATGCAGTTTTGTCTTTTTTTAATGATTTTATGAACCTTAAAGGGACTCCGTGAACCTGGCTGTCTTTTTTTTATTTATTTTTTGTGTTTATCGCTTTATCCTCTTCCCCAGTGTTACCCCATCCTCCCATTCCTTCAGAGCTCCAAGGCACCCACCACCCTTCTGACCCCCGCCGCATCCAGAAGCCCCTATAACAACCTTACCTGGGTAGCCTGGCATATCTCTATGTTGGGTGGGTCCCTCTCCTTCGAGGGGGAAGTGCCTTTTGGCAAACGGCAGATCCCAGGGTTGCAAGCTTGGTCCGGGCTGACTCCGGGGCTTCATGGTGGCAGGTAGCTGAAGCTTGTCATCCGGCAGGATGGGAAGCCATTTTCTTGTTTTATGCCCCATCCAACACTGTTCTTGGCCTTGTGTGAGCTAAGGCAATCCTGGGGCGTGGGCATTTTGAGGCTCGTGTCCCCACAAGCACGTCACCAATCCACCGCCCCCCCGGTGTCCAAGTAGTCCCCGGTGCCAAGCGGAGTCCCGGTCCCCAGCGTGCTCTCGGGAGGGAAGTGTTCAATGGACACTTGTGAACCCCTCGCTGGTCTCTGCTCCTGGTACCTGGGCACAAACCCAGGTCGCTAGCGTGCCGAGCGAGTCAACCTGTTAGTTTAACCTCAGTGATAGGGAAAATGATGGAATCACTTCTGAAGGAGAGAATTGTCGAGTATCTAGAGGCCAGAGGGGCACAGGACCCTAGGCAGCATGGATTCACAGCGGGAAGGTCATGCCAGATGAATCTGATAGATTTCTTTGACTGGGTGACCAAAGTAGTAGATCAGGGAGGGGCTGTGGACATGGCCTACCTAGACTTTAGCAAGGCATTTGACACAGTCCCACACAAAAGATTAATATACAAGTTAGCCAGCCTGGGAGGGTCCCAAGATGACATCCTGGGTAAAGAATTGGCTGGAGAATAGGACAGAGAGTTATAGTAAATGGAGTCCACTCAGAAGAAAGGAGGGTTACTAGTGGGTACCGTAGGGTTCAGTATTAGGACCGGTCCTCTTCAGTGTCTTTATGTTTACATTGCAGAGGGACTGGAAGAAAAGTATGTCTCTGTGCAGATGACACAAAGATCTGCAAAAGAGCTGATGCACAGGGTGGGGTGGAAAGGATGAGAAGGGACTTGGCAAGGTTAGAGGAATGGTCAAATGTATGGCAGCTTAGATTCAATGCTAAGAAGTGCAAGGTAATGCACCTGGGAAACAAAAACCCAGGGGAAGAGTACACAATGGGGGGGTGAGATACTAACAACAACAAAAATGGAAAGGGACCTGGGGGTAGTCATATCAGATGACCTAAAGGTGGGCAATCAATGTGACAGGGCAGCAAGGAGGGCTGGGGGGATACTAGGATGCATAGGGAGAGGCATCACCAGTAGGAAACAGGAAGTTATTATCCCTCTGTACAGACAGCTGGTCAGACCCCATCTGGAGTACTGTGTGGTTCTGGAGACCCAGTCTCCAAAAGACATAGACAGGATGGAAGCTGTCCAGAGGAGGGCAACTAAAATGGTGCAGGGTCTGCACCGGAAGACATATGAAGAGAGACGAAAGGAACTTAATATGTATAGCCTCGAGGAAAGGAGGGAGAGGGGACATGATAGAAACATTCGAGTACCTCAAGGGAATCAACAAAGTCCAAGAGGGTAGCATCTTCCAAAAAAAGAGGTGTGCAAGAACAAGAGGGCACAATTTGAAGATAGAGGGGGCGGCTCAGAGGTAATTTAAGGAAGTATTTTTTCACAGAGAGGGTTGTGGATGCATGGAACGGCCTTCTGGAGGAGGTTGTGGAGTCAAAATCAGTGGTGGAATTCAAGCATGCATGGGACAGTCATAAGGCCATTCTAGGGGGTGGGGGTAGGAAGAAATAGGCTGCTGGTTAACTAGGATCTGCAGCTTATCCATTAGGTAGGAGAATGGGCAGACTGGGTGGGCCAAGCGGTCCTTATCTGCCGTCAAATTCTATGTTTCTATGAAATGGAAGGGGGACTCAGAAAGCCCAGGAAGAGACACTCCTGAAGGTCTGTCTGGGGAGATGTCCGGATCAATGGGCACATCCAGACTTTCAAAACCACATTCACACTCCTCATACTCCTCCTCCGGTTCATAATATTCCTCTAAATCATAATCTTAAACCGGTGGAACCGGCTGAACCGAGCACCCCCCTGATGGTGCCGGTTCGATCGGAACCGGGGAAAGCGACTGCACAATTTTTATCGCTTTGGCTATTTCTTCAGCAGTTGGAGAAGAAAGTTTTGGATCCACACCAGCTGATTTTTCCTTTCTTATTCTCTTAGCTGGAACCGACGCCTCAGAATCGGATCTCCTTTTGCCCAAAGAAGTCTCGCCCTGGTCAGAGGGCACTCCTTCTGGTTCGGTTTGAACCGAACCGGGCTGGTCATCCGGTTCAGCGGACTTTTTGGCCTCCCTTTCCCTGAGCCTACCAACTCTTTTTCTAGGGTAGCTGCAGGACATTTTACAAATCTGGCAGTCTGCCGCCCGTGTGTGGAGGGTTGAGGTGCTGGACGCCACACCTTAGTCATACCAGCGACCCGGTTCGGGAACCAGCCCGGTGCTGGGGTCGGCAGGGAGGGAGTAGGATCGAGTCCGGCGACAGCTCTCCTCCCTGGGGATCCAGGGGCATCCCGATGCAGGGGGGACGCCCGTTGGAGACCAGAGGTACTACTGCTGCTGGGAGAACAAATACAGAGTTGGAGGCTGACGCCTGGCCAGAAGATGGGCAGACGTGCGCACGCTCATGGCCATTGGCGTCAGTGCACTCCTGCCGGCTCAGGGGAAGAAAAGCGGAAAAACTGGGGCACTAGTCGTGGCAGCATGATGGCTGTCTCCCGTAGCGGACTCTCTCGGTGCCGAGGGTGCGCGGCAGTACCGGATCCTGACTGGGGTGGGTTGAGCTCGAGGGAGTGCTCCACCACCCGCCGCTGGGGAGCCGGGGGCTGCGCAGGCCCAATGAGGACGCCGGGTAGCCTCGAGGAGATGGTGGCTGATAGACCTGGGGAGATGCCAGATGTGGAAGGTAAGGCAGACCGTGGTCCCTGGGGATAATGAAATGGGGGAAATCTGAAGTCTGCATTGAGGTGGTCAAACCACAGACAATAACACAGGTGTGTGGGATCAGCCTTAGCAAAGACTTCCCACACACACTGCAGTGTTGAAACCCAGTGGGCCCGGTTTTCTCTTGGGTTTCTGGACATTGTGCCAGTCCTAACCAAACTTACCCTTTTAATGGCAATCCCAGGTAAGACCTCTTATCGGTTCCTGACCGTGTTAGGTCATGAAAAACGAATAAAACTGCTTTTTTAGAACCGATAAGAACTGGTAACACACTCTAAAAGTTCAAATAAAGATTTTTAGCAACTTGATCGGTTCAAACCGAACTGATGAACCGCTTAGAAGTTCCACACAGAATAGAAAATAATATAAACCTATCTAGTACTCACAAATACCACAGACAGAGACTGAACCGACAGGTTGCGGTTTAAATTCGGTCAAAAACCAAGAAAAACAGTACTTTAACCGACAAATTGAACCGAGCAGAAGGAGAAATCTCCGGAGCGACTGTTCAGTGAGGCGGAGTAAAGAATCTGACAGTGTGAGTTCAAACAGCAACAGACAGAGTCTCAACCGAGCTCGAGCTCAGCGTTCCATGCCTGGCATGGAAAGTTAACTCTTTCATCTCCGGGGCAGTTTGAAGGCTGAGACTCACTGCTATTGTCAGAATACAGCAAGACTTCATGTTGTTTGAATGAGTGATTACTTTCTTTGCTGCTATTAGAAATAAACATATCATATTTCTGAAAGCTGGCACCGTATCGTCTGGGTGTATATATAAGAGAACCAGCTGTGGGGTCAGAATAATATCTATCCCAATATATGATTTATTGCATTAGTGATATCTTGTCAATTTTTTTTTTTTTTCTGAACTTTATTTGTGCTCCATTACCTGAGGAACTCTTTCCGGCAACCTCGGGGACTCCCGGTCTCTATCTCCCACCAAGACCTCTAGATCCTCTCCCTTTATGTATCTCAGTACAACTTCTGGATTTGAACCTCCCGGAGGAAGGGCTGCTCTATCTGTCCAGGGCACTCTATCTTGTAGTGTACAGTGCCAGGCCACATGAGAGGCCTGGGGAGAGCAAATCCGTCCAGTGCAGGGAGTGTGGACATGGAAGCCAAGGTGCCATCACCTATCCCCAGGAGTAGAGATTTTACATCTTATTCTGTGCTTCCTGTCCCCACAGAGTGCAGCCATACAAAGCAACACTGCGCCGCAACTCCCCCGCATGTGCAGCGTCACAACTTCAGGTGCCCCAATTACTGCCAGTGGCCACTCCTCAGCGATCGCTCCCCTGAAACCCTCACCTAGAAGAGAGAGCAGTCCTCCGGATGCTCACTCTCTTCCCACCCCTGCTGGCCCGGGCTTGTTCCTGAACCCAGGTCACCAACGTGGCCCGAAGTGTGGCATCCAGTGCCTTAACCCTCAGCACCACCGGGCCGGTCCAATATTTTGCCAATATGGTATCAAATGTGAGCAACTCCAAAAAATATGGGTAAAATTTGCCTGAGGTTCCCCACAGCATCTCCAACAGATCCCACATTTTAGGGGCAAATATTTGAGTAATTTAGCAGGGGTATTACACTATCTAGTCCTACCTTTCCACACAAATTCTTTCCAGTATGGGGCCTGTAAAATACTCATTGAAGGGGTGATCGATTCCAGCTACCTCTCAAAAGTTATATTTGCTTCAAGTTTAATATTCCAGGCTCATAATATCGAACCTGTATTTTCCGGCCAGGCCCCCATAAAGCTTTGTATATTAATCCTATTAACTCTGAATGATGGAAACCTCAGGAAACTTCCATTACTAATTTCATAAATGAGGCAAGGGGGTTTGGTAGCTTATTCCAAGGGGGCCCTTTTTGTAATAAATATGCACAAACTTGTAAATAACGAAAATAGCCCTTCTTAGGGAGTTGGCATGCTACCTGCAGATAAGCAAAAGAGGTTACTCCATTAGCATCCAAGAATTGATATACATGCCGAAGACCAAATCTTTGCCAATTCATAAATGTTAAAGAGAGATGTGCTGATAAAAAATCTACTTCTAAGTTTAGTAGTTTAAAAAAGTAAAAAAATAAATTGCTGGTTCTTAACCTATACCAGGCGATAAGAGTGCTCTTAGTTCCAAATATAAATATTTTAAAATTGGTGGGGATGTTAATGGTGCAAACAACCATTTGTGTATGTCAAATAAATCATTTAGTACAAATTCAGTTTCCTTCCATATTACTTAATAGTGTGGGTTGAGCCACAACATTATAGCTTTGCATAGAACTGCTTTACTATATTCTTGTAGATTAGGTAAATTTAACCCTCCTTTTTCTGTAGGCAGCATCAAAAGAGACAATCTAATCCTTGGTTGTCTGCCAGCCCATATGTATATTGAAAAGACTCTATTCCATGAAGAAAAATAGTATTGGGCCAGGAAGGCTTGCCAGAAAGTCTTCAAGCTGGCTCCTCCCACCCACTCGGGTGGTAAGTCCCTCAGCACCGACCCGTGACGTCAGATCTTGCTCGCTGGAAGTCATGCCAGGGGTGACTGGGTGGGTCAGTGTGGACGTACACCATATACCACTCCTAGATCCACTGTTAGGGATGTAGATATGGTGTACTTGTCCACACTTCTGGTAGACTCCTAGCAGTTCTCCGGGAGGAGGGGAAAAAGGTGCACACCCCCTATTTAGGAAACAGAGATTGGAGAACCGAGGCCCCAAAACCAACATCCCGGCATGACTCAAGGTTGATGTGGTAGTATGAAATGAACGTGTGTGCTGACTTCCAGGCAGCAGCCCTGCAGATTTCCCCGATAGGGACATCATTGGAAGAAGCCACCAAGGCAGCAGTATGACAGGAGGAATGAGCCCTTAGGCCTATAGGAGGCTCCCTACCTGCCAACCTATAGCAGAAGTCGATGCAGGATACAATCGACCTACCAATCATCCGCTTAGCTGCCGGACTGCCAGGTGCGCCTTCGGCATAGGTGACGAATAGCTGGTGAACCTCTCCCCAAACTCCAGCAGTGTACTCCTTATAGTAGGAGAAACACAGACGAACAAGCACTCCAGAAGCCAAAAATAAACATGCCGAAATTCAAAGCACGGGAGTAATGAAAACCGCAGCACACTACCCCAGTGCTTCATGTCCACTCCGGGACACTGCGTCAGGAGGCAGTGTCCTGGTGCTCAAGTCTTTTTATTTTTAGAACCTTAAAGTGATAATGCACAAAAATCAATTAGTAATATAAATATATATATCACATTGAGCAGCAACAGGAACTTCATATACCATACACCATACAGTGAAACTTGTAACATTAAATTACATCTAACTAGAACAATTAGAAAAATACATAAAATACATTGTAAAGGCACAGCACTGATCAGGGAGATTAATGATAAATGCCAAAGGTCAGAATGACATACTTAGTCAAAGAGTAGAGAAAATAAGCAAAATACGCAGACAGAATTAGTTAGGCAAAGACACCAAACAGTAGACCAAATGAAAAAACTTGCAGAAAGCATTAATGGTGCTTCGTTATGGTAGCTAAAAATTTAAAGCCACCAAACTGACAAAATTTCAGACATAAAGCCAAAAATAAATAAATAATGCATTCTGCAAGTTAACAGATGGAAGGATAGGGCAGGCCCGGTGGTGCTGAGGCGCTGTATGCCACACCTCACGCCACGCCGGTGACCCGAGTTCGGGAGCAAGCTCAGGAGCTGGGGGTCAGCAGGGGAGGGACTAGATAGAGCGCCCACTGGGTTGCTCCCACTGGGTTGCTCTCCTACCCTGGAGGGAGGGCGTTGGGGTGCCTGGTGCTCCAGCGGCCCCTAGTGGAAATCGGGGGCGCCGCAGAAGCACAGGCGGCACATACTAGCGTGCTCGACACAGGCAGGGTTGCCGTGAGCCATGCATCAGGGGGTTCGCACGCAGGAGGGAGGAGATGGACATAACAAGGAAAAACCCGGCTCGCTAGGATAAGCAGCGGCACCTATCCTCCATGCCCAGCGCTGGGTTCGTCTTGGCTGGCCTCACCCGGGCTCTTCCACACGGGCCCCACCTGCACGCCAGAGTCTGCCTTGTTAAGCGAGCCCAAGGTAAGGAGTTGGGCTACCCTCCCCGGGCGGGTCAAACCGAGGGTGCTGGCTGCGGGAAGGGGGGGGAGAGAAGGCATAGACCACAGAGAACCTCAGGTGGGCAGGCACAGGGATATGGCTGCCTGAGAGAGTTCCCATAAGCCGTGACCAGAGGGGGAAAAGAATGAAAAGAAAAAAAAAAACAGATGGAATGATAACTGTTTTATAAAACATTTTTATTGTGTTTTTAATTTGGAGAAGGTTATTCCTAAAGTCTAAAAAAGAGAAAGATTAGCAGAACAGAACAGATTTTAAAGAAATGGTGTAATATCCAAACAATAACTGAGCCCCAAAGGGGCTAAAGTCTTAAGCGTACAGAGCCATCTGCATTCTTTTTGTAATAATAAATTAAGCCTGTCCCCACCTCTTTTCAATGATTTTACTCACCTTTGTGATGTAATGCAAAATGGACCCCAATGGGTGTATCTGGTTCAGTTTTCAGGATAGCACGAATGTGCTCCTGCATGCGCTCTTTTAGGGGTCTCTTAGTACATCCGATGCAAAGCATAGGGCAAGTGCACTGAACAACATAATACAATATAATTAGTTGTACAGGAAATTAATTCCCTGATTGAGATGCTCCTATTTAATAAAGCAGTGTCAGTGGCTCAGTAGGTAGCACACTCACCTCTGAGGCCGGGAGATCAGAGGACTGTGGGTTCAGTTCCCACATCTGGCACTTGGGTTAATATCCCAGTACTGACACTGTAGTGCAGCATGAGAGGGGTGCTGCACTTCTGAGGTGCCGTCTTTCGGATGAGACGTTAAACCGAGGTCTCATCTGCCTGGATTGGTGGTAGTTCAGGTGAATGTTAAAGATCCCATGGCACTTATCGAAAAGAGTAGGGGAACTTCCCTGGTGTCCTGGCCAAATTTCCCTCGTTCACTAAAAATACCACCAACAGCTTAATCTGGTTCAAGGTCAATTGGCATTCATCTGTATCCCCCCCCCCGGGGTCGTGCCTGAAAATAGGCAGGATTTGTCTACTGCACTTACCCAGTCAACAAAAACTAAATAAATAAATAAATTTAGCTTAGATGTTTAAAAGTATTACCTTGAATACAATAACAACAAATGTTACATTTGCCACAACGAAAATTACCCACAGGAGCAGGTGGTAACCATGTGGGACGAATAGTCTGTGCTGGTTTAAAATAAAGACTATGGATTAACATATCCCCAAGGTTCTTACCTTTTCTGTACACAATCATAGGGCTTTTACCCAAATCTGCAGCCACATTTTGATCTCCCTTTAGAATGGGCCAAAAGTTCTTAACAACCCTAGAAATCTCTGATGCCAAAGAACTGAATTCAGTAATGAAAGCTACTGTCTGTTCTTTTCCTAATTCTCTACTTTAGGTATTAATAAATCCTTCCTCACTAAATGCTTAGCCCTAGTAAAGGCTGAAGATAAAGTTTCATCTGTGTAACCCCTCTGTGAAAGACGTTTCTTAAGTTCCAAGGCTTACCTCTCAAAATCCTCATTGCGAGAACAATTCTGTCTCAAACGGACAAATTGTCCGTATGGGATTGCATTTTTTTAAATGTTTTTGATGAGCACTTTTTGCATGCAGCAGCATGTTACCAGATGTTGATTTTCTAAAAGTTTCTGTACTTAGAAATTGCCCATCTATTCCCCAAAACTTAAGGTCCAAAAAGGAAATAGATTGTGAATCTATATTTGAAGTGAACTGTAATCCCAGATTATTCCCATTCAAAAATTCCACAAAGGAAACAACAGAAGTAACATCCCCCCACCAAATAACGTCCCCATAAATGAATCTTGGGGAGAAAGGGATTTCTGCCAGGGTCAAACAACATGGCCCACTCCCACCATGCCAAAATAAGTTGGCATAGGAGGGGGCCATGGTGGTCCCCATGGCAGTCCCCCTTGTCTGTATATAGAATTTTTTATCGAAACAAAAATAGTTACATGTCAGGATAAAAGCAAGAACATCTATGATAAAATCCTTAGGGAAATTAAATGCCTTGAAATTATTATTAAGATGGTAATCAATAGCATTAATCCCCAAGTCATGTTGAATATTAGTATAAAGGCTGACTACATCAACAGTCAGCCATAAGAATTCATAGGACCAGACTAACCCCTCTAATTTCTGCAGAATATCCGTAGAGTCCCTAATATAGGATGGCTGATCTACTACAAACTATTTTAAAAAATAATCAACAAAAATGGATAATTTCTCTGTTACAGACCCATTGCTAGAAATAATAGGTCTTACGGGGTTGGTCTGGTCCTTGTGTATCTTAGGTAAGACATAAATGGTGGGGGTAATTGGATGGCTGACCCTCATAAAAAGAAATTCTTTTTCAGTTATTTCCCCACATTTTAAAGCAGTGGAGTGCTTCTTCGTCTGTGTTTCTCCTTGTTTTTTTTATCAAGCACCTGCTCGTTTCATGTAGCGCTAAGGCACCTGTGTTTGGATTACTCCTTATAATAGGCTAGCGCCCGCCACAGGTCCAAGGTATGAACCCTGTCCTGTGCTTGGCCTCCGAGGTGTGGCTGGTGAAGTACACCAGGAGATTAATCACCTGGTTAAGGTTGAAATCAGGTACAACCTTTGAGAGGAACTTCGGGTTGGGACGAAGGACCAACTTGTCCCAGTGGAAGACCAGGTAAGGAGAGAGCGCCTGGAGTTCACTGATCCTTCTGGCTGACGTGATAGCTACCAGGAAGCTGGTCTTTCACAACAGGTGAGACATCTCACACCTGTGCACTGGTTTCAATGGCTTGCCCATGACCTTAGCCAATACCAACAACAAGTCCCAAGGTTGTGGTTAACGCACCGGAGAAGAAGTGTGGTCAAGGCATTTGAAAAAGCACCAGACTACCTTCTCCTATGCTACTGACTGCATACCAACCCACTCCCAGTAAGCAGAGATGGCAGCCAGGTGCACCTTGATGGTTATCGACCAGAGGCCCGACTGAGAGAGGGACCAGAGGTAGTCGAGAATGCTAGCCACCGGACAAGGTAAGGGGTCAAGGCCCTTGCCCTGGCACCAAATGGAGAACCTCTTCCATTTGAAAGCATAGCATTTTCAGATCAGCTCCTTCCGAGAAGCCTCGACCACAGTGAGGACATCTTCAGAGAGACCCAAAGCCTGGAACTCTAGTTGCTCAGGAACCAGGCTGTCAAGTTCCAGGGGGAAGGTCCGGACAGAGTACCCTCCCCTGATTGCATGAGAGCAGTCCGGGCAAAGTAGGAGACACCTCAGAAGCCTGCTGCTGAGACTAAGGAGATCAGGGCGGGGCCAGTCTGGAGCCACCAGGATCATCTGTGTCTTGTCCCTCCTGGCATTGAGCAACACTTTGTGGATCAGGGAAACGTAGTAAAGGCATAGAGAAGGCATCCCCCTGCAGCGTTCCCTGTTGAGGGGAGCGAGCACAATACAGCCTCAGCTTTACATTCTCCCTGGAGGTGAAAAGGTCCACCAGAGGGGCACCCAACCAGGAGAACAGACTGTGCACTACCTCCAGATGGAGGGAACACTCATGAGACGCCTGACCCACATGGCTGAGAGTATCTGCCAGCTGATTGGAGATGCCAGCCACGTGGATGGCCAGGAGATCGGTGTCCAGGCTGAGCATGAGGGTCCAGATGTGGAGAGCTTCCCTGCATGGAGCAAGGGACTGCGTCCTGCCCTGTTTGTTGAGGTAGCACTTGGTCGTGGTGATGTCCATCTGGACCTGAACGACCTCACCCCGGATGTGTGGAGCAACGGCTGTTAGCGCCAATTGAACTGCCCCAAGCTCCAGCTGGTTGATATGGCATCAGGACTACTCAGGGGTCCAGAGACCACGGACTCTTGTGGTCTCCCAGGTGGGCACCCCAGCCCATCAGGGAGGCACTGGTCATCAGGATGACTGTCGGCTCTGGGCAGATGAATGGGATCCCTTCCTGCAGATGTTCCGGGACTAACCACCACTAGAGGGCATTCCACATCTGCTGGGTTACAGTGACAGGCTGGTCGAAGTGGCCCTTGTACTGAGACTATTGGCTGGCAAGCTCCCATCACAAAGAGCGAATTCTCCATTGGGCCCAATGGACCACGCTGGTGCATGCCACCATGTATCCCAAAAGGCACAGGACATCTCGAGCAGGGCACAACTTCCCAACCCGAAATGATCGGGCAAAGTAGGAGAGGGCCTCCACCTGGTCTGCCGGAAACCAAGCTCTGGCTCTGCAACAGTTGAGCTCTGCCCTGATGAAGTGAATCACCTGTGAGGGTATGAGTTTCGACTTGGCCTTACTGACCAGGAGGTCAAGAGACACGCAGGTTTGGAGAGTCAGATCCCTGGACTGTTCCACCTCCTCCCTGGAGGAACCCACTATGAGCCAGTCATCTAGGTAGGGGTATACCTGGACCCCTCAGCACCTCAGGTAGGCTGCCACCACTGCAATGCATTTGGTGAAGACCCTGGGAGCGGCCAAAGGGCATGGCCTGGAACTCGTAGAGAACCCCCTCCGCACAGAACCAGAGGAACCGGTGGTGGGATGGGCTGATTGGGATGTGGAAGAACGCATCCTGAAGATCAGAGAGCAGAACCACATGTTCTACTCCAGAGACGGTATGATCTGAGACACAGTGATCATCCTTAAAGTGCACGACCGAAGAAATTTATTCAGGTCGTGCAGATCTAATCTACGTCACCAGCACCCCGTCCATTTTGGCACCAGGAAGTACCTGGAGACAAATCCTGGGTATACTGGAGGGTCCAAGACAGGAGTCATGACCTCCTTCTGGAGGAGCTGGGCAATGTCTTCTCAAAGGGCTGAGAGAATGTCGGCGGACACCATGTCCACCCGTGGGGCATGGGCTTGGCAAGGCTGGAAAGCTTCGTATTCCAAAGGCAGACCCTGACCGACCACCTCTAGGACCCACCTCTGCTTGGTGACAGCGGCCCAGGCGGAAAGGAAGTGGCAGAGCCGGCCCCCCACAGGAGGACACAGGGGAGTCAGGATGGGCATGGAGGAGGCACCTCATCCCATCACTGGGCACGCTTGGAGGTGAGGTGGAACTGGCTCAGGATCCAGTGGGATCTCAACCTCCTGGTTTCTGGACGACCGAAGCAACTGACTTCGGCTGGGGACGCCAAGCTTGGGCCTGCTGCCCAACTGGGGGCTGGGATGGCTTGTTTGCAGGAGCAGAGAAGGGCTGAAAGGGCTTCTTCTTTTGAGCCTTAGGATCCCTCTGGGCGGAAGTCACTGAGTCCAGGGTGGCACTGGACTTCACAATGCTAGTAAGGTGCCTTTCGACCCCTGGCCTGAACAAGTTGGTGACCAAGAAGGGGACATCTGCCATCTTATGCTGGGCATCTGCATGAAGGTTGAGATCCTCAGCCAAGCCCTGTGGCGCATGGTCACCGCAGCGACCTCAGACCAGGTGCAGGAGTCGACGATGTCCATGGCTGTCTAGAGCTGCTGCTTAGCCACTGCTCGGCCCTGGTATCGGACCTGCTTGACTGTGGTCTGCAAGTCTACAGGGAGATGAGGAAGCACCTCATAAAGGGTGCCCAGGAGAATGTGAGCAAAGCAGGCCATTAAAAGGGCCAAACACGCTTGCTGAAGGCCAAGGGAGGAGGCCACGTAGACCTTCTAGGCCATATGATCCCCCATCTTGGCTTCCTTGTTGGGAGGTTTATCTACGTCCCCGACACTGCCTGTATGCTGGAAGACAGAGTTGGCCACCAGACCTTCGGCAGAGGGGTGTTTGGTGAAACTCAACATGGAACCAGTAGGGACCGCATACTTGCGGGCCATCTGGGCCTACAGCACAGGGCAAGAGGCAGGGTGCTGTTAAAAGCTCCAGAGTGGAGCCAAGAATGGCCTCGGTGACTGGGAAGGCCTCCCCAGGGGAGTTATCCCGATTGAGAATCTCAGTCAGGGGGTATTTAGCCCATTCCTAGATGGGCTCCATCTGAAGACCTGTAGACTCAGAGATTACATAGAGCAGGCCCGTGAAAGAAGTAGGACCGTGATCTGTCAACAAGTCCTCTCCCTACTCAACAAACAACAGATGAGAGTGTAGGGAGGAGCCCTCAGACTTTGAGGAATCGTCAAATTAAAGTCGACCACCTGAGTTCCCACTGACCTTACAGGGTCTGTCAGGAGTCATGGTGACGGAAAGTCGATGAAGAAGAGGGCATCCTTAGGAGGGTCCCTCATTTAGCTGTTTAGGCAGCGGCTCCACCTGAATAGGTGGGGAGGCTGCGGCCTCGGTGGCAGGAGCCATGTGATGGACAGGGT
This sequence comes from Neoceratodus forsteri, assembly GCA_016271365.2. Taxonomy (NCBI): domain Eukaryota; kingdom Metazoa; phylum Chordata; order Ceratodontiformes; family Ceratodontidae; genus Neoceratodus; species Neoceratodus forsteri. Next base: position 245,567,066 of record CM057457.1, read on the forward strand.
GGGGGCCAGAATTGGCTTAACCCCGGTGAACATGAGTTGGTGCCACATAAGCGAATTGTAGCACTGATGCATTTTGCGATGGAGCCTCTCCTTATCTGAGGAGGAAGAACAGGAGGAGTGGTGGCGACACCGCTTGTCCGAATGTCGAAGAGCAGGAATGCCAATGCGGGCTGCTCGACCCGTGGCTTTGGGATCTGGACTGCGACCTCAACCGTCAGGGTCACCAACGGTGGGTCCTGGAGGAAGCCAGAGAAAGCCAAGGCTTCTCTGGGATCAACAGATTCTGACGGGTAGGGACCAGATCAGCAGGCTGGTCCGACCCTCTCTCGGAGGTAACAGGCAGGACTGGAGTCCTAAAGAGGGAGGTATCATACTCATCTTGCGACAACAGGTCAACTGGTTAGAAAAATATCTCGACAGGTTGATTGACAGGAGTCTCGACCAACTGGCCCGACAGGGGAACCATGAAGCGTAGTCAAAACCTACACAGAAGCACGGGAATCCAAGGCCCGAGAGTGCTCACAATCCCACGATTGACAGCGAGACTTCTTTTTAGTCTCCTTTTTCAAAGATTTAGATTTAGTGCCCATAGAAGGGCCCTGACCAAAGGTGTGAAGGGACTAGAACAAATCACAAAATGCCCCTGAAAAGGTGGCACCTAAGGAAAGCGGCATAAAGGCTGAAGCTGAAGAGGCATGCTCCTCAGCCTGAGTCGTAGCCTCTTCAAAAGCCACAAGCTGTTCAGCGAACTCTGCAGCCACAGAGACCAACCAACGGGCATTTTTTGATCTAACGGGAGGATACCCTTCATCAGGACGCCCAGCAGAAGCCAAGTGTGCCGGTCTTCCAATGCTGAAGGATGCAAAGTGCCACAAAGGCCACATGCCTGGGGATTGTGCTCATGGCCTAGGCAGTAGACGCACATGGTGTGAGGGTCTGTCTGGGACATCTTCCGCCCATATGCACATTTTTTGATCCCGGTGCCGACTTCGAGTCATCCATCATTGAGAAGTGAAGGAAATCACCTGAAGACGAAGAAATTTGCAATCATGAAAGTTTGAAAGCAAAGGGCCTACTCAGTGTGGACAACAGTAAGGAGGGAATCTTCTTCTTCCAGTGGAAAGGAAGATCTGAAGTCATGGGTTGGTGCCAAGGGAGTTACCACTCAGGTGGGTGGGAGGAACCAGCTTGAACAGCAAAGAGCCTACTCGGCGTGGAGAGCAGTAAGGAGGGAACCTTCTTCCAGCAGAAAGGAAGATCTGATGTCATGGGTTGGTGCCGAGGGAGATACCACCCTTGTGAGTGGGAGGAACCAGCTTGAAGACTTTGCAGCAAGCCTTAAAGGGGAAAGGACACTGCCAGAAGAGTGGATAAATAAGTACACCATATCCACGTCCCTAGAACAGATGTTTGTATGTGAATGAGACTGTGGTCTCCCATATCCTCTCAAGTTCTCCATGTATTTCTGTCTAATATTTATATGTAAATGCATTCCTCTGCCTGTGCATCCCCTCCAGCATCGATCAATCTGTGTGATTTCCAGTGTTAAGTGGACGGGATCAGAAAAAAAAGGGTGGTCACTTTCCAACTATATTCCCTTCACGATGGTGAGGAAGTTACACCTTTTCCCATCTTAATATGTTCTTCTATTCCTGGTCTGAGACTGTGCTCCTTGCTTCTGTCTCTTATTGTCTTGTATGCATTTGTATCTTGTATGTATGATGACTTCTCATATTTATTTTTCTACTCTGTATAGGTTATGAATTTGTTTCTCAATTTATGTAACTAATTCCGGGTCACCCCTGAAAAAGGGACAGTCCTGTCTCAGTGAGCCTACCTGGTCATCAGAATTCAAATAAATAAATACATTTTGTGCCAGTGTGTTGACACTTAAACAGCAGCTGACGCCTTTGGGAAAACTTTCCAAAACATAATATTTGGACACAATTCAGCTTGAATTTCTTATATCTTGTATAGATTTCTCCTCTCCATCGTTTATTACTGAAGAAATGACCACAAAAAACAAGATTGTTATCCCTTTTAGTTCATTTACTCTGTAGCTTTTTCCCTACTTGAAATCTTAACGCTCTGTTGTGACATCACAGTCTGTTACCATGGGAATAACTGTGATGTCACAAGCAGGGTATTATGACATCAAGTTGGGAAGAAGCAAATAGGACCTGATAAACCTTCAAGGAACAAAGATCCTGTTTTCAATCACATAATCTCAGTAGAAAATAATGGGAATAAGAAATACAGAGTTAATAAGAAATATAAGCTGCTTTGTGTCCAAATATCATATTTTCCAAAGTTTTTCTTGAGGCGTGAGTAGCTCTTTAAGCAGGAGCTGGTACAACACTGAGATATATCTCTTCGTTTCCCAGCTATTCTGACTGCCTAGTAATAAGTTTTCTAGCTGGGTTAGGTCTCTTGTAAGATCGGGTATCAGACTGCCTGACTGTATATAGTGTCTTACTTGGAGGTACTGTATCTGAAAAAAATGATTGTGTGACAGTGCAAATTTTTCCTTTAAGGTGTCAAATGTTATTAGAATTCCCTCCTGCATAAGCTGTGCAAATCGTGATAGGGCCTTCTGATTCCATGTAGAACAGCCTGTATCTGCTCTGGGTGGAATAAAATATGGTCTGCCCTGTAATATAGTTAAAGGCCCCATTTTATTGGTGTGTGAGTGGTCTAAATTTCAGTAGATGTTGGAATAAGCGGACGAGCCAAGGATTGTTCAGTGATTTTTGATATTGGTTTGTGAGTGGTATAGTGTGAGTAGCGCTCCAGATGGGTCCATAATCTCGGCTGTGGACAGTTACAAGTCAAGTCAAGTCAAATTTATTGTTTGGCTGAAAAGCCATTACAATATTCCAAAAGAAACACAATGTATATACATATCCAACAGATAAAAATACATACTTCATACAAATATCATTCAATAAAATGAGTTCATAAAGGCTTAGAAACATAGAATTTGACGGCAGATAAGGAACGCTTGGCCCACCCAGTCTGCCCATTTCCCTACCTACTGGATAAGCTGCAGATCCTAGTTAACCAGCAGCCTACTTCTTCCTACCCCAACCCCCTAGAATGGCCTTATGACTGTCCCATGCATGCTTGAATTCCACCACTGTTTTTGACTCCACAACCTCCTCCGGAAGACCGTTCCATGCATCCACAACCCTCTCTGTGAAAAAATACTTCCTTAAATTACCTCTGAGCCGCCGCCCCTCCCATCTTCAAATTGTGCCTCTTGTTCTTGCACACCTCTTTTGAAAGATGCTGCCCTCTTGGACTTTGTTGATTCCTTGAGGTACTTGAACGTTTCTATCATGTCCCCTCTCCTCCTTTCCTCGAGGCTATACATATTAAGCTCCTTTCTCCTCTCTTCATATGTCTTCCGGTGCAGACCCGCACCATTTTAGTTGTCCTCCTCTGGACAGCTTCCATCCTGTCTATGTCTTTGCAGAGACTGGGTCTCCAGAACTGCACACAGTACTCCAGATGGGGTCTCACCAGCTGTCTGTACAGAGGGATAATAACTTCCTGTTTTCTACTGGTGATGCCTCTCCCTATGCATCTCAGTATCCCCCCAGCCCTCCTTGCTGCCCTCTCACATTGCTTGCCCACCTTTAGGTCATCTGATATGACTACCCCCCAGGTCCCTTTCCATTTTTGTTGTTGTTATGACAGCTAGAGTAACCTGCAATTTACACAAGTCCTAATATTTTACATTCATATCAAATTCATGGTTCCACTTCATTAACTTTGTTGGTGAAACCAACACATTCTAATTACCATAAACTTTAAAATATGCTACCTACATTTATTTATTATTATAGCATTTTTACAGCAACCTATATCTCACAGCTATCAATCTTAAAAACGTACTGGGTCCAGTAGATGCCATATGTCGTCGGAACCATCCATTACAGAACCTGACCCAAAATGGCCACCAGGACTCAATGGTTTAACCAGTACAGTTTTAGGTAATAAAAAAAACCTAAAAATTAATGCCATAAAGACTGACTTGCGGACTCCCAATAGGTACTAAATCTGGCCATCCATACCTGCCCCAGTTCAGGTTCATTGCCAATCTGCAAAGATACTTCCGCATGGGGATTGATAGCAGTAAGGCAGTCACTATACCCAAACTAGACCGGCCCATATTACCAGTAATACCCACAATTTTTGGCAAATTTCAAAGGCAATCTGCAACATTCACTGGCTCCGAGCCTCCACGTCATCAGTCTAGGAGGAATTATAAGTCAGCAACAACTAAAACCTTATAAGGGACACTGTGTACCCTGTATGCTTTCCTGTGCACACACAACTGGCTTCATTTTCAGACATCCTTGTCCTCTAATGGGCCCTACTGTGGGCATACAAAAAATACACCCACTTAACTTCGGGTCTCCTTCTGAACCGGGCATCAACTCACAAAGACACTACTGTGTGTCTTATACAATACTTGCATACTTTTTGTCACAAATCCCATTAGGAATAACCTTAATGCCAGTTATACCTAGCCTTCTTGACGAACATATCGGAACTTCCAGCCATGAATAATACTCCTTGCCTCTGTTTATTGCCACGTACGGTGAGAATTACATGCCAGCAAAGGATAGTTTCCACATCAGATAACTGTAAACAGCCGTCAGTCCTCAAACAACCAAGCATTTCACTCCGCTGTCTGGCTGACTTACCCTTCACTGGGTCAAAACATGACTCCCAATCCAGTCCCACCTGGGGCCACTAGCCCGTCTATTATCCTATCAGCTGCTTTATCATAAGTTCATTCTCTCAAGGGAATGTCGTTTAATACTTGAGTTACATTTAAAGGTAACCAACTATAATAATTCCTAAATAATAAAAATCTGACATAATTCAACATTTGGCACATATAATAGTTACAACAATGATGTGCACACAAGAAAGAAGCACAATAGTAAGCAATACACAACAGCACAATAATAAAAGCACTACAAATAACTATACTCTGCTTACAGCATCATCCCATGCCTCCTTTAAAAAATTATTTTGACTCTACCTAATAGACTCCAGCAGTTGCTCCTGTTTCAATCTATCCTAGATCTCGTCTCCTCTCAAGTCTTCTGAACCTACTCCACTTCATTGTTTTACTGACCCTTACCAATGCTTAGCTCTTCTTCATAGCACCTGCTTCCTGCTTTCTCATTAACTTGGGACTCTTATCTCTCTCTCTCTCTCTCTGGGTCCCCATCTTCCCATCTTACCCTCCCCTATCTATTCCAATTTCCCCTACTACAACCTTAATCTCTACCGAATTTGTCCCATATTGTCTAATTTAATGTCTCTATTTCACCTTCGCATAATCCTCTCTGTAATTCCACAGTACTGCTAGCACTTATGACCTAATCAAACTGTTATCTGCCTTATTGTAATTTTTACTCTCCTTACTTTTGTCTTGACTTTGACTCTGTTTGAGTATATTGTCAAACCTGTTTTTAAACTCTAGGCTGTTCTAATTCCTATGTTTGTATATTGTGACTCCATATATTGTAACCTGTTATTTCTGATTGTTTCTGTCTTGTACCCTCCCGGATCGTGCCTAAAAATATTGCTATGGCTAGTGCACCTACCCGGTCATCAAAAACTAAATAAATAAAATAGCAGTCACTTGCAAACTTACACAGCTCAATATAAAAACTCACACTCATTCTTGTAGGTACATCATGGAGGACAGAACCTTTTTTATTTCTCCACATAACACTAGAGCTGTGATAAAACACAAAAATAAGTGACTAAAAAAGGAAGGTTGCAGAGAATCTCAAGGTCACAATTAGTGTCACAATTAGCCAGATAGTCCAAATGTACTCAACGTACCATTATTAAAAATCTTCTGAGGCTTCTCTCAATATTATTCCATGAAGTTCCGGAGATAACATCAATAGACAGAAAATTCAAAATGCGTAACAGTACCTCTTGAGGCAATACTAACCCCAGTAATCAGACTCTTTATATCATAGCCCCGGCATCTTTTTTACTTAGCTCATCAGTTTGCCTTTCTCTGGTTGATAGCCTAGATGGCTAAGGAGGCAAACAATATCCTATGTACGACAGGTATCAGCCATCAATTTTCCATCACCTGGTCCGATTTCTTCACCTCTTCTTATCACTGCAACAGGCCTACTGAAACAATGGTTTCACAGTTCTGTACCATCACTTCCCTGTACAACTCCTTCTCCTGTTTGCTTAACATCTTCCATTCCTCTTCAGGAAACTCAACAGCAACATCTTCAGAGGTTTCTAGTACCTTTAGGGCCTCCACCTTGGCAACAGTACTAGGGCATTCATGTACCGGAGACTTTTCATAGGCTGCATGAACAGGTTTACGTTCATCTGATTCCTCACAAGCTCGTCCCAGTGGCTGCTGGTCACAGGTGTTACTCTTTTCGGGCTCCTCTTTATTTCCAGTAAGATGTTTAACAATCTCCACTATCACTGCAAGTTTCCTGTTTGCTCGGAGTATGTTCTGTTCTAACACATCATAGCATTCACCACAGGAGACATTTCCATCTACGTACTCCCAGTATTTTGTGATACAGGCTCTGTAAAAGTTGTGCCCATAATCTATGATGACAGGATCATTAAAATAATCCACACAGATGGAGCACATAACTTCATTTTTCAGTAGTTCTAGCTCTTTTGTTACTGCCATGTTCACTGCTGTCTGTTAAAGGTGTCTGCTTCCCTTCTGTTTTCTCCAACTTCATGATCCTCTGTTCCAGTCTCCAAAACCACAAACTGCACTGTTCAGAAACACAGGCAGCTGCTGCTCTTCAGAGTTTGGGACTAAAAGAACAAAGGATATCAATCCACAGAAAACCCGACAGCTACAAGTACTTGGGAGTTTGGCTCGACCCCAAACTAGACTTCTCCCTCCACCTTGACTCTGTACACAACAAGCTCTGCCCCAAAATAGGCATGTTGCATAGGCACAAATATGGTCTCTATCTTCCCATCAAAAGAGAAATAATAACCAAGCTAATCCTACCCTCTTTCAACTATACCGACGTGGTCTTCAGCTCAGCCCCCCAATCCTCCTTTGCCAAACTAGACCCCCTTTTTCATGTCTTTTGCTCCTATGCCTCTAACCTCCCATACTGAATGCATCACTGTCTCCTATACCAAACAGTCTCTCTTCCCCCTCTAGCCAATCATCGCCTTGCTCACTGTGTATCCTTCACTGCCAGGTTCTGGTTACACAAGCTCCCCTCCTACCTCTCCTCTCTCCTACACCCAGCCCTCTGCTCTGGCTACACCTTCCCCTCTCACGACCCTCGCTCATTCTCCTTAGCAACTCCACATTCTCTCGCAGGTAAACAAGCCTTCGCCTATCGCATTCCTGCTTTGTGGAACTCACTACCCCTCGCTGTCCGCAGCTTGCCAACCTCAGCGTCCATTAAAAACTACTTTAGGCGTCCCCCCTACCCCCGTTCCTCTGCCACTCTCCCCCTAAACTTTAGCCCCCTTCCCGTTTCTCATACTTCTCCTCCCTCCTCCCTCCTCTGACCTGTGTCAGCACCTGCTCTTACCCTCTGGTTGCACCTTAGGGTATATTCCATCAATCCCAAGTAGTTCCCTCGTGTTGCCTGTTTTTCTGCCACTTATTATAGTCTCCTGTCTCAACTACTAGTGTATATTCCCATGCAACTCTATTGCTCTGTCTTACCTTAGTCATTGCTGCTCTGAACCAGTCTCATCCACCTATTTGCAACTCTTCCTGATGTCCAACACACTCTATTGCTTGAAACCTCCCCTGTAACACTTGTACACTGTGTCATACCCAATGTCCTTTATACTCTTGTACCTCTGTATATCGTGACATACCTTTTGCTTATCAATCAATCAATCAAACTTTATTTAACCAGGTGTAGACACCATTGAGCAAGCTCATTTTCAAGGTGGTCCTGGACATCAAACAGGTTACAGGCATGGGTAGACAAAAAACACAAATATACATGTGAAAGATCAATCAGGCCATAATATACTAGATAACAATGTTACAAACAGAACAGACACAAAAACAATGATGCATGTGTGAAATAAATCAAGCCAAAATAGAGAGAGAGAGAGAGTGGAGGGAGGATACACAAAAAACATTGTACACGTGCGAGAAATATCCAGCCAGAGAATTCCAGGACTACATAGTTAAATGCAGGCAAGTCAGTAGAAAAAGGGAAGCAGAAGAGATGAAAGCTTAGCTCCTAGGCACTTACTGGTTTATGACGGCCCATACCTTCTTGTAACCTTTGCATAAAGCAACATTGTATATTGTCATAACTTTGTAAATAGTAACATTTGTAAATTGTGTCTTACCTTGTTTTACTATTCTTGTAACATTGTATACTGTTCCCATGCCCTACCCCGGGTCGGACCTGGAATCAAGCCTCGACTCAGTGTGCCTTTCCTGGTTATCAACTTTGGCCCATGCGACTGTATGCTAGCTGTGCTGCATTGCCTGGTAATACAACAAGGAATCTGGCACCCCATCCCCTATTTATATATAGGCAACTGTAGGGTAGCTAAGAGAGTTCTAGACTTTGTTCCGTGCCAGAGAAAGGAGTTTGTGATCTCACTCTATAATCTGAAGAATCCAGGCATCTGAAGTGATGGATCTCCACTGACTGAGATGGCAGGAGAACCAACCTCCGACCACCACTTTCTTGGTCAGGGATCAGAAGAGGGAGGCCTGGCAAAGAGTCAAGCGGCAGTGGATGCAGCCATTGGGGCTGATCCATCAACCCTGGGATGCTTTGCTGCAGTGCCAGAGGAGGACAGGGTAGGCAAGGTGGAGGAGGCCTTTCTCTTACCTTGAGGACGGGAGGCTGCTCCAGACTTGTGGGACACCCTACGAAAGGGAGGGCCCTGTCTACTGTTAGGCTGTATATGGTAGAGGGAGTGGACAGACTTAACAGCCCTGCTAGATGCCTGCAGGTCACTGATGATGTCCTGGACGTCTGGCCCAAATAACTTGGAGCCATTAAAAGAGGCACTGAACGTCTTTTGTTGGACATCTGCAGCAAAACATGAGACCTTCATTCAGGAGTGCCTATGAAGGCAAATTCCTGTGGCAGCAGCCCTAGCACCAGTATCAGAGATATCATACAATGCCCTGAAGAGGTGTTCGCTAATATCCGCAGCATTCTGCAAGCATTTAAGAACCTCCTGTTTCTGGGAGCACTATGGGATGACCTGGGCAGCCACCTTGCCCTTCTTCCAGTAGTATTCTGTTTTTTAACCATATGTGACCAGCAACCCGCAGCCTCGAGGAAGAGGAGGCATATACCCTCTTACCCCAAAGGTCAATCGGCCTAGGTTCCCTGTCAGGGGTGAGGCAGCTGAGGTGCTTAGGTACCTTGGACCTGTCATGAGCTGCTTTAATGACCACAGAATCAGTCTCAGGTTGGGCAGCATAGTAAGATAGGCCCTGGGGGGGCATGGTACAATGTATCCTCCCTGCAGGGCATGGCAGGGACCATGTCAGGCTTATGCTGGGCAGCAACATTTGCATTCCTCAAGGCTGGGAGGATAGGAGGAATGACTTTAAGAGGAGATTCTGGGATTTTCAGAAAGTCCACCAGCTCCCGTGTGTTGGCATCCTCTTCCTCATTATGGAAGCCCATGGCTGTGGACAGCTGCTTCGTAACATTAATGAAAGTATGGTCCTCTGGAGGTGACCTGGGAGTATGCCTGACAGTGCTCACTCACTGTGGAGGCAGTGGACCTGTCAGAGGAAAGAGGTTCCTCAGGTAGGATGAGGTCAGGATGGTACACTTCCTCGCCATCGACCTGCTCCAACTCAACGTCCGACAAATGAGGGACAGACGATGGCCCTCGGGGAATCATATGAGGAGGCCAAAGTGGTGCTGATGATGACAGGGCTGTCGACAGCATGGAGGACCCAGGCCTGTAAGCGCCCAGTTGGTGGACCAGTACTGTACTGAACCTGGCCAGGATATCACTGAGTTTGACGGCAGGAGATTGGTGTATCGAAGGAAGAGGGGTAGTCGGCACAGAGCATGATGACCCAATCGTTGGGACCTGGGAGCCTGAAAAGCCCAACGCCATGGGCCTGCAGAGATATCGGACTGTGACAGAGGGGCTGTCGTCGACAAGCCAACCGTTGATGAACTGGAGGCCGTTGATCGGCTGCCCTGAGAAGCAGGAAGTGGCATTGTCCTTATGGGCCTGGTAGGAGCAGAGGTCAGGACAGCAACGGGCACTGGTGCAGCAGCAACTGACGAAGTACCCCCAAAGGAAGAAGAAGAGGCCACTGGGGATCAGGAACACTGCCGGGGGGAATGATCTCATTCTCAGTCTTTCTTGTAACTTTCCCCGATTACTTGTCTCAGGCCTTTGAGCACTGAGAGCTCGGCAAACCCACCAGTGACTGGGAAGGAGGGACCCCCCCCCACCCAAGGACCCCTGCCCAGAACTGGCTATCTGTTCCATCAGGAATTTCTTGAGAACCTTTTTGCGTCATCTAAGGGTAGTTTTATTATATTACTGGCAGAGCTCACAGTCTGAGACATCATAGTCAGGACCAAGACGGTAGACACAGATGATATGATCATTTGAAGAGGCAATATTCTTTCCGAAGCAATGACGGAAGAGGGAAGTGGAAGGATTAACTCTCAATTTAAACAAGGTAAAGGAATCTCTTACAAAAAAAAAAAAGATGGGTGGGGCAGCTATAGTGATATCAAACTAAGAGCTGCACAATTAGGCAGACTTGATAGACCTGTGGGCTTTTTTCTACTGGCAATTTCATATGTTCGTATGTTCGTAAGATTCAAAAAATGAAGTTAAATAATGGGCGGCCCCAGTAGTACTGCTGAAAATCTTCCATGTGGATCCTGCTTCACCGACAGTGAAATTCCTACGGTTTGACCTGATGACTGAGATACATGGAGTGACCTTATGACTGAGATGCCCCCGAAGAAGATAAAAAATAAATAAATAAATAAAGGAAGAAATCTGCAACTATTTCTAGCATCCCCAAACAGGGAAAAGACCCCACCCAGTGCTCATCCTACAGCCCCATTTCAGTACTGAACATCTATTTTAAGCTTTTCACAAAGATACTGGCATCTTGCCTGCGGATATTCTGCCACACATAATCAATGCAGACCAGTGCAGCTTTGTGCCCCTGAAGCAGACTCACTATAACATTAAACGGTCCCTTCATTTGTTGCACCTCTCCACTTGGTCGGAGGCCCCATTCTTGTTAATGAGTCTGGATAGAGAGAAGGCCTCCGACCGGGTGGTGAGGCCTTTTCTGATAGAGGCACTGGTGGTGCTGGGCCTCCCAGAAGAATTTAGGCGGATCATTGGGAGACTTTATGATGGTCCCATGGCGTACATCAAAATTAATGGCTCAGTTTCAGACCCAATTACTCTGCAGAGGGGAACCAGACAGGGATGCCTCCTCTCACCTCTCCTTTTTGCAATTTATTTGGAACCTCTAGCACAGGACTTTAGACAAGAGGAGGCAATTAAGGGTACACAGATAGGGAGAGACCAATACCAACCAGCACTTTATGCAGACGACCTACTGGTGTATCTATCGAAACTGGAGCAATCCATACCCCCTCTGTGGCAATTATTAGACACTTTCAGGGCTGTATCAGGCTATAAAGTGAACCTGGGAAAGATAGAGGTGCTCTGTTTAAATTATAACCCTGCCACAGAAATCCAAAGGCGGTTTCCATTTAAGTGGAACCTCCCCAGTATCAAATATTTAGGGGTTCATTTAACAGTTAACCCAGAATTGCTATACGAGTATAATTATATACCCTTAGTAAAGGCCATGAATGCAGACATGGAGAGAAATAGTGGACCATACCCCTTTCTCTTATACAAAGGGTGGAGGCGATACGAATGAATCTTTTACCCACAGTTTTATATTTAGCACAGACCCTCCCGACTGCCCCCCCAAAACAATTTTTCACTGATTTAAATAAAAAAATGTCAAGATATATCTGAAACTATAAATCCCCCTGGGTAAGATATGCAACCTTACAGTTATCAAAAGATATGGGAGGTTTGGCTCTCCCAGACCTTGAGGGGTATTATAAGGCAGCCCAGCTTAGAATATTTTTTGTTATGGCTTCATAAAACATACTATGCTAAATGGAGGGAAGTAGAAATTAGGGCAGAACACCTCACAAATCTGTGGCAGATCCTCCCCAGGGCTTGCTTTAGAGGACATTACGACCAACCCTTACACAGTTAATATGCTGAAAGAGGGGGTACTCTGTACATTTATTGAGTCATGTGACATATTTGGGTTATGCCCCTAAGACCAATTTCGTTACCTACAAGTTCTGGACTTTGCCAGGCAATTCCCTAGAGAGGTGCTGGAACAAGGTGCCTGGACAGAAATGTATGAGATTATTCGACAGGCATTAGAAGGGAGAGCTCCTCTCGCACACATGATCTCATACACATACAAGGCTCTGATGGCGCTTCGAGATAACTCGATCTCTTATGTTAAATAAAAATGGGAGAAAGATCTGGGAATTAGTTTGTCAGAGCAAAACTGGAAACTCTATCTAAAATTCCTACATTGTTATACAGCATCATACAGATGGAAGGAATTTAATTGGAAACTAGCCATTAGATATTTTAAAACCCCAGCCATACAGGTCAAATACTTGCCAGCCATGGGGGCTGCCTGCTGGAGGGGATGTGGAAATTCCCCAGCTATACATGGTCATGTATTTTGGAGCTGTGCTGCACTGGTTCCTTTTGTGAATCAGCTGCATGCCCCTTAACAGTAGAGGTTTTTCTCTTTTCTCATTTTCCTCCGGGTTTTCATGACCCAGCAACTAGGAAACTATCGGGCACTTTCCTCTTTATTGCCAAAAAGGCTATCACCCATAGATGTCTCTGCAGCTACTCCAACCATAGAAGAGTGGGGAGAACTCATGATCGACATATATCATACGGAACGGTTAAAAGCCCTGACTCGCCATGCAAAAGATAAATCTGAATTACAATGGCGCAGATATCTCCTCTACATAATAGGTCCTCTACATAATGTGACACAGAAGGGATTTTGTACCATAAGGGGAAAACAGAAACATGAGAGGACCGCAAGGTCGTTTACCACCACCTCCACTTCCCTATCAATAATGAGGTGATCGGAGTCTGGGTGCCCACTGACACACTTGGTGTATCACTTGGTTCATCAGATTTTTCTCTTAAATATGTTCGATCTGGAGTGCCCCAGGGGTCGATACTGGGGCCCTAACTTTTCAACATATATGTTAATGAACTTAAATTCTGTGGCATGAATGTCGATTTTCATCTTTACGCTGACAATACGGTGATTTATGCTAGTGGGAACTCAGCTGAATTAGTTCAAGAAAGGTTACAGGTAGCTTTTATACATTTACAAAATTTTTTCGAATCACATTTTTTGACATTAAATGTAAAAAAAACAAACAATCCTGTTTAGTAGGTCTAGGGATTATAAGAACGTCAATCTAAAGATTAAAACTAAAGCCAGAGATTAATTAAAATCTACTATATGCTAAAAATATCTTTCGGATGAGACGTTAAACCGAGGTCCCATCTGTCTGGATTGGTGGTAGTTCTGGTGGATGTTAAAGATCCCATGGCACTTATCGAAAAGAGTAGGGGAATTTCCCCAGTGTCCTGGCCAAATTTCCCTCATTCACTAAAAATACCACCAACAGCTTAATCTGGTTCAAGGTCAGTTGGCATTCATCTGTATCCCCCTCCCCCGGGTCGTGCCTGAAAATAGGCAAGGTTTGTCTAGTGCACTTACCCGGTCAACAAAAAACTAAATTAAAAAAAAAAATGTTTAGGAATGTGGTTAGACAGCCAATTGAAGTGGGACACACATATCAAATCACTAGTAGGAAGTATTCACAAAAAAATTGGAGCAATGTATAGAGTACAACATTATTTGGATATTGATTCTAGACTCAGGCTGGTCAATAGTACTATTATTCCAATTATAGATTATGGGGATTTTCCTTATGTTGGGGCCACTAAAACTCTACTGAATTCTATTGATAGGTTTACAATAGATTGGCTCGTTATGTCTTAGATGTACACCCCAGAACACATCATTGTTTGATGTACCAAAAGTTAAACTGGCTAAGACTAAGCGAAAGAAGGAATTTACACATCTCACTATTTGTAGTAAAGGTTTTAAAAGGGACTGTTCCTCAATATATTGCTGACCTTTTTTCACTTCGGTCAACACCATCAAATCTAAGGTCTGCAGCTGGCTTAGAATTCAATGTACCCAAAGTTAGATTAGATATAGGGAAATGTTCAGTTAAACATAGGGGTGTTTCAGTTTGGAAACAACTTCCAATTGACTTAAGAGATCCTTCTATAGCAAATTAAAAAAAAAGTTATTATGCTATGGTTTAATAACCAAAGTCATGTCTCTGCACTATGTTTGTCATGTCTCTGCACTATGTTGTCCGGTAACATCATCTAGTAAGTCTTAAATATTGTTTTATGGTCCTGTGGGCCTACTGATCTAATGTATATATTATAATAATTAATGGTCTTCCCTTTTTCCCAAGAGAAACCGTGACATAATTTGCCGTTATAAAGGAGCGTTTATAACGGCAAACCAGCACTATGATTTCCCCACACTGCATGCCAGAACTCCTCGCTTGCTGTATCCTTCCCGAACAGGAAACCGCAAACCCACAGTAGAGACAAACTGCCACGGACACTTGGCAGTAACTAATTTTTACAATTAGTTGGGATTGACCACCCTAAAAATATTTTAAATAAAGTTAAAGCGGACCTCATGCGCTGAGGTAATCTGATTGCGCCGGCACAGCAATCTTTTTTTATTTTACATAATTACAGGCGAAAAAGAAGCCCAACAATTATATAAAATAAAATATGGGTTTAGTAAGCGACTAATTTACACACCGGTTTGATGCTAGTGCATAAACCCCGAGCTTCGCCTCGGGTTATGTAGCATCAAACCCCTCGGGGGTGTGTGTAAATTCTCGTTACACACCGAGACCCATATTTTATCCTATATTTAATGGATTATATGCAAAATGTTTCTGTAATCTATGTATTATGAGAATGTGTGTAAGGCAACTGTGTGAATGTACAATTGGATCACCTTGAAAACGAGTTCACTCAATGGTGTTTTATCCACTTCGTGGCACTGTCCTGAATAAAATATATTACTACTACTACTACACTATGTGAAGTATGGCATACTTCACTGGGTGGATACAACAGTCTGCGCTCAATTAATGAGAATGGAATTCTTGGAATGCTTTTGATAAGTATGCAGTAAATTTGAGTCTAACTTCTAAACACAAAACAGCCCTTAGTAATTAATTTTCTCTCTTTTTTTATCAGTGTTACCACATCAATTGACTGTAACAAGCATTTACCTGTATATGTGTGTTGTATATGTTATAACGTTCAATGTAAATAGTTATACTGATGTCTGCTGTTCTGTAGTGGAAAAAAATCGTATTAAAATAAAAAGTTTAAAAACAAAAATGAAGGAAGAATGGCGGTCGACTGAAGCTGCAGCATTCAAAAAGGTCTGACATGCGTTGGTCAACAGTGGGAAAAGAACGGAGGGCGGCATAGGGGCCACCCACTATTATAGTATGCGGTAATGTCGATGCCTGATGTTGGCATGGGTGGCCCCTATGTAGACTGCTAGCTAGAAAAAAGTTTCCATGTGGGTCTAGTGCCTAGTGGTGGCTATAGTTCCATAAGTGTGGCCTGCTACAAGAGATACCACTGAAGTCAGACCTAGTTCTATTACAGCTGTCATCAGGCCCATGGCTTGGAGACAAGTGAGCAGAAACCACACTCTGTGCTCAGAGGTAGTGAATATCTTGCTGAAGAGTTCCTATTCTGGAAAAGGAAAGGAAGACTTGCTGCAGATCCATTTGGAGACAGGCCTCCAAAGCTGGTCTGGTGGTTCTAAGGGTTGAGGCGCTGGATGCCACATCTTGCTCCATGCCAGCAACCAGTGTTCGGGAATAAGCACAGGTCACTGGAGGTCAGCCTGGGAGGAGAGGATTGAGCGCCCGAGGGGCTGTTCTCCTCTCCTGAGAAGGGAGGACTGCTGGCTCCGCTGAATGACTGCCACCAGGTGGAGGCCTGCTGGAAGTATGGGTTGGAAGTGGCTGACATGAGAGGTGCTGTGGGACCCTGTAGCTTGCGCGTGCCTCCATGCTCACGCTGATGTGAGCACCCCAGAAAAGGGAACTGGGAGAAAAACCAGTGGAAAATGGTGGCAGGGCAGGCACATGTGATGCTCTGGCCACTGATCCCCCACCGGCCCCACCACTAGAACTAAGTCCTGGGGAGGTGAAGGATGGTAGGAGCCAGCGGGACAGGGACAAAGGAAGCTTGAGCCTGCCCCAGCTGGTGGAGTATAAAGTGCATATTTCAAAACTAAATAAATAAATAGCCCCCCCATCGTTCTGAGATTGAATAAGGGAACTCTTCACTCTGTTGACTATCCAACCATGCTTTTCCAAGACCTATAATGTCCTGGCTACTGAGGATGTCACTGCTCTGAAGAAGCTCTGATTAGGAGACTGTCCAAGTAAAGATAGATAGCCATGACATTCCTGTCTGAGGGAGACAACAATACCTACTAGCACCTTCATGAATGCCCTTGAAGCAGAGGCTAGGCTGAAGAGGAGTGTTTGATACTGAAAATGCTGATTCTGAATGGCAAATCACAGAAATCTCTGATGAAAGTTGTGGATCAGGATATGCAGGCAGAAGCCCGACAGATCTATGAAAACTAGGTAGTCCCCTGGTTGAAGTGGATGGATAGCGGACAAAAGGGACTCCTTTTTTTTGGTATAATTTCTTTATTGAGATTTTAAGAATTGATTTTTCACAACACACAACAGACATAGGAAACACATAAGTACAAAGAGAGACAATCAGGTGCAATAAAGTGTACATTTCATAACCATATATGTCACAATATTACCAGGCCTTTAAATCAGCTAGTACAAACAATGTATGACTAAATCACAGGGGATCTCTCACAAGGTCCCAGGCCCTCAGAGCCAATAATCATGTGGTAATTCCTATACCCTCTGAGTCCTCACCCACTTAAACCTCCCCTAAGTACCATCTCCTCCACTGGGCTCAGTGAGGACAGGAACAGTGACCAACACTGAATAAAACTCTCCTCTCTCTCTCGGACCACCACTGTGAGTCTTTCCAGTGCCAGGGTCTGCAGTGTTAGTGTACGCCATTGCTGTATTGTGGGTTTATTCTGGGAGACCCATGTATTTTGTATGCAGTAACGGGCAAGCACAAATAGCGTTCTTATCCACCTGGGGAGAGGCACCCTCTCACCTCCTTCATCCTCTTCCACCCCCAATAAGCAAACCAAGGGTTCCCTTTCTAAATCTCTCCCCATCATTTTTGCAACTTCTGCAACAACATCCCCCCAGAAATTCTTCAGCACAGAACAAGCCCAAAAACAATGTATGTATGTGCCCCTCTCAACCCCACATCTCCCTCACATAGGAGATACTGATGGATAAGCCCTGTCAACTATAACCGGGGGGGTACTACAATCGGTGCACAAACTTGAAAAAGGCCTCCTTGAACTTATTACAGACCATTATACCAGAATGCATCGGGAGCACCCTCTCCCCCCGCCCCCCAGTTCTTCTCTGAGATACCCCTAACCAGGTCCCTCTCCCACAGCCTCTTTGTTTTCTCAGTTAAGTCCAAGACTTGTTGCCTTCCTTGCTTAGTCGCCTTCCCAATAAACCCCTTGGGGTCAATCTTAACTTGGTACACAAGGCTCTCCACCAGGTCTAATTTGACCTGCCTGGGTTCTTCACTCCCCAGACTATTCACAAAGACCCTAACCTGCCAGTATCAAAATTGATGTTGCCTCCCCAAGCTTAAGGCTATGCTTATGCTGCATTTCAACAAATGTGCACATCTCCCCTTGTATCAGCAGACTGCCCATACTACGGATCCCACTCTTCTCCCACTCCCGAAACCCTCCATCTTCCATCCCTGGAAGGAAAAAAGGGTTTCCAGCTATTGATAGCAACACTGTCTCTCCCCGATGGGCGGCCCTCCATTTTCTTAAGCTGCATCCAGGCTTTCAACACCATCCTAACTAGTGGATTACCGTTCCCCACCATTTTAAATGCTTTAGGCCCTTTAGTATGTAGGTATGCGGAGAGCCTGCCAGCATTTCCACATCTGCTCTAAATCCACCCAGCTAGCTACTCTTGGTTGATGGACCCAATCTGCTAGGCACCTTTGTTGTATTGCTAAATAATAATTACCCAGATCCGGAAAATTTAGTCCACCCTTACTCCTCTCCGCTTTCAGCCTTTGCAGACTGGCTCTTGGTCTTTTCCCTCACCAAATAAAGTTGGAGAAGGCACATTCTACACACTTCAAGTCCCCTTTTGTTAACCCCAGATGGAGCATCTGCATCTGATAAAAGATCCTAGGAAGGGCATTCAGTTTGATAAGAGTGACTGTCCCGAGCCATGAAATTGGGATCTGTGCCCTTCTTCTAAGGTCGGTTTCTAACACTTTAATCAGAGGGGAGTAATTCAAACCATATAAAAAGCCTAGGGATCTTCCCACCTTAACCCCTAGATAAGTGAAGCTGGATTGCACCACTTTCAATCCCCACTTCTGTTTCCTGTCCAAGCCCCAGGAAGTAAAGCAACTCAGACTTCCCCAGATTAATCTTGTATCCAGAAAACTCAGCAAATTCCTTTATCAATGATAGCAAAGGAGGCATTGACTCCTGTGGGTTTTGAACAAAGAGAAGCATACTGTCCACATATAGCGTGACTTTATGTGAGATTCCCTTCATCCCCTTAATCCCTTCAATGTCTCCATGTTGACGAATCGCCACCGCCAACAGTTCTATAGCCAACGCAAACAAAAGCAGGGATAGTGGGCATCCCTGCCTTGTGCCCTGCCTAAGATGGAACTGGTCCAACAATGACCCATTCACCAAAATTCTAGCCCTAGGGTTGGCGTACATGGCACGCACCCATCCTATGTATTGTTCACCTAGACCAAACCGGGACATGACCTTAAATAAATGTTCACATTCAACTCTATCGAACGCTTTTTCTGTATCCATAGATATTCTCCTCCCCCCGAGGTGCTTTCCAAACTACGTTGAGTAGGTGGCACATATTATGGTATGACTGTCGCCCTTTGACAAACCCGGTCTGGTCTGGGTGAATCAGATTCGGTAAGACATCCTCTAACCTAGTAGCTAAGACCTTCGCCAGTATTTTCAAATCACAATTAAGCATTTAAGATATAGGCTTATAAGAGGCACACTTGGGATTCATCCTTGCCCGGTTTAGGCACCAAGCATATCGTTGCCTCATAACAGGTGTTAGGCAAAGTTAAATCCTCCCCCTCAGCCTTCCCAAATACTTAAAAAAGTACCCCTGTCAATTGCCCTAGCAACAGTTGGTAATATCTGATCAGGAATCCATCTGGTCCACTGGCTTTGCCCCTCTGCAATCTTTGGATGGCCTCCCAGATTTCCACTGTTTTAAGTGGCTGTCATCTGTATTCTGTCCAAAAAGTCTTTTATCTGTCTGCCCTTCCCCACATGCTCCGTACTATATAACTGGCGATAGAATGCCCTGAAACAGTCCCTAATCCCACTTGCTTCCGTACACAGGGCACATCCTGCATTCTTAACCCCTGTGACTCTAACTGGGCACCGCCCCCCTTCATTAGACGTACCAATAGGGGTCTGGGTTGGTTACCCCATTCAAATACCTGCTGTCTGTAATAAAACCAAGACTGCCCAGCTTCTTCTCTGAGCAGGGCATTCAATGCCTCCCTAGTCATTTTCAGTAGCTGCTCTGCCCTACCCTGTTCACCACCCAGCACCATTTTTTTCCAGGTCTTTCAACTGCAATTCCAACTCCCCGTATTTTCTTTTTAAGTCTCGCCATATATTCTATAATCACTCCCACATGTACGCCTTCCCCGCCTCCCAAAAAATCATTTTGGCCGTGTCCTGCCCCGCATTTGTCTCCGCATAAAACTTCTACTGTTCCTCTAAGTGCTCCCGAAAATCCTGGTTTCTAACCATGTACATGGGAAATTTCCAAGGGGGGGGGGCTCTCGCCCATCCCCACAGAATATTTTGAGGACCACCATCGGATGGTCAGATACGTGTATGGGGCCATGCAATATGTCCTGCACCCTCCAACACCAGTTCCTAGGCATAAAAATATAATCGATACATGACCATGTTTTGTGTGGGTTAGAGAAAAACGTATACTCCTTTGCCCTAGATTAATCGACCGCCATCCATCCACCAAGCCCAGGTCAGCTATACTTATCTGTCACTGCCGCATAGTCTCTGATGTTCTCCCCTTACCCTCAGAGTGATCCATATGGGGGTCCATTGTCCAATTAAAGTCCCAACCCATCAGCAAACCTGGAAACTGTTCCTTGGTCAGCAAATCCAGCAAAAACATATAAAACTTTGGGTCATAGACCGAAGGGGCATATATGCTTCCATATGTAACTTTTTCCCCATATAATTCCCCTGATATGAACACATACCTGCCCTATTTCTGATCCTTTACCGCTTTCTTTATCTCAAAGGGGAAGGCCTTATTTATAAGAATAGCTACCCCTCTTTTGTGGGACGAATAAGAATCTCCGCATAGCACCTCCCAAACCAGTTTCGTACCAATTTGACATGTTCCACATCTGTCAGGTGCGTTTCTTGAATTAACGCCACTTGCGCCCCCACCCTTTTTAGAGCTGTTAACAATGATGTCCTTTTCACTAGATTTGCTATCCCCTTTACATTCCATGAAACCACATGAAAATTTAGTTTCTTAGCCATATATCAACATACCCTCACCTTTGGTACCCCCACCATATAAAATAACATAGAAACGATCCCACTTATTCCATCGGGACCCATAATACTGTCCAATCATTATTACAATAGCCTGTATAAATCTATGCACACATACAACATCTAATGCACCTTGACTCATAAAAATGAAAACAGTTAGAACAAGAACCGTAATAACAGTAACAGTACTAATCACAAACTTTTCTCCCCCTCGCCCCACCCCTAATCTCTAGCTTCCCTCTTGTTCCTACCAGTTCCTTATTTGGTATTGTCCAGTTCAACCTTCCCCTCAGCCCTCCTAAATACCTCTTTAGCACCCCCCCCAATACTTATTCCACTCCATTTCCCACTCCTACTCAATCCTTGTCCTCCCAAACCCCATTGCCTCCCCTTCACCCTTTCTATCCCTTCTACTCTGTGGTCACCTACCCCTCCATTCACCATCATCCAGTACATATTCCAGTCTTCTTTCCCTTCCCCATACTCCCCCTCCTCCTCTTCTATCCCAGGCCACGACTCTAACTGCCACACAAGCAAGAGTGTCATAATAATCCCTATTTCTGACATGTTCGCCCTACTGCCCCACCCCACAGTCGAAATCATAATAGCTATACCCCTTCCTACCATCAAACAGTGTGTAGCATCATAGTTTTGTATCTAACCCCTTCTCGTCTCATCAGATAGCAGGATTTCCCGGCCCCCGTCCAGCATGCTTCCTTCCTTTCCCCTCCCATCCAGGCCGCATAAGAAACAAAGAACAAAAATGGAGGGGAAGAGAGAGCTCTTTAGCGAATCCCCCTCGAGCAGCTTTACCCAAGTAACGTCTGCCTATCTTGTAAATCTAGCGCACTCCCCCCATGCGCATCTCTCCCATCCCCCAGCCCAGCTCCCGCACAATCGAGAAGCGAGGGGAGGAGAGCGGGCCTCATCTGCTAGTACTCACACTAAGTTTCGCCTCTCACCCATATTCCCTTCACCTCACACAACTCATTCCCCCGCCATCAGCTGTGAGCCACAAGAGGAGAATTCCCCCCAACAGCGACCCATAGAAGAGAGGGAGGATGAAAGGAAGAGGAGCGGGGGCAACTCCAGGATCACCAGCTACATAAAGCAAGATGCTTATTCTCCCCATGGCACACTTCTCATTACCAACCCTCCCCCACGTGTATCCACCAGTATGTTCCCCCCTCGTATCATAGCACCCCAACTGGTGCCCGCAAATCTAATCGAGGTAAAATCCCATACAATAATTTCCCCCAGTCTCTCATATCCAGGGTATCAATAGTTCATCTTATAGTTCTCCAATATTGAAAGGATTCCCCCTCCATCTCCCACTATCCACACACCCGAGGGCAGGAGCACGCCAAACTCACAACAGCAGCAAAGATCAAACTCTACCGAAAGTAAAGTCAAACAGTCTCAAAAACAGCAAATTAGGGGAAATCTCCACTCAGCCTGGTAATCCTCAGCCCACTTTCAGCTACAATGACAACATATTGCTCAGCTTTAGCAACCTCCCAAAACAAAAACATTGCCCCTTTGTATTGGATCTTCAGTGTTGCAGGATAGGTTAGGACATTTTCTACCTTCATGCTTCTTAGCTGGGCCATCACTCCATTGAACCTTTTCCTCCGCTGAAGCAGTCTGGCTGAGTAATACTGTGATAAGAACAGGCGGACACCATCATAGCTCAGGTTCCCCTTCTCCCTGTATGCTTTCAAGATCTCTTTGTGGTCTTGGAAGTTATGAAACCTCATTATGATCTGCCTCGGGGGTTGATCAGGTGGTGGTCTAGGCATAACAACGTGGTGGGCCCTCTCCAGCTTTTCGCGCCCATTTTTAGGTTGGAGACCCAGCAATTCTGGCAAGGTTTTTGCACAAAATTACAGGACACTTGCACCCTCTCTACCCTCTGGCAGCCCCATTAGGTGCAGATTAAGGCGTCTATGGTCATTGTCCAAGTAGTCGAAAGCCTCTTTAAAATCCTCCAACTCCTTCTGTAAAGCCCTTACTTGCCCTGGAACTGATGCCAGCTCATCTTCCAAGTGGGATATTCTGTCCTCAGCTTTGGCCAGTTTGTTAGCCTGAACTGTTTGCTGCTCCAGGACCTCCTGCAACTTGGGAGTCCAGCTTGCCCTCTAGTTTTATTAGACATGGTTCTAGCGCTGCTATCACTTGCCCAGTAACTTCTCTGCCGATTGCTGTCACCTCTGCTGCTGATAAGGAGACTAGGTCTGAATTTTCAACTGCCGCAGCTGCTGCCACATTCTTACAGCTTTTATTCGCCAGCTGCTGACTCTTTGCTGGATTCGGCATTAGATACTCATCCACTGCACTTTCCAATACCTCTCCAAACTAAAGACTGGAAATACGAGGTATTTAATAGTTTTTATTCTTTATTTTTTGGCCGTCATAATGGAGCAGTGAAATTACACGTTTGTCCGGTTAGCTGCTGTTCAGCGCCTCCCACCCCCACCCTGGGACTCCCTTTAACTTGGTTTGCCTCACAGACTTGTTTAGATTTTATAAATTTAAGATCAGGAGAATACTCTCCCTCTTGATTTCTTGGAAATTAAAAGTAAATTAAGTAGAAGCCCTGTCCCTTCTCATAGGGTGGAACCAAAACAAGAACTATCACTCCTATCTGGAGCAGGGGATCCAGGGTCTGGTCCATGGCTCTTCTTTTCACTAGGTTTTTTGGATACTGGAGATTAAAATACCTGGCTTTTTTAGAGCACGGTAGAGAATCCTATTACACAGCCAGGAGACACAATCTTCAGCACCCACAAGTCTGTTGTAGTCTGGACCCAACTTTCTATAAAGTTCTGAAGACACCCTCAAAGGACAAGATGGACCTATGGCTCCTCATGTAGGAAATCTGCCTTTTTTTTTGGCTGATTCCTCCCGAATATTTGTAGAATGACTGCACATAAAACTGATGAAAGAGCCTCTGCCTCCATTATTTCCATAGCCTCGAAAAAAACAAAAATCACCTCTGTTAATTCTAGCACAGCTAAAGCCTCTGTCATGAAGGGGGTTAGAGGAATTCTGCTGGCCTTTAGAAAGGGGCAACTAGCACTTCTGTCCTTAATATTCTTTAAGATTTTATCCAACTTTGGTCCGAACAACAAATCAGCAACAAAAGGAACCCCATATACGCCTTGGAGGCTTGGTTAGCAGAGCAGTGATGAAGCCTGATGAATGTCAGAGCCTGTTTCCGAGAAGGCACACCGTCAAGCAGTATCTATTTTCTTATTACTGTATTCCCTTCAGAGAGCAGACATTCCCTCAACAGGTTCAGTGATACATGTAACCATATTAGCCAATGAGGTGTCCATGCTCAGTGGGGTCTCCCACTTTTTCAGCATATCCTCCTGAAAGGGATAGTATTTCACCCTTGATTTTGCTAACTGCTTTTCTAATCAGTATCCAATTCTGGTTGACAACTGATCACAATGCTGAAAACTCAGGAAACATTAGGGCAGTTTCCTGTGGTAGAAAGTATGGTGTTCACTGACTAAATCTCCAAGAGCAGTAGCACTCTTCAAGTTTCTGCTACCACACATGATGTGACTAAGAATGGACAGAAGATCGATTGTGGGCTCCCAGACCATTCTCGCTCCTGTTTGGAGAAGGAGAGTTCCTCATCACCAGCAGTTTAGCAGGTCTGCTGAGAGGGTGTTCCTTAGCAACAGCCTTACGCTTTTCAGCAGAGTATCAGGATCATCAGAAACATCAGGCTCTGCATGCTAATTGGTTGGAGCATCTTTGCCATACTCCAATAAATCTGTATGTGCCTGCTGTGGACACCCTTGGCCTGAGAGGCCTGCCTCTGGTGTCTGCACAGAGGGAGACTCTAGTTCTTCGTCTTTGAAAATATTATTTAGAAGTTTCAGTAGCGACTTGTGTAACTCAATTTTTAACAGCCTTTAAAACTGCCACATGTACCTTCCCCTGCGAAAGCAGAGGTCTGGATCTTGGGGACCGAAGATGTAAAATGGACAAAGTGAGCCATAAATACATTAAATTGGCTGGCCTGTCGGTACAGTGGTAGCACCACCACTAGCACCGCCAGCGATCCAGGATCGGGAGCGATCTTGGGTCATCAGGTACTGGCTAGGGGAGGAGGTTTGAGTGTTCCTGAGGATGCTCTCCTCCAGGGAGGTAGGTAGCTTGTTGCCGCCATGCAACTGCCACCTGGGTGTTCCTAGGTGGTGGTGCAGACAGCGGCACCACGTTGAGTGGGGGAGATGCTGACTGGCTAGCGGACTGTATGGTCACACTCTGCAAAAGCACTTGACCTCACCTGGCATCTCCTAGTGGTTGAAGTAAGGAAACATGAAAACAGATTCCACAAGCCTTGTGGGATGATATGCTGCCAGCCTCTCCAGCCCCAGCCTCCCATCTGCCCACATTCCCCCCAGAACTGTTAGTCAGAAGGGCCGGCCCAGTGGTGTGGAGGGCTGAGGCATCACTGCCTTACCTCCTGCCGAGCTGGCAACCTGTTTTCGTGGTGCGAGCGGGTCGCCGGGGTCAGCCAGGGAGGAAGAGGACTGAGTGTCCGGAGGACAGCTCTCCTCTGCCAGGGAGGGGTGGGGCTGGAGACCGGTGCAGGCCTGGCACCTAGTGGTGGCTGGCACACTGGCTCCATAGACAGGGGGTGGAGACGGAGCAGACACCTGGAGTCTTGCATGCGGAAGCGTGCGCAACTCGGCCATTGACTTCATTGCATGCTGTCGCTCCGCACTCAGGGGTGGGGAGAAAAAAATGGAGGCTGTAAAAATCCTACCGACCGACGAGATGATGCCAGCCCTCTGCAGGCTCCACACCCAGCCAGCTGGCACCTCAAAGCCGAGAGGTAAGTTCCAGTGGACATCGGGGTGACGGGGCTGGGGGGGCAGAGGAAGGGGGCATGTCGGGAGAAGGAGATAAAGAGACTAAAAAAAAAAAAAAAAAGAACTGTTAAGTCAGTGGGCAGCCTGAGCAACTCCCCACCTTGGAAGGGTACGTCCGTAGGTAGGACGGGGCAGAGTAAGAGACGGGGATGGCAAGGGTGGGTCAGTGCACAGGTGGGGTCAGCTGTGGTATGGAGGAAGTACAGTGAATTGCACTCTTCAAATCTTTACAATTAACTCATTATTACCTGGGTGGCCATTTCATGTCAGGTAAACAATGGATAGTTGGGACTTCATACAAAGCTATTGGAAGTAATGAGTTTTAGAAAAACTTACCCAGACCTTCAAGAGAGAAGCTGTAAAGGAGGAAAATAGCAGGCTTGCTTACTTAAACTCTTATAAAATAGGTAAGAATGAATTTGAGAAGCTGCCAAAGAAACAAACAGCCCCTACCATCTATTGCTACTTAATAGGGAGAAAAAACAATGACGATGACGATGATTACAAGTCAGATGAAGAGTTCCTCAACAGTGATGTTACTCCTGGTACACTGGTACAGAAGACTATGCAAATTTAGACTCAGAAGACTGATAATACCAGTATTCTATGAGGCTAGTGACAGCTCTTAAAGCTATAGCTCTATAGCTCTAACAGTGAGCCCCTGGTTGAGGCACACATTATTGATGTTGTAAGTTATTTCCCAATGACAATATGGAGTAACGTACAAAAGCCCCTTGCTCCTATTCTGTGCAGATGATCTAACCTATCTACTAGTTGATATTTCCTGTGGTCTGGGCCATCTACCGTAAAACCTCTGTAGCCATCTGCCCAAGGCGTGTGGGTAATGATGGGCCCGCACATCCTCATGTGACATAACTGTCTCCACAGACAGTTCTCCTGAAAAATTTATGGGAGTAGGTACCTCTTTTCTGCTGGGACTTGAAGCTTGAAAAAACAGCTCCGCCTCACTGGATTTTCCTTGAAAGAAATTAAAATTTCCAGGGGTGTTGTGGCTACATCCAAAACCCTGACCTCTGAAACCACTACTGGGAGCCTGCCGAGTCTTGCAACCCTGCAAAGAACCTTTCTTCTCCTTAAGCACCTTAAGAATATCTTCTGGTGCCAACCTGGTGGTGCTGGAGGTTGAGGCACTGGACACCACAACTCATGCCACGCTGGTGACCTGTGTTCAGGAGCGAACACTGGTCACCAGGAGTCAGCAGGGGAGGGAGAGGATCAAGCATCCAGAGAACTGCTCTTCTCTCCTGGGGTGGGTGGTTCATTGCTCCCGTTGAACGACTGCCTGGTAGTATTGTGGGTCCGATGGTGACCAAGAAGGGAGGGTGCTGCAGGACTGCAGCATGCGTGCACCTCCACGTGCGCGTCAGCAAAAGGGGACATGGAGGTAAAGGAACTAGCAAGCTCCATGAAGCCCTAGCCATGCTCACGTCTCTGGCATACCCGGGCAATATAGATTGTGCTGGGGGGAGGGGGAGACAGCCCTACCCCAGCCACGCCACGGAGGGAAAATCCTTGGGGAACCTCGTGAAGGTTAGCGGGTGGATAGATGTGACAAACACACATAAAAAAAGAGTAGAATGCACTTTGCAGCATTTATTTTCCAAAATTAAAAAAATAAAATAAACATACAGAAAGGAAATGTATTTTTATTTATTTATTTGTTAACTAGGACAGGGCACTGGAGCAGGTCCTTTTACGGGCCCGGCCCTACAAAAATTACAAACATCACATACATTAATCAAACAACAAGACTGATACACAATTTTACAAGTAACAATCACAATTATCAAAAGACTTAAAATTGACTTTAAACATATACAATGAGGAGGAGGAAACAGGTGATTAGTCTTTCAGTTCTGCAAAAACAGCGCACAATCCCCTCAGTGCTAAACTTCCAGGCTTAGTTCCGACCAAACAGATTCCTAGCACATGAAAACTTGCATGTACTATGAGATGCTTCCTCCACTACAGTCAGCTCTCCACTGACTGACTCATCTGTTTTGCATCTCAGGAGGTAGGTTTTTTATACCTGCCTACTGATGATGTCAGCACCATGTAACCTGTCTGACTCACAATTCTAAGTAAACACAGGCAGGCTGACATCCTAAATAAACACAGACAGGTTGACTCATCTGACATGAGATCATGATATTCCCATGATTCCCAGCTGCTCGTGCCATAAAAGCGCACAGATCCTTAGCAGGCAAGGCCCCGTAAAGGGCTGCTATCTCAGTTTCAGCACTTTTACTATTGAAATTACTGCACTTTGACCTGTATTCTTGTACTAAAATTTGTGTTGCCAAAGCATTTGCTCATCCAAATCTGGTGCAGTGTCAAGAATTATTGTAAACTGTTCTGTTCTTTGCGTGAAGTGTTAAGAATTGTTGTACTGTCTTGTTGTCTGGCGAGGAACTTTTGCAAATGACCACCATTCTCAAAGGTGTATATCTGATTAACGAATACAAAAATAAATAAATATTTCTTTAGAAAATAGGGTATAGCATGTTTACACACCTCTGCTTCACCCAGGAAAGAATGTTTTTTTTGGGGGGCTTCTTGCAAACCCAAAACAGTTTACACAGAATACAACACAGAGTGCAAGGCTCTGTGTTTCAGTTCTTTCTCATTACTTACATCCCCTCTGTGTCTGCCTGAAGTACAGCACAGGAGAAGATAAGCAACTTACTGCCTCTTGATTTACTTATGTGTTCCTTATACAGTACTTGGCAGAAGGTGTGTTTGGGGAGTGGGGGACAACAAGACTGAAAGTGGCCAGATTTCAGCCTGTAGCTAGAACAATAAATTTACAAGAACAGGACAGTGTAAAAGAAAATGCACCACAAATTCAGACAGGGGCTCTGGCCCTGTCACATAACCACCTATTTAAAAGGGAACCAGTCTTCACTGTTTTGTTTCTTGCTTAGAGAGACTGGTTTCTAACCACCTTACTGTATTTCTATGAAAACCATACTTGACTCTCACTGTTTAAATTCCAATTGCCATACATTTTCAGATTTACTTTTTAACTCAAATCCTCCAAATCTTTCAGGAGTATTCATATATTTCAATAAGCATACAGACTTAACATTAGCAACACTTATCCATTTCACTGTCATTACAGACTTTTCCAACATTCTTCTGTTTCAAACCCATATTCTCCACCTTAGGTGGAAGGTCAATTCTATTTGATCTCAACCAAGGCCTCTTCTTTAGATCTGGTTTTCTCCCAGATCAGTATCCTTTCCACCTCTTTGGAATGTTTTCCAACCTCCCTTAGGAAAGTACAGTTATGCAAGAACTTACCATAACAGTAGATCTTCGAGAGAGGCTCTTGCAGTAGGTATTCACAAAGAGGACTAAGCTGCAGGTGCCAGGATCACACGGAAAACTTCTAGCTAGCAGTGTCTGGTGAGGGACTGCCCCAGACATCATGTGACCATCAGTATGGCGCTATAAAGGGAGCAGTCCCCACACCCACCCTCCAGTTCTCGCACCAGAGACCTAGAAAGGGGCAACAGGAGAGTATGAGTGGGCTCCCAGAGCTAAAAGCGATTACAGGAGAAAGAGTAGAAGAAACCAGGGGGTAGGTGGTAGGGAAAGCAGTACCTACTGCAAGATCCTCTCCTGAAGATCTATTGTTATGATAAGTTCTTGCGTAACTGTACTATCTTACTGCGAGAGGGCTCTTGCAGTAGGTACTCACATACAGGACTGAGTCCCAAGCAGTAACATGGGACAAGTCTGAGACATGGAAGGTAGGAACGAGTTTGCAGAAAAGACAAGATACTCATGATAAGAGTCCCTGCAGAACAGCAAGGCCAAAGCTCGCTCTGTGCCTTGAAGCAATGTAAAATTGTAATGTTTGGTAAAGGTATGGAAAGAACTCCAAGTTGCAGCTGAGCAAATGTCTGCAGCTGAAACGTTCCTGAAGCAAGCCGCAGAAGCAGCCATGCCTCTGGCTGAATGTCCTTTGACCTCCCCCGGAAGGAGTTTGTTGTACTTCTTGTAACAGAAGATAATGCAGTGCGCCTACCATTTGGACAAACACTGTTTTGAAACAGCATGCCCTCTCTTTTGGGCACAAAGGAAACAAACATTTGGCCAGTTTTATGGACAGGCTTCATCCTGTTCGTGTAGTACCGAAGAATTCTGTGTACATCCAGAGTGTGCAGAAGTGCTTCACCCGAATTGGAGTTCTCCGGGTAGTACACTGGCAAGTTAAGTGACTGATTCAAGGTGGATTCCGATATCACCTTAGGCAAGAACTCATAGAGCCACCCAGTCTCTGTGAAAAATCAAGTAAGGTATCTTACACATTAGGGACTGAAGCTCGGAAATCCTTTGAGCTGAAGTGATGGCCACTAGGAAGAGTGCTTTCCAGGAAAGGTAGCGCATGTCAGAACTCACTGCCAGCTCGAAAGGAGGCAGTGTGAGTTTCTCCAGGATGAAACTCAAGTCCCAAGGTGGAGCAGGGTTCCGTACTGGTGGTTTTAAGTGGAGGACCCCCTTTAAAAAGGTTTTGGATACCTCCAGCTGGGACAGAGTCTTGCTTCTCACAGGGATATGGTAGGCAGAAATGGCTGATAAATGGACTTTTAAACTCGAGCAACTAGGACCCAGATCGTAGAGATGCAGCATGTAATCTAAGACCTGTGTGACTGAACAGGAGAAAAGTTCTAGCTCTTTCGAGTCTGCCCATTTGGAAAACCTTTTCCATTTCATAGCATAAGTGGCACTAGTGGAAGGCTTTCTGGCCTCCATCAGAACTTGTGCTGAGAGCCGGAAACATGCGGCAGTTATGTCAGTAGGTGCCATGCATGCAGATGAAGGGACCTGAGACTTGGATGTAACAGGGTCCCCTGCTACTGTGTCACGAGATCTTGAGAGACTGGCACTGGAAATGGAGGATCCACTAACAGTTGTTGCAGCAGAGAGAAATGAAAATTACGTACCTACCGTAATTATGATCTTTCTGTGTATCTTCACCGTCATCACTGTTGGGTATCTGGCTGGAGGTCAGGACCCCGTGGGAGCTTTTTTTTTTTAAGATAGGTGGAGCCGACGCACCATCAGCGCCACCCTCGAGGCCGACGCACTGCGTGGTGTTTGCGAGTTGGCCATTAGGCTGTGCTGACTCCGCCTGCCTGCCAGTTCTGAGTCGCCGGAGAGGTAAGAGGAAGGGAGTAAAGGGTGGGACAAGGAAGTCCAAGGGACAGAAAAAGGAAAAGATATTTGACCCAAAAGGAAAAATAATGACTGAGAGGACAGAAAGGGAGAAGAGTCAGAAACTAAAGGGATTGGGAGAGGCCCCAATCTCTGGAAAAGAAAGAGGGAGGTAGGGTGGGTAAAGAATTTAAGAAGAGAGGGGAGAAGGTTAACACATCCCAGACCCTGGTCCGTCTCCAGATTGTATAGGAACTGCAAGGAGTAGCCAAAGGCTTTCTGCCAGAATTCAAGGCACAGAATAGCTGGCAAACACTCCAGATAAGCAGAGTCGGCTATTCTGGAAGAAGGACAGGGTACAGAGAATTAACACCCTCTCAAGGAAAGATTATTGGTGAAAAAAGGGGAACTTTTTTATATATATAGACAAGGAGAAATAGGTTGGACAGGAACAGGGAGGAGGAGGAGAGAAAGGTGGGCAACTGTCAACTCCCACCCCACAGGGGTGGAGCCAAAGCACTGGAGAAGGAGTGCCCCCCTTGTTGTCCACTCTCCCCGGAATATTATCCCCCTGAGTGCCCCTGTTTTACCCCACTCCTAAGAAAGGAGAGGGGGAAGGATGGGCACAGAGAGGGAGGGGGGACCCAGAGACTGAGGCCCCAGGGGGATGGAGGGTGGGATCGTGATGAATGGTGAAGATACACAGAAAGATCATAATTACAGTAGGTACATAATTTTCATATCTTATCAGTGTCAATCTTCACCATTCATCACCACTGGGTGAGTACCGAGCCCCCGAAGAGGGTTTCTTTTACACCGTAAGGGACAAAGTCCCTTAGCTCTCAGTGCGTGACACACTAAGAGGGAGAACCTTCAGGGCCTGGAGGGGCCCGAGAGTGGGGAGAGTGAGACGGGTTCCCCCCAGAGGGGGAAGGAAGTTGCCCCAACAAGTGCCGTCTCGCTTTATGGGAGAAGAGATAGGTTCTCTGGTGAGCGGAGTTAATCACCATACGCTGGGCCAAGGGTGACAACCAGGAAAGATGCAGCCATGCCATCCGCCTAGTGCAGATCGCTTTCCCTACGACCCTGGTAGCTACCTCGTTGGCATCATAGGATGCCCTCGCTTGGTGCCTTGCTAGCTCCAGGCCACGTGCAGAGAGTGCAATGGCTTGTCCGGTTTGCTCCGTATCAGCCAATGAGGCTACGAGCTGACCCAGCCTGGACCACAAGAACCTGTTATGGGCTGCCTAGTGGGCCTGATGTGCAGAAATGGAAAGTAGTAACCGTGCAGAGTAGAAAGTCCTCCTACCCCAGAAGTCAAAATCCGAGGAGTCTTGATCTGGGGCCGGTCACGGTGAAGGGCGCAAAGCCCATCAGGAGTATCCAACTGCGTCAATCCAGACTGTGGATGAGGCATGGAACCTGGAGACTCTGGGGGTGCGCAATATCTCTGGCTCAGATCCCTTGGGGCAGGAACTCCGGAGAAGGGCATCTGCCAGGAACGCAACGACGCCTCCCGAAAGAGAGCAAGCCAGGGTGGCACCACAAGGGTAGCCTCACCAGAATCACCTAGAAAGGCGTGCGCCGAGTGCTCAGGATTGCTGATAGTGGTAGAAGTGAGATGCAAGTCCTTCAACATCCTCACGAGGAAGCGCTGATACTCAGCGAGATCAGCAACTGGAGAGATGTGGACAGAAGGTTCCTCTCCCCCAGAAGAGGGGGATGAAGAGCTGGAGGACACCGGCTGTTCAGTGGGTGGCTGCACGGGGGGAGGTTGAAAAACCTGGCTGTCCATTGCCCTAACGTAAGCAGGGAACCAAGCAGCCACCGTTCTAAACTGCTCCCAGGAAAGAGGCCCACTAGGACCAAGGATGCCTGGGAGTGCAGGAGAATGTGGCAGAGGGATAGGGACAGAGCCGAGAAGAGATGTTGGCTGACCTCCACCTGGGCTAAGGAGCGGACCGAGAGCTACCACGGAAGAAGGTGCACCGGAAGACTCCACAGCTGACAGCTTCATTTCGGTACTGCCTTGGCTGCACCCGGAAGAATCCCCCCTGAGAGGTGATCGGGGCCGTATAGGTCCAGAACAACAGTACTCTACTTCAAAAGAATGGGGCTCTCTCAAAGAGATCGAGGAGGAAGAGCGGAGATCTGCACTACGGCTTCTCCCAGAGCCCAGGTGGACCCCCCAAAAAAGGCCGCCGTGCCGACCCCACGCCCCTTGACCCCTTGGAGTCCAAAAGAGCCCTCCTCAAGAGGGCCAGCCTAGGTAGCTGGCAGCTCTGGGCAGCACCCAAAGGAGCTATCCAGGGCACAGTACCTTCCCCTCCGGTAGGTGCTCTGATCGGCCCCAAAGTCGGGCAATCTAGGCACACCACAGGTGGGGGTACCACTACTGAGGGGTCAGTGAACCCACCAAGACCAGGCTGCAGAGCTATGGTGGCCTGCACCACTGCTCGCTGGTCAGCACCCCTGACCCCAGTCTTGGTAGTCACCGACCCCACCTCAGAAGGGGGCTGACTCCGGCTTGTCGAGGAGACTACTGGGTTGCCCACCTTAACAGCCAACCCCAAAGGGTCAGACTGTCCGTCTGACTCAGAGCTCGACTCTGCCTCCAAGGAGGTAGAGGCCGAGGCCCCGTGCCAAACTGTAGGAGGGCGCCCACTGTCATCTTTGCCAAAGGGCCCAGAAACCAAAGCCGTACCCGAGCCGGTACAAGGGCCCACTACAGCACCGTGAGCAGAATCCTCAGGGGGCACAGCTCCAGCCGAACAGGAGCTCAGAGTCGGGACCAGTCACGGCACCATCTGGCCTGTGGCGCGAGCATGAAGATGAGGCCAGGCGCCCGTGACTACAACACACATGACGGCGCCGAGGGCAGAGGCAGTGCGAAGGTGGTATTGGTGCCAAGGGAGGCGCCACCAGACTCCACGGTGCCGCGAACAGCACCGAGGGCAGAGGCGGCGCCAATGACGGCGCCAAGAGAGGAATCCGACAGCCCCATGGCACTGAGCCCTGAGGAAACGGCACCATGCCAAGGCGAGATATGGACAAAGACTGCGCCGTAGCAGCTCACACGGCGCCGCTAGCAGTATCGGTTCCACAAATGGCTCCGACAGAACCCATGGCGCCGCGGAACATGTCGGCGCCAATGATGACTCCAACTGGGCCCATGGCACCATGAACGGCACCTGAGGCCTGCAATGGCGCCGACCAACGGTGTCAAGGACGGCGTCAACCCTGGCCTTGCAGACGCAGGTCCGACACAGAGGATTCACCTCAAAGGAGGCGATTGCCGTGGCGGCGCCTCCCGCCTGCCCCAACTGGGAGGAGCGGATGGGCCTCCTGCGCCGCGGAAGAAGCCTCGACAACGGCTAGGTTACTAGTAGCCGAGGCTCCCTCCTCCTCAGTCCGTATAGAACCCGGAGGAGACCCGGAAGAAAGGCAGAGAGAGCGTGGCTTGGCCCAACGAGTGCATGCCTGACCCCCGAAAGTCAGCAGAGCTCGCCCCACTTTCCACGCGCGTTGCTCAATGACCCGGCTGTCCATGGAGAAACAGGCATCGCACAAATCCATGTCATGAAGCATGCCAAGACCTGAAGACGCCGGCTGTGCTGGTCGGTGTGAAATACTTCCGACACGCCAAGGCACTGTCGCCTGGGGGCCGACCATCTTAGAAGATTTCTTGCCCTCAACCCGAGACATGACCTACGGGAAAAAACACCAAAAACAGACTCGGCGTCAGCGGAAATATAAAGATAAGGAAAGATCTTACCAGGCAGCGTCAGTATGGCAAGCAGAACCGGCAGGAGCTAGCGGACTTGACTTTTAGTAAAATAGAAAGCGGCGTCGAAGGTTTTGTGTCAACTAGGCTTCAAGCAGCAGCTTCCACATCAGGTGCAACCTCTCACGAGGCGGAGGCGAAGAACTGGCAGGCGGTGGTCGGCGCGGCCTAGCAGTAACCAGCGATTGCCATGCAGTTGTGTTCGCCTCGGGGTGGCGCCTGATGGTGCATCAGCCCACCTACCTTACAAAAAAAAAAAAAAAAACTCCCGCAGGGTCCTGACCTCCGGCCACATACCCAACAGTGATGAATGGTGAAGATTGACACAGATAAGATCCATATTTGTCTCGGCCAGAAGGAAGCGATGAGAATCATTCGTGCTCCTTCTGCCTGGAGTTTCATTAGTACTCTCTGAATCAATGGAAGTAAAGGGAAGGCATACATGAACCTCCCCTTCCAGCATAGAGATGGCACATCTCGCCAGAAAACACCACGCCATGGAGCGAGCAAGCAGAAGACTGGTAGTTTTGCACTGAGGGGGGGAGGTGAACAGGTCTATTTGTGGCCTTCCCCACCTTCCGAAGATGTGGTCTACCACTGACTGTCTGCATTCCCACTCATGTGTACTGGCTTGAATGTGGCTGAGTGTGTCTGCCAGGACGTTCTGAACATCTGGCATGTGGGCTGCTGTCAAATGAAGGTTGTGGTTGGCTGCCCAGTACCACACTTTCATTGCTTTCCGACAGAGGGGATAAGAG
This sequence comes from Neoceratodus forsteri, assembly GCA_016271365.2. NCBI lineage: Eukaryota > Metazoa > Chordata > Ceratodontiformes > Ceratodontidae > Neoceratodus > Neoceratodus forsteri. The sequence continues at coordinate 245,602,640 of CM057457.1, forward strand.
CGGGTTCCATTCAATTTGTCCATGTACCAGACTACGAACATATTGTCTGTCTGAATCATGAGTTCACCAGGTTGGATGAGATGTTGGAAAGCTTTTAGGGTGTTCAACACTGCCCTCATGTCGAGTACACTGATATGAAGGGACAGTAAATTGTGGACCAAGGACCCTGTGTCCTGTGGTTTCCCAGGAGCGCTCCCCATCCCAGGCCTGAGGCATCCATCGTTAGGGTCTGGGAAGGAATATCTGAGCGGAATGGGACACCCTTGGAGAGGGTGTCCTGGTTCTGCCATCACAAAAGGTCCCAAGCCATTGGGTCTGAGACCAGGATCTCATGGTTCAGACTGCCTGATCTTTGGTCCCACTGTACTCTTGGAGGATCCACTGGGAGACTCTCACGTGCAATCTGGCTAAGGGGACCGAAGAGATGGCCGCTGCCATGAGCCCGAGCAGTCGAAAGATTCACCTGGCTGGTATCCTTCTCTGCGATGCCACTAAGCGTGCCTGTTGCTGCAATGTTTCCATCCTATCCTGCGTCAGGAAGGCCTTGACTGGGACTGTGTCCAATACTGCTCCAATAAGAAAAAATTACTCACCTTAGTAATGTTGTTTCTTCTAATGGAGTCTTGCTATATTATGACATATGCAGTTTGTCCCAGCCTTAGAACTGCTCCGGAGGTGAAAGAGTTAACTTCCATGCCAGGCATGGAATCTTGAGCGCGAGCTTGGTTGAAAAAACTCTGTCTGTTGATCTTCAAACTGAAACTGTCAGATCTTTTCGAGCAAAACTCACTAAGGTTCTGTGTGGAAGCTGTAAACCTACACTAGCCAACTGGCTACTAAAATATTAACACGTTTTTCTGGTCCCAAAACCAAGACTCAAGTCAGGGGATCCAAAAAATAAAATAAAATACAACACCCAAACACCCCAAAAGAGGTGAAAACACAAGGTGGGCATCATTAAGTGCCAACACTGCACTGCCCACCCACATCCCAAGAGCACGAGGTTCTGAGAGGGGCAGGCAGGGGAGGTCATAATTAGCAAGACTCCATTAGAAGAAACAACATTACTAAGGTGAGTAATTTTTTTCAAACAACATGAAGTCTTGCTATATATTTACATATACGAACACACAGCAGTACCTCCATGGAGGAGGGACAGAACCTACTTAGGAAATAGCTCTGAAGCACAGCTGTGCCAAGCCGAGCATGCTCCTAGCCTGGATGTCCAGGGAGTAATGCTTGGTGAAAGTGTGAACTGTTTTCCAGGTAGCTGCTTGACATATCTCTAAGATAGGGATGTCCCTGGCCGCAGCTAGGGACTCAGCTGTACCTCTGGTAGAGTGAGTTCTCAGGCCTGAAGGGGGAACCTTACCCAGTTTTTGATAGCAAAATTGGATACAAGAGACAATCCACCTGGCAATGGATCTTTTAGTGGCAGGTTTCCCTTTACCAGCCTCACCATAAGTGAGGAACAGCTGGAGGGAGTCAAACCTGTGACCCTTGGTACGCTCTATGTAGTAACTAAGGGCTCTCTTTACATCTAAACTGTGCAGCCTCCTCTCGCCAGAGGAGGAATGGTCAGTGAAGTACACTGGAAGAGATATAGACTGATTAAGGTGGAAATCTGAAACCACCTTAGGCAAGAATTTCCTGTTAGTCCTGAGGACTACCTTATCTCTGTGAAAGGAGATAAAATCAGGCTCCACTGACAAAGCTTGTAATTCACTTATGCGCCTAGCAGAAGTGATGGCTACTAGAAACACAGTTTTCCAAGTCAAGTACTTAAGCTCTGCTGAAGACAAAGGCTCAAAGGGGGGTTGCATTAGCTGAGCAATGCAAACATTAAGATCCCAGGCAGGAGCAGGGTCCCTGAATGGAGGGTTGGTGAAACAATCCCTTGAAAACTGGAGAATACAGGGTGAGCAGAAAGAGAGGGGCTTTCCTGCTGAAATAAAAGCAGAGACAGCTGCCAAATGCACTTTCAGGGTAGCTGGCCTCAGCCCCAAAGTATTAAGTGGACCATATAGTCCAGGACTGTGGGCAAGTCAGCAGATTCTGGGGAAATATGCTTTCCAGAGCACCATATGGAAAAGCTTTTCCATTTAGAATTATAAGTAGCCCTGGTGGAAGGCTTCCTAGAAGCTTTCAAGATATCGAGTACACCTTGAGAAAGGTGTAGGTCAGCAAACTCTAACTCCTCAAGAGCCAGGCCTTGAGGTAGATGGATTTGAGATTGGATACCAAACTCTCCCTGGGCACAGGTTAACAGATTGTGATTCCTGGGGAGACACAGGGGAAGGTGGACTGCTAAGGACAGAAGGAGTGGATACCAGGGCTGTCTGGCCCAATCTGGAGCAATCAGAATCATCTTGCAAGGTTGAGATCTGATTTTGACTAGCACCTTGAACAAGAGAGAGAAAGGGGAAGGCATAGAGAACTTCCCTCCCAATCTAGGAGGAAGGCATCCAGAGGACTGAGCCCAACACTGGGGCCTGCAACAAAAAAGCGGAAGTTGGTGATTGTCTGGGGCTGCAAAAGATCTATCTGAGGGTGCCCCACCTGGCAAATACTAACCCCAGTACTAGGGGATCCAGTGACCATTACGTGATGGCCTGGAAATCCTGCTGAGCATCTGCCAGGACATTGTCCTTGCCTGGAAGGTGAACTGCCATGAGGGAGGTGTTCAGGAATAAGCCAGAGACCACAACTTCATTGCCTCGGTGCACAAGGCGAAGACAGTGCTGCTTGATTGATATGCCACATTGTAGTGGTGTTGTCTGTTCTGACCTATACCACTTTGTTCTGAACAGATGCAGGAAAAACCTGAAGTGCTAGAAAAATAGCTCTGAGTTCCAACAGATTGATGTGGAGCAGAGATTCCTGAGGGGACAACAATCCCTGGGTGGTGAGGTCGCCCATGTGAGCTCCCCATCCCAAGAGGGACACATCTGTAGTAAGGGTCAAGGAGTGAGATTGAGGGATGAAAGGAACTCCCTGTCTCAGATTGCTCTGATCCTGCCACCACTGCAGGGCCTGGATCAGGGTTCAAGTTACTGGAATCAATTTGGTTAGAGGATCTCTCCTTTGAGACCAGAAGGCTCTCAAATGGAACTGGATGTCCCTCATCTGAAATCTTGCTCCTTGCACTACAGCTGTGGAAGCAGCCATGTGCCAGGAGCTGTAGAAAGTGCCTTGCTGGTCGAGACCTGCAGAGTGAAGGAGGAGGCCAGAGCCACCAGGATCTTTACTCTTTCTAGGAAGGAAAGCTCTGGCCTGCTTTATGTCCAGTTCTGCGCCTATGAAGGTGAGTAGCTGAACAGGCTCTAGAACTGACTTTGGAAGATTGAGAAGAAAACCTAGAGATGTAAGCAGCTGCTGGGTAACGTGAAGGTGTGATTTGACTTGGTCTGGAGACTGACCCACTATGAGCCAGTCGTCCAGGTAAGGAAAGATGTCAATCTTTTGCCTTCTTAAGTGAACAAGTGCTACTGTCAGGCATTTGGTGAATACCCTTGGGGCAGAGGTGAGGCCGAAGGGCATTGCTCTGAACTGGTAATGGCCTGAGGGCAGTTCGAATCTGAGGTACTTTCGGTGGGAGCTTCTGATGAGAACATGGAAGTAGGCATCCTTGAGGTCCAGGGACGCTAGCCAGTCCCCTGGCCTTAGGGAGGATAAAATAATTCCCAGAGTCACCATTTTGAATTTTGGTTTTAAAAGGTGCTTGTTTAGGTATCTTAGATCCAGGATGGGCCACCATTCTCCTGTCTTTTTTGGGGTAAGGAAGTACCTGGAGTACAGTCCTTTGCCCTGGTGTAGAGGAGGAACCCTTTCTACAGCTCTGAGAGCCAGGAGGGTTGAGACTTCTGTTTCCAAAGCAAGAGCCTCTGATGGATTTGCAGGTGGAAAGGATCTGGTTCTCATCTTTGGAAATTTTTTGAAGCTGAGAACCAGTCCCTGGCTTACTACTTCCAGGACCCACTTGTCTGATGTTAAAGACTCCCAGTCCTGGACGAAGTAAGCCAGCCTGCCCCCTACAGGTAATGGAGAATCGGCCCTGGGCATCCCATCAGGGTGCCTGTTTGGCAGGGGCTTTAGGCTGAGGGGTGGGAGCAGGCCTGCTCGTACTCCGTCTGCCTCTCCCTCTGAAGAACCCCCTCTGGGCATAAGCTGAAGAGGAGGCCTGGGCTTGGTAAAAAGGCCTGTGAAAAGGCCTGCCCCTGCCCCAGGAAAGCTGCCTCTGAGGAGTGGCTTGCCTCTCTTTGGCCTGTGCACTCCTATAAGTGGTCTTATACTCATCCATTTTCTTCATGTAATTCTCTGTCTGCTCCCCAAACAGAGAATTACCCACAACAGGAAATCCATGGCCTTAGCCTGGGTATCCTGTGACAGGCTAGTACACCTGAGCCAAGCCATTCTACGAAAAGCCACAGATGTAGCCATGACTCTTGAAGATACATCATTAGAGTCCACTGCAGCATGGAATTGCACCTTGGATGCCTCAATACCATCAGCAGCCACCTGTTCCAGCTCCTTGGCAAGCTGGCCAGGGACCTGTTTCGCTAAAGCCATAACAGTATCCCATCTGGATTTCTGGTATCTTGCAACATAGGCCATATAATTTGCCTGTCTGAGTCCCAAGGATGCTGCCATGTATTGTTTCTTTGCCATGGCATCAATCTTCCTGGAGTCCTTGTCAGGGGGCTGTGAAGCCAAGGGAATATTTGCCTTATCACAGGCTGCAGCCTGCACTACCCCAACACGGCTGCATTGTTGTGAAAGGAACTCCGTATCAGAGCCTGACAATGTGTACCTCCTGTCCATCTTTTTATCCACAGGAGGTAAAGAATTAGGAGCTTTTAAAATCTTTATTGTCTGTTTCCTAAAAGATTTATGTAAAGGAATAGACAATCTCCTGGACTCTGGGATACATAGAAACATAGAATTTGACGGCAGATAAGGACCGCTTGGCCCACCCAGTCTGCCCATTTCCCTACCTACTGGATAAGCTGCAGATCCTAGTTAACCAGCAGCCTACTTCTTCCTACCCCAACCCCCCAGAATTGCTTTATGACTATCCCATGCATGCTTGAATTCCACCACTGATTTTGACTCCACAACCTCCTCCGGAAGGCCATTCCATGCATCCACAACCTCTCTGTGAAAAATACTCTTAAATTACCTCTGAGCCGCCCCTCTAGCTTCAAATTGTGCCCTCTTGTTCTTGCACACCTGTTTTTGAAAGATGCTACCCTCTTGACTCTGTTGATTCCCTTGAGGTACTTGAAAGTTTCTATCATGTCCCCCCTCCCTCCTTTCCTCGAGGCTATACATATTAAGCTCCTTAAGTCTCTCTTCATATGTCCTCCGGTGCAGACCCTGCACCATTTAGTTGCCCTCCTCTGGACAGCCTCCATCCTGTCTATGTCTTCTTGGAGATTGGGTCTCCAGAACTGCACACAGTACTCAGATGGGGTCTCACCAGCTGTCTGTACAGAGGATAATAACTTCCTGTTTTCTACTGGTGATGCCTCTCCTATGCATCCCAGTATCCCCCAACCCTCCTTGCTGCCTTCTCAATTGCTTGCCCACCTTTAGGTCATCTGATATGACTACCCCAGGTCCCTTTCCATTTTGTTGTTGTTAGTATCTCACCCCCATTGTGTACTCTTCCCCTGGGTTTTGTTTCCCAGGTGCATTACCTTGCACTTCTTAGCATTGAATCTAAGCTGCCATACATCTGACCATTCCTCTAACCTTGCCAAGTCCCTTCTCATCCCTTTCCACCCCACCCTGTGCATCAACTCTGTTGCAGATCTTAGTGTCATCTGCAAAGAGACATACTTTTCTTCCAGTCCTTCTGCAATGTAACGCATAAAGACATTGAAGAGGACTAGTCCTATCTGAACCCTGGGTACCCGCTAGTAACCCTCCTTTCTTCTGAGTGGACTCCATTTACTATTACTCTCTGTGTTCTATTCTCCAGCCAATTCTTTACCCAGGCTGTCATCTTGGGACCCACTCCCAGGCTGGCTAACTTATATATTAATCTTTTGTGTGGGACTGTGTCAAATGCCTTGCTAAAGTCTAGGCAGGCCATGTCACAGCCCTCCTGATCTACTACTTTGGTCACCCAGTCAAAGAAATCTATCAGATTAGTCTGGCATGACCTTCCGCTGTGAATCCATGCTGCCTAGGGTCCTGTCCCCTCTGGCCTCTACATACCGACAATTCTTTCCTTTAGAAGTGATTCCATCATTTTCCCTATCACTGAGGTTAAACTAACAGGTCTCTAGTTTCCTGCTTCTGCCTTGCTCCCACTTTTGTGAAGGAGAATCACATCTGCCCTCCTCCAGTCCTCGGGTACCACCCCATCCTCCCATGATTTGTTAAAGGGTAGTCAGTGGTGTCACTAGTTCTACCCTTAGTTCTTTAGAATTCTGGGATGAATCCCATCAGGCCCCATTGCTTTATCCACCTTCAGTTTTAGAGTTCTTTCAGAACCCTTTCTTCTGTAAATGGGCTGGTAACAACTTCTGTATCCAGAGTGTTACTACTGTTTGTTTATGTACCTCCCCTCTTCCTTTGTAAATACTGAACAAAATATTTGTTTAGTATCTCTGCCTTCACAGTCTCCCTCTGCCCACCTCCCTCCCTTTATTAAGCCTCACTATCCCTCCTTGGTCTTCCTTTGCTCCCTGATGTACCTATAAAAGGTCTTATCCCCTTCTTAACTGAGTTGGCTATCTTTTCCTCGGTTTGGGCCTTTGCTGTTCTGACTGCCTTCCCAGCCTCCTTTGCTTTAACTGATACAGTTCTCTGTCCTGCTCCTGCTGCGATTCCTTGTACTTCCTGAATGCTTTCTTTTCTCTTGAACCTTCATTGCCACTTCCTTTGAGAACCATAGTGGTTTCTTACATCGTCTTGTTTTGTTTATTTGCTTCACACAGGCTTGTTACCTCTGTGATGGCAGTTTTATTATTCCCCATTGTTCTTCCACCCTCCTTCCGCCCATTTGCTAGTGCATTCCTTAGCACTCATCCATTTTAGTAAAGTCAGCCTCCTAAAGTCCAGTACTTTTGTCTTTGTATGGCTTGACTCTATTGCTGTGTTTATTGTGAACCATACTGTTCGATGGTCGCTAGTTCCCAGATGGCTACCCACTTCTACATCCGTGATCCTCTCTCCATCTCCATTTGAGAGTATCAAGTCTAATACTGCTCCCTCTCGAGTGGGCTCCAGTACTAGTTGTCTAAGGCATGCCCCCTGTAGGGCATCTAGAATTACTGCACTCTTCAAAGTGGCAGCTGCAACTGCACTCCAGTTAACATCTGGCATATTCAGATCACCCATCAGCAATATCTCCCCTTTTTCTGCCATTCTATCCATCATTTCCACATAGTCAGGCTCCTCTTGTTCATCCAAAGCTTCTTCCAAAGGAAGATGTAGGGTTTCAGCAACTTTTTTATAAAACAGAAAATGAGAAGGGGACTCAGAAAGCCTAGGGGGAGACACTCCTGAAGGTCTGTCTGGGGAGATGTACGGTTCAATGGGCACATCCAGACCTTCAAATTCACATTCACTCTCTTCATAATCCTCTTCCCCCTCCTCCAGTTCATAAAATTCTTCTATATCATATTCTTGAACCGGTGGAACCGACCGAACCGACCGTTTACCTGATGGTGCCGGTTCGGACGGAACCGGGGAAAGCGACTGGACAATTTGGATCGCTTTGGCTATCTCTGCAGCGGCTGGAGAAGGAAATTTTGGCTCCACACCTGCTGATTTTCTAGTCCTCTTTGCTGGAACTGGCTCCTCCTCCTCAGGAAGAGTTTAGGAAACTGGGGAGGGGTCTCAAGCAAGTAGCTACTTCTGTCACTTTCTCAGAAGTACTACCTGTGAGAGGCAAGGGAGAGCATAGGAGTGCATGCACCAGGAACTTTAACTCATGGTTGAAGAACTGGTGCTGTGAGGTAGGGTTTGGATTCATTGGTGATTGGGGACCCACCTGGAGGGATGGAGGTTTGTTCAAGCCTGATGGCCTGCATCCATCCTGGAGGGGAATCCAAGCACTCAATGATAAGTTTAAATGTTACATTGACAAGCATTTAAACTAGCAAAGGGGTGTGCAGGCCAGCAAGGAGGGTACATACTTGTTCACCCCACAGCTAGCAGTGGAACCAGTGAACCAGAGGTGGCTATCTCTGCAAAGCAGTGTGCAAAGATGGAGATTAGTGCCCAAGAGATGGATAAGCAGAAAAGGGCAAAATTCAGCAGAAGGGCAGACAGCAAGGAGAACCAGGGATAAATGACAACCAAGGAAGGGGCTGAGAAGAACAGTGAAACAGTCTAGGGAGGTCAAATCATGGAAAGCCATGTGTGCAAATGCCAGGAGCCTTAGCAACAAGATGGAAGATCTGGAGGCTGTCATGGTGCAGTCAGACCTGGACATTGTGGCCATCACTGAAACCTGGTGTAATGATAACCACGACTGGGAGATGGCCATACCTGGCTACAACATATTCAGAAGAGACAGAGCAGGCAGGAAAGGAGGAGGTGGCACTCTATGTGAAAAATGACATAAGGGCCACAGAGATCCAGGAGGAACAAAATGAGGAGAGATACTGTGGGTTAAGCTGGAAAGGAAAATGGGGCCAGCCATCCGCACAGGTGTGGTCTACAGACCACCAGCCCAGGAGGAAGAAACAGATAGAGAGCTGATGCTAGCCATCCAGAGGATGGCAGACAAGGATGAGTAGTACTGGTTAGAGACTTCAATATTCCAGACGTGGACTGGAGCATCCCAGCAGCAGCATCAACTAAGAGCAGATTTATCCTGGACTCCTTCAGGGTGCCTTCCTCAAGCAACTGGTCATGGAACCAACTCGCAGAAGGCAATACTGGACCTTGTGCTCACAAACAGGGACAGTGTGATGGGGGTAACAGTGGGGAGCACCTGGGAAACAGTGACCACCAGTCATTGTGGTTTGAAATCACAGAAAGAGCAGAACCAAACCACACAAAACACGTATCCTGGATTTTAGGGGTCAGACTTTGGGAAAATGGGAGATACTTGAAAGAGGCATTAAGAGAATGGGACAGAATCAGGGTTGAAGAACAGTGGGCAGTATTTAAAATGGGGATTACAAGAACAACAGAATTATGTATTAAGCAGGTTAGCAAGAGGAAAAGGAAGAGGAGACCATTATGGTTTTCCAAAGAGGTAGCAAAGAAAGTGAAAGCCAAAAAGATTGCATTCAGGCAATACAAAAAGACACGGGCAGAAGGGATAGGGAGAAGTACCAGGAGAAGCAAAGGGAGGCAGGAGGTCAGTAAGGGAAGCCAAAGCTCAGACAGAAGAACACATTGCAAAATCAATGGGTAGAGGGACAAAACCTTTACAGGTACATAAGTGAAAAAGAAAGACAAAGGGAGGGATAGTGAGACTGAAGGGGAGGATGGGGCTGGAGGATGACAACAGTAAAGCTGACATATTGAACAGGTATTTCTGCTCAGTCTTTACTGAGGAAGAGGAGGTAATGGGTCTGAAGGGAGTACAAGGGGTGAGAATGGTGCAGAAATGGACACAAGTCCCTTTACACGAGAAAGGGTCCTGAAGGAACTGGAAGTAATAAGAGTTGATAAAGCAATGGGGCCAGATGGGGTGCACCCAGGGTCCTTAAAGAACTAAGAGAGGTGGTGGCTGAACCTCTGGCTATCCTGTTTAGCCGATCACTGGAAACAGGGGAGGTACCCAAAGACTGGAGGACAGCAGATGTAGTCCCCTTATACAAAAGTGGGAACAAAGAGGAAGCAGGGAACTACAGACCAGTCAGCCTCACCTCGGTAGTGGGGGAAGATCATGAAAGCACTACTGAAGGAGAGATTGGTGGAACATCTGGTTGTCAATGGACTACAGGACCCAAGGCAGCATGGTTTCACCAGGGGGAGGTCATGTCAGACCAACCTCGTTGAATTTTTTGACTGGGTGACTAGGGATGTGGATCAGGGAGGGCAGTGGACATGGCCTATCTGGACTTCAGCAAGGCCTTTGACACTGTGCCACATAGAAGACTATTACACAAACTGGGGAATATGGGTGTGGGCAGGACAGTAGTGTGGTGGGTAGGTAACTGGCTGGGTGGCAGGACACAGAGGGTGGTGGTAAATGGCTGTCACTCCACAGAGGAAGAGTGACCAGTGGGGTACCACAGGGATCAGTGCTGGGACGGTTCTATTCAACATCTTCATCAGTGACATGGCGCAGGACCTAGAAGGCAGAATTTCACTGTTCGCTGATGACACAAAGCTCTGTAACAGAGTAGACACACCAGAGGGTGTAGACAGAATGAGAAGCGACCTGCAGAAACTTGAAGAATGGTCAGGGTTTGGCAGTTGAAATTCAATGCAAAGAAGTGCAAGATAATGCATATGGGGCACAAAACCCTGGCACAATATATCAGTTGGGGGTGAGGATATAGCATGTACCAAGCAGGAAAGGGATCTTGGGGTTATCATCTCTGATGACCTCAAGGTAGGGAAACAGTGTGACAAGCAGCAGGTAAAGCAAATAGGATGCTGGGATGTATAGGCAGGGCATCACCAGCAGGAAAGGAGATCATAATTCCGCTATACAAGACACTAGTGAGGCCCCACCTGGAGTACAGTGTACAGTTCTGGAGACCATACCTACGTAAGGACATAGACAGGGTAGAGAAGTTTCAGAGGAGGGCAACAAAGATGGTGCATGGATTGCATCACAAGTCCTATGAAGACAGGTTGAAGGAACTGAACATGTACTCCTGGAGGAGAGGAGGAGAGAGGGATATGATAGAGACATACAAGTATTTTACAGGGAGGAACAGGTGCAGGAAAACACTATTTTAAGCGAAAAAGATGTTCCAGGACTAGAGGCATGGGATGAAGTTGGAGGAGGGCGATTCAGAGGAAACATGAAAGAATTTCTTCACAGAACGGGTTGTGGACAAGTGGAACACCCTGCCAGAGGAAGTGGTGGGGGCTGAAACAATCACGGATTTAAGAATGCATGGGATAGACATAAAGGAATTCTGGAGGTCAGGGTAAGGGCAACAGACTTCTGGAAAACAAACTGAACTTACAAGCTCAAATGGGCAGACTGGGTGGGCCATAGGCCTTATCTGCCGACACTGTCTATGTATCTATGTAGCTCTTCATTTGCCCGAGGAAGTATCGCCCTGGTCAGAGGGCACTCCCTCCGGTTCGGTTGGTACTGAACCGGGCTGGCCATCCGGGTCAATGGACTTTTTGGCCTCTCGTTCCCTGAGCCTACCAACTCTCTTATCCAGGGTAGCTGCAGGGAAATTCTTGCAAATCTGGCAGTCTGCATTGAGGTGGTCAAACCCCAGACAATAAATACATGTGGTGTGTGGGTCAGCCTTGGCAAAGGCTTCCCCACAGACACTACAGTGTTGAAACCCAGTGGGCCCGGTTTTTCTTTTGGGTTTCTCAGACATAATGCCAGCATAATCAAAAACTTGCCCTTTTCCGGCAAATTGCCAAGCAAGACACCCTTATCGGTTCCCAACTGTGTCACGGGTCGTGGAAAAAACCGTAATGAAATCCGTTTTTTTAGAACCGATAAGAACCGGGAACCACACTCTAAATGTAGTTTAACAAATTTTAACAACAACCTGATCGGTTCAAACCGAACCGATAACAACGTTTGCTAGTTCCACACAGAGAAATGTAAAACCTATCTATTACTTACGATACCACAGACAGAGCTTGAACCGACCGGTTACGGTTAAAATATACAAATGTGGTTTAGAAGACCGAGAAATAACACTTTTTTAACCGACAAATGAACCGGGCAGTAGGAGGAATCTCCAGAGCGACTGTTCAGTGAGGCGGAGTAAAGAATCTGACAGTTTCAGTTTAAAGATCAACAGACAGAGTTTTTTTCAACCGAGCTCACGCTCAAGATTCCATGCCTGGCATGGAAGTTAACTCTTTCACCTCCGGAGCAGTTCTAAGGCTGGGACAAACTGCATATGTCATAATATAGCAAGACTTCATGTTGTTTGAAATTGGAGCTGTTGGGTAGGGAGAATGTGGGATTTGGCATGGTTCACTGTAATGCCCACCTGTTGGAAAATATCTAGGGTAAGGGCCAAAGAGCTGGCCAGAGTGTCTCTCGATGGAGCTGAAATCAGCCAATCGTCGAGGTATGAGAATAAATGTACCCCCTGTCTGCATAGAAAAGCTTCCACCACTGCTAGGAACTTTGTGAACACTCTGGGTACCGACGCAAGGCCAAAGGGAAGAGCTCTGAACTGAAAATGCTCTCCCTGAAAACAAAAGTGGAGGAATTAGTGGTGTGGCTGAAAAATCGGGATATGCAGGTAGGCTTCCTGCATGTCCAGAGCACAGAGCCAATGACCCTTCTGTAACAGAGGAAGCAGGTTGGGGAGAGACAACATTCTGAACCTCTTGTACTCCACAAAGAGGTTCAGAGTGTTCAGATCAGGAATAGGTCTGAGATCACCTGTCTTCTTGGGTACCAGGAAGAAGTGCAAATAGTACCCGTTCCCGTGATATTGTTTTGGAACTGGCTCTATTGCTGCCTTTTCCAGCAGGGAGTTTATTTCCTCTCTTACCAATGGTATGTGGTGATGTGGGTAAAATGAGTGATCTGGGGGATTTTCTGGTGGTGTCTCTGTGAATTCTATTGTGTGGCCTTTTGCCACCAACTGCAGCACCCATGAGTATGAAATGATATTCTCCCACTCCGGTAGGTGGATGGAGAATCTTCCCCCTACTGGTTCCTCTGGAAAGCGATCCAGTGGAGGTGGGAGGGTTAGAGAGTCAGGAGACGGTGGGCATGGAGGAGGCTGTAGCACCTGAGGCCTTCTGAGATTTGGCCGGGGGGGGGTCTACCAGCTGAAGGCACCCAACGTTTGTTCTAACATCGGTTCTGAGGTTGTCTTTGTTGACGACGACGTTGTCTCCGAAATGGCTGCTTTTGTTTTTGGGGTGGCTTGTACATAAATTGTACAGCACACAAGGCTTTGCCCTTGTCCTGTAAGCCAGTGATGATGTCCTTGACATCTCCCTCGAACAGAACTAAGCCTCTAAAAGGGGCATCCTGTACGACTGTTTGGACTTCAGGTGCCAAGCCTGAGATCCTAAGCCATGCGTGGCGCCAGAGGCTAATGGCTGATGCTGAGCCTCTACCTGCAGCATCTACCACATCAAAGGTAGCTCTTAACATAAGTCTGCACACAGATCTAGCAGACCTGACTAGATCTGCCATTTCTCCTTTCAGGGTTGAGTCTTGGAAGGAGTCTCCTTTGGACTCCAGCTGTCCTAAGACTGATTTTTGGTCATTAACCAAAATTAAGATTAAGTGGGGCCAGGAAACCACTCAGAGTTTGGGTGAGACTGAATGGGAGCGAATATTCTCCCTTACTAATCGGACAACTCAATCACCATATTGGCAAGAATTTTCATGGAGAGTGAAGGTTCGCTATTTCTTAACTCCCCAAATAATTAACAAAAGAAATCCAGCTGTACCTACCCAGTGCTAGAGAGGATGTGCTCAACTGGAAGCAGATCATTTACATATTTTTGGGGCCTGCGAGGCCTTACTGAATTACTGGGAGAACATCACGGGAGCTATTTCAGAAATATTCTCAGTGCAGAGCCGGTTGGAGTGGCCCACAATGGTCCTGGGCCTACCACCCAAAGAGATACGAGGTTCTGATTCATTGTATCTGTGGTCCATCCTAACAACAGCTGCACACAAGGCCATTACGAAGAAGTGGCTCTCTCCCAGCTCCCCCACTATCAGGGAGTGGATAACAATAGTGAACACTATAGCAGATTTGGAGGAACTCACATACAGAATTAACAACAGAACCTCGGTACACCTAAGAAGGTGGACTAGGTGGGAGTTGTGTCGAGCCGCAAGGCAGGAAAGGAATAACATCAATACATAGTTCATGGTGATATGGAACAGTCTGAGGGAGATCCTGGAGTCGGTTGGGGGGCCTGGTTAGGTTGGGGGGGGAGAGAGCGGGGACCCGTTTGATGTTTGAGGGAGACTCACAGGAAAGTAGGAAGAGTCTGAGGAGGGCTGAAGCTCTCCCTATGAAGGACTATATTAACTTAATAAACATAAGTGATTTGAATGGACTGAGACTTACTGTACAAGAAATAATTACGAAATGTATTGAAACAAACATTATGTTTGAAATGTTGACAAACATGATTATAAGAATGTACCTAAATATTGTTAATAAACTTGAATTAAAAAAAAAAAAAAAAGACTGATTTTTGGTAATCCCCCAAGTGGGCAAATGAAAATTACGTACCTACCGTAATTCTTGATCTTTCTGTGAATCTTCACCATTCATCACTAGTGGGTATGTTGCCGGAGGCTAGGACCCCGCGGGAGACTTTTTTTTTTTTCCCCAAAGGTGGCGTTGACGTTGGGGCAGTGTCGCCTCGAGGCCGACGACTATGTGGCACCGTGAGGTTGGCCATTAATCACATCGACTCCGCCCTGGTCCCAGTTCTGAAACGCCAGGGAGAGAGAGAGGTAGGAAGGGATGGAGTGGTGGGGCAAGGTAGCCAAGGGATAGAGAAAAGTAAAAGATATAATAACTAAAAGGAGAAATAAATTACGAAGGACAGGAAAACAGAGAGAGGAACAGCCTAAGGGATTGGGAGGAGGAGGCCTTAATCTTTGGATGAAAAGAAAGAAGGGATGGGGAAGGGAGGGTAGAAGAGGGAAAAAGGAGGAGGGGGAAGGGAAGGACACCACTCCTGGCTAAGGCGGACCTGGACCTTGACAGGGGAAACTGATTTTAAAAACTTCCAGGCTGCAGCAAAGATGTAGAAGGCATGATATTGCCTCTAAGCAGTCAAACAGTCCCATGGGGACCAAAACTTTTAAAAGAACATCAAGGTCAAACCGGCCAGACAGGGAGGTGGAGTCCACCCCTCCCACCAAATTAAGGGGAAAAACTCCAAAAGGGGGTCTGCCCTGACTAACTCAAAAGGAAGGGGAGGAGTAGTCCCAAGGGGACATTAAAATAACAGGGACTGATGTGGTGGTACTCAGGAGTCCCCGATCCCTCCGCTCTATCCCAGACCCCCAGAGAGGGTGGGGGAGCGCTGAACCAAGGGCAAGGGAGGGGAGAGAAGAGGAGACACCCAAGACCAGACCCCCAAGGAAAAACTCCTCCCTGTGTCTGTCAAAAGGGTCCCTTTCCTCCTAATCACAAGGGAGAGGAGGAAGAGCAGAGGATCTGGAGTGTAACAGGGAGACACACAGGGGGAGGGGGATTGCCCAGAGTCTGAGGCCCAAGAGGGGAAGGTGGGCGGGATTTAATGATGAATGGTGAAGATGCACAGAAAGATCAAGAATTAAGGTAGGTATGTAATTTTCATATATTATCTCTGTCAATCTTCACTATTCATCACTAGTGGGTGAGTACCAAGCCCCCCGAAGGGGGCCCAATACGTACCTAAGGGACAGAGTCCCTTAGCCTCCAGTGGGGGAGACACCAGAGGGGAGAACCCCTACGGGCCTGGTGAGGCCTGGGACTGGTCTGGGTGAGACGGGGAACTCCCTGTGGGAGAAGGAAGGTGCCGTAAAATCACCCTACGCTGGGCCAAGGGTGACAACTGGGAAAGGCGAAGCCATGCCATCTGCCTAATGGAGATCGCTGTTCTCACTACCCTGGAAGCCACTTCACTGGCGTCATACAATGCCCTTGCCTGGTGCCTTGCAAGCTCCAGGTCCTGCACAGAGAGGGATATGGCTTGCCTGGTTTCCTCCAAATCAGGCATGAAGGCTAGAAGTTGTCCTAGCCTGGACCACAAGTACCTGTTGTAGGTAGCATGGTGGGCCTGATGAGCTGCTATGCAGAGCAGAATCCGCGCCAAGAAGAAAGTTCTCCTCCTCCAGAAGTCAAAATCCAAAGAATTTGGGTCTGGAGATCGGTCACAGCCTGGATTCTATGCCCAGAAAGGGTATCATGACACGTCGTGCCCCGAAGGGGGGTGAAGCAGAGTTACTGGAGACCCAGTGGGGGCACTACTCTGGTGAAGGTCCCCTGGGGCTGGAACAGAGGAGAAGGGACGCAGCCAGACCCGGTGCGACACTTCCCAGAAGGGAGCAGGCCAGGCAGGAACCGCAAGGTTGGCTGCACTGAACTCACCAAAAAAGGCGCGTGCCCCCTGGTCTGGATTGCTTTCACAAAGAGGGGTGATGTGAAGCTCACCTAGCATTCCCGAAAGGAAGAGCTGATAAGCAGTGAGATCAGCTGCAGGGGAAAAGTGGACGGAGGGTTCCTCTCCCTTGTCGGAGGAAGACGAGGAAGACGATGAGTCCAGAGATTCAGGGTCAGGCTGCACAGGAGAGTGGTGAAACACCTGCTCGTCCATGGTTCTAAGATAGGAAGGGAAATGTGCAGCTGAAGTCCTGAACTGCTCCCAGGTAAGGGGCCCCGTAGGACCGGTAACACCTGGGAGAGGAGGAGGAGTAGGCAGAGGCACAGGGGCCAATCACCTCAGAGAAGGAGCATGGCCTCCTTGGGAAAAGGAACCAAGCGTATGACCCCAACAAGGAGGGCGACCCGGTGGTCCCAGCAGACAGAAGCCATTCAGCCGGGTCGGAGTGTCTGGAGCTGTGCCTGCAGAAAGAGGTGACCGGGTTCGTGTGAGCCCAAAAGGACGGCCCCTGACCTCCAAAGTAGAAGCCCTCTTGAGGAGTGCCCAAAGGAGGGGCGAGGATCCACACTACAGCTCCTCCCAGAACCCGGGTGGGTCCCAGGGAGAGGCCGCTGTGCTAAACCTTGTCCCCTCGACCCCCTCCGACTCTGAAAGAGCCCTCTTCTTCGTGAACACCAGCCTAGGTAGCTGGCAACCCTTAATTGACCCTGGGAGTCAGCCAATGGTACAATACCTTCCCCCTCCTGGGGTGCCCCAGACTGGCCTAAACTCGGACTGTCCAGGCACATCAAGGAGGGGGGTACTGAAGCTGAAAGGATGGACATGTCCGTGGTCCTGGGCTGTGAAGCAGCGGCCACCTGTATCACCGCAGGTTGGTCAGTCCCACTGACCCCAGAACCAACAGAACCTGTCCGGCCAACTGAGGGAGGCAGACTGGGGGCCGAGGTACCAGACACAGAGGGACCAGAGGATTCAGATGAATCTGGAAGCCAGTCTGGCTCAGACCCCGAATCCTCCTTCAAGGAAGAGGACTGAGAGGCCCGAAGCCAGACCACTCCCCGATCCCTTCCAGTCCTTGGGCCGCAAGCCACACCGCCACCAGCCCCAGCGCCACGAGGCACCGAGCCCAGAGCAGCACCGTGATTGGCGCCACCCCTCCCTGGCACCGCAAAACGCACTGGAGCCGGCCAGGCATCGACCGCAGCGCAATTTCAAGCGCCGCGAACGGCACCAGAGACTAGCGTGCCAACCCCTGTCCCAGCACCAGGCGCGGCGCCAAAACCAGAGGCAGCCCCGAGAAATGGAAATTACGTACCTACCGTAATTCTTTATCTTCTTGGAAGAAGTCTCCACCACTCATTCAAACTAATAGGAGTTCACCGGAGGTGCTAGGACCCAGCAGGAGCAAACTTTTTTTGAGAGGGTCGGCGTCTGAGATGGAACCACAAGGAAGCAGCACTGCAAGCCCCGGCTCGTGCGGTAAAGACTATCTTGGTGTCGACCCTCCAACTGCCTGAGTACTCTTTTTTTCCGAGGAGGTGCAGCATAACTAACCTAGAAGGACTAACCTACAAATTGGACATAAGATAGTCCAAATGACCCATGTAAGAAGGGTCAACAACAAAGTCTTTACAGCCCAGCCACTGAGGGAGTGAAGACCAAAAACAGAGAAGTGAGCTCAGGGGATAGTGGGTGGGCATGTGAACGAGTGGTGGAGATCTCGTCCAAGAAGATCAAGAATTATGGTAGGTACGTAATTTCCTTATCTTCCTGGACATAAAGTCTCCACCACTCATTCACACTAACGGGAGAATACCGAGCTAATAATCCCGAGACGGGTGGCAGGAGATAAAGAGCTCACATACTTAGGACAGAAGTCCGTTAAGAATGGTCGTGCCAAACGACAGATGTCGCTTGGCATGGACATCCAAGGCGTAGTGCCTAACGAAAGTACAGACTGAGCTCCAAGTAGCCGCATTGCAAATATCTGCAATGGGCACGCTGCGGATTTCCGCTAGAGATGCTGCAACTGCTCTGGTAGAGTGAGCGTACACTCTGCCTTCCAGCTTGACCTGTGCCATAGAATAGCAGTGGCGTAGGCATGCCACCAGCCATGCTGAAAGGCACCAACTAGCGACAGGCTGACCCAGCCGGGTTTCGCTGAATGAGACAAACAGTTGTTGAGCCTTGCAAAATTGTTTTGTTCTATCTAGATAGAATCACAGCACTCTCCTAACATCCAGTGAATGAAGGCTACGCTCCCCTTCATTCTGGAAGTTCGCAAAGTAGGTAGGAAGGACTAAAAGTTGGTTTAGATGAAATTCTGAGACAACCTTAGGGAGAAACTTATGATGAGTCCTAAGAACTACTTTGTCCTTGTGAAATACAGTGTAAGGGGGGGGGGGGGTCTGTGACCAGTGCATGTATATCAGAAACTCTCCAGGTCGAAGTGATTGCCACCAGAAAGGCCGTTTTCCAAGTGAGGGACTTCAAGTCGCAAGTAGCTAGACGCTCAAAAGGTTTATGAGTGAGCATGTCTAGCACAAGGTTAATGTCCCAGGCAGCGACTGGATAGGAGGCCTAGTATGCAGAATACCCTTAAGAAACCTCTTAACCACAGGTAACTGAGCCAGTGACATGGAAAGTACCGCCTCATGATATGCCGAAATGGCACAAAGACGAACTTTGACTGTGGAGTACTGTAGACCTGTATTTGAGAGGTCTAAAAGGTACTCTAAAACTTTAATCAGTGGGCAGAAAAAAGGGTTAGAAGAGGATTTTGCACACCAGACAGAGAAATGCTTCCATTTGGCTGTGTAGGTTTTTCTAGTGGCTGGCTTACACGCACCCAAAAGAATATCGGAAGCTCTACAAGAAACAATGAACCTATTCACCTCCATCTCTTCAGCAGCCAAGCGTGGAGGTGAAGCGACCTCAGATTGGGATGGACTACGGGACCCTGGGTCAAAAGGTTCGTCTGAAGAGGAAGCGTCTTGGGGGTGTTCCGACAGACTGTTGAGCAGTAGGAACAATATCTGTTGATGCCAGAAGGGGGCAATGAGAATCATTCTGTACCCCTGAGACTCCAATTTGAGAAATACCCTCTGAATTAGGGGATGAGGAGGAAAGGCATAGAGAAAGCATCTTGTCCACCACAGCCTGAATGCATCCTGACAGAAAATGCCAGGTTCTGGATTTCTGGAGCAGAAGAGAGGCAGTTTTACGTTGAGTGGGGACGCAAAAAGGTCCAGGTCTGGAGTTCCCCATTCTTTGAAGAGTGACTGAACGACGATTAAGTCGAGAGACCACTCGTGAGGATCTGTCTCCGTTCTGCTGAAACAGTCTGCCAACTCGTTTTGTACTCCTGGCAGGTAAACCACCTGGATTGGAGCTTTGTGTTCCAGGCACCATTCCCACACTCTCATTGCTTCCCTGCATAATGGGTAAGAGTGTGCTTGTTGATGTAGTACATCACTGCCTTGTTGTCCATTTGAAGGAGAATGCTCTTGTAACAGAGTATGTCCTTCAAGGCTCAGCCTGCATAGAGGACGGCTCTCATTTCCAGGATGTTTATGTGAAGCTAGGACTCGTCCTGAGTCCATGTGCCTTGGGTGTGGAGATTCTGACAATGAGCTCCCCACCCCATCAGGGACACGTCCGTGGTAATGGAGATCTGATGAGCCAGAGAAGTAAAGGGATATCCTTCCAGAAGGTTGTCCTCCTGAGACCACCAGGCGAGTGACCTCTTCGGAGGTTCTGTCACCTTGATGGGAAAGGACTGAGGGTGAGTGGTTGGGGACCACTGAGTACTGAGCATCCACTGAGAGGTTCTCATGTGGAGATGAGCTAAGGGTACAGTGCACACCGAGGATGCCATGAGACCCAGCATCCACTGCATCGAGATAGCTCGAACCGAGCTGTTTTCTCTGATGTATCGTGCCATCTGTAAAATATTGCTCCTTCTGTCCTCTGGGAGAAAAGCCTTTGAACAGGAGGTGTCCAAAAGAGTTCCTATAAAGAGGAACTTCTGAGAGGGTTGCAACTGCGATTTGTTGAGATTTAGCAAGACTCCCATTGATGTGAGGAAGTCTGAGGCCGTGGCTATGGCATCCAGAGTCCCTTGTCTGGAGGAACCTGCTATGAGCCAGTCATTCAGATATGGGAACTCTTGTATTCCGATTTTCCTGAGATGCGCCGCAAGAATTGCACAACACTTTGTAAAAACTAGAGGCGTCGAGGAAAGCTCAAAGGGCAGAACTGTGAACTAATAGTGTTAACCCAACGCCATGAACCTTAGGTACTTGTGGTGCTTTGGGTGTATAGGGATGTGTTAGTAGGCATCCTGCATGTCCAGGGAGGTTAGCGAGTCGTGTTGATGAAGCAATGGTAGCAGGGTACCTAGTGATATCATTTTGAACTTCTCCTTGTGAAGGAACTTGTTTAGCTTTCTGAGATCCAGAATGGGGCCGATGCCACTGGTTTTCTTCGGGAACAGGAAGTAATGGGAGTAGAAACCTGTGTTTCGTTGATCCAGCGAAACTACTTCTACTGCCCTGTTGTTCAGAAGGCCTTGTACCTTGGAAGCAAGAAGGTCTGACTGTACTGCCGATAGCATGGGCTGTCATTTGGGGGGATGATCCAGAGGGGTTTCTGAAAGATTTAGCAAGTACCCCTCACGGACCATCCAGAGGACTCATTTGTCTGATGTTCTAGACTTCCACTGGTTGTAGAACTGAGTCAGATGTCCTCCCACTGCTGAGGAAGAGTCCACCCTCGGACAGCTGAGATGGGACCTGGGCCAGAAACTCAGAAGGTGACACTGGGCGCTTTGGGCCCTTGTGTCTTCTGCTGCGCTTTCTTTTGTGGTTGAGGGTTGTGGTTTTTGTTAAAACCTCCTCTGCCTCTGCCTCGAAAGGACTGACGGTTGTGAAATTGACACTTGTTCAGGTGCCGGTCTAGCCATCTTAATGGCAGATCTAGTCTTCTGAGTGGCCTCCAGAGCTTGCTCCACCTGGGGGCCGAAGAGATACATACTATCAAAAGGCAAGGCCATGACGTGTTGCTGGCATCATTCATGAAGCTCCAAGTACGTGAGCCAAGAGTGGCGATGGGTGCAGATGTCAGCTGCCGCTGCTCGGGAAGCGGCATCGAAAGCATCCATTGCAGCTTTAACCTGTTGGTTACTGGACTCAGTTTCCCTGGTTATGGTCTGAAGTAGCTCTGAATTAACTTCCGATTTGGGCAGAGCTTCTACTATTTGTTTGAGCGAATGCCAAAGGACATACTCATATTGAGAAAAATAGCCCGGTAGCTGGCAATGCGCATACCCAGGGTGGAGGCAGCAAAGATTCTCTTACCAAAGGTGTCTATCTTGCGAGATTCTTTATTTATAGGCCGGGTTGCAGATGCCTGAGGAAGGATGGCCTTATCATTCTCTGCCAAGACTACAATGGGATCAGCAAAGGCTTGTGAGGCCAATATGGGGCAATCCTTGGGAGGGGCATACTTCCTATGTATAGACTTGGCCACAGAAGGAATGAGAGCCAGATTGTTCCACACCATCTGAGAGAGGGTCTCGAAAGAGGGCTGTACCATAGGTGTTAAATCCATAGGGATCTCCAGGACATGGAGGTACTGGAATCTTGAATGCTTCCCAGGATCGATTTCTGTAGTCTGGAGAGAAAGAGCAGAATTTAAATTTTTAAGCAGAGACTTAAAGGAAAGGTCTTTGACCACAGGCTCTGTAGAAGGACTGATCCCTGCTCCCAAGGCAGTGTCATCAACATCATTACCCAGTCGAAGATCCGGGTCAGGTTCAAAATCATCTCCTCACAGTCCAGGAGGGGCTGTATGGACAGGAAAGGAGTGAAAATCAGGAGGAAGAACAGCAGAGGAAAGAATCGGAGTCAAGAACCCCTGGAGGCTGGATGACAATGCACCAAGCCTCGGTGTCGAAGAAGAAAACAGCACTGAGCACAAGGAGGGTAGCGCCATCGAAATTGGCCCAGCACACGGTGCTGACAGAGGCCACGGCGCCGACAGAGCCCACGGTGCTGCAAACGGCATCGACAGACTCCTCGGCACTGCGGATGGCGCCGAGAGTGTCCCCGGCGCTGCGGACAGTGCTGAGAGAGTTCCAAGGGTCTGAGAACTGTGATTTGAAGAAAAAGTAGGAAAATTGGTAGGAGATAGAGGCATCGGTGTGGACCCCTGCGCCGCAGCCATGTGAGGGGGATAAACACACGAGTGCGGAGTCGACGGCACCGAAGAAGGCGCCGTGCAACTAGGAAGGCCCAACCACCCTACCCCTTCCTCCGAATGGCCTGAAGGCCTCGGAGTGACTGGTTCAGGCAACTGGACCAACCTCCGAGCCCACTGCTCCATAAGAGCAGCCCACTGGTGAAACTGTTCATCGGAAGCTCCTCCAATAGGTGGGGAGGGGCTCCAGTGTCGAGGAGGTCGGTCACCAGAGACAGAAACTGGCAACTCCGACAGAGGTGGAGACCAGCGCCTGGCCCTAATAACCGACCATCTATGTGCAGACGTACCAGAGGGCGCCCTCAAGTGAAGCCGTTTCTTTTTCGACCTGTGTGCCGAAGAAGAACTCGAGGCCGAACAGTGCCGTGAGTGGGACCATTTCCTTTGATGCTTTAGTGGGGACCGCCCCCCTGAGCATCGGACCGTCTGTTGTCAGACCCCCTTCTGGAGAGGGAGGCGGACCGGACCCAGCCCGGCTGACTGAACAGCTTTCATATGAAGTCTCCCTACCGTCACCTGACCCGTTCATGGTCGACTCCGTCAATGGAGGGCTGAAGGCTTCTTTCTTGTTATAAATAAAATTAAATATAATTGGTACTTATTCGAAGATAAACTACAAAAGAAAAACAAAACTAAAAGCTAAGCTGCTAGTTTGAAGTTTGACTCCCAGCAGGGAAGCGATGTCGTCACTGAAGCGCACTCGACGGTGGAAGAAAAGGAACTGAGGCGGTTGGAGGGTCGATGCTGAGACAGTCTTTACCACATGAGCCGGTTCCATCTCAGACGCCGACCCTCTCGAAGAAAGTTTGCTCCTGCTGGGTCCTAGCGCCTCCGGTGAACTCCCATTAGTGTGAATGAGTGGTGGAGACTTTATGTCCAGGAAGATCAGGTCCTACACCGCCCACGGCACCGCTCTCCCCTCCCCGCAAATGGTGCCAGAGGAAAAAAACAGCGCAGAGGGACAGCCCCACACTGCCCGTGCCCCCAGTGCCGCAAGCAACACCGGA
This sequence comes from Neoceratodus forsteri, assembly GCA_016271365.2. NCBI lineage: Eukaryota > Metazoa > Chordata > Ceratodontiformes > Ceratodontidae > Neoceratodus > Neoceratodus forsteri. Next base: position 245,626,123 of record CM057457.1, read on the forward strand.
GCCAAGAGCAGCACCGACAGACAGTCTCGAGAATGGTGCCGGCCCGGTCCCCTTGGGGGAGCCTTCGCTTCCGAGGAAGCGCTTGCCAGAACGGTGCCTCCTGCCTGACCACGAGAGGGCCAGACTGGGCCTCCTGCACCACGGAAGGAGCCCACGCCATGGCAAGACTAAAACTGGTGGAGGCCCCCTCCTCCACAGGCCATATAAGACCGGGAGGGGACCCGGAGAAAGGGTCAAGAGTCCTTGCCTTGGCCCAACTGCGAACCTGCCCTCCGAAAGTCAGCGGCGCATATCCAATTTTAAACGCTCGCATTTCTAGAACCCAGCAGTCCATGGAAAAGGCAAACATCACAGTTATCCACATCGTGGGCCGGGATGAGGCAGGGAGAGGCACCGGTCATGCTGGTCTAAAACGGAGTAAAGGCGGTCGCAGGGACACCAACACACAGGAGGCCACCCCGCCTTCAACTTCTTTTTTTTTTTTGAAACTTTATGTTTATTAGTTGTTTTTTTTTTTGAAATAACAATTTTATTGTATTATAAGATGCAACATTACAGACCTTACAAATTCCATTCTTGTCAACATCAAGAGTTGATATACATTTGGACATATAATCACCACCTTTAGATCCGAATATAAAGATACAACATTTTAACTAAAGTCTAATATACATTGCACCCAACCTTAATAAAAAAACAGATAAGGTAACACACGAAAGAGAAGAGAAATAAACGAGATAGGAAAGAGAAGAGAAAAGACAAAAAAAATAAAAAAAAAACCCAACCCCCACTTAAAGGGATTTAAATCTTCCCTTCACTGACAAGCATATTTAGCTAACACTTCTAATACATTGATTTGTTCTCTCTGAGCCTGAAAATTTAAAAAAGGCATCCATCGTGATTTAAATCTATTTCTTTGAAGTCTCACTTTAGCTGTGAGGCACTCCATTTCCAGGATAGACAAACAGTTCTTGTACCAGGCATTAGAGGTAGGACTAACTTTGGACAACCAACATTGGGTAATTGCCTTGAGAGCCGAGGCCACCAATATATTAAACAAATACCGCTGAGATTTTAGCTTAACCTGGATAGGATATAGCCCAAGAACCCAATGTACGGGATCATCCGGTATAAGCACCCCCAGAACTGTACTCACTTGATCCCTTACTTGTAGCCAAAAATTATTGATATGTGGACACTCCCAAAATATATGTAGGTGCGTGCCTTTTCTCCCACACTCTCTCCAGCATAGATCGGTGAAATTCTTACAAAAATGTTTAGTGATTACCGGGGTGCGGAAATATTTAGAGACCACCTTCCACTGGAACTCCCGACAACTATTAGAAGCTGTGGTTGAATGTATAGCTTCCCATATCAAGCCCCAAGCCGGAGCTGCAATTTCTCTACCAATTTCTAGTGTCCAGCTTGTCTTTATGGAAATCATAGAGTCTGGCTCTAACTCAGAGATACACCCCACCATCCAAGATATAAATCCTTTTGTTTCTAATCTATTTACCTCAGCTTTCATGGCATCCACCAATGGATTAGAATCCTTATCACCAGGTCTATCTTTTTTACAATCCTTGCCTAATAAAAAGTGCATAAATTGTATATATCTATAAAAATCAGAGGCCGGGAGGGAAAACTCCTGAGATAACTGCTGGAAGGATTTAAGCCCTTCCCCTGAATATAGCTGGCCAATTTTAATTAAGCCTCTCTGGTACCATCGCTTAAATCCCAGGTCCCATACTAACGGTTAGAAATCTAGACAGGCTTTAATCGGGGAATCCATCTCCAATGCCACCTCAATGTTTAATTTTTTATTAATCTCCTGCCAAGAAGAAATCACTAAGCTAGACCAGGGATTGCAGCCGCGTAGCTGCTGTATTCCACTGCCGTCCATGTAAATCAAGTCTCTGATATCACTCTAAAGAAGACTCCGGTCTCTCTATCTCTACCCATACCGAAGAGTCTTCTTCTCTCATTAAGAGAGTTAATGGCTGGATCTGCGCCGCCCAGTAGTACTTTCTAAGGTCAGGCAAACCCGGCCTCCCCTTCTTTTTATCCTTTAGGAGGACATTCCATCTTACTCTGGGGGATCTGCCAGCCCAAATAAATCGAGTTAGTGAGGATTTGATTGCCTTCCAAAAAGAGACTTGGAGTTTAATCGGCAATGACTGAAACAAAATTAGAAAGCGGGGCTGTATGTTCATCTTCACACACTCTATCCTACCGAATAATGTAAGGGGTAACTCCACCCATCTGTGTAAATCCTCTTGAACCAATTGTAGCAATCTGCCATGGTTAACGGCATATAGTTTAGAGATGTCTCTAGACATTCTAACTCCAAGATATTTAATATCCTCCTTCGCCCATTTATATTTACCTATTGTTGGAAGCTCACCGTCCTGCAACCTCCCTATGAGCATGAGTTCCGATTTAGTATCATTAATTTTAAATACGGATACTACGCTAAATGACTGAATCAAAGAATTAAGCAGGGGTAGCTGTCTTTCTAGATCTGTTATATATAATAAAGTATCATCTGCATATAACGATACTCTGACCTCAATTCCCTGTACCCGTATCCCCCTGTACTCTTCTGATTGCCTTATACGGGCAGCAAAGGGTTCCATACATAGTACAAATAGCAAAGGTGAAAGTGGGCATCCTTGTCTCGTCCCCCTGTTAATTACAATTCTATCCGACATTATCCCGTTTACCTTCACTCTTGCCCAGGGATTCCTATATAAGTTTGCCATCCATTTTCGGAACCCATCCCCAAAGCCAAACTTCCTCATAACCTGTTCTAAGAACAACCAATCCAACCAATCAAATGCTTTCTCCGCGTCCAGTGCCATCACCGCCCTAAGAGTATCGGGTGGGAATGACCTGGAGGCGGACAAACCATTGAGTAATAATCTTATATTACCTTGGATATGGCGACCCGGGATAAACCCCGTCTGATCTTTGTATATTAGTTCTGGAATAAATTCCTGTAATCGAGAGCTCAGAATCTTGGCAAATATTTTGGCATCCTGATTAATCAGTGAGATAGGCCGGTAGCTTCCACATTCTGTCGGGTCTTTACCCAGTTTAAGCAGGAGGGTAATTAATGCCTCTTCCCAAGAGGCTGGTGACCCCCCCTGCTCCTGTGCTGCATTACAGACTCTGGTAAATAAAGGGGCCAGGTCATCAGCAAAGGCTCGATAAAACTCCCCCACAAACCCATCCGGCCCAGGGCCTTTCCCCCCCTTAAGGTTTTTAATGACTTTCCTTACCTCTTGTTCAGAAATTGCCTTGTCTAATTTATCTCTCTGATTTACCTCAAGCCCCCGGTAGTATAATATTATGCAAGAAGTTCTGGATTTGGGTGGGATGGTCCGGCCCTCTTTCTTGAGCATATAATTCTTGATAATAACTACAAAAACTCTCTGCAATTTGTACTGGGTCAGAGGAGATAGTCTGAGTGTTTTTTGAGCTGAGGGATGTATCTTTCCGTCTCCTGTTTTCTGAGTCTAAGAGCCAGTAACCGGCTCACCCTTCCCCCTGTTTCATAATATCTTTGTCTGGTGTACCGCAGGGCATTCTCAGTTCTAATATTCATCTCCCTGTTATATTGCTTTCTGGTCTCTTGTAATTTCTTAAACACCAAAGCACCTTTGTTTTTTTTTTGTGTTCCTCCTCCAGGGCATTTATTTTATCCAGGAGGCCATGTAGCTTAGCTTGGGTACAACGATTTTTGTATGAGGAGTAGCTAATAATTTGCCCTCGCAGGACTGCTTTTAAACCGTCCCAAATGAACCGTATATGTGTATCCTCTTCCCTGTTCTCCGATATATAAAGCCTAATGGCCTCCTTCATTTGGTTAACAAACCCTGAGTCGTTCAGAACCCCAGGATCGAACCTCCAACTCCCCTTAGTTTTTACCCCAGACAATCTAACACTGGCGCTAATCATTGCATGGTCCGAGAAGGTCGCGGGATGAATTGTTACATCCGTCAAATCATTAGCATACTTTAATTGAGTATAAAATCTATCGAGTCTAGAATACGGTTTTGTGGCCGCTGGAAAAAAAGTGAAATCTCCGACTAGGGGGTTTTGTTGCCTCCACGGGTCTATCCAACCTCCTTCTGCTATCAATGTTCTGAGGAGTCTAGAGCATGCCATCCGCCCACCTTTCCCCCCTGAGCTCCTATCTAGGTCACTGTTTTCTACACAATTCCAGTCCCCCACCATTAATACTCTCCCAGGGGACAAGGAATCTATCATGGTAAAAAAACTGTCTAAAGAAACTACCCGAGGGGGGTGTGGGGGCATATACTGTCGCCAAATGGAGGGTATGTCCCATATATTCTCCAGAAATCACTACATAATGACCTGACCCTTCTGTCTGCACTCGGTGGGTTGTAAAGGGGAGCCCCTTACGAACCAGTATAGCCACCCCGCTCTAGAAGCTCCCAGACAGAAATCTGCATACACCCCTCCCACCCAGGTTCTCCATAATTTGGAGTGTTCAAAGTCTGATAACTTGGTTTCCTGAAGGCAAGCTATGTCACATTTTAACCTCCCCAGTTCCCGAAGGATTCGTGCTCATTTAACCACCCCATTAATCCCCTTGACATTGATCGATATTATTTTAAGTGACTTCATTTTTTATAAGTACAGAAAAACCCATAAACGTCCTCACCATTCCCACCACACCATATGGATAAAGTAAATCGTACACCAGTATGCCAGTCTGTAAAAGGAATCAGAACCCTTAAAAACGGTAATAAAAAGATAGAAAAGTAAAAACAGAGAACTACAACATCTATAAACAACACCCAATTCAAGTTAACCACGGGTGAAATGTCCCCACCCTTCTCAACTAGGGTGAGAGAAACACAACCCCAAATATGTGAAACAAGAAATCGGGTAACCCTAACAGGGTACCCACTAGCTCAGTCCGAGCTAAGTACCTGGGGGTTGTGGTGTAAGCTCCCCAGAACTAGGCACGTAGAGGCCTAGATTAGTAGGAGAAAAGGTGTCAAACGATGCCAAAGGCCAGGCTCTCGGGAGACCCAGGGGACCAGCCTTCTCCTACCTAAGATGGATCCAGTCTGGCTAACCAGCGAAACCAAGCACCTCGGGCATAGCACCTAATAGTTTAATTAATATGATGGGTCGAGGATTGCCGGGGGCGCTTAACAAACTTGCAATTCAGGCCCTCCTATATTCAGTTAACACTAAAGGGAGGAAGCAAACCTTTTAAGAGGGGAACCCAATGCAGTTGGAATTCGGTATTTTCTAGCCGTACTTAAATATAACCCCCCCCCGCATCCTAAGGAACCCGAAGAATCAAGTTAATTCCTGCCTTTACCTTTGCACCCCCGAAATCCTCAACCCAGTTCGGTCGTCGCTTTCAAATTGTAGCCTAAACATACTATATATATATTTAACCAGTAACTATAAACCGCACATTTGACTGCCCTACATACTGAGCAGATGTGTTTTGTTTACATGGGGGAGCCTTATCAGTGCTACCATGAGCGTGAGTCCCACCTGCAAGGCTTTCCCACCGGAGACTCAAACCCAGCTATATTAGGCCCTTCCCTACGTACGGGCCCATCTAAGAACTACAGTGGGAGCTCACAACAAGGACACTCAGCAATCAGAGGAAAAAAAAGAAAAAACGGAAAACTCCCCCCGGTATGTAACCCAGTCCATTCTCGTCTCTACCCTCATCGACGAGAACTCTGACTGAGGTTAAGCACTTATTGGGTTCGCACATCCACAAAGTCTTAAACAGTTTTCATGTCTCCTTCACATGTACCCATCTCGCTATGTCTGCGTGTAGTGGTAACAAAGCCTCTTCTCGTCTCCTCACACGCTTCCTTGGACCAGGAGCAATCGACCACAACAAATCTTCGATCTCTTTCTCCGCCTGCTCTTCTTTCATGTCTGGGATCGGTATCTTCTGCGTTGTGAGGAATGGAGTAGCAGCCAGCAGGGAGTCGAAAACTTTAACCCCATCTTCATTCTGCACCCAGAGCTTCACGGGGTATCTAAGGTACGCTTTAAGGCCATTTCTCTCAGGGCTTTTACTACTTGCAACACTTTCTTTCTTTGAGCCAGCATTAAAGGTGGAAAATCTTGATCTATGTATATCTTCTGGCCATCTAGGTTGAGATTTTTCTTTGCCCATGCAAGCTGTATAATCTTCTCTTTTGTTGTGTATCTCAGGAACTTTACAATTACCGATCTCGGAGGCGCTCCTTCTTTTGGCTTGGGAGCTATGGACCTATGGGCTCTTTCAATTTCTGTGTTAAAACCCTCTTCTAGGTTTAATTCAGTTTTTAGCCAAGAATCAATGAAATCTTCCATACATGGGGGTCCACCCTTTCCGAAATACCAAAGATTCTGATGTTACTCACGGCGGCCTCGCCTTCCGCCCTGCAGTCAACTCTCTCTCTTCTGTGTAGGTAGGCTAGTGATCTGCCGAAAGCCATATGCTCCAATTGAATCGCTTCAACATGTGTCTCTACCGATGTCGCAGGCCTCTAGCTTTTAAAATCGCTTTGTAAGCCCAGAATTCTGGCATCAATTCGATGCAGTATTTTCAGCATCCTGTGACCATCTGCTTTCGTAAAGGTGGATGTGGCTTCAGACCCTGAACCATCTGAGTCTTCCCCCGAAGCCGTAATCACCGATGAGCGGGATCCAGACAGACTCATAGGCCTCACGTCTGACCGGCTACTTGATCGTCTCCTCTCCTCTCCAAGGAGCTTTTTTTTTTCGTTCTCCCCATTCTGTACGATGCTTATAAGCTTCAACAATATAGCTAGGGCAGCTTTTAAACCACTCGATGAGGACCGATTCTCTGGAATAGTATGCCCGAAGTGCCCGTGTCCCGAGTTAGGCTGCCATTAGTCACGTGACGTCACCGGAACCAGCCATGTTTATTAGTTTTATATTGATCACAATCAATTACATTTTTCATATAAGAGACAGACCAATGTAGTACATTTCCACTGAGGCATTATGCCTCTTAATCACATTGAAATCTTATACATCCCTTATAATTATGATAGATCATCTGGAGGGTATTCCTATAAAACTTTTAAAGTATATCTGAAATTCTAACAAAACACACAGTGATACCAAGAGCAGCATGGCTAGGTCTCAAATTTTAAAGTCCAGCTAAATGTCCTTTATGAACTACCCCCACCTGTGAGAAATGTATTGCCACGCACATTTCCTAAATTGTAGGGTACATTACCATTACCTTAATTAGTATTAGCATCTTCTCTTTTATTTAGTAAAATAATGCAAAAAACTGCAATCAAGAGTTAAATCCCCAACTGTAAAATGCATTAGGCACTTATGGAAGACATGCAGAACAATTAAAAAATGATATTGTGAAGTAAACACATCAGGCAGAGCAATCGCTTAATATTATTATTTGGCCTTATCCCTTACCAACCCAAACTTTTTTTTGCAAATTAATGTACTTTATTAAGTTTTCAATTTTTACACATCAAAAACACAAAAGAAAAGCAAAACACGATGAACAGCGACCATGTTCAGAAGTAATCAGTCACAGTATAAGACAATTCCTCTCCCAACATATAAAATCAGTATCTGTTAGAAACCATGCTTTATCTATGAATCCTACTTCAACCCATTATAAAGCCCTCCAGTTCTGAAATGACATTGAGTAACAGCTGAAGGCCTAGTTTTTAGAGGAAAAAAAAAGGGAAACTTATCCACCTATTAACAGCTACTATCTGGTAACTAACTCCCCATTCCCCGGAGCTCAAGGATGTAAACTGGAGTCTGTCAAGCATCATTAGTAGCATAGCATTCCTAAAAGATGGAGCTGGGGCAGATCAACTGACCCTTGCGCAAAGAGCCACTACATTGGCCCTAAGGTACAGGGAGAGCCTTCCCATTTCCAAAATCACTAGGGTATCCCACCATGATGTATAATTGGTACCAGAGCCATGAGTTGGCCCCATCTATTGTAAAAGGCATTGAGGCAATCTTGTCTTTGAGTAATATGCTTCTCTAATGCTAACGCCTGGAGTGTCTCTGCATGCCATTCCTGAAAGGAGGACTATCTTGATCCCTCCAGTGTCGTGCAATAATCAGCTTCATTACTGCGGAGATGAGGGCCATGTGTGCCTTACAGGTGCCCAACATGTCGACGGGGTAGAGACCCACTAAGCAGACTTGTGGGGTAAAATAGTCCTTGAGACCAAGCAACGGATCGAGGGAATCCCTAATTCTTTGCCACAGCGGGACCACTCTGTCACATTCCCAGAAGAGGTGCATCAACGTACCTTCTGCTTTTTGCCAAGAGGTGCAAATAGGGGAATTTATTTTCCCCATTCGGTATAGCCGGATAGGGGAAAAATACAGATTGTGCAGTATACGAAATTGCAGTAGATGTAACCTGTCTTGTTTTATGTATTTGTACAATTGTTGCCATACCTTTTTCCAAACCACCCTTTCGAGAGAGAGGTTTAGTTCTCGCTGCCAGTAATAACAGACGCCCTGAAGACAGTGAGGATCATAAGTTTGTAAGGCTTTATAGCAGAGAGAAATAACATGGGGTTGGGAGGCCATATCCTGTAAAAATTGTTTTAGGTTATTTGCCGGCAAATTCCACGGAGGTGGACCCAAGCTATCAGCCAGAACCGTCTTAAGCTGCAGGTACTTAAAGGCATGAAAAAAAGGGATCAAGAACTTTACCTGGAGATCCTGTATAGGGCTGAGATTCCTGGCCTGAAGTAAGGCAGAGATGGAACTCAATATCTTAGGGAAAAGCCTTCCGTATGGCCCTTCTCGAATCCTAAATTGTGGATTACCGAATATAGGTTGATCCAAGTCTTTAGACAGATCCAAGGATAAGAAAGTACTAATTTGATGAAGTGCTTTCACGGACCACCACAATGGTGAAGTCTGTAATAAATTTGGCAGAATTGACTGCCTTATGTAAGTGAGAGATCTAAGGTCTGTGCCTTGCAGATGACAAAGCTGTCATTCTAAAAACAGCCATTGGGGTAGGTAATCCTCAGTGGGGCTTCCAACCTCTCTTATGTGCTAACAAAAGATCTTACTGCAGTGGATCGCGCAATAATATAAGAAAAAGTTTGGGAGGTTGAGACCCCCCACCTGTTTTGGGAGAGTAAGCTTGGTATAGGCCCTTCGCACCGCCTTCCCCTGCCAAAGGAAGTCAGAGAGCATTGACTGCACTTTGGAGAACCATTTTTTAGGAAGATATGGACATATCATACTAAGGGGATATAACAAGCGTGGCAAAATGTTCGTTTTAATGACATTTACCCATTCCCAAAGAGAAAGGGGTAGGTGTCTCCATCTGAGCAGGTCAGTTTTTATAGTCTGCAAGAGCGGAGAAAAATTAATTTTGACTACTTGTGTAAGGTTATGGGAGAGTTTAATACCTAAATAATTAAAGGCTATAGGCTGCCATGTCAGGCCTAGGTCTGTGATCCAGTGCTTTTGCACCAGGTGGTTAAGCAGCATAACACTGGTTTTGGCTAAATTTAACTTATACCCAGAAACTGACGAAAATTTGTTAATAATATTGATCGCTACTGGGATAGACTGATGTGGGTTATCAAGGTGAAGCAAAAGATATGCTGATGGGGAAAGCCACCCATCCTACCCGAATCCCCTGAACCCCTTTGCATGATTGCAGTGATCGAATTAAAGGTTCAAGAGGAACAGGGAGCGGGGACATCCCTGTCTAGTACCGCGGGCAAGAGGGAATGGGGTAGAGAGAACTCTGTTACAGCGAACTCTGGCCGTGGGACAGGCATAGAGTGCTTTCAACCAGTTACAAAAAGAGGAAGGGAAACTGAATTTACTGAGTACTGCAAAAAGCAATGGCCACGAGACTCGATCGAACGCCTTTTCCATGTCAAGTGAGACAAGAGCCAAAGGGGTGGGGCCATCCTTAGCTGCAGCTATGAGGTGAAGTATCTTGCGTGAGTGATCCAAAGATAACCGTCCTGATACAAAATCCACTTGCGTAGAACTTACCAGACCTTGCCAAACCTGATGTAAGCGATTGGCCAGAATTTTAGCTATGATCTTTATATCAGAATTCAGCAATAAGATGGGGCAATAATTTTCAGGTACCAGGGGGGACTTACCAGGTTTTGGAATGACCGAAATTCAAGCTTGGGTAAGTGAGAAATCAGAGATCCCGGAAGATTGTAGTGAGTTGAAAAGCTGCGCTAGAAAGGGAGCTAACTCTTCTACAAAGGCTGCGTAGAAGGAATTATTAAACCCGTCGGGGCCCGGGGCTTTATCCTTGGGTAACTGCCCTATAACTCGCCTGACTTCTGTCTCTAAAATAGGGGCGCTCAGGAGTACTTGTTGAGTTTGAGAGAGGACAGGTAAAGATAACAAACTTAGAAATTTGTTTATAAGGGATGAATCGAGGGAAGTCTCAGTGTTCATGGAATAGCGTTTTTCATAGAATTGTTTAAAAGATTCCACTGCCTCTCTGGGTTTAGTAACCATAGGGCCTCCCTGTATAGGTTGGAGACCTTGCATAATTCTCTGTGCCTCTATCTGCCTAAGTCGCATTGCAAGTAACTTGCCTGCTTTCTCCCCAAATTCTAAATAGCGGAACTTAACTCTCTGTAATGCCAAATCAGCTCTTGCTGCTAATAGACCGAAATATTGAGCCCTGAGGGCATTTAATTCGGCCCATACCCACTCATCGGAAGAAGTGGAAAGTTCTCTCTCCAGTGCCCTGATTTGGTCAAGTAAGCCTTTAGCAGTTTCCGCTTTTAACTTTTTGGTTTTAGAGGCAATTCGGATACATTCCCCCTTTATCGCACATTTCGCTGCACCCCAGAGCATGTCCATTGAGTCCTCCGTACCCACATTTTCTTTAAAGAAGATCTTTGTGAAGGTAGAGAGGAGTTTAACATTTTGGTTATCATGCAATATTCATGGATTGAAGCGTCAGAGTCTATCCCTATACTCCAATTCCTCCTGGGTGTGCTCTAGGTAAATCGGGACATGATCCGAAAGAACCGTGGGGAGAATGTTACAAGATACCAACCCCAGAAGGCGAGAAGTAGAAGTCAAAAAGTAGTCAATCCTAGAGGACGACTTATGCAGGACAGAATGAAAAGTATACTGTCTATCCATAGGGTGCAAAATGCACCAAGGATCACAAAGCCCGAGCATGTCCATCAAGTCCCTAAGGCCCCTTTGGACTGGCGATAGCCCTTTCCTATGACCCCCAGATTTGTCTATAGCATTTTGATCGACCAGATTCCAGTCTCCTCCTAAAATAATAAGAGGGTTAGAAGTTCTGGAAAGATGGATTATGAGGTGGGAAAAGAATCCAGGGGAATCCGTGTTGGGGCCATATATGCCTCCCAACAGCACTTCCGTTAGCCCCAGCCGACCACACAAAAGAATGTAACGACCCTCTGGGTCCCAGTGTTCTTCTATAAACTGGAAGGGAGTTCTTCTGTCAATCAGGACACATACTCCTCCTCTCTTACTACTAGACCCTGCTCCAAAGATTTGACCTACCCATTCCCGACGAAGCAATAAAATGTCCTCCCTCTTCATGTGGGTTTCTTATAGAAATACCACACTTGGCTAATATTTGGCAAGGTGCCTGAGAATCATGTAGCCAGGGCTCGAAATAACCAGCTGTCCACCTGTCCCAGACAGACGGTTTTCAAGTGGGACAGCTGATTTTTTCAGTTTGCCTGTCCATTGGACAGGCACTTTAAATTAGTGCTTGCCGTCATCCACTTGTGGCACTAGGACCTAGCAGAATCCATGTCCTGATACTGGGGTCCCTCCTGACGTCTTACGTGCCCCGGCCCCGCAGGAAAGTGTAGTGCCATTCACCTACTCCTCCTGCTAGCTCCGCTCGCCCTGCCGTTGCTGTTCTGGGTCTGGTCAGGTGACTGCTGCTACTGCATGTCACCTGACCTTCACCGAAGTGACAGTGTTCCTGATCCTGCTCGGAAGGCCAGTACATGCAGCCGAGTTCAGTTCTGCAATCGCTGCGACGCGCTTAAACTCCACCGAAGGCGAGGTTGCTGTGCCTGAACTCAGGCGAAGCATTTTCTGTCTGGCGCCTCAGTAGTAAGGAGCGAGGAGTGATCGCAGAGCAGAATGACACGAGGCAGCTTGTTTAACTTCACAGACACTCACAACAGCCCTTTTCAGGGCTCATTCGTTTTTTGTGCTGATATTCTGGTACACAATAAAAAAGTAAATGAAATTTTGACTTCTGCCGTTGGGTGAGCAGAGCTAAGTGGTGGTGGAGGAAAGAGGAGTGGGACAGGACAGGAGAATATCTTAAAGCGAGGGAAGGAACAAAAGGGCACTAAAAAAAAAGGGATTCTGGACAGGACAGATGGAACTTTGAAAAAAAAAAATATTTAAGCCAGACTTAAGGGGCTGTTGTGTTACCATCCCACTCACATCTGACTGAGACAGTAGTGTGTGAGGTGTTGCGTGGAACCAACTTGTCTCCAAAACAGTCCTCTGTGTAGCAAGGGAGGGGAGAGGCAGGGAACTATTTCATAAAAAATTGTTATAAAAAACTAACAAAGCAGGCACTATAGTCTGTGAAGGAGAGAGGAGAGGAGGCTGAATAAATCTAGGCTGCGGCAGCTCTAGTCTCCCACTCTCCTGCTGTGTTTGTTTGAATTTCTGCAGTAGCTACCTTTACCCTAACCTACCAAAACCAGATTGAGATAGATCACTGATCAGATCGCCACCATATACAGTTATTTAGGCCATGGGTGTAGGCAGGCATACTCCAGGCACTCCATGGTGTGCAATTTTATTTAAGGTGGGTAGCAAATAGGCTCTAAACTGCTTCCTCTTTCCATGAAAACTAACAAAGGAAATACTGAACCTTTCTGTAATTTTATTCATAGGAGTCGAAACTAGAAGGACTGATCACTAAGCCTCTCTTTGCATCCCAAGGACAACACAACTTTACAGGCTCTGGGCTGGTATGCGGGTGTCTTAGGGAACAGTGCATGGCATTTGTATTTACCTGTGCATGGCAACAACCATTGTCATGAGATACAAAAGTTGTATTTATTGTGCCAAATGAGGCAACAAACACGGTCCTGGTGTACATTTTTATATTGTCTGGCTACAACCCGGTGGGGTAGCTCACACTAACAAGGGGGTAGCAGTGAGTCCACTTGGTGTGCAGATCTGAAATCCCTGGCTACACCCCTGATTTAGGCTGAAACTACCTCAGTCTTGCTAAGTTAAGTTGCATTATAATATCTTAAAGGACAGATGGATCTTTGAAAAAAAATATTATTAAAATTTAAGAGACAGACTTGAGGGGCTGTTTTTTGTATTACCATATCCCACTAACATCCTTCAGTGAGTAGTGTGTGTGTGTGTGTGTGTGTGGTCTTGTGTGGAGCTGAGTTCTCTCCCAAACAGTCCTCTTTATGTGTAGCCAGGAAGGGGAGAGGCAGGGAACTATCTGATAACAAAAAATTAATAAAAACAAAGCAGGCAGACACTGTAGTCTGTAAAGGAGAGAGGAGGGGAGGCTGAATAAATCTAGGCTGCAGCAGCTCGTCTCCCACTCTCCTGCTCTGTTCACTTCTTTTGCATCCCAGTATAAACCTACCTAACCTAACCAGCTCAAGATCACTGAAACTGCCTTAGTCTTTAAGTAGCTGGCTGCTCAGTTTATAGCCTTCCTGGCGCTGCTAGGCGGCTGCAGCTTGAAAGATACTGTGCGGTTGCAGTACCTACATCCTACCTACCTGCTAGCCCCTCTGCCCCTGCCAGCCTATTAAAACAAACAGCTGCAGCCTTCTGCTGTACTTTCACTGAGTATGTACTCTGCTCTGCCACTGCCAGTGGAGGGGAAAGGAGGGGGTGGTGGTCCGTATAAAAGGAAAGGCTGGTGTGAATTAGAGAAGGCAGGCACTCTCAAACTCTGTACACTCTTATGTGGCTTAGATAACATACAGTAAGTAACCTAAGTAAACCAAAACCAACACAAAAGAGAAGGGAGATTCATTTCTGAGAAAAAGAGTTGGCAGCTTGAGAGCTAATTAAGTTTGTTCTACTCTAGACTACTCTCTCTCTCTCGATTTCTCTCTCTCTCTCTCGATCTCTCTCTCGATCAAAAAGAAAACTAAACCAAACCGTCACTGTCATATCAAGAGATTATCTGATCATCACTGTAGTGTGCGTCTTCTGCTCTACTTAAACATTGTCATTAGCACTACTATAGTAACCCCCACTAGCTAAGCAGAAGCCAAAAGGGGAAAAATGTCTTTGTTAAAGTTTGGATTTAAAAAAATTACAGGAAAGCCTTCAGTTTCAAGCCAAGAGGGAGGAGAAAGCTCGGGTTCCTCTATGTGTACTGCTTCTCCATTACTGATAGACTCAGTAGCATCAACTACTCACCCCACCATTGTGGCCACAGATGCGACAACTACTTCACTGGTAGTGCCACTGCCAGTGCTGATATGCCAGCATCTCTGACTACTGTCATAACTGAAAGTGGACAAAAGAAAGGGGTTCCAGGAGACCTGGAAGAAAAATAGGAGTGGCTACTATATGAGCCTGATGTAGGCATGACCTGCTCATATTGCAAAAATACTTAAGGGAGACAAACACTTTCATGAGTGGCTGTAAGAGCATGAGACTTGAAAATGCACGCTCATGAACTCTCCAAACCTCATAAATTAGCCAATGAAAAAAATATTGTGTCTAACACTGAACCTTCCAACTTAGCAATATAACGAGGAATAATACAAATGGAAAAAAATGAGGCGACACAAGTAGAACATTTGTTTAGAACTCTTTATTTGATTAATTCAGAAAGCCCATTCACAGATTTCCCTGGCATCTTAGAATTACAGCATGTAAATGGTACAAATGTCGGAGTCAGTTATAGAAGTGACAAACAGGCAGCAACGTTCACACATTTTATTTGAGAATCAATAAGGATAAAAGATGCAAAACTGGTTAATAGTAACACTTTTATCTCTGTCTTATGTGACTCGAGCACTGATGCCTCAGTAATAGAAGAGGAGGCAGTCTATATTAGGACAATGGAAAATTTCCGTCCAGTTAACAAATTTGTTTTCCTTCAGCCAGTCTGTATTCCAAATGGTGAAAGCATTTATAACTCAATAGGTGATCCCTTAGAATTCACCTTGGACTTGTAAAGACTGGAAAGAAAAATTGTTGCTTTTGGATCTGATGGGCACCCGTCATGTTGGGTAAAGTGACTGGGGTGTTTGGCAGGATTTGAAAGACGTACTCTCATTTGTTAGGATTCAGTGCAGTGCCCACAAGTTGAGTAGCTATAAAGCAATCAGCAACATCTATTCCATACATGAAAACAGCAGATGAAGTCTTAATGGGTATCTATAAAATATACCATAAGTCTCCCAAAACTGGGCTGGTCTCAAAGAGTTAGCCAGTAATATGAGCTACACCATTCACAAACCAGTTAACGGTTAGGACCCGTGGGTTGCACACAGAGAAAGGGCTCTGTCTGTTATTCTGTCCAGCTACAAGGCCTTAGTTGTACATTTACAGCACATTGCTTCCACACCAGGGCAAACAAAAGATCAGGCCAGTGGGTTGTTCAAAATAATAAGTACTGTGAGATTTGTCCTCTTTTCTCAGTTTCTGGCTGAATACCTTTCTGTTATGATGGCCTTCAGTCTAACTCTCACAGAGACAGCTCAACAGTAGAAACAATAGTCAGTAAGGTTGAAAGCACAGTGCTCTGGCTAGAGAACTACCCTGTGCAGGATAAACTTGACAAAGTCTGTAAGGAATTGCTCTGCCCCTGACTCTGACACAGCTGACAGTGACACTAGCACAAGTCGACTGACAGGCTCAGCCAGTACTCAGGTTCAGTACCGTGATCTGATATCTTCCTTAACTTAGAAAGGAGATATTCTATAGATAGAACCAAACAGGCAGTGTTGCGTGATGTTACAAGCCTTCTTTCATCAACAATTGAAAGTATTAACTCACGATTTTCCAATTTTAAAACAGACAAAGTCCTACGGTCATTCAGTATATTTAACCCATTACAGTTACCAGATAGTGACCACCAACTAGCCCTTTATGGCAATGAGGAAGTCAGAACCCTCACAAAGCACTTCAGTGACCTACTGAAGAAACACAATCATAATGTAAACTTGATTGAAGCGCAATGGTTAGAGCTTAAACCACTTATGAAAAAAATCACTGAATGAGCGGTCTCCGAAATTTCACTATTTGGACTTCTGGCAAAAAATTCTCCATAATGATGCACATGAACAGCGATTCCCTGATATTCTGGTCTTAGTCACAATAGCTCTACTGATCTCAACCCAAACTGCAGTAGTTGAGAGAGGATTCAGTTTGATGGGCAGAGTGAAGTCTGACTGGCGGTCCTGTCTGTCTCCTATGACTACACCTGAACTAATGCGTGTCAAGCTGTCAGATGCTAGCGTTGCTACATTTGACCTGCAGGATGCCATAACACTATGGTTCAAATCTGGAAAACAAAAGAGAAGACCTCATGTGAGACCATATGGCTGCAGACTAGATTCAAGTTCTGATTCAGAAATAGACTAGACTCAATCAGTGTTTTACCTTGAAAAATAACCCCTCAAAAAGCAACAATTTTCTCTATTTCCACTTTACAGTCCATTTTATGTTTTAAGTTTAAAATTCACCTCACAAAAATGTGGACAGGTAAAACTTTGTCCGGACAGGCAACATTTACATTCCACCTGTCCCTCGGACAGGCATCTCAAAAAAATTATTTCTAGCCCTGCATGTAGCGTTTATGTTTATTATTTGCCCCCTTGATGTTCCAAGACAAAAATTTAAATAACGATCCCATACCTAACTAGGTCAGAGTCTGTTAATCCAGCCTCCATATAAAAATACCCGTAAGCTCCATGCACTCAACCTCCCCTCCACCCACCTCCCACCCACCCACTACTCCCTCCTCTCAGAACTATATACAAAGACTGTCCCTGGCCATAGTGGCCATCCCTCAACCTTAGCTATGCCCATGATGCAACTTCCCATGGAACGAGCTCTCCAGCTACCATTTAGGTTATACTACTATAATGTCCGATGAGCTGTTTTACCCCCATGTTAATAGAAGACCTCACGTCCCATAAGGTTGAAAACATAACCATTCGTTCATAATCTGCCCGACATAAAACCAAAAAAAAATAAATCCCCCCCCCAGCAAATCCAAGGGGCGCGAACCAACTTATCTTCCTGCCCTGCTCTAGCAAAAGGGCATCCACCTCATGACCCAAGAATGCAGTCAACAGAGGCTTTCCCCAGGGATACTCCACATGAGTGCACTTGCTTCTCCGCACACCCCAGATGAGGGGCCTCCTAAGCAATGAACAGTGGGATCCAGTTTACCCCCAAACAGGTGTACCCGTCCACACACTATATGGTCTAGCCCTCTTTTCCATATTGGCCTCTGAGCTCAGTGTCAACCCAGAGCTCCCCATAATGTAGGTGTCAATTAGGACCCACTACCCTCTGGATAGATGGTGTCAGTGACCCGAGGCTGCCTAGGCCCAATACAGGCTTGTACCTTCGCCCTTGGCATACTGCCCCCAAGTCAGTGTGTTAATCTATCAGGCCAGATTGAGCAATGGGGGGCCGGGAGAACCTACTCTCCCTACCCCTCACGTCCCACCATGCCACAGCGTCACCAGGTATAGTTGCCCGAGAGGGTTAGCAATCTCATTGAATTCGGCATGGTTGTCACCCAGGTCATAAGGGGAGTAAAAATGTACAGATAGGGTACATCTGGCCTCTAGGTCAAGCTGAGCTCTAGTAAGGCCCCCAGATCTGCACCCAGAGCTAAAAATGATGCACCCTTACAGGAGCTGTGTGGATAAGGCATCCTGTCCCTTGGGCTTACCCAGACCCCCGACTTTACTGGAGGGCCTACCTTCAATCCATCAGTGCAGGTGCTTTACTTCATCCACTGTGCAGTCTCACCTGCTGCGCCCCTCTCCCCCCGGAACTGCAAACAGAAGTCTCAAAGCTGTAAAGTCCCTTCCGGCACTCATCACCGCAGGTCACTTCAGCCCCTTGGTTGAAGATGAATCACCAAGTAGGTCTGGGAGGAGAGTACTACCATATTAAAGTCCTTGATCCTTTGAAAAACAGGGCCAATCCAGGGGAGCCGATATAAATGGTGAGGTCATGAGACAAAAAAACAAAAAAACTTGGTGTGGAACAAAAAGTTCAGAAACAGTCCCCACTAAAGTCGAACCATGAAAGCACACTATGACTGGAAAACCATCATCCCCTCACTGGAGTGTCTCACTTTGGGGCCTGGAACAGTTCAGGAAATAGCGCAGGTAACTCCTTCCTGGCCTGTACCTCAGATTCGAATGATCTAGGTGAGCCTTGGTATGTAATCTGACGACTGGCAGGATAAAGCATCCTGAAATGCAAACCAGCTGCCATAAGTTTAGATATAATAGAATTATATTCAGCCCTCTTGATTCTGATAGACTTTGGGAGATCCTGAGAAATACGCAGCTTTGCACCCTCCCTCAGTATTTCCTTCACTTCCTTTAACTTAGTCAGAATGTGTGTTTTATCGAGGTAATTTAGCAGTTTAAAGATCAAAGGACGGGGTGCTGAATCTGGTGCAGGCATTGGTCTGAGCGCTCGATGAGCCCTCTCAACTACGTAGCTAGGGTCGTTAAGCGAGGGCCCTGCTACTTTCTCACAGAAATTCTGCACAAACAAGATGGGGTTCTGACCTTCAGCCCCCTCCGGGAGGCCTAAGATGAGGAGGTTATTCCTCTTGCTGCGTCCCTAGAGATCCTCAATCTTCTCCTCCAGTTTGCTGATCCTGCAGCAAGCTGCAACGGTATCCGATTCCTGCCTCGAGCGCCAATCGTCCAGAGAACTCACCTGCACCGTCACATCACCCACACGGCGAGACAGATTCTGAGGTTTGCTGCAAGCTGGTAAGTTGACTGGTTATGGCTATTAAGGCCTCTTTACGGGGCGAGATTTCAGAGAGGAATATTTCCTCTGAAAGTGGAGTCAGTGCCGATACTGCTTTGGGGGCTGCTGCTGGCTAGGTTTTGGACTTTTTGGCCGTGTTCTACTTTTCCAGTGTAGTCGGGGTGTGAGAAGGGCCTGCAGGCTGCATTCCCACTTCCATATCCCCTGAATGACTTCGCCCCGGTTCTTTAACATTTGAAATGCCAGTAGCTACCCGCCGGTAAAGTGACTGACTGAACTATGTCCTGACTGCAATCTGCAGATGATTTTGGAACAAAACGGCTATTACAACCATTAAAAATATAAAATTAAGAGAGCCGAGGCAATTATGTCTCACTCATTCTGACGCATCACGTGACTCCCTTACCAACCCAGACTTACAATTTTAAATCTTCTTACAGGAAGGTGGAAGGAAGGGAAAAATGAGCCACAGATTAAGTAAGCTAGATTCTTATACAGACAGTCCACAAACGTGGGTAAGAAAGCATTACAGCTACCTCTAGTTGCTTCTGTGTAAAAATATCAACACATGAAGGACAGATAAAACTGTTGAGTAAAGATAAATGGTTTTTAAACACAAGAGTTCTCACTCCATTACAATCAGTTCAGGATCATCCTCGTCAGGTTCATTTCTGGTCCGTGTAGGTCGTACTTTCTCAGTCAAGTTCCCTGCCTCGGTCGGATCAGAAAAGGCCCATACTTTATTCTGACATACGATTCTGAGCCTCGCAGGAAAAATAACTGAATGAGGTATAGACAAGTCTTTTAACACCCTACGAACGCTGTCGAATTTCTTCCTCCTCTGCCTCATCGTGTAACTTATATCCAGGAAAAGGTGCACTGTACAGTCCTCATATGCGAGTGGAGCGTTGCGCCTTGCCAGGGCCAGGATGTGATCTCTCTCCCCAATGCCTGTTGTAACCACTAAGAGAGTGCGTGGTGGATCATCGGCCTCCTGCCTCCCTCGTGGCATGATACGGTAAACCTTTTGGATTTGGAAGGTCTGATCTCCCTCCGGGAAAAGTGTCTCTGCCAGTCACTCTTTTATAAACATCTTAGGGTGATCCCCTCGGCTCCTTCAGGTAGGCCTAAGACCCTCACATTGGCTGCTCTAATTTGATTTTCCATAGTTTCCAGGCTGGTTCTGAAATGTTGAGCCTCCTTAACCACCATCACAGATGAACTGGTTGAAGCAGCGACCTGTTCCCTGATGTCCACCATCTCCACTTTTAGGCAATCTATGGTGGTTTCCACTACAGTCACACGACTAGTGAAAACGTCCATTTTTTTTATGTAGATCGGACACCGCAGCGATGAGTCGCTGCATTTTTAATCCAAGGGATTGCATTGTTTCAGTACCTTCTCCTTGTACTGGGCCTGGAATGGCGGAATCTGAACAGCTTGGCAGTGGGCCGGTAGCCTCTTGCTGCCCCTTAGTGTCGCCCGTCGCTCACCGATCTTGGCGAGGATTTCCTATCATGTGCTATCAGGAAAATACTGCTGATCTGCAAGCTTTAAGATCGTAAGTTTAATCGAAAAATACACTTAATGCCTTTTTAGCAGATATACAGCGGAGCTGTGAGAAGATGCGTCTGCTCTGCTCGGGGCTCCACAGTACCCCACCGCCTGTGACTTCTTGTCCCTGGGACGAGGCATGACTGGACAAAAAAATAAATCAAAACAAGTACTTGGCGTCACTTAGAAAAAAGAATGATCTTACCGGGATCGAAGAAGTGGCGCCGAGCAGGCAAAACAGAAACTGAGACTACCACACCAACCAACGGACTAGGCTGCAAAACACAGTTGCTTGAAGAATCTCCACGAGGTCCTCACTCTACAGCGGGAGAAGAAGAACTGGGACCAGGGCGGAGTCAACAGCAGTTAACTGCCAACCAGCGAGCACCACGTAGTACATCGGCCTCAAGGGCGGCGCCGCCCCTGCATCCACTCTGTCTGGGGAAAAAAATAAAAAAAAAAACAGTCTCCGGCGGGGTCCTAGCCTCTGGCAACATACCCACTAGTGATGACTGGTTAAGATTGACACAGATAAGATCATAATTTAATGCCCTAATTCCCAGGGTAGAAGAAGAATAGATCTTTTTCCCATACTGGTCGAGAACCTTAGACTCTTTGTCGGGAGGAGAAGCACTGAGGTGTTTCAGTTTTGCAGACCTACCATGGGCCGCGCTGATGACCACCGGGTCAGCCTTCGGGTGGAGGCTAAGGTGGTCCTTGCCCTCTGGGGTCTGGTAAAGTCTGTCTGCCTTCCTGGCCACCAGAGCCAAGGAGGACGGTTGCTTCCAAATTGTTATGACCAAATCCTCATGTGGCTCTATC
Organism: Neoceratodus forsteri; assembly: GCA_016271365.2. NCBI lineage: Eukaryota > Metazoa > Chordata > Ceratodontiformes > Ceratodontidae > Neoceratodus > Neoceratodus forsteri. The sequence goes on from CM057457.1 coordinate 245,647,519, forward strand.
CAGGGCAGAATGAGGGTTGGGTAAGTATCTGCCAAATCCAGATGTGCAGCCAATCTCTGTCTCTGCAGATCCTGGGCTACCATACGCCAGTCGTATGTTGCTTGGATCTTCTTGAGGAGCTCCAGAAAGGAAGGGTCCTCAGGTGGGGATTTAGGAGACTCTTTCAGATCATGGTCTTCCAGCGTAGGGGACTCAAAGTCAGAGCCAGAGGGAACCGAATCACTGTCTGAATCCGACAACTGGCCTTCGTCAGGTGAGCTGATCGTAGGAGGCACAATATCCATCGGCCTTGAGAAGTCAGATGGCCGGGAAATGTCCAGAGGCCGCAGATTAGGCGGCAATGGCTCCATTCTTCTGTCCGATGTTGGGATCCAAGGGCCCAACGGCAGAAGTGGCGATGGAGGAAGAGGCCTAGGAGCCATCGGCAGCTGAGGTTTCTCGAGCTCCGATGTGAGCTGCGACTTAGCTTCTGTCCACCAAGATTTAAGGACCACCTGCAAATCCACTTGCGGTTGTGGGGTAGTGGGTTATGAAATCCGTAGCTTGGGTACCGTGGTAAGGATAATTAGATCTAACGGAGGATAACCCATCGAAATCTGGTGTCAGGTAGGGATGCAGATCAGGCACCCGACATGGGTAGTGCTAGACATTGATAACCCCGCGTCGGGAACCCAAAGGCGTTGCCAGACAATCCTGGCAGAGGACCCGATGGAGGGGCCCGGCGTTGGTCCTGATGGTGGGATTGAAGGGTCTGGAACACGTCCTGACGAGGGTGCAGAAGGCCCCGGCCAGGGATCTGGAAGCAGGGTAGGAAACCTCGAGGGTCCTGACGGTCCAGGCATCGGGCCTGACGGCAGTCCCTGAGGAACCGACAGACCTGAGGGAGTCGGAGGGACCTTCGTCTGGTCCAATGGCGTCTCGGGCGTTTGAGGCTCCAGTGTAGGGGGTGGCAAGGCCCCTGATGGCAGATGACCTCTGCCCTCTGGTTCCCCTGTGAGGGGGGGGGAGCTGGAGGTACCGTCTCAATCGGCGCTAAAGGAGAAGCCAGAGTAATCTCCTTCGTCAGCTGTATATTCGACATCAGTTGGTCCATCACCTCATCAGGCCTGTTATCAAGGCCTAACAGAGGATCCAGGGCTGTGTGAACATCAGAGGAGCCAGCAGACGACTTAGCAGCCATATCCGTGCGAGACCCAGAGGAGTCGGAACTCCACCTACCAGTCCCACTCATACCACTAGGCCTCTGAATCTTTGAGGCCTTAGAGGAGGTGGGTGCCTCCTTATTCCCAAAGGCTCCCGTTGGGCCCAACCCAGGGCCAGATAGGGGGGGCTGATGGCCATTTGGTACCCACCGACGTGGTCATCGAAAATGGATCCCCCGGAGGGGAAGTTACCTTCAGGGCCACGACTCTGGCCGGAGGCAGTGGGCTTGATGGGGACCCATGTCTCTCCTTGTCCTTTTTCTTCTTGTGATGGCCCTCAAGAGAGGAAGATGAGTGCCTGAGTTTCTTCAGCTCCTTTTCCATATTAGTCATCTTTTGTTTCAAAAGATGAGCTTCCAGGGACTGCTGACGGCGTTTACGTGTGGCTGGATTAAATTTCTGGCAGTGCTCACACCCCTCAATCTTATGGCCTGGGACCAGGCAAAGAAGACAGAAGGAATGGCCGTCCTTGTGAGGGAGCCGAGTTCCACAGGAGTCACACTTGTTCTTATGCGATTCTGAAGGTGTCAGAGATGACATGCATGAGCGACAATATAACACTTTATTAACAAGCAATCAATAAGAAAAGGAAAATTACGTACCTACCGTAATTCTTGATCTTCTCTTGTATCTTCACCATTCATTACTTCCTGGGTGTAAGCCGGAGGCGCGCACCCGTCACGGGAGCTTTTTTTTTTTTTTTTTAAAGCGTCAACGGCCCCACCTCGAGCGACGCCATGCCATGCGGCGAGGGCCGCTAGTAGCGATCGACTCTCCTCCAACTCAGTTCTGTGAGCCGGAGAGGCAAAAGTGAGTAGAAAATATAGATAGCGAGGCAAGATAGCCGAGGATAGCAAAGCAAGGAAGAATGAACTGAAAAGGAATAAGCCGATGGAGGAAGGACAGAGGAGATAAGAACATCCCTAGCCTAGGGAGTGCAGGGCCTCTTACCTGGGCGACTCTAGGAGGAGAGATGAGTAAGGAAATGAGAAAATAGAAGAAGAAGAAGAAAGAGAAGAGAGATGGGATGTTGAAGGGACCAGAAGGCCCAACGAGCATAGTTAGCTTGTAGCTGAAGGCTCGATAAAGGGAAGCAAGAACTCGGAGATAGAGCTAAAGAGAAGGTTCACCAACCCGCTAGACAGACTCAGGAGGGCATAGTCCTCATCTTCAACATGCCATTGTTTTTGACACCCACCTCGGCTCCTGGCCGCGGAGGGCCTTTAACTGGAGGACAGCCGAGGAGGGAAGAATAAAACCCCAGCAGCATGAGAGCGCTGCTCAGGGGTTTAGAAATGGAAAATGTAAGCCTTTCAGGAGTTTCAAGATAGAAATGGGACTCAGACTGACTGGCTAAGGCTGGCCAAGGCTTAGGCTGGCTAAGATTGGATATGGTCAGCAGAGCTCTACTGTAAAAATTGTCCAGGAGGACACTTAAAGGGAGAAACCACTAGCAAAACAGCGAGAAGGATAGCCTACCTTCTCATTTGCCTTCTTGTTTGATTTCTCCATTTTTTTTTTTTTTTTTTACAGATAAAAAAATTTTTTTTTTTTTTTTAACTAGATGCATGACCCAGATACCAAGATGCCTATAGCACGGGAGAGTTCCCTCAGCATTTTTTTTTAAAAGAGAAAGGAACAAACGCATTCTGCCTCTGCTCTGCAAGGTAAGAATAGAGGGGAATCAGATTTCAGGGCAACTATCTGAACACGGGATTGCAGGATCAAAACTGAATAGCCTGAGCCAGGCCAAAACCCCAGAGGTATCTTGCCATAAGAATAGCAAGAGATAGTTGTGCAGTCTGATCGCCAATGCAATCCACGAGATGGCCCATGAATCTTAGAGTAAGTAATTTTTCTGGATTTTAGAACCCCCCCCCCCAAAGAAAGATCTTTTTTTTTTTTTGGAAAATTTAAGGAATTTTCCCTATATTTTATATAAATGCAGAGAGAGGAAGGAGACGGGAGGTGGAGAAACCACAGGAAGAGGCACTGAGGGGATGGTGGGCGGGTGTAAGTAATGAATGGTGAAGATACAAGAGAAGATCAAGAATTACGGTAGGTACGTAATTTTCCTATCTTCCCTTGTCAATCTTCACCATTCATTACTTCCTGGGTGAGTATTAAGCTCCTCTTCCCTGGAGGGGAAGAGGCCATACCCTGAGGAACAGACCCCCAGCCTTCTGCTGGTGAGAAACAGAAGGAGAAGACCCTGGCTTATTCAGAAAGCCTAAGAGGGAGAAGAGCTAGAGGTGCTCTCCGAGGACGAGGAGACGGAGGGAGCCCCTGTAAAAGTCTCCTAGCTCTGGAAGAGAAAAGACGGGTCCCCGGAAGGCGGAGCGAATCACCCCTCGCGGGCCAGGGGTGACAACTGGAAAGAGTGAAGCATGCCCGTCCGCCTGATGCAGATCGCTGTCCCAGCCTGAAGCCACCTCATTGGCGCCATAAGATGCCCTTGGCGTGTCTTGCCAGCTCCAGGCCTACGGAGGGCAACGGCTTGTCTGGTTTGCTCCATATCAGGCATAGATGCCAGCAGCTGGGACATCATCGACCACAGATGCCGTTGTAGGCAGCGTGGTGAGCCTGATGTGATGCAATACATGCACTCGCACGAGAAGAAGAGAACATTTTCGCCTCAACGGCCTAACTGGAGAGAGTCCGAATCTGTGGGCTGGTCGTAGCCAGGCAACGCCTCCAGAAGGAGTATCCAGATATACCAAACCTGAGGACGGTTGGGAAGGGAACCTAGAGACTCAGAGGGGCACAATACCTACGCTGGCAGTCCGGGTTGGGGAAGAAGCTGCAGGGGACTGCCATGACCGGATAGACGCCTCCTGGAAGGGATAGGCCAGATGGTACCACCAGATGTTGGGCACTGAATTCACCAAGGAATTCATGCCTCCTGCTCGGTATTGTCTCTTCGAACGTAGGAAACTGGAGATCCCTCACCATCCTCGAGAGGAAACGCTGATATTCTGTGAAATCAGCATCGGAGGACAGATGAGCAGGTTCCTCTCCTCGGAGGAGGGAGACGAGGATGATGGGGAACTGGAATGCCCAGAGGATTCCTGCGGTGGTGGGAGAGTCGAAGACCCGCTCATGCATGTACCTAACGATGAGGGGAAGGCCGCGAGAACCTCTGAACTGCTCCCAGGATAACGGACCCGTGAGGGGCCGACACGCCTGGGAGTGGGGGTGGTGAAGGCAGAGAGATGGGAGAGGGCACCTCCGCTGGAGGCAACTGTTTCTGGAGGGCTCTGAATCCGGGAAAGGAGCCCTGGAAAGAGGGATCCTCGGATATCAGACCAGGCCGCAGAACGGAACTCTGGGGAAGCGGAGCCTGGAAGAGCCCTGGGAGAATCCTCCCGTGACGACGCCTGACTGCATGGATCCAGAAGGGCAGTCCGCACAAACGCCGGGCCAAGGACACCCTAGAACCCTGAGGGAGGGGCGAGGCTTTGCATCTGCCCTGGCCACCCCCTGAGGTGGCCAAGGAAGACCGAGCAGCAGACCCTGCCCTCGACCTCGGACTCGAGGGCCCTCCTCCCCACCACAGCGCCCCTGTCCCTAGAGAGAGTGACAGCACCCCGTAAGGTAGCTGTCACCGGGCCTCCAGAGAGGGGAGCCTCCCCCTGCGTCACCCCCACGCCTGCCCCCCGGGGCTCCCGGCCACCCCCAGCCGGGGAACCCTCAGGAGGCGACGAAAGGGGGGACAGAGGGAGGGGCCCGCTGCGCCGCCTGGCACTTCTAGCCACCGGGGACCCAGACTCCGAAGAGTGGGGGTGCCAGGATGGGTCCACGTCTGAATCATCGCCCTCCGAGGAGGACGAGACCAGCAGGACCTCAATGCTGGCCACCCCAGGGGTCCCCGAGGCTACGGGGCCGCGAACGGCCCCGGTACCAAGGGAGGTGCCGCTCGCCTCCCTCACGCCGGTAGCAGCCAGGCCTAGCTCCACACCCCCAACGGTGCTGGCAAGGCCGGCACCGCCTGGAGGAAGGACCAGGCCCACGGCGCCGGGCGCAGTCGGAAGGCGAGGCGGCACCGCCGACGGCGCCGCCTTGTCCATCGACGCCGCGAACGGCGCCAAGGCCCAAAGCGGCACCGCCAACGGCGCCGCCCGATCACCGCGCTAACGCACCGCGATCCGAAAACAGCGCCGAAGGCGGCGCTGAGGGTCCACCCAGCTAGGCCCAAAAGACGAGGGCCCGCCACGGGGAGCCTGCACTCAAGAGGTGACTGCCGAGGCGGGTGTCGGGCGCCATGCCCCGGGAGGGACTACGACGCCCCGACACCGCAGAAGGGCCTCCTCGGCAAGAAAAGACGAGGAGACCTCCTCCTCAGATCAGAGTAGGCCCGGAGGGGACCCGGGAAGGGCCTAGAGACCTTACCTGAGAATCCCTTTTGAGCGACGCCGTCTCCTCAGGTCGGCGGGCTTTGCCGAGCTTGAACGCTGACTTTGAGGACACAGCGGTCCATGGAGAAACAGGCGTCGCACGAATCCATGTCATGGTTGGGTCCCAGGCAACGAAGACAAACGTCATGCCGGTCCGAGACGGAGAAATGCCGGCCACAGTAACACCGACGCATAGGGGCGCGGCCCGTCTTCGAAACACGTTTAGCTCCGGACCCGGACATAACGCGAAATCAACAAGAAAAAACAGTAGGAAAACACACCCGGCGCCGCTTTAGAAAGAAAAAAGAACGGTCTTACCGATCGGCGTCGAGTGTGCGGAAAAGAGGAGTCGCTGACGCAGTGGACAATGGACGCTCCGAAAACAGGTGCTGCCTCGACGGCGGGAGAAACAGAACTGAGTTGGAGGAGGAGTCGGTCGCTACTAACGGCCGCCCCTCGCGCATGATGACGCCTCTCGAGGGCGGGGCCGTTAGGCAACTTTAAAAAAAAAAAGGTTTCGGATCGGGTGCGGCCCGGCTTACACCCAGGAAGTAATGAATGGTGAAGATTGACAAGGGAAGATCAGTAATTTAAATGCTAAGTTTAAGTGATACTCATCCAAAGATGGGGTAGACAATAGCAATGATCTTCCATGAGAGCCAATGTGCGCAGGTAGACAGTGGGAAAGAACTGGAGGGTGGGCGTGGGGACCGCTCCCTTTATAGTGCCACGCTGACGTCGGTCACGTGACATCGGGGGGGGGGATGCGGTCCCCCATCAGACACTGCTAGCTAGAAGTTTTCTGTGTAGTCCTGGCACCTGGCAGCTTAGTCCTATATGTGAATACCTACTGCAAGAGCCCTCTCAAATTAAAGAGCTATTCTAGCTGCTACCCTAGCAGTGGCCACTACCCTGTGACAAACAGAGCAGGATTTGCAATATTGTGCCGCCTGTTTATACACACCAGGCCAATAGTATTGGGTCAGCAATTTTTCCAGTGTTCCTCAACACTTTTAGGTGACCTCTACCAGGGTCAAAATGTGCCAGTTGTATAACCGCATGTGGTATGAATCTGGCATAATCAACTGTTTCTCCCTTATTTTGGTCTGGTAGTTAAGATGCCCCCTATACATAATTCCCTTTTCTATGGCATATATAGGTTTATAATAATCTACTTCCCCTTTACAGACAGGAACATTATCAACTGTTTGGGCACAGGCATACAGTTTCCTGATCTTCATATCATTATCTAGCCCCACATCGGGAACGTGGGATAAATCCCAATACTGACACAGTAGTGCATCAAGAGGGGGGTGCTGCACTCCTAAGGTGCCGTCTTGTGGATGAGACGTTAAACAGAGGTCGCGTCTGCCTGTTCTGGTGGTTGTTCCGGTGGACGTTAAAGATCCCATGGCACTTCGATAAGAGTAGGGAAATTTCCCCAGTGTCCTGGCCAAATTCCCCCCATTCACTAAAATACCACCAACTGCTTCTGGTTCTGTAAATTGGTCTACATCTGTACACATATTCCCCTTCCCTTGCCCCCGGGCTGCACCTAGAATCAAGCCACGGCTTAGTTTGCCTCTCCCGGTCACAAACTTTCAAATAAAATAAACCAATTTTGCATCTTACCCAAGTCCACCTCATCACGGGGAATCACCCCATGAAACAATGATTTAATCCCTTCTGGTCTTAAGTAGACCTCTTCAATGCTGCCTCCTGTAGAGCTTCTGTGCCCCCTTCTGGACACCTGGACCCAAGTCCTGAAAAAGTACACATGGCAGGATCTGTTCCTCTTTTCCTCTCTGTTTCAACTCTTTTAGCTCAGGCAGTATTACCTCAATTTTCTCATGCTCTTTTTGCTCAGGTAACAGTACCTCTGCTCTCTCTAGCTCTGCTAGCTCAGGCAATAGCAACTCCACTTTCTCATGTTCCTCCAACTGAAAGTGCGCAGCACCTATACTCTAACTCTTCTCGACCTCCAACACATTGTTCTCTGCCTTTAAGCAAAGCCGCTCTGCCTCTAGCCACCTTCAGATCAGCCACGTCATCAAGGCCTCTATCATCTGGAACACCACGGTCAGGCCATCTGTATGTTTCACTGGACACTTATCACTGGTATTGGCAGATTACAGCAGGCTTGTCAACATAGCCTAAAACTGCTCCACAGAGGTCCCATCAGGCTTTAACTTGGACAGAAGTACTGACTCTAGTCCAGGAAATAATGGCACACCCAGTTTTTTCTGCCAATGCCCTGGTCAGGACAGGTGATCTATAAACCAACACATTTGCCCTGCTGCTGTGGTTCTTCCTGTGGCATCTGCCTGGATATCAAGGCAATATCCCCTGATAACGTCTCTCTCCCAGCCTTGACGCACCAGTATCCCACTGATAACACCAAATGTGAAGATAAGTGGGTAGACAGATGGAAGAAACACAGGTAAATGGTGTAGAATGCACTTTGTAGCATTTATTTTTTAAAATTAAAAAAATAAAATTAACATACAGAAAGGAAATAGGTGATTAGTCCTTCAGTTCTGCAAAAACAGTGCACAATTCCCTCAGTGCACAACTTCCAGGCTTAGTCCCAGCCAAACAGATTCCTAGCTCATGAAACATTGCATGTACTATAAGATGCTTCCTCCACGACAGTCAGCTCTCCACTGACTAACTCATCTGTTTTGCATCTCAGGAGGTAGGCTTTTATACCTGCCTATTGATTATGTCAGCACCCTGTGACCTGTCTGACTCACAATTCTCTAAGTAAACACAGGCAGGCTGACTCATCTTAAATAAACACAATTCTCTAAGTAAACACAGGCAGGCTGGCTCATCCTAAATAAACACAGACAGGCCGATTCATCTGACATGAGATCATGATATTTCTTTGGAAAATAGGGTATAGCATGTTTACACACCTGTGTGTCACCTAGGAAAGAATGTTTTGTTTTTGGCTTCTTGCAAACTCAAAGCAGTTTACACAGAATAAAACACAGAGTGCAAGGCTCTGTGTTTCAATTATTTCTCATTACTTACATTCCCTCTGTGTCTGCCAGCAGTATAGCACATGAGAAGGCAAGGAACTTACTGCCTCTTGATTTACTTATATGTTCCTTATAAAGTACTTGCGAGAGGGGAAGACTACAAGACTGAAAGTGGTCAGATTTCAGCCTGTAGCTAGAACAATAAACTCACAAGAACAGAACAGTGAAAAAGAAAATGCAGTACAATTCAGACAGGGGCTCTGACCCTGTCACAAACTTGCCCGGATGTGGGGGCTGGAGAAGGAGGTGCACCAGGAGGGAATCGAGCCCTCTAAGAGAGGGCCAGAGACTGCCAGCTAGCTCCGGAGGAAAAAGGGCTTACAGAAAAAAAAAAAGAATGTCTTCTAAATGTAGGCTGAACTATATACCACCAGTGAAAAGACTCACTAAGCAAGTGTGACTTGGAGGTGTGCTATGCCGACCACCGTCTACGCCAAACCAATGTAAGGGCCATTATAGCTGCAGCACAGCCACTTGTTCATGCACGAAGGAGCGTGACCATGGAGTCCCCCAAAAAAGATGCCACATGTACTAAGGCAGGATGTCACTAACTAGAGAATCCGCAGAACCTCATCAGCTGTTACAGTTGATCATTCATACACTACTAATGCGATCAATGCTGAAGCTGACACCACTCGCAAACTGAAGCCTGATGCAGAATATGTCCATTTGCAAGCTGCTTCAAGACGCATATTAAGGTTTGAGAGCACTGCCATGCCTTTTACTAGACTAACTGGATATTTATTTAACCACAGAGTAGATGGCTGCTTCCAAGACCAGAGAAGCCTCCCATTTCTTTTAACCAACACATCAAGTAACAGATAGCATTTTGCCTGTGCCTTGGAGAACTGCATTTTTTGGTCAGCATTATCTCATTCATCTTTTAACTATATGTGCCTAATGTTCAAATTTAGGGAAACACTTGGGAGCACTCTTTGCAGAGTACAAGACTGGATTAACATTCAGCATTGCATCAGACTGTGTCTCAGGTAGACGCAGAATCTTAGAAGTCTACCCCACAAGGAAAGAAATATGGTTTTTGGTTAAAAGAGATAGGATAAAGGAAGAAATTAATTTCCTCTATCCATTCACCATTCTCTTCATCCCTCCCGGAATCTAGAGGGTCAGTAGGGTTCGTATCACCTTGGGAGCCTTTCGAGTTCTCTGGCTGAGGGATGCTATGCTGCCTTGTCCAAACAAGTCTGAGAATGCGTTTGTACATCTGAAAGAACATCTTTTCCACCCAAATTTTGTGACGGATGTCCCAATACATCTGGATATGCTTGGAATTCTCTGCTGAGAGTTACTTTAGTACAAATAAATTAAAAAGGTTTTGAAGAAAGTCTTCAAGCAGCACAGCACTTGCAATGCTGCCATCCCTAAAACCAATACACTTCAGACTGAACATTCTCAGCAAGTGACAAAGAATGGAGTGGAGCTAACCACTCCATGATGATATCACAACTCTGTAGTGTGTAGGCCCCTAGTAAGTAAACATGTATTATCCAGTAATGAATGACACAGAAAGGGAAGGCTATGGAGCACCCGTGTGGACACTTTCCTTCCAGGGGAGAGTGTGTCAGAGCTCACTCTAAGAATGGTTCCTGGTGGGTAGTTAAGCAATATACCATGGCAGGGTGTGGGTGATGGCAGGATTTACTCATGCCTGGTGTGGTTTTCTCACGACGTGCAGCTGAGTGAGGAAACCACACCAGAAGTGGGTAAATCTTGCCATCACCCTCACCAGGTCGTGGTATACTGACATTCTATAATACAGAAAAGAAGTTTTAATTTTTTTTGAGTTTCTCAGGTTCCGTTACCCGCTTGGGGGGGGGGGGGATGGTGGCTGGTGGCTTTGAAGTTGGTGCCCTGATTGGCTGGCACCTGTACCGTGGAGTGATAGCAGGATTTACAACATTGTAAATCCTGCAGCCAGCCAATCATGATTAAGGATTTTAGATACCCATTGTATAATTTGTTACAGTTCACATGACGTGGGTGACCACACATTACGCAAGTTCCTGTAACCCACCCCGGAATGCAGTAGCATATGCCAGGAAAGAGGCACAGGGCAACATAGAAGAGTAACAAATGGCCTGTCCAGTGCATCAGATGATGGCCACCTCTGGTCCCCACCCATGACACCAGGCTCCTTTCTGCTTTGGCTTCATCCCTGGCCTACCCTCCCAAGAATCAAAGGCGCACTGGAGGGAGACCAATGGGATAAGCAGGAAATCTCAGGAAGGCTGCATCATACTAGGAATCTTTTGAGGTGGATGACCAGACACAGGAGGCAAGTCTGATGGCGGAATGGAGGCAAGTCTGATGGCAGACTGGGGACAATCAGGAGTTCTGAAGGAGTGGGGTGCTGAGGGGCCCCTGTGAGCAAACAGATTGCCTGAGGTTTCTTCTGCCCAACTCTGGCAGCTTCCCAGGCTGAAGTTAAAACTCCTATAATAATTTTCAAACAAGTAGAGGAGAGATACCTGTTGTCCTGGCCAAAATTCTCTCTTCCTTTTTTAATTTTTTATTTTATCATTCGGTTTATCCCCATCACCAGATCTGCCCACCTCTGCCCAGGTGCCTCCCAGCCCTGGTACTTTCCTCTAAGCCTCATGGGGTCCACAGTTCAACTCCTGCACTGTGGTGGATTTTGTGAGTGTCTTGTGACATCAGAATCATTTCCACGGCAAGAGGTTGTGACATCATAAGCAGATTATGACATCATAACAGAAATAAGAAACACCAACATAAATTCGAAAAGAAAATCTTGTTTTAATAAAAATGTCAGTACTTTAAAATGAAGGCTTTGAAATTCATATTTGAGAAGAATTATATGTAGCAAGTTCTGCTGATGCCAACTGTGGATTTTGTTTCCTGAAAGCCAGAAAATTTCTCTAATGGCTGCTGTATGCACATCATATACAGTCCTTGCACTAACCATATCTAACTCATTCCTTTGTAAAGTGTTTTGGGATACAAAGAACCATAGGCAGTGTCAGCAGAAAAAGATCACTGGTCCATCCAGTCGGCCCAGTTTTATCCTACCCTACTCCGTGACCGCTTTTCTAGATGGGGTTTTTGACTGCATGTTACTCTCCACCTTACTGCTACCCTCCTGAGTAACTAATAAGTCCTTTACTCTGTCCCATCTGTGCTTAATCCCATTAAGTATTTTTACGCCAAACACCTCGGACAGACATAATGTGTCTGAAAAGTTAGAGGCCCAGTATAAAATGAAATTGTTTTATTTCTTTATGTAGAAATTGGTAACTGGGAAGGGCACACTGTGCCGAAACTTGTTTCCAGGTGCAGCCCGGTGGAAAGGGAAATGGAAGCACAGAATGATAAATCTACATGAAGTCACAAAATGTGGTTACAAATCCAACTTACAAAGTGCAATAGCAGACTGCAGAACAATCACGAAAACACCACCATGACAAATTGATGGTCCATGACATTATACATGGACCTGTAGGTAAGTGCACGAGAGTTATATATAGTACACAGTGCCTGATGGAGAATGTGACAGTGTTTTAAACAGACAGATTAAACAGGTAGAATCAGTTCACTGGAACAGCCCAAACATGAAGGAGAGGGGGCATTTGCAGGAGGGGAGTTCTGGAGTGGGGAAGGAGGGCTCAATGGAGACTTGGCAGGGGCAGGAGGGAGCAGGGAGATACATTAGCTGTCATCCAAAGGATGGGAGTGAGGGGGGAAGAGGCAAAGAGAGAAGGGATGACAGAAGACAAAGTGCCTAGCAGAGAAGTGAGGGTTGTAGAGGGAGAAGGTACTGGGATCCCTGGAGCAGAGCAAGTAGGAGAAAGAGGGGATGAGAAAGAGGAGGGAGGGAGGAGAGGTAAGGGTAGGGACCCAAACCAGTATTTTGAAATGAAGGAGGCAAAGTGGGCCTGCTGAAGTGAAGGTAATGGGAGGACTAATACGGAAGAGTAGAGGTAGCAACGATGAGTACAAGGGGGTGGGTTGGTAGCAAAGTGGCAGAAAGCACTGCGGACAGTATCCAGTCTGGTGAGGGAAGAGGAAGGGACAGTGCCATGGACCACATCCGCCTAGTCGAAGACCAGGAGAACCCTTCTGGTGACCAGCTCCCAGTGGACCTGGGGGGGGAGGCAGTCTCCTTACTCCAATACAAGGCACCGAACTTGGGATGGAGCTTGGTGTGGATGGAATCAATGTGAGCAGAGAAGTACAGCTTGCTATTGAGCCACAAACTGAGGTACTTGAAGGTGGGGACTACTTCAAGAGGGGTGCCATCCAGCGTGGAGAAGATAGATAAGGGTGACAGCCCAGCCAGTTTCTGGCTGGTGCCATAGGTCACAGACACTGTTTTCATAGTGTTGATTCTATTCTATTCCATCAGACAGCCAGTTAGTTACCACCCCCTCACTTCAGTAAGCTACCACCCAGCCACAGCTTACATACCAAATGCCTTGCTGGAGTTACCCTCCACCAAAGCTAATGAGCTGTGAACCTTAAATGTAATAATATTTTACAATGAAGCACAATAAAAGACTGAACAAGTAATGTCCATTTTACTCTCAAATGTTGAGCACATACAGGCAGAAGACAGACCACTACAGGAGGTGCAGGAGAGCATGTCCCCTAATATTCCCACTTTGCATTCCTGCATTAACACAATAACTCTATCAATGAACAACATGGCTAAAAATAAAAAGAGGAAAAAAATGAAGTCAGTTTTCCTAACAGCAGAACCATACTCTTACCCCAGCGATGCTGTTGTTGTCTAGGAGGTTGCTGCAGCACTGCAGGTAGCCCAGGGAACTCTGGGATCACCCTTTCTGGCAGGGAAGGGGCATTTTGGATCAGTGGTTCTCGGTTCTCTGCCTCCTGTTCTCTCCCTCCTGTCTCGAGACCATCAGACACAGATGTCAATGTCTCCCCTCGCCCCCACGTGTGTGCCACCAAAGGAAGTACCTGGGGCCTCAGGTGAGCCAACAGTTCCTCAGCCTCTTTTTCCCCATCTCTGTCCTGATGCCGTGCTGTCAATTTGTCGGCTCTGTTCTCTGCTGGTAAGCTGAAGAAACCTTTTGACACTACCGTCGACTCTATCACCTTTGGCTCTGCACTCTGAACACACAGTGTGGCATTAGGTGTCAGCCCCAGAACCCTTAATGTGCACTTCTGGTCGTCCTCTGTGAAGACCTTCTTTGGGAAACTCTGGATGAGGCTAAAGTCCTGAAGCTCAGGGCAGCGCATGGCCACATGCTCCTTCACAGCCTGCAAGGAATCTTCAGCTGAAAAACGCTCACGGAAGGAGTTTCCAGATGGCAACCTGAACTGTTAAATAAAAGAGAAAAACAGTAAATGTAATGATGCAGCACCCTACATCACTGGAAACCATAAACAGTGTCATGTACTGATAAAGTACAGTTACGTAAGAACTTACCGTAACAGTAGATCTTCGTGAACAGCTCTTGCAGCAGGTTACACCATTAGGACTGAAGCCGGCAGGCGCCAGGACCCCGGAGATCTTTTCTAGCTAGCTATCTTCAGCAGGGACCGCCCCCGACGCCGGTCCCGCCTCCGACGTCAGGCGTGGTACAAAAGGGGGCGGTCCCGCCAGAATCCCCAGTTCTCCCGCCGGAGACTCCCGGCCAGAGGTTGCAATAGAGGGGGAGACCGAGGATCCACCGTCAGAAGGCAAAAAGGGGTACGAAAACCCCAGGATGAAAAAAGGCATTCACTTTACAGGTGAATATCCGACTCCTGCGCTCGCCCAGCCATGCGGAAGGAAATAACCTCCTGCTCTCTGGACATTCAGACTGGCTGGCTGAATATTCACCTTCACTCCTCTCTCATTCATCATTCATTTTTTTTTTTTTTTTTTTAAGAGGAGCAACAGCGAGTGAAAGACTTCCTCCAAGGGGGACACGGTGGGCGGGAAGGTACCTGCTGCAAGAGCTGTTCTCGAAGATCTACTGTTACGGTAAGTTCTTACGTAACTGTACTATCTTACTTCGAGATACAGCTCTTGCAGCAGGTTACACCATTAGGACTGATTCCCAAGCAATAAAGCTTGTCCCCTTCACACCGGGAGGAGGAAAAAGAAGAAACTGAGGAGGACCAATCCGGCCCCGATTCAGGACAGGAGTCCCTGCAGCACGGCCTGGCGGAAACCAGCCCTTCGCCTAGAGGCGATATCCAGACTGTAATGCCTGATAAAGGTATGCACAGAGCTCCAAGTGGTCGCAGCGCAAATAGCTGAGGTTGAGACATTCTTGAGAGCTGCAAAAGAAGTGGCTAAGTCCCTAGTGGAATGGCCCCGGATGGAACCCGGGAGGTGCTTTTGTTTGGATTGGTAGCAATGAGAGATGCATTGCACAAGCCAGCGGGATAAGGATTGCTTAGACACTGGCCGACCTCTCATTCTCTGTGCGAAGGACACGAAAAGTTGCTCAGAAGCCCGAAAGGACTTGGTTCTATTGAGGTAATACCTCAGGCTGCGGTGAACATCTAAAGTATGGAGCAAAGCCTCTCCTCTATTGGAGTAGTTCGGGAAGTAGACCGGAAGGTCGATATCCTGATTTAAGGTCAGAGCTGAGACCACCTTAGGCAAAACTTAGGATTCGCTCTCAGAGACACTCTGTCTCGGTGAAAACCAAATAATGCTCCTTACACATCAGGGCATGAAGCTCAGAAATCCTTCTGGCTGAAGTAACTGCAACTAAAAACAACGTCTTCCAAGAAAACGTAGCTCGCAATCCGCTGCTGGTTCAAAGGAGGAGCTGAGTTGCTCCAAAACAAAAAGAAGATCCCATGGAGGAACCGGATCTTTAATAGGAGGCCTAAGGTGCAGCACCCCTCTCAGGAACTCCCGAGAGGTGTCCAGTTGAGCAATGGTGCGCTGGCCCACCGGCTGGTGATAGGCCGAAATAGCACAAAGGTGTACCTTAATAGAGGAGTAGGCTAACCCCGAATGAAAAAGGGAGAGGAGGTAGTCCAAGACTGCCCCCACAGGGCAACCTAAAGGAGAAAGGTCACGAGCCCGTGACCATAGACAGAATCGCGCCATTTCATGGCGTGAGTAGCATGAGTAGTCATTTCTGGCCGCTAGAGAGTACCTCTACTTCAGACCCCATGTTGTATGATGGCTACGCTCTGGAGCAGGCGGCAGTGTCAAAGGCCGCAGATCCGGATGCAATAACGAACCTTGCTCCTGAGACAGAAGGTGAGAACTGCGCGGTAGTGGGAGCGGGGGTTCCCTGGACAGCTGCGCCAGCAATGGGAACCAGATTTGTCTGGGCCATAATGGGGCCACCAGAATCAAACACGCACGCTCCCTGCGCAGTTTGAGCAGAACTCTCTGGATCAACGGGAAAGGAGGGAAAGCGTAGAGGAATCTGTTCTCCCAGGAGAGGGACAACGCGTCTCGCCAGAAAACTCCAGGCCCTGGATCTAGCGAGCAAAAATTGGGCAGTTTTGCGTTGGATGGGGATGCGAATAAATCTAACTCTGGAGTTCCCCATCGAAGGAACAGATCCTCTGCTACCTCCTGAAGAAGTTCCCACTCGTGGACTCTGGCCTGGGAGCGACTGAGACCGTCCGCGATCGTGCTGTCCACGCCGGGAACATGTACCGCGACTAAGCTTGCGCCGTGTCCGATTACCCAATCCCACACTCTCATGGCCTCCCTGCAAAGGGGGTAAGAGTGTGCGCCTCCTTGCTTGTTGAGGTAGTACATCACCGCCGTGTTGTCCATCTGAAGCAGGATGGTACACGGTGGGATCATGGACTGGAAAGCCTGGAGAGCATAGAGCACCGCTCTCATCTCCAGAACATTGATGTGAAGATGAGCTTCCAGTGGACTCCACACACCCTGAGACCTCACCCCATCCAGGTGAGCCCCACCCGAGACCTGAAGCGCCTGTGGTGAGGGTTATCTCCGGGACGGCGCCAAAGGAGGGACACCTTGGAGAGCAACCCGGGCTAATCCACCATTGCCAGTCCTGAACCACTGCTTCGTGATTCTGACTGGATGCTGCAGATGGTCTTGCTTCTGGTCCCACTGCGCCTTGAGCGTCCACTGCGTTATGCGCATGTGGAGCCGCGCGAGGGGGACCATGGGAATGGCCGCAGCCATGTGACCAAGCAAGCGAAGGACCGACCTGGCCGGAGCGGTCTGATTCGCTGATAGGTCCTGTATGAGGGACCTGATGCGTTCCGCCCTGTCGACTGGGAGGAAAGCCCTCTCCTGGACCGTGTCCAGCACTGCACCTATGAACTGCAGGTTCTGCAACGGTACCAAGACCGCCTTCTCATGGTTTATCAGAATCCCAAGTGATCTGAACAGGACCTGAGTGTCGTGGATCGCTTGCAGAAGCGCCTCTCTGGAGATGGCCATGAGAAGCCAATCGTCGAGGTATGGGAACACATAGTGGCCCTTCCTCCTTAGAGCAGCTGCCACGACTGCCATGCACTTGGTGAAAACCCTTGGAGTGGATGACAGCCCGAAGGGAAGAGCTCGGAATTGGAAATGGTGGCTTAAGAACTCGAAGCGCAGGAACCTCTGATGCGCTTGAGCTATGGGAATGTGCAGGTAGGCATCCTGCATGTCTAAGGACGCTAAATAGGCACCTTGTTTTAGCATGGGAATTAGACCCGGAAGGGTCACCATGCGGAACCTTTTGTATGCGACTGACCAGTTGAGGTCGCTTAGGTCCAGAATAGGATGGAGGTCCCCTGTCTTTTTGGGAACCAGGAAGAAGTGAGAATAGTACCCTAGTCCTCTCTGGTTTCCTGGGACAGGCTGAATCGCCCCCTTGTCCAGGAGTGCGATCACCTCTTGCCAAATTAAGTCATGGTGCTGACCCGAGTACCGGGAGAGCAGAGGAGGCCTCGAGGGTGGCTGTTCTGCGAACTCTAAAAAGTGGCCTCTGCTGACCAGCTGAAGTACCCACCTGTCGGTGGTTATCGCCTGCCATCCCGACAGGAAGTTCGCAATGCAACCCCCGACCGAAACATCCCGTTGATCCTGAGGGGCGGGGGCCGGAAAGGAGTCATGCTGTGGCGGCTGAAGGACTCACCGGCTGGGTGGCCTTGGAAGAGCGCTGACCCCTGCTGGCGGGCTGCTTCCCTTGGGTCCTTCGAAAGCCAGAGCCCCTTTGTTGTGTAGCGGAACGGGGCTGCTGCCTCTGAGTCTGCCCACGGAAACGGCCTTGGCTCCTACGAAAGGAGCCAAGCCTCGGCCGGTACATCGCCTGGACTGTCCGGACCGCCTTTCCAGCCTCTTGGAGTTTGGTAATTATACATTCCGACGGATTACCAAACAGTACCTCACCTTCAAAGGGAGCGTCCATAATGTTTTTCTGGACGTCTGGGGTGAACCCGGAGACACAGAGCCAAGAGTGTCTTCGGAGGCAAACACCTGAAGCAACCGCCCTGGCTGACGAGTCCGCTGAATCATATGCGGCTCTTAAGACTTGGGTCCCCACATCTGAACCCGTCCGGAGAAGCTGAAGCATCTCCTCTTTCTGCTCACCTTCCGGCAGCCTCTCGGCCGCCTCTAGGCCCTGCTCCCACAGGGCGCTCTGAACTGCACCATGTGGGTAAGGTAATTCAGGGACCTGAGGGCTAAGTCGCTGAAGCGTGAGGCGCCTCTCCCCAAAGAGTCCAGCTGTTTGGACTCGGGGTCCGTGGCAGGGTGCTCAAATGTTGCGGCCCTGGGACCGATCATGTGAGGCTGTGATCACCAGGGAGTCAGCCAGAGGGTGCTGTGACAGGTATTGGTCCCCCTTAGGGGCCCTGTACAACCGGTCAGCCTTCTTCGGCACAGCTGGGAGCGAATGTGGACGCTTCCACGCAGCCTTGGTGACGTCCACGAAAGTGTCCACTAAGGGTGGCACCACCACCACAGGCTTAGGGTCTTTCTGCCGAAGGTATTTTGCCAGGCGTAACCTTTCGGGGTCAAGTTCCTCTGCTTCCCAACCCATGTTCTCCTGGATATGTCTCATAATATCCATGAAGGATGGATCGTACGGAGGAGACCTTGGAGTCTCACGTGGGTCCGGCGAGGGAAGAGAGACCGGAGATGGGGATCTGGATGATGAACAGGATGATCCCGTGTCCTCCGTCGACGACGACCGACGTCGCCTCCTGGACCTCTTAGGGCTGGGTGATCCAGGAGACGAAGATCTGGACGGAGGTCTCCTTTTAGAATGTCGGCCCCTGGGAGGAGTCTCAGGCTCCCTGGGGACAGAACGGCCAGCTGAACCCACAGGTGAAGGTGGGGCCGGAGCTGGAGTAGAAGGAGGAGGAGGACGAGGAGGAGGTGGAGGAGGAAGGACTGGGGGTACCACGTCCTTCCTGATGGTATCCCACCAGTAGGTAAAAAGGTCCTTCACCTCGGCCAAGGACAGCCCTGACGCCGGCTCCGAGGTCGAGGGCCGGACGTCGGGTCCCGGCGGCGGCTCACAGGGGCCTCGGGCGGCGAGGACCCGGGGAGACTCCTCGCGGTCGGGAACGCCCGCCTGGCCATCGGGCTGGGTCAATCCTCCTCCTGAGGGGACTCCTGTCCGACCGGCGCCGGAGGCTCAGGAGCCCTCGGCTCAGGCGGCGCGGACGTCAGCCCCCCCACCGACGTCCGATGCCCTGAAGAGGCCGACGACGGCCAGCCGGCCGACGTCGGCTCGGAGGAACGGTGGCGAACGGCCGACGACGGTCTGGCCGACGCCGGATCCACCGGCTTCCTCAATGGAGTAAGCTCCAAGGACTTCCGGGAGAGAGGAAGACCGGGCGTCGGGGGCCGAGGAGCGGGAGCCCGACTGGTGGTGGTGGTGGCGTTCCCCCGACTTCGCCACGGCCTTCAGGGCAGAAGATGAAGACGACGGCCTGGCGGCAGAGGCCTGAGCGGGCTTGGTGGCGGGCACCGCAGCAGAGGGCAGAGATGAGGCCCTGGAAGGAGAGCGGTCCGACCGAGACCCAGAGCTCCGGGACTCGGAGGCCCGAACCGGCGACCGGCAGGATCCCTCGATTTCTTCTTCTTCTCGCCATGCCGGTGCGCTGAATCCCCCTTGGACGACATCGCCCGCAGTTGTTCTTCTAGGAGGTATGCTTGAAGGGCCTTCTGCCGGCGGATCCTGGTGCGGCTATTGAACCCCTGGCACAGGAGCAGGCCTTAGTATCGCGGTCTGGGCCCAGGCACCGGACGCACGCCGAGTGCGGTCTTTAAACGGACGGTTTGCCGCGACGCACTTTAGAGGAATGGCCGGCCATCGGAGAGGACATCAGACAAGTCACGCTGATTGTAGAAATCTTCCACAACAAATTTCTCAAAATTCTCAAAACCACGCTCAACGTCGCTAGACTAAACCGTAGGGTCAAGGCATGCACTTTTGACGGCGGGAAAGAACTGGGGATTCTGGCGGAACCGCCCCCTTTTTGACCACGCCTGACGTCGGAGGCGGGACCGGCGCCGGGGGTGGTCCCCGCTGAAGATAGCTAGCTAGAAAAGATCTCCGGGGTCCTGGCGCTTGCCGGCTTCAGTCCTAATGGTGTAACCTGCTGCAAGAGCTGTGTCTCGAAGTAAGATCTGTAAATCCACCACTAGTATTCTGTTCACATCCACACTTAGGCACTCTTCCAAGGAACATGCTCAGTCACTGGAACAAACTTCAAGCCTGACTCCTCCTAGCACCGAATCACACACCCACCATGCTCTGCCACTATTGCTACAGGGCTGTCATGCTCATACAGTCTGGGGTGGCATGCCCCCCCCCCCCCAATTCCCATCCAAGTATTGCTTTTTTCAATGGAGGAAGGGCTGTAAAAGTATAACTTAGTGCCCTCCATTGATTACATTCTGACTAAATATCCCACACTGCCGCCACCCCGCCCAAGACATTTTCTTGGCCTGACATACCCTTAAGATGTGGGTCTGGAAAAACAGAACCAATAAGTAGCCTTGCCAGAGTAGGTTGGGTGGATTGTGTGGATATGAACTTAATACTAGTAGTACAACTGTGGTTACGTAAGTAATAAGACACACCAGAGTGTGCAATTATATATATTAATATGCACTGTGAGGGGTGTTTCTTATGAGACAGGAACATTATCTCATGCTGTTTTGGGCAACAGGACCACGAAGCAAAGCTGAGCGGTTCCATCAGCCCAAAACAGCACAAGATAACATTCTTATCTCGTAAGAAACACCCCTCACAGTACTTATTAATATATTATGAAGCACTCTCACCACTTAGTAAGAAATTATGTCTCTAAAGTGCTTTTATTTAGGTGTGTATAATAAACTGTTTCTGTAAGCTCCCCCTTGATTATCTTGTTTAGTGGTTTGGTTCGCCTTGCTTTTTGCATGGTGACGGTTGATGAGTCGATGAGAGGAAATGATTGAAAGTATCCTTAGAATGGCAGGAAAAGAGGAGATATTGCTGATGGGGGGCTCTGAATATGCCAGATGTTAACTGGAGTGCATCTGCAGCAGCCACATCTAAGAGTGGGGTCATTCTAGATGCCCTACAGAGGGCATGCCTTAGACAACTAGTACTGGAACCCACTCGAGAGGGAGCAATCTTAGACCTGGTACTCTCAAATGGAGATAGCGAGAGGATCACAGATTTAGAAGTAGGTAGCCATCTGGGAACTAGTGACCATCGAACAGTATGGTTCGCGATAAACACAGCAGTAGAGTCGAGCCATACAAAGGCAAAGATACTAGACTTCAGGAGGACTGACTTTGCCAAAATCGGTGAGTGCCTAAGGAATGCACCAGCAAATGGGCAGGAAGGAGGGGGTGGAAGAACAATGGGGAACAATAAAAACTGCCATCACAGAGGCAACAAGCCTTTGTGTGAAGCAAATAAACAAAACAAAACGATGTAAGAAACCACTATGGTTCTCAAAGGAGGTGGCAGGGAAGGTTAGGGAGAAAAAGAAAGCATTCAGGAAGTACAAGGAATCACAGAAGGAGCAAGACAGAGAATTGCATCAGTTAAAGCAAAAGGAAGCAGGGAAGGCAGTCAGAACAGCAAAGGCCCAAACCGAGGAAAAGATAGCGAACTCAGTTAAGAAGGGGGATAAAAAAGGCATCTGACCTTGTTGACCATCGCCAGCTGCTCAGGAGCCTAGCTGCCAAGGGATTATACAGATTGTCATTAGAATGGGTGGAGAGTTGTTTATCAGGTAGGAAACTACAAGTTCTTTATGAGAGTTCAGTGTCAAAGAGTAGAATTTTAGAAAAGGGTGTACCTCAAAGGTCAATCTTGGGACCCCTATTGTTTTCCATATTTGTGGATATTATACCAAGTAAAATTCTTAAGGCTAAGACAATCTTATATGCTGATGATATAATATTATATAATAGCTCTAATTCATTAGATACAATTGCCCAAGATTTGACTGCAGATTTTCAGAGTCTAGAAAATTGTTTGTCGGACTTAAAATTATCATTGAATACTTCAAAAACCAAGAATATATTTGCCTCTAAACAAAACTTGGTTAAATTAGGGAAACTGAACATTTTTGGTAAAAATTGAACTAATTTGGAGCAGGTGCAATGTTTTAGATATTTGGGAATGAATTTGGACTCAAATTTAACATTTTTAAATCATATATTGACAAACAAAATCAGTAAAACAAAAATTAGGGGTTTTATTCAGACTACAGAATGTGTTAACTTTACAAGCCAGGAAACATATAGCCCAAAGTATACTACTTTCTCAAATGAATTATAATTCATTTTTGTTTACTAGTTTGTCTAAACATGTGGTAAATAACTTAACAATGACTTTTCATAGTATTTGTAGATTTGTTTATAGATTGCCTTATAGTACACATCATTGTACTTCATATCAAGTTTCAGGATTTCTACCGCCTAACTTGAGTTCCATTTACTCTCTTTGTTGTAAAACAGATAATGTACTGAGACAAAAAGTCTCCCTCCCTTGTATTCTCTGATATCTGTAAGGGAAGCTCCGAGAAACTTGAGATCAAATTTTCTTTCTCGTTTAACTTTGAAAGTCACTAAAACTAAAATGGGTGCTCAAGCTTGTTCTATCCAAGCACCAAAATACTGGAATGATCTTCCAATTGAATTGAGTAGTCATAATTTATTCAAAAAGAAACTGAAGCATCATTTATTGAGTAGCTTGCAATGTCACTGCTATTTTAAATAATTTGTATTATATTGTTTGTCTTATATGTCATGTATTTGTATTTCTGTATTAAGTGAATGTAAAAGTTATCTTTTTGTATAACATCTTGTGACTATTTTATAGTCTTGGGTCGCATATGAAAAAGGGCCTTGGCTCATGTGTTTACCCGGTTAACAAAATAAATAAATAAATAAACAAACATTTTATAGGTACATCAGGGAGCGAAGGAAGACCAAGGGAGGAATAGTGAGGTGTAATGAAGGGGAGGAGGGTGGGCAGAGGGTGACTGTAATATGGCAGAGATACTAAACAAATATTTTTGCTCAGTATTCACAAATGAAGAAGGGGAGGTACCTAAACCAAACAGCAGAAACACTCTGGAAATGGGGGTAGATAACAGCCCATTCACAGAAGAAAGGGTTCTGAAAGAACTCTTAAAACTGAAGGTGGACAAAGCAATGGGGTATGATGGGATTCATCCTATAATTCTAAAAGAACTAAGGGGAGAACTAGTGACACCACTGACCACACTTTTTAACAAATCATGGGAGGATGGGGTGGTACCTGAGGACTGGAGGAGGGCAGATGTTATTCCACTTCACAAAAGTGGGAGCAGAAGCAGAAAACTACAGACCTGTCAGTTTAACCTCAGTGATTGGGAAAATGATGGAATCACTTCTGAAGGAAAGAATTGTTGAGTACCTAGAGGTCAGAGGGGCACAGGACCCAAAGCAGCATGGATTCACAGCGGGAAGGTCATGTCAAACGAATCTAAAAGATTTCTTTGACTGGGTGACCAAAGTAGTAGATCAGGGAGGGGCCATGGACATGGCCTACCTAGACTTTAGCAAGGCATTTGGCACAGTCCCACACAAAAGATTAATATACAAGTTGGCCAGCCTGGGAGTGGGTCCCAAGGTGGTAGCCTAGGTAAAGAACTGGCTGGAGAAAAGGACACAGAGGGTAATAGTAAACGGAGTCCACTCTGAAGAAAGGGGGGGGGTTAAGTGGGGTACCGCAGGGTTCAGTACTAGAACCGGTCCTCTTTAATTTCTTTATAAGCGACTTTGCAGAGGGACTGGAAGGAAAAGTATGTCTCTTTGCAGACGACACGAAGATCTGCAACAGAGTTGATACACAAGGTGGGGTGGAAAGGATGAGAAGGGACTTGGCAAGGTTGGAGGAATGGTCAAATGAATGGCAGCTTATATTCAATGCTAAGAAGTGCAAAGTAATGCACCTGGGAAACAAAAACCCAGGGGAAGAGTACACAATGGGGGGTGAGATACTAAGAACAACAAAATGGAAAGGGACCTGGGGGTAGTCATATCAGATGACCTAAAGGTAGGCAAGTAATGTGAGAGGAGAGGAGAGTAAGGAGGGCTGGGGGATACTGGGATGCATAGGGAGAGGCATCACCAGTAGAAAACAGGAAGTTGTTATCCCTCTGTACAGACAGCTGGCCAGACCCCATCTGCAGTACTGCGTGCAGTTCTGGAGACCCAGTCTCCGCAAAGACATAGACAGGATGGAGGCAGTCCAGAGAAGGGCAACTAAAATGGTGCTGGATCTGCACCAGAAGACATATGAAGAGAGACTTAAGGAACATAATATGTGTACCCTCGAGGAAAGGAGGGAGAGGGGGGACATGATAGAAACTTTCAAGTACCTCAAGGGAATCAACAAAGTCCAAGAGGGTAGCATCTTTCAAAAAAAGAGGTGTGCAAGAACAAGGGGGCACAATTTGAAGATAGAGGGGGAGGACAGCTCAGTGGTAATGTGAGGAAGTATTTTGTGGATGCATGGAACAGCCTTCCTGAGGAGGGTGTGGAGTCAAAAACAGTGGTGGAATTCAAGAATGCATGGGACAGTCATAAGGCAATTCTAGGGGTTGGGGGTAGGAAGAAGTAGGCTGTTGGTTAACTAGGATCTGCAGCTTACCCATTAGGTAGCGAAATGGGCAGACTGGGTGGGCCAAGCGGTCCTTATCTGCCGTCAAATTCTATGTTTCTATGTTGGATTATTGAAAAGGGGTGGTGAAGATCAAGCAGAAAACAATGGAGTTGTAATACCTGAAATCTCTGTGTTTGTTTCTATATAAGTAACATAATCAGACTGTGACAGGAAGCTCTTCTGCACACAGACTGCAAGCGGCACTGTGGAGTGGAGAGAGGCAGCTGAGAGACGCACGCGATGACATCTGTACAGGAGATAAGAGGTAAGTGTCTGTGGCATTCTGATTGGCTCCAGCGGTGACAGTGCTTTATAATGGGTGAATAATTGCATGGCTAAAGTGAGCTGTTAGGAACAAGAAGCGTTTGCTGAGTGCCTTTAAACACACAGAGACATAGAAAGTGATGGTAGATGGGGAGCAAAGATCCATCTAGTCTGCCCTGAATGCTACACCCTCCCCACCTTAGAATTTCTTAAGAGACAATCCATTTATGCCTATTTTATTTATTTATTTCATTTTTGTTGACCGGGTAAGTGCACTAGACAAATCCTGCCTATTTTCAGGCATGACCCGGGGGAGGGGGACACAGACGAATGCCAACTGACCTTGAACCAGATTAAGCTGATTTGAATTGCCCTACTGGTTTTGGAGTCAATGACTCCTGCAGGTAGGCTATTCCATGGAGCCACCACCCTTTCCGTAAAGAAGAACTTGCGCATGTTACCCCAGAAACTCTCTTCCCTTAATTTCATATCATGACCCCTTGTCCTTGTGGAGCTATTGATCAGAAAGAGTTCCTGGGTAGGGATTCTGTTTTTGCCCTTCAGGAACCTAAATGTCTCTGTCATGTCACCCATATCTCTGCACTGTTCCAGTGAGGACATGCTGAGTTGCCGTAATCTGCTTTCGTATGGCAATTAATGGAGCTCTTGTATCATTTTTGTTGCCCTCCTCTTTACCGACTCTAGTCTATCCACGTCCTTGAGATAAGGCCTCCAGAACTGTACGCAGTACTCAAGATGGGGCCTTACCAGGGACTTCTATAGTGGCACGATCACGTCCCTCTTTCTACTTGTGATGCCCCTTCCTATGCATCCCAGCATTTTGCTGGCTTTTTGTGCCATTTTTTCCATTGTCTGCCCACTTTTAAGTAATCAGAGATGATGACCCCAAGATCCTGCTCCTGCTTGGTGGCTGTTAGCTGCTCCCTTCCCAGACAGTAGACCATCCCTGGGTTGCTCCTGCCCAGATGCATCACTTTACATTTTTTTGCATTAAATTTTAACTGCCACATGTTGGACCATTTTTCTACCTTGAGCAGGTCACTTTTCATTTGTTTCACTCCCTGAGCAGTGTCCACTCTGTTGCAGATCTTTGTGTCACCTGCAAACAGACTCTCCTTCCCACCCAGCCCCTTAGTGATATCACTTATGAAAATATTGAAGAGTAAAGGACCCAGGTTGGACCCCTGTGGGAACCCGCCGGTCACCCCCCCTATCCTCTGATGCTGCCAGTTGACTATCACCGACTGGTTCCTCTGACTAAGCCAACTCCTAACCCATGATACCACTTCCTGTCCCACTCCTCTATGCTCGAGCTTATTTGGTAGCCTTCCGTGTGGGACCGAGCCAAAGGCTTTGCTAAAGTCGAGGTAGATAACATCCACAGCTCCCCCCTGGTCCACTATCGTAGTAACCGAGTCGAAACACTCAATCAGATTAGTCTGTCAGGACCTTCCCGCCGTGAAGTCATGTTGCCTGCTGTCCAGCTGTTCGGTCTCTTACAGGAAAGTTAAAATTCTTTCCTTTAGTAGGGTTTCCATCATCTTGCCTACCACCGAGGTGAGACTGACAGGGCGGTAGTTACCCGCCCCCTCCCTGCTCCCTCCTCTACGTATGCGAACCACTATTGCCCTTTTCCAGTCTTGTGGAACAGTTTCCTCTCTCAGCAGTCTGCTAAAAAATCTGTTAAAGGTGCTGCCAATTCATCCCTAAGTTCTCTCAGTATGCGTGGGTGGATGCCATCCGGCCTCATGGCTTTATCCATCTTTAATTTATTGAGTTCAGTCCTTACCCTCTCTACTGTGAAAGGGCTTGTGTCTACCCCCCTTGTGCAATTATTAACTATTTTAGTGGTGTGCCCATTTCCAGGCTCCCCCTTTGTAAAGACAGAGCAAAGGTACTCACTTAAGACTTCTGCCTTCTATCTTCTTCCCATCACTGCTTATTACTCTAACAATACCCCCATTTCTTCTTTTGTCACTTATGTACCTAAAGATTTTTTTAACCTCCTTTAACCCCCCCCGTGCAACTTCCACCTCAGTTTGTGCCTTTGCCGCTCTAATCGCCCTAGAAGCCTCCCTATCCTTGTTACTATTTGAGCCCTTATATTTTTTTAATGCTAGCCTCTTTGCTTTTACCGCAGCTGCCACCTCCCTTGTGAACACACAACAGCAAATGCAATTATTCTCTATAATTACACAACCCAAATGGTCTTAAAGCACTTATGACAGAGGTCCTTCTTAGCAACTTTATTTATTTATTCAATTTTGGTAACCAGGTAAGCCCACTGGGCCCTGAAGGTCCCTTTTTCTAGGGCGACCCAGAGTCAGTTACACAGAAAAGCATTTCACATACAGAGAGAATATATAACAGGTAGGTGCTTGCGGCCATTTCAGGTTACAATCTGGCCGGCACAATGCAGAGTTCGGGTCTTAGTACATGGTGTGGATTAGTCATTCATACATTTGAAATACAGTGGAGTTAGTTAACTTGGCATTAAAATAGAACAGTAGACAATATCTTGAGTCTCCCTGGAATAGGAGTGGTCTGGGCTTGCCTGGGGCAGATAAGTAGGGAGCTAGTCTCTTATAGGTCGGAGTTTTAGTGCAGGAACAAATGCTGATTCCCAGATGGTGTGCTCGTAGCCCGGACTGGAAGCTTCCCAGAGAGGCTGCATCCTGTAATTGCTGTGGTAGCTTATTCCACAGGACCGGAGCTGCGTGGGCAAAGGATCTGGTGCCAGCAGTGGTGCGTATCCTGGGCTCTTCCAGGAGATTTCTCCCAGAGGTTTGGAGCTGCCTGCCTGCTCTCTTCGGGACCAGCAGTTCAGTCATGCTGTCTGGGGGGGCAGTTGAGGAACGTAAATGTGTTACATAATAATGGGTACTGCAGCCGGCTTGTGAGTGACGGCCAGTTAAGGGCGGCCAGTGCTTCACAGTGGTGTGTCCTTTTGTGGGATGCTGTGGTGAATCAGGCAACCTTATTATATAGTACCTGCATTCTATTGTATTCCTGTTTTCCCATACCCTGCATGACAGAGGCGGCATACGTCAGGGTTGGGAGCAGAATGCTATTAGCTTGACTCCCTCGCACCAGTCGGTGTACGACCCAGGTCTTCTCACTTGAGGTCCCCTTGGTTTGATGGGGAGCTCAAGGAGATGAACACTCTGGGTCAGAGATTAGAGCTGCTGGCGGAAGTCGGCTGAGGTGGACAAATTGGTTCTGGCAAGAGGGTCTGGTGGTGCATACCAGGGGCAATCAACCATAAGAAGGCAGAATTTCTGTCCAGGGAGATTGCTGAACCGACCAACTGTGCTCTTCTCGACTGTGGACAGGCTTTCCACCCTGCCTGTCTCAGCCTTAGGTAGCTTTTTCGAATGCATTGTGTGATGGATTTGCTCGGTTCTTCTCGGACAGGGTGTCTGCCATCAGGCAGGGGGTTCCGCCAGTGGACCAGAATCTGGTCGACAGTGGTCGCCATGGGCTTCCGAAGAGCACTCCGTCTGTTTGGGGTGTGTTTAGACTGGTGGAGGTGGCTGAGGTCATTGAGACTGCTTCTAGGCTTCGGCACACCTTCTGTGAACTGGACCCGGTGCCAACTCGTTTCTTAATGAGATGTGTTGACTCTGTCGGCCCGGTGTTTGCTTTGATTGTCCGGTGTTCCTTGTCAGAGGGGGTCTTTCCTGATGTCTTGAAGGAGGCATTGGTGAGGCCCCTTCTGAAAAAAACCATCGTTGGACCCTGACGTCAAGGCAAATTACCGTCCTATCTCCAATCTTCCATTTTTAGGTAAGATTGTTGAGAAGGTGGTGGCGCTTCAGCTTGAGGAGCATCTCGTGGCCCATAATCTTTATGAACCATTCCAGTTCTAGGTTTCGCAAGGTACAGCACGGAAACTGCACTAGTTCGGGTGCACAATGACCTCCTTAGGGCTAGAGATCGAGGGGAGGGGACAATTCTTGTTCTCCTCGATCTCTCCTCAGCATTTGACAAGGTGGACCATCGAGTGTTACTTGACCACCTAAAGGAATTCTGTGGACTTGCCAGCTCTGTCATCCGCTGGTTTGAGTCTTTTTTATCCAACAGGAGGCAGAGGGTAGTGATGGGGAATTTCTCCTCCTCCCCTGATCACCTGTTGTGCGGAGTTCCCAGGGTTCGGTCTTGTCACCGATGTTATTTGCCGTGTACATGCTACCCTTGGGAGAGCTCATTAGGAAGTACAGCTTGAGTTTTCACTGCTATGCTGATGATACCCAGCTGTACTTTTCCTTTGCCCCTGGAACATCTTGTGCAGCAGAAGTGCTTAACAGCTGCCTTGCTGAAATCAATGACTGGATGGCCTCCAGTTGGTTGCGACTTAACCCCATAAGACGGAGGTACTGGTGGTGGAGTCGAACAGAGGACGTGATAGGTTGGCCTCTGGTGCAGAGACAGGACTTTGCCTTGGCTCTGTACCATTGAAGGTCTCTGGTCGTGATCTGGGTGTTATTCTTGACAGCGGTTTGACACTTGAATTTCAGGTGTCTTCCGTTGTCGTACTAGTTTTATCATCTGAGGAATATCGCCAGGATCAAGCCCTTAGTTCCAGCCTCTGGACCTCCCACTTTGGTACATGCCTTTGTGACGTCAGGCTTGACTACTATAATGCACTCTATTTTGGGGCCTCTGGTACCTCCTCGACTGCAGTTTGCAGTAGTCTGCGCGGTGAGGTTGTTGACAGGACAATCTAAATACTGTCACATTACCCGGTGCTGCCATCTGCACTGGTTGCGTTAGGTGGAAGGTCCCTTTAAGGTGGGTTTGCTCACCTTTAAGGCCCTATCTGACCTGGGCCCTGGCTACCTGAATGACCTTCTTACACCTGCTGTCTCAGTCCGTTCCTTGCGTTCCTCTTCTCGGGGCCTCCTTGCGATTCCCAGGATGAGGTTAAGAACTGCAGGCAACAGAGCATTTAGTGTCGCCGCTCCCGTCCTGTGGAATTCGCTTCCTATAGTTGTTAGGGAGACCCCATCTGTTGAGGTTTTTAAGGCCCGATTAAAGACATTTTTAGTCGATTAGGCATTCCCTGACTATGTTTTATAGTTTATATTGTCTAATTCTTAATAATGAAACAAATTGTGTAGTAAAATAAGGTTTTAATTGTTTGGAGTTGTATATTTTATTGATTGTATTGTGTTGTGTTGTTTTTATTTGATTAATGTACGGTGCCCAGAGCCTCTGGGATGGGCGTCCTTTTAAATAAAATTTGCCTTGCCTAGCTATTGTTGTCCTGGACTCAGGAACTAGCTGGTCGTTCAGACGGCATAGCAGGCCAAGTTTCTGGTGCAGTGTTTTGGTTACCTGATCGACATGTGATTTTTGGGTGAGGCTTTGGTCCAAATTGAGACCCAGGTACTTCATGGATTTCACCACCTCAATAGTGGTACCCGGTGTGGAGGCTATGGAGAGCAGAGAGTTTCGGTCCTGACCAAAAGTTCTAGGACCAAAAACCATGGCCTTTGTTTTTGTGGCATTTAAGACTATTCTGTTTTCTATCAGCCAAGATTCTAGCAATTCAAAGTCCGATTGCAGGTGGACCCCTATGTCCGCGGGGCTACTTGAGGATCGATAGATCACTGTGTCATCTGTATACTGGACCAGTGAGTATCCTCCACAGTGGTTATTCAGATCATCATCAAATAGGGTGAATAGGAGGAGCCCAGTATGGATCCCTGGGGTACCCCTTCCTTGAGAGTGAGTGGTTCAGATATAGCTCCTCTCCATATGACCTGTTGTGAGCGTCCCGTCAGGTAGCTACCAAACCATGTTAGTGAGTGCTGGTCCAGACCAAGGTTACACAGTTTGCCTAGCAGGAGTTCATGATCTACTAAGTCAAAGGCCTTGGTCAGGTCAATAAATACAGCCCCGGTGGGAGAGCCCTTGTCCATGGCAGTTATTACATCAGATGAGAGTCTGATAAGGGCCGTATCCGTCCCATGGTTTCTTCTAAATCCATGCTGTGTGTACACTAGCAATCTGTTACTTTCCAGGTCATCTCTGAGTTGGCAGTAGACTAACCTATCCAGGATCTTGGCTAGCATGCATAGAAGCGAGATAGGCCTGCAGTTGCCCATGGACTCTCTAGATCCCCCTTTATGGATGGGAACCACATTTGCCTGTTTCCATCTGTTGGGTACAGCCCCTTCGGTTAGTGACCTATTAATGAGCCATGTGACCGGAACAGCTATGGCAGGAGCGGCTGCCCTGAGCAGTCTTGGTTCTAATCCATTAGGACCTGCTGAGCTTTTCTGTTTGATGACTTTGAGCAGTGGGAGTACTTCCTTTGCCCTTACCAACCTTAAATGAAAGAGTGGTCTGTCTGGGCTCCGGGAATTGGTGCCCCAAGGGTCTTGGGGGGACACTCGCTTTGTAGTTCTCCAGGTTCATGAAAAGTTTATTAAAGGCTGAGGCAACTTCTTGTCCATCAGTCAGTGTTCGGCCATTATACTGTATTGGGCCTTGGGCTAAGTATTTACTGAAGAGAAGGTAAGGCAGGGCCCACAGCTCAGCGCCATGGGCACAGGGGGGAGGGAGGTGTGCACTAGTCCCTTCACAAAAGAAAGGGTCCTACAAGAGCTCAATAAGCTCAGGGTGGACAAGGCAATGGGACCTGATGGCAAACATCCCAGGGTACTAAAGGAGCTAAGGCTGGAACTAGCAGAGCCATTATCAGAACTGTTTAGTGAGTCTCTGAGCACAGGAGAGGTTCCAGAAGACTGGAGAAGGGCTCATGTGATCCCGCTCCACAAGAGTGGTAACAGGGAGGAGGCAGGGAACTACAGACCAGTCAGTCTTACCTCACTAGTGGGCAAGATTATGGAGACACTCCTTAAGGAAAGGACAGTGCAACACCTGGAATCCATAGGAGCACAGGATCCAAGACAGCATGGGTTTACAAAAGGAAGGTCCTGTCAAACTAATCTCATAGATTTCTTTGACTGCGTAACCAGAGTGGTGGACCAAGAGGGAGCAGTTGATGTTGCCTACCTTGCCTTTAGCAAAGCTTTCGATACTGTTCCACACAGAAGATTGATTAATAAGCTGGTAGGCTCGGGGCGGGTCAGAACGTTGGTCAACTGGGTGGCAAACTGGTTGACTGGCAGAAAACAGAGAGTGGTGGTAAATGGTATACAGTCAGAAGAGATGCAAGTCACAAGTGGGGTACCTCAGGGATCAGTCCTGGGGCCAGTCCTCTTCAACATCTTCATCAGTGACATTGCAGATGGACTGGAGGGTAAGGTTTGTCTGTTTGCAGATGACACCAAGATCTGCAACAGAGTAGATGATCCAGATGGGGTGGGCAGAATGAGAAGAGATCTGGATAAACTAGCAAAATGGTCGGAAGAGTGGCAGCTGGGGTTTAACGCAAAGAAGTGCAAGATCATGCACATAGGGAAGAGAAACCCTGAAGCCACCTATAGGCTGGGAGGGGAGTTGCTGGCAGTCACAAGGGAAGAAAGAGACTTGGGCGTCATCATCACCAATGACCTGAAATCATCCAAACAGACTACTAAAGCATTAAGTAAGGACAGAGGGATGTTGGGGTGTATTAGTAGGGGTATCACAAGACAGAAGAGGGAGGTAATAATCCCTCTCTACAAGACACTGGTTAGGCCGCATCTGGAGTACTACGTGCAGTACTGCAGGCCACACCTTCACAAGGACATTTGCCAAATTGAGGCAGTCCAGAGAAGGGCAACCAAAATGGTGCAGGGACTGCATCAGAAACATATGAGGACAGATTAACTGAACTCAATATGCATACCCTAGAGCAAAGGAGGGAGAGAGGTGATATGATTGAAACACTCAAACACCTTAAGGGCATGAACAAGGTGAAACAGTCTAACATGTTTCAGTACAAGAAAAATAGCAGGACAAGACGACACAGCATGAGATTAGAGGGAGGCCGATTAAGGGGTAATGTGAGGAAGTTCTTTTTCATAGAAAGGGTGGTGGATGCATGGAACGGCCTACCTCAGGAAGTGGTAGATATGAATACAGTGCAGGGCTTCAAACAGGCATAGGATAGGCATAAGGGAGCAATACAGATGAGTATGAATAGATAGGCCATTGACAGAGCAAAGGCCAATGGCACATTCATAAGGTAGAAAAAGAAATGGGCAGACTGGATGGGCCTTGCAGTCCTTATCTGCCGTCAACTTCTATGTGTCCATGAGGTGGCAGCTGTGGTGTGCTTACCCGCGTGGTACGCTGCCTGGGAAGAAAAATACAGTTGGTTGGGAAAGTCTTGGTCTGGGATTTGCCATAAGGCCTGCCATGCCTGTGTCTGGGGTAGGTCATCAGACACATTAAGGGTCAAGGGTTTCCTGTGGGGAACGGGAAGAAATTGAGGAAGACAAGGAGCCATTGCGTTGCTTTTTCAGCCTGGTGCTGGTGTGGAGTAGCCCTACTGAAAAGTGCACCATTTTGGCTCAGGGAGTTGTTCTGGGAAGTCCACTTGTGGGCAGCCGCAGAGGCTTAGGGTGCTAATCCACCCCAAGGTATTTACTGCTCGGCTGGCACAGGAGAAGTAAGGCACTCCCCCATCAGGAGGAGGTCTACGGAAATGTAAACAAGGGATTGCGATGTGAACAAGGGTTTCTGTGGAAGAAGCTGTTAGATCTTAAGCAGCCAGTTTGCTCTGATT
Organism: Neoceratodus forsteri; assembly: GCA_016271365.2. NCBI lineage: Eukaryota > Metazoa > Chordata > Ceratodontiformes > Ceratodontidae > Neoceratodus > Neoceratodus forsteri. The sequence goes on from CM057457.1 coordinate 245,681,224, forward strand.
GTCCTTAGACTTGTGTGTATAAAATCGTGCTGCACGCTGACTGAAAAGAAAGAAAATGTAGTACCCGAACCTGCCGTTTTGACTGTTTGGGCTCTCAGCCCCATGGAGCTGCTCCAGTTATATTTATGGCTTGAACAATATGGTCTGGGTCTAATCATTTTCAGGCCCAGAATAAAGTTCTTGGTTTGCATTAAATCGTGGTGGTGATACACATTCTTGATCTGATAAAGTAAATGTTAATGAATTTTACTGTTAACTGCTCCATTTGTCACTCTGCCTCCTGGAATAAGAAAGTCCTAACCTACTTTCCCCAGTTTGGGGACCCTAGTAGTTGGTGCTACCCAAATTTGTGATGCCCGTTTGCCACCGCCACTGGGCCTGGAAGATTCGGCTGAGGAAAGAGGTAGGCCGTATCTAATTTGAAGATGTTACAAGGTAGGTTGCCTCTTTTACTAAAAGTTTCACCAGCGAAAACTGTCATGGAGTGTTTCTGGCCTATGGCAATTTTCCTTCTCCACAACATCAGGTACCCCTAAACACAGAGGGAAGGGGGGGAGGGGGTTGCAATAAATATAAAACTGATGATTTTGAAGGAAATGAAAGCTGTATACTGACCTTAACTGGTGATCTTCCAAAATATCTTCTCCACTGATTACCACTTATGGGTCTGGGCTAGAAGAATTACAATCCAGCAGAAGCAGCGTTTTTGGCCAGGGGGCTGGCAATGGCTACCAGACATGGTTCCTGCGTACCCACACGTGGTGCTGCTTAGCAAAAAACACTACCACTCCCTCACAAAAAAAGTTTGGTTCCCCAGAAGAGAGAAACAAAGTGGGGAAAAAAAAAGAGGGCTTGAGAAACTCATTAGCCCAAAGGGATAGAGAAAATGATATAGGAAAAATAAAGGAACAAAATAAAACCCTGACTACCAATTTTTGGACAGAGGAGAAAGGGCACACTAAGGGGGCAGAGATATGTAGTCTGGGTATGGCTAGCCAGACAGCAAGAGGTCTGACAAAGTGCAGTGGGACTAATGCAGCAGCTCTGTAAACCTGTGGCTCTGGCAGACAAAACAAAGGGGTATTCAAAAGATGGGACCCCTTTGCAACTGAGACTGTACAAGTGTGCCAAACAGCAGAAACTGCAAAATGACTACTAATAAACAATTAGCACGCCACTAGTAAGGGGAAATGAAAATTACGACTACCATAATTCTTGATCTTCTTTGTATCTTCACCATTCATTACTGCTTGGGTTTAGCTCAGAGGCGCCACGCGCTATGGGGAGTGTTTTTTTTTTTTGAGTCAGTTTCCAACGCGCCACCGAGGACGACGTACTGCGTCATGCGTGACGGGCGGCCGTTAGGTGCCGCAGACTCCTCCTCCATCTCAGTTCTGTAGCCGGAGAGGCGAAATTAAAGGGCAAGAAAAAGAGAAAGTGAGGCAAGAGAGCAGAGGGATAGAAAAAGGAAAGGAAATAAACTGAAAAAGGAATAAGCCGATGGAGAATAGACAGAGGAGAGAGAATTCCTACTCTAAGGGACCGCAGGGCCTCCTTTCCGGGCCGGCTCTAGGGGAGGAACAGAGAGAGGGAAAGAGAAGGAGAAGGAGAAGGAGAAAGAAAGCAAGAAAGAGGCGTGTTGAGAAGGAGAACAGTGCCCATCGAGCATTGTTGGTTGAGAGGCTTATAGGCTCGAAACTAATAAGGGAGCAAGAATCCCAGTTGTTAGGACTGAGGGGAGGTTCCACCGAACCGCCTGAACAGATCCAAACGAGGGCAGACTCTCTGAACTCTCAACATGCCAAGTCCCTTCAACCTAGATGAGGGCTCCTAGACCGTCCGAGCAGAATCTGTTCCGCTAGAGCGCCCATCCAGGAAGAGGACTAAGTCCCTCAGCACCTTGTTAAGTGCTGACACGGAAGTGTATGGGAAAGACTATGCCTTCTCGAAGGCAGTTTTGTATGAAAAATAGAGAGGAACTCAATCAGACTTGCTAGGGCAAGGCAGACAGATGCTCAAAACTGACAAGTTCAGTTAGCATCTAGAAAGCTTGAAAAATACCTGCCAGGGGATTCCAGACTTTGAGGAGGCCAAGACAGGGCATGGCCACCTCGGCTGTGAAACTGCACGACCTGAAGAAGGTAAGGAATCGCACCATAGGGCAGTCAGAAAGAGTTCTCAGAATTAAAGAAATTTGCAACCATGCTCGTTCCCCTTTACCTTGAGGAAAAAAGTGAGTCCATTCACAAGAATGGGGAAAAAAAAAACAGAAAAGTGTGTTTTTTTTTTTTTTTGGCATAAAGGCCAAGGGGAGAGAGGGGAACGAGACGGAAGGGGGAGACGCCACAGAAGGAGGCCACTGAGGGGAAGGTGGGTGGATATCAGTAATGAATGGTGAAGATACAAGAGAAGATCTAGAATTAGGGTAGGTACGTAATTTTCATATCTTCCCTTGTCAATCTTCACCATTCATTACTGCTTGGGTGAGTACCAAGCCCCCTCCCCTCTTGAACAAAAGGAGTGGGGGGTAGAACCCTGAGGAAACAAGACCCCCAGCCTCCTGTTGGTGAGAAACAGAAGGGGAAGACCCTGGCTAATACAGATAGAAGCCTAAGTGGGAGAAGAGCTAGGAGGTGCCCCCGAGGACGGGGAGATGGAGGAAGCCCCTGCAGAAGTCTCCTAGCTCTGGAGGAAAAAAGACGGGTCCCCCGGAAAGTGGAGTGCATCACCCTACGCCGGGCCAAGGGTGACAACCTTGATAGACAAAGCCATGCCGTCCGCCTAATGCAGATCGCCGTCCCCGCAAGCCTGGAAGCCACCTCATTGGCGTCATAAGATGCCCTTGCTTGGTGTCTTGCCAGCTCCAGGCCTATAGCAGAGAGGGCAATAGCTTGTCTAGTGTGCTCCATATCAGGCATTGATGCTAGGAGCTGGGAGAGCATCAACCACAGATGCTGACCGTAGGCAGCGTGGTGAGCCTGATGTGATGCAATGCAAGCCACCGCACGAGAAGAAGAGAATACTCTTCGCCCCCACCGGTCGAATTGTAGGGAATCCGAATCCGGTGGGCGGTCGTGCACCAGGTGGCGGCGCCCGGAAGGAGTCTCTAGGTACACCAAACCCGAGGATGGGTTGGGAAGGGTACCCAGGGATTCCGAGGGGGCACGATACCTTCGACGACAGTCTGCCGGGGCTGGAGAAAGGGCGGTTGGCGACGCCAGGAACGGATAGACGCCTCCTGGAATGGGATAGGCCAGGAAGGTACCACCAGGTGCTGGGCACTGAATTCTAAGGAATTCATGCGCCTCCTGCTCAGTATTGTCTCGCTTTACGAAGAGATTCAAAACTCCTCACCATCCTCGAAGGAATCGCTGATATTCAGTGAAATCAGCGCCGAAGAAAGATGAGCGAGGGTCTCAGCCAGAGGAGGAAGACGAGGATGATGGAGAGCTCGAATGTCCAGAAGATTCTGTGGCAGTGGGAGAGCTCGAAGACCGCCATGCATGTATCTAACGTGATGAGAGGAAGGCACAGAGAACCTTCTGAACTGCTCCCAGGATAACGGACCAGAGGGACCGACATGGCCTGGAAGAGCGGGGGTGGTTGTAGAGGTACTGGAGAAGGGCACCTTCGAAGAGGCAACTGACCTCTGCCAGGGCTCTGAAATCCAGGGAACGGAGCCCGAGCTGGCAGATCCCGGACAACAAACCAGGCCGCAAGACGGGACCCTGAGGATGCGAAGCCTGGAAGAGCCCAAGGGGGGAACCTCCCCTGTGACGAACCCAGGACTGCATGGATCCAGAAGGGCAGTCCACAGCAACGCCACCGGAGGGGACCCCGGGGCCCAAGAGGGAAGGGTGGGGTTTGGCGCCGTCCTAGCCACCCCAGGGAGGGGTGGCCGGAGACCGTGACAACCGCCCCTGCCCTTGACCCTCGGACTGAGAGCCCTCCTGGCCTGCAGCTGCCTCACCCCGAGAGGTGGCAACAGCACCCGGGAGGGTAGCTGTCACAGACCCCTAGGGAGGGGGAGCCTTCCTCAGTCCCTCACTCACATCACCCCGGGACCCGGGCCACCCCCTAGCCCGGTGGGTCCTCTCTCAGGAGGACGGAGGGGACAGTGAGGGGCCCTGTGCCCCAACACCTCGTGCCACCGGGGACCCCAACCCCAAAGAGTCAGGATGCCAGGATGGGTCCACATCTGAGTTGTCGACTCCAAGAGGACGCGACCAGCAGAACCTCAATGCTGGCAACCCCAGGGTCCTCGGCGGAACGGCGCCAGAACGCACCGGTGTCAGGGACGGCGCCGGACGCACCCCAACCCACCCGGGCGACAGTCAGGCCCGTCCCAGCTCCTGTCGCGCCAGTTAGGCCCACGGCCGCCCTGTCAGAACCCAACCCGCGCCGAAGAGCGCGTCCTGTTCGCAGCGCCACCCCACGCGCCCGCCTCGATCACCAATGCCGCAAGCGGTGCCGGTATCCAAAACGGCGCTGGAGGGCGGCGCCGAGGGTCCACTGATGCCAGGCCCAGAAATCGTGGCCTCAACACTGGGAGAGCTCTGCACTCTCCGAGAGGTGATTGCTGAGGCGTGTCCCGCCGCGCCCGGGAGGGACCACGCTGTTCCACCGACACCGCGAGAGAAGCTTCCTTTCGCAAGAGAAGAGGAGGAAGCCCTCCTCCGGACCGTGACAGGCCCGGAAGGGACCCAGGGCTACCAGACCTTACCTGGGAATCCCTGAGCGACGCCTGGCCGCTCGAAGGTCAGCGGGCCTTTGCCGAGCTTGAACGCTCGGACTTCGGGAGAGACACGACGTCCATGGAGAAACAAGGCCGCACGCTCATGTTGTGGTTGGGTCCCAGGCAACGGAGACACACATCATGCTGGTCCGAGACGGAAAAATGCCGGCCACAGGAGCACCGACGCATAGGGGCGCGGCCCGCCTTCGACTTACGCCTTGCTCCCGAACCGGACATGATGCGAACTAAATGAGGAAAAAAGGCAATAAAGCACATGGCGCCGCAGTAAAGAAAAGAAAAGGAACGGTCTTACCGGTATGCGGCGTCGAGTGTGAATCTTCTGAGAAGTGAGGAGTCTTTGAGGAACCGAGAAACTAACGCTACCGCGCAGCAGGTGCAACCTCGATGGCGGGAGAAACAGAACTGAGATGGAGGAGGAGTCTGCGGCACCTAACAGCCGCCCCTCGCGCATGACGCGTTACGTCATCCTCGAGGGCGGCGCTGTTGGAGCCAACTCCAAAAAAAAACCTCCCATATGGTGCACGCCCGCTAAACCCAAGCAGTAATGAATGGTGAAGATTGACAAGGGAAGATCTTCTTTTTAAACAGTTCATCTATGCCAATTCTCCATCCCCGAGGATGGGGCAGAGGGAAAAAATTGAAAATTATATAATTACTGCTGACTCCCTTTAATACACGGACTAGAGCCATGTTTCAAATGCCGTAATAACAGGTAGAAAAGGTTATTATGGCAGTTTGCGGCACTCATCTGTAGCGCATGACTTCACTGGCTCTTACTCACTGTGTGGGCGGGCCGAACGCATCAGTAAACATGGTGGCAGTTTCTCCGTTACCGAGGACCCGAGTGGAGCGTTTACCTTTCACTCTCTTTACAGGGAAGTTTTTTTTTTTTCCCCCCAGTATTTATCTGGTTGATATTGCCCTTACAACTTATCTGGTTGATCCTGCTGTTTGTCCAGTTCATGACAGAGCAAATCCGAGTGCAATCGGCAATGGTGTGTGTATATGTGTATGTGTGTGTGTGTCTGCATAGGGCAGCAACTGAACTGCTTGGTACTTCAGGGATTTTCTTTGCATTCACTCCCTGCACCAGTAATTATAAAAAAATAATGCATATGCGCCTGGGTGTTTATGAAGTTTTTTTACACACTCTCGCTGTGTGTGATGACTCTACCAGACCTCGAAGCTCTCTTGAGGTTTATTGGTCATCACACTGAGGGCGTAGAAAAACTTCATAACACCCAGGCACGTATGTGTTCCAGAATATCTTTATCACTGATTACCACTTATGAGTCTGGGGCCAGAGGCAGTAGGACCATGCGGGAGTAAATGTTTTACAGAAGGGAGATGACACTGAGTTCTGACAGCACCTGTGCACCTCACATGGTGCCACGCATGCCACTCAATAACTGTTGCCGGCTCGCCCATGCTCCTCAGTTCTGTTTGCCAGGAAAGAAACAAAGTGGGAAGCACTAAAAAAGAGGGCTAGAGACTTTCTAGCTCAAAAGCATAGGGAAAGGATATAGGAAACAAAATTAAACAACTAAATAGAACCTACCAACTTAGAATAATAACAGGGCACACTAGGTGGCACAAGGGGTAGTTTGGTATATAGAGACAGAGCCTCATACTATTAGCCAAACAGAAGGTGGGCAGTGGTCCAGAGAAATAGGGCAGCAGCCCTGAGCAAGTGGCTCTGGTAGAAGCACAAGGGGGGATTTCCATGGGTTTACCTATAGTGCTGCAACATCTAGTACACCAACATCCCCGATAGCAACAGACACAATGCTGAGTGTCGCCATTTTACTGTTGGGGGTGTCGGTGGGTTTTCTATGGGGGGCTGCGTCCCCAAACCCCCAATGTGGTCTCTAATTATTCAACTCAGAGTCGGAGTTGTCTTGGGAAGGGGGCGAAACACCAGGAAATGCACCATTGGTGACTGCGGGGACCAACACAGCAACCCAACAATTTTCATCGGATTCTGTCACTGTGATGGTCTTCGTACTGGCGGTGTTGACATGCGGTCGTCATACCATTCCCATGACTGAAAACCCCTTGTAAATGAAATGGCACAATGTGAAAAAAAAAGGAAAAAAGACACACAGACGCCTGGAAAAAAGGAACAACTTCATCCGATCACATAGGGAATTGACTGAACTCACGAGTTAACCATAAGAAAAAATTACTCACCTTAGTAATTATATTTCTTCTAATGGAGTCTTGCTGTATTCTGACAATTGCAGTGATTCCCAACCATTGAACTGCCCCGGAGAACTAAGGGTTAACTTTCCATGCAGGGCATGGAACGCTGAGCTCGAGCTCGGTTGAAGTCTCTGTCTGGAGTGTTTTGAACCTAAACTGCCAGATTCTTATGAGCCCAACTAAACTAAAAATTCTATGTGGAAATTGTAAAAATTCTACTAGCCAACTGGCTGAAAAGTTTTGGACTCCAAAGAAAGACTCAAGTCAGGAAACCCAAAAACTAAACCCAATGTACTTAAAAAAATAACAATAATAAGCACCCAAACAAAAAGGAGGAGGGTGCCAGAAAATACACCCCTGGGGTGCAACACTGCACCTGCCCACCCACTTCCCAAAAACAGGTTCTGAGAGGGGAGGCAGGGAGGGAGGTCAGAATACAGCAAGACTCCATTAGAAGAAATATAATTACTAAGGTGAGTAATTTTTTCTTCAAACAACATGAAGTCTTGCTGTATTCTGACAATTGCAGACTACCAAACAGTACCTCCAAGGAGGATGGACAGAACCTACTTTGGGAATAGGCTCTGAAGTACTGCTGTGTCAAACCGAGCATCACTCCTAGCCTGGATATCCAGACAGTAATGCTTGGTAAAGGTATGGACTGTTTTCCAGGTGGCTGCTTGACAAATTTCTAGGAGAGGAATATCCCTGGCCGCAGCCAGGGAAGCAGCTGTACCTCTTGTGAAATGAGCCCTCAGGCCTGAGGGTGGAGTTTTTCCCAGTTTTTCATAGCAGAATTGTATACAAAACACAATCCACCTGGCAACAGATCTTTTGGTGGCAGGTTTGCCCTTTCCCACTTCTCCATAAGTGAGGAACAACTGGAGGGAGTCAAACCTGTGACCCTTGGTACGCTCTATGTAGTAACTAAAAGCTCTTTTGAAATCTAAACTGTGTAGCCTCCTCTCTCTCCTGAGGAAGAATGCTCAGTGAAGAAAACAGGGAGAGACATAGACTGGTTTAAATGGAAGTCTGAAACCACTTTGGGCAAGAACCTTCTATTGGTTCTAAGGACCACTTTATCCCTATGAAAGGAGATAAAATCAGGTTCCACTGACAGGGCTTGCAATTCACTGATATGCCTGGCAGAGGTAATGGCTACCAAGAACACAGTTTTCCAAGTCAAGTACTTAAGCTCTGCTGAAGACACAGGCTCAAAGTGGGGTTGCATAAGCTGAGCAATGCAAACATTCAAATCCCAGGCAGGGGCAGGGTCTCTAAAGGGGGGATTGGTGTGAAACAATCCTTTAAAAAATTTACAGATACAGGATGGGAAGATAGTGAGGAAGGCTTCCCCACAGACAAAAATGCAGAAACAGCTGACAAATGTACCTTGAAAGTAGCTAGTCTGAGGCCTAGGCCACTAAGATGGACCATATAATCCAGAACCGTAGGCAATTCAGCAGTGTCTGGAGAAATATTCTTCTTAGAACACCAAATGCTGAATCTTTTCCATTTGGAGTTCTTAGTCTTTCTGGTAGAGGGCTTTCGAGAAGCCTTGAGGATGTCCAGAACCCCCTTGGGAAAGATGCAGATCTGCAAACTCTAACTCTTCAAAAGCCAAGCCTCGAGATTGAGGGACTGAAGATTGGGGTACCAAATCCCCCGAGAGGCTGTTAACAGGTTGTAATTCCTGGGAAGAGACAGGGGAAGACAGACTTCTAGGGACAGCAATAGGGGGTACCAGGGCTGTCTGGCCCAATCTGGAGTAACCAGAATCACCATGCAAGGTTGAGACCTTATTTTGACTAAAACTTTGAACAGAAGTGGGAAGGGGGGGAAAGGCATACAGAAAATGAAAATTACGTACCTACCGTTATTCTTGATCTTCTTGGACGAGTCTCCACCACTCATTCACACTATTGGGATCTGCACCGGAGGCACTAGGACCCATCGGGAGCAACTTTGCTGGGGAGTCGATGCCGAGATGGCGCCACAGCCTCAGCTTGCGCGGCAATGACTATCTCAAGGCCAACTCCCTTTTACCAAGGAGGTGCAGCGAATTCAACTCTAGAAGGGTAGTCTAACCTAAAAACTGACATAAGATAGTCCGGACGACTCGTCAAGAAGGGTCAAAAGAAGTCTTCAAGGCCTAAAGATTTGAGGAGTGACGACCAACAAGAGAGGTGAGCTCGGGGATGGAGGTTAAGGTAGGAATGAGTGGTGAGACTCTCAAGAAGATCAAGAATTACGGTAGGTACGTAATTTTCATATCTTCCTGGACATAAGTCTCCACCACTCATTCACACTATTGGGAGAGTACTTCGAGCTAATAATCCCCCGAGAGGGCTGCAGGAGAAACCAAGAGCTCACGCTTCTAAGACAGAAGTCCATTAGGGATGGCTCTGCCAAAGGAAGAATGTCGCCTGAGTAGGGACATCGAGAAGTATATGCCACCTAAAGTATGCACTGAGCTCCAGGCAGATGTCTGCAATGGGCACGCAGGTATCGCTAGGATGCCAGCCACCGCTTCTGGTAGAGTGAGCGTAAACTCTACCCTCCAACTTAACCTGGCGCCATGGAATAGCAGTGACAAAGGCACGCCACTAGACATGCTGAGATACATCTAATAGTGACAGGTTGACCCAGCCGGGTCTCACCGAAGGAACAGTTGCTGGGCTTCACGAAAATCCTTGGTTCTATCTAAGTAGAACGCTAGCGCCTCTTAACATCCAGAGAATGAAGAGAGCTGCCCTCTCATTTTGGAAGTCCGCAAAATAAGAGGGAAGGAACAAAGGTTGGTTAAGATGAAATTCTGACACAACCTTAGGAAGAAATTTAGGATGAGTACGAAGAACTACTTTGTCCTTATGGAACACAGTATACGGAGGGTCTGTGACCAGGACATGTATCTCAGAGACCCTACGGGCTGAGGTAATGGCCACTAGGAAGGCAGTCTTCCAAGTGAGGAACTTTAGTTCACAGGTAGCTAGAGGCTCAAAAAGTTTCCGGGTGGGCATGTCTAGCACAAGATTAATGTTCCAGGCTGCAACCGACGCCTTGTGGGGGTCTGGTGTGCAGAATGCCCTTAAAAAATCTCTAACCATAGGTAACTGAGCCAGTGAAAGAGAAAAACGTGCTCATGATACGCTGAAATGGCACTAAGGTGAACTCTTAACTGTAGAGTACTGAGACCTGAATTTGAGAGGTCCAAAAGGTACTTAAAACTTTATCTGGAGGGGCAGGAAAGGATTCAAAGAGGACTTTGCACACCAGAGGGAAAAACGCCCACTTAGCCGTGTAAGTTTTCCGAGTGGCTTGGCTCAGCACAGCCAGAAGGATATCAGAAACTCTTCGAGAGACATTGAACCGATTTACTTCTACCTCTTCAGGAGCCAAGCGTGAAGGTGAAGAGATCTCAGATTGGGATGGACCACCGGTCCCTAAGTTAAAAGGTTCATCTGCAGGGGAAGTGCCAACATACTGTTGAGAAGTGGAAACCACAGTTGTCGAGGCCAAAAAGGAGCAATGAGAATCATCTTGTCTCCCTGAGACTCAAACTTGAGGAGTACTCTCTGAATTAGAGGAAGAGGCGTAAAGGCGTAAAGAAAGTGTTTTGTCCACCGCAGCCTGAACGCATCCTGACTAACAAAGAAGGGATCACAGATCTCCAGGTAGAAGGTCACCTGGGGGCCAGTGACCATCACATGGTATGGTTCAATTTGGCTACTACATCTAAATCATCCCATTCCAAGGCAAAAATATGGGACTTCAGAGGAGCTGACTTTGATAAGATGGCCAACAGAGTTAAGCTAGCCCTGGCAAAAAGAAACACAGGTGAGGGGGTACAGCAAGTGGGAAGCATTAAGGATGCAATACTTGAAGCAACATCCCATTGTGTTAGACAGAAAAGGAAGTGCAAAAGAAGAAGGAACCACTTTGGTTCTCAAATACAGTAGCAGAAAAGGTCAGAGCCAAAAGGCTGGCCTTTCAGGAAATATAAGGGAACACAGCGGATGAAGATAGGAGGCATACCAAACTGCCCTAAGGGGAAGCAGGTAAGGCAGTAAGGCAGGCAAAGTCCCAAACTGAGGAAACACTAGCACAAACAGTAAAGAAGGTGACAAGACTTTCTATAGATACATTAGTGAAAGGAGAAAGTCCAGAGGGGTATTGCTAGCTTTATGGAGAAAAAGGAGCATGTGAGGAGGAGGACCCGCAAAGGCATCTATCCTAAATAGATACTTTTGCTCAGTATTTACTGGAAGAGAAGGTAGGGCAGGGCCACAGCTCAGCATCATGGACACAGCGGGAGGAGGTGAGCACTACTCCTCACAAAAGAAAGGGTCCTACAACAGCTTGCTAAGCTCAGGGTGGATAAGGCAATGGGACCTGATGGCATACATCCCAGGGTACTTAATGAGCTAAAGGAGAAACTAGCAGAGCCATTAGCAGAATTGTTTAGTGAGTCTCTGAGCACAGGAGAGGTCCCAGAAGACTGGAAGAAGGGTTTTATGTGATCCCGCCTCCACAAGAATGGTAGCAGGGAGGGAGGCGGGAACTACAGACCGTCAGTCTTACCTCAGTAGTGGGCAAGATTATGGAGGCACCCTAAGGAAAGGATAGTGCAACACCTGGAATCCATAGGGCACAGGATCCAAGACAGCATGGGTTTACAAAGGAAGGTCCTGTCAAACTAATCTCATAGAGTTCTTTGACTGGGTAACCAGAGTGGTGGACCAAGGGGAGCAGTTGATGTCGCTACCTTGACTTCAGCAAAGCTTTTGACACTGTTCCATATAGAAGATTGATAAATAAGCTGGGTAGGCTCGGGTGGGTCTGGGGAAGTTGGTCAACTGGTGGCAAACTGGTTGGATCGGCAGAAAACAGAGAGGTGGTAAATGGTATACAGTCGAAGAGATGCAAGTCACAAGTGGGATACCTCAGAGATCAGTCCTGGGGCCAGTCCTCTCAACATCTTCATTAGTGACCTGCAGATGGACTAGAGGGTAAGGCTTGTCTGTTTGCAGATGACACCAAGATCTGCAACAGAGTAGATGAGCCAGATGGGGTGGGCAAAATGAGAAGAGATCTGGATAAACTAGCAGAATGGACAGAAGAGTGGCAACTGGGATTTAATGCAAAGAAGTGCAAAATCATGCACAGGGAAGAGAAACCCTGAAGCCACTTATAGGCTGGGAGGAGTTGCTAGCAGTCACAAAGGAAGAAAGAGACTTGGGCATCATCATCACTGATGACCTAAAATCATCAAGCAGACCTCTAAAGCAGTAGGTAAGGCTGGGGGTGTTAGGGTGTATTAGTAGGGGTATCACAAGTCATAAGAGGGAGGTAATAATCCTCTGTACAAGACATTGTTAGGCCCCCATCTGGAGTACTGCGCAGTCTTGGAGGCCACACCTTCACAAGGACATTAACCAAATTGGAGGCAGTCCAGAGAAGGGCAACTAAAATGGTGCAGGGACTGCATCAGAAGACATATGAGGACAGATTAATGGAGCTCAATATGTATACCCTTGAGCAAAGGAGGGAGAGAGGTGATATGATCGAGCATTCAAACACCTTAAGGGTATAAACAAGGTGAAAGAGTCTAACATGTTTAAATATAAGAAAAATAGCAGGACAAGAGGACACAGCATGAGATTAGAGGGAGGCCGATTAAGGGAAATGTGGAAATTCTTTTCACGGAAAGGGTGGTGGATGCACGAATGGCTTACCACAAGAAGTGGTGGCTATGAATACAGTGCAGGGCTTCAAATAGGCATGGGATAGGCATAAGGGAGCAATACAAATGACTATGAATAGATAGGTCACTGACAGAGCAAAGGCCGATGGCACATTTATAAGGTAGAAAAAGAAATGGGCAGACTGGATGGGCCTTGCGGTCCTTATCTGCCGTCAACTTCTATGTTTCTATGTAAATGCCAGGCCCTGAACTTCTGGAGCAGAAGAGAGGCAGTTTTGTGTTGAGTGGGGACGCAAAAAGGTCCAGGACCGGAGTTCCCCACTCTTCGAATAGTGACTGAACTATGGTTGAGTCGAGAGACCACTCGTGAGGATCTGTCTCTGTTCTGCTGAGACGGCCTGCCAAGTCGCTCTGTACACCTGGCAGGTAGATTGCTTGAATTAGAGCCTTTGTGCCCAAGCACCATTCCCAGACCCTCATCGCTTCTCTGCATAAGGGTAAGAATGAGCACCGCCTCTGCTTGTTGATGTAATACATCACTGCTTTGTTGTCCGTTTGAGGAGAATATTCTTAGACAGAGAATGTCCTTCAAAGTTCGGACCGATAAAGGACGGCTCTCATTTCTAGGACATTTATGTGAAGCTGGGACTCGATTAGCGATCCACACACCCAGAGTGAAGAGCTCCACAGTGAGCTCCCCACCCCATTAGAGAAGCTGCCTGTGGTAATGGAGATCTGATGGTCCAGAGGGGCAAAGGGGTATCCTTGCAGGAGATTGTCCTCGAGACCACCAGGTGAGAGACCTCTTTAAGGGTTCTGTCACCTTGATGAGATAGGACTGCGGGTGAGTGGTTGGAGACCACTGAGTACTGAGCATCCACTGGGTGGTTCTCATGTGCAGACGGGCCAGAGGTACAGTGAACACTGAGGATGCCATGAGGGCTCAGCATCCGCTGCATCAAGAGCGCCAACTGACGTGGTTCTCTCTGATGTAACAGGCCATCTGGAAGGATATCGCTCCTTCTGTCCTCTGGGGAGAAAAGCCCCTCTGCACAGGATGTGTCCAGAAGGGGTCCCATGAAAAGGAGCCTTCTGGGAGGCTGCAGCCAAGTGATTTCTTGAGGTTTACAGGACTCCCATGGACGTAAGCGAGGCGAGAGTCATTCTCTACGCGTCCAGAGTCCCTTGCCTGGAAGGACTTGCCAGAAGCCAATCGTCCAGATAAGGGAACACCTGTATTCCGAGTTTTCTGAGGTGCGCTGCGAGAACTGCACAACACTTAGTAAAAACTCGCAGCGCCGAGGATAGCCCAAAAGGCAGGACTCTGAACTGACAATGTTGTCCCAGAGCCACAAACCTCAGGAATTTGTGATGCCTCGGGTGAATGGGAATGTGCTGGTAAGCATCCTGCATGTCTAGGGAGGCTAACCAGTCATGCTGATGAAGCAAGGGTAACAGGGTTCCTAGAGAATTATTTTGAATTTCTCCTTGGGAGAAATTTGTTTAGCTTCTGAGATCTAGAATGGGGCATTCCCCGAGACTCTTTGGAACCAGAAAATGAGAGTAGAACCCTCGTTTCGCTGATGCAGCTGCACAAGTTCTACTGCCCTGTTGTTTAGGAAGGCCCTGAATCTCGGCGTGAGAAGGTCTGACTGAAAGGCAGACAGCCTGGGCTGCCGCTTTGGGAGGACGATCCTGAGGGGTTTCCAAATTGTGAGGCTTCCCTTTGCGGATTATCCGGGGACCCATTTGTCTGAGGTTATGGACTTCCACTGGCTGTAGATAGTGTGAATGAGTGGTGGAGACTTATGTCCAGGAAGATCTTCCCTTCCCAATTCAGAATCGGGGCATCCAGGGGGACAAAGCCCAAGACTGGAGGTCTGCAACAAAAGAGAGGAAGCTGGTGATTGTCTGGAGCTGCAAAGAGATCCATCTCTGGAGTGCCCCACCTTGAAAATATCACTTTCAACACCTGAGGGTCCAGGGACCATTCGTGATGGCCCTGAGAAATCCTGCTCAGTGCATCTGCTATCACATTGTCCTTGCCTGGAAGGTGAACTGCTACAAGAGAGGCTTGCAGGGAATAAGCCAGGGACCACAACTTCATGGCTTCTGTGCACAAGGCCGTGGCCCGACTTCCTCCCTGCTTGTTGATGTACCACATGTTGGTAGTGTTGTCTGTTCTGACTTGAACCACCTTGTTCTGAACTGACTGTGAGAACGCTTTCAGAGCTAGAAACACTGAACCTAAGTTCTAGAAGACTGATGTGTCGAAGGGATTCTTGGGGGGACCACAGGCCCTGGGCAGTAAGGGACCCCAGGTGGGCTCCCCAACCCAGAAGAGAAGCATCGGTGTAAGGACCCCTGAACAAGGCTAAGCAACAAAAGGAACACCTTGCCTTAAATTGTCCTGATCCTGCCAGCACTGGAGGGCCTGGATTAAGGTCGGAGTCACTGGAATCAGTTTGGTAAGGGAGTCCTTTCTCCAAGACCAGAAAGCTCTCAGGTGGAACTGAATATCCCTCATCTGGAATCTTGCCCCTTGGACCACTGCTATTGAAGCTGCCATGTGTCCCAAGAGCTGGAGGAAATGCCTTGCTGGTCGAAATACCTGAAGGCTGAAGGAAGAAGCTAGTTCCATAAGAGCCCTTGCCCTTTCTAGAGGAAGAAGGCTCTTGCTTGGGTGTCCAGTTCTGCCCCTATAAAGGTAAGGAGCTGGACTGGTTCGAGAACTGACTAGGGAAAGTTGAGAAGAAACCTAGGAAGTGAGCACTTGCTAGGCACTTGCAGGTGAGATTTGACTTGGTCTGGACTGACCCACTAATAGCCAATCGTCCAGATAAGGAAATATGGAAATCTTTTGCCTTCTAGAAAGGCAAACTACTACTGCCAGGCACTTTGTAAAATCCTTGGAGCTGAGGTTAGGCCAAAGGGCATTGTCTTGAACTGATAGTGGCCTGAGGGCAACTCGAACCTGAGGTACTTTCTGTGGGAGCACCTGATGGGAAAGTGAAAATAGGCATCTGAGGTCAAAGAAGCAAGCCAGTCCCTGGCCTTAGAGAGGGAAGGATTATTCCCAGAGTTATCATCTTGAACTTTGGTTTTAAAAGATGTTTGTTCAGATATTTGAGGTCTAGGATGGGTCGCCACTCCCCTGTCTTTCTGGGGCTCAGGAAGTACCTGGAGTACAGTCCTTTGCCCCAGTGTAGGGTAAGTACTCTCTCTATAGCTCTTAAAGCTAGGAGAGAAGAAGCCTCTGCCTCTAAGGCAAGGGTTTCACAAAGATTTGCAGGTGGAAAGATCTGGCTCTCATCTTTGGAAATTTTTGAAGCTGAGAACCAGTCCTGGCTTACTACTTCCAGGACCCACTTGTCTGATGTAATAATATCTAGTCCTGGACAAAGTAAGCCAGCCTGCCTACTGGAATCGGGAGGTCGACCAGGCAGACCCATCAGGGTGTCTGCTTGGCAGGGGCTTTAGGCTGAGGGGTGGATGCAGGCCTGCTCATCCCCCTTCTGCCTCTCCCTCTGAAGAACCCCTCTGTGAAAATGAAGAAGAAGAGGCCTGTGCTTGGTAAAAAGGCCTTTGAAAAGGCCTGCCCCTGCCCCTAGACTGCTGCCTTTCAGAAGTTGCCTGCCTTTCCTTGGCCTGAGCACTCCTGTAAGTGGTCCTGTACTTGTCCATTTTCTTCATGTAACTCTCTGTCTGCTCCCCAAACAGAGAATTACCCACTACAGGAAAATCCATAGCCTTAGCCTGGGTGTCCTGCGAGAGGCTAGTACATCTGAGCCAAGCCATCCTCTAAAGAGCCACAGATGTAGCCATGACTCTTGATGAGACATCATTAGAGTCCACAGCAGCATGAAATTGCACTTTAGATACCTCAATCCCATCTGCAGCCACCGCCTCCAGCTCCTTGGCTAGCTGGGGGAAGGCCTGTTTAGCCAGTGCCAGTACAGTGTCCCACCTGGACTTCTGGTACCTGGCTGTATAGGCCATGTAATTTGCCTGCCTGAGTCCCAAAGAAGATGCCATATACTGCTTCTTTGCCATGGCATCAATCTTCCTGGAGTCCTTGTCGGGGGGGGGGGCTGGAAGTCAAGGGAATATTTGCCTTGTCACAGGCAGCAGCCTGCACTACCCCAACATGGCTGCATTGCTGATATAAGAACTCCATGTCTGAGCCTGAGAGTGTATACCTCTTGTCCATTCTTTTATCCACAGGAGGTATAGTGTTAGGAGACTAAGATTTTTCTTATCTGTTTCCCAAAAGATTTATGGAGCGGAAGAAAAAATTACTCACCTTAGTAATGTTGTTTCTTCTAATGGAGTCTTGCTATATTATAGACATTAGCAGTTCGTTCCAGCTCTAGAACTGCCCCGGAGTGAAATGGTTAAAACCATTCCAAAATAGAATTTTGGCACGAGAGCAGCTCTCATCCGTGTCATTTCAAACTTGAACTGTCAGATCTTACGAGCCAAACTCACTAAGGTCTGTGTGGGCTGTAACCTACACTAGCCAAATGGTTACCTAAATAATAACAACCATTGATGGTCCCAACACCCAAGACTCAAGTCAGGGGACCAGAAATACTAACACCATTCTAATAATATGAAAATGGAACATAAGTATAATAAAACACACACGCGCGTACACATACACCCCCAAAATCCCAAAGGGGACAAAATGCTAACAGGACATAAGTAGTGCCCACACTAAGTTGCCCGTACCCCACCAAGTAGAGGTTCTGAGAGGGCAGGTGAGTGAGGTTCTATAATATAGCAGCCTCCATTAGAAGAAACAACATTACTAAGGTGAGTAATTTTTTCTTCAAACAACATAGAAGTCTTGCTATATTATAGACATTAGCAGAATACACAGCAGTACCTCCATGGAGGAGGGCAGAAGCTACTTAGGGAATAGGCTCTGAAGAACAGCTGTGCCAAACCGAGCATCTCTCCTGGCCTGGACATCCAGGAGTAATGCTTGGTAAAAGTGTGTACCATTTTCAAGTAGCAGCCTGGCAAATCTCTAATAAAGAGATATCTCTGGCAGCAGCTAGAGGCACAGCTGTACCTGGTAGAATGACCCTCAAACCGGGCGCCCACTCTTCTGATAAAATTGGACACAAGAGACAATCCACCTGGCTATTGATCTCTTAGTGCAGGTTTGCCTTTCCAACTTCACCATAGGTAAGGAAAAGTTGGAGGATTCGAACTGTGACCTTTGGTACGCTATATAATAACTAAGAGCTCTCTTAACATCCAGGTTGTGCAATCTCCTCTCCACCCAAGAGGAGTGATCAGTGAAAATACTAGAAGGAGATAGATTGATTAAGATGGAAATCTGAAACCACCTTAGGCAAAAACTTCCTATTAGTCCTAAGGACTACCTTATCCCTGTGGAAAGAAATAAAAGTCAGTCTCCACTGACAAGGCTTGCAATTCACTTATCGTCTGGCAGAAGTGATAGCCACTAGAAAACAGTTTTCCAAGTTAGGTACTTAAGCTCTGCAGAAGACAGAGGTTCAAAGGGGTTGCATTAACTGGGCAATGCAAACATTAAGGTCCCAAGCAGGGGCCGGTTCCCGAAAGGGAGGATTAGTATGGAGTAATCCCTTAAAAAACTTGGAAAACACAGGATGAGAGGAAAGAGGGGATGACTTTCCTGCTGACACAAAAGCAGACACAGCTGCCAAATGAACTCTCAGGGTAGCTGGTCTGAGACCCAAGGAATTAAGATGTACCATGTAATCTAACAAAATGGGCAATTCAGCAGATTCTGGGGAAATATTTTTCCCAGCACACCAAATGGAAAACCTTTTCCATTTAGAACTACAAGTAGCCCTAGTGGAAGGCTTTCTGGAAGCCTTTAGGATCTCAAGAACACCCTGAGAGAGGTGTAAATCAGCAAACTCTAACTCCTCAAGAGCCAGGCCTTGAGGTTGAGGGATTTGAGGTCCGGATACCAAACCCTTCCCTGGGCACAAGTCAACAGATTGTGATTCCTGGGAGGCACAGGGAAGATGGACTGTCAGAGACAGAAGGAGTGGGTACCAGGGCTGCCTGGCCCAATCCGGGCAATCAGAATCACCCTGCAAGGCTGAGATCTGATTTTGACTAGTACTTGAATAGGAGAGGAAAGGGGGAGCAGAGGAACTTCCTCCCAATCCAGAAGAAGGGCATCCAGGGAACTGAGCCCAGCACTGGAGGCCTGCAACAGAACAGAGGAAGTTTGTGATTGTCTGGGGCTGCAAAAAGATCTATCTGAGGGATGCCCCACCTGGCAAAAACTATCCCCAGCACTTGAGGATCCAGGGACCATTCGTGATGGCCCTGGGAAATCCTGCTGAGGGCATCCGCTGGACATTGTCCTTCCCTGGAAGATGAACTGCTATGAGGGAAGTGTTCAGGGAATAGGCCAGAGACCACAACTTCATTGCCTCGGTGCACAAGGCCGAAGACCGAGTGCCCCCCTGTTTGTTGATGTACCACATTGTTGTGGTGTTGTCTGTTCTGACTTGTATCACCTTGTCGTGGACAGATGCAGAAAAGCTTGAAGAGCTAAAAGACAGCTCTGAGTTCCAGCAAACTGATGTGGAGCAGAGATTCCTGGGGACCAAACTCCCTGAGTGGAAAGGTCGCCCATGTGGGCTCCCCAACCCAGAAGGGAAGCATCTGTAGTGAGAGTCAAGTCGTGAGAAGGGGAAATGAAGGGGACACCCCGCTCTTAAATTGCTCTGATCCTGCCACCACTGGAGAGCCAGGATCAAGGTTCGATCACTGGGACCAACTTGGAAAGGGGTCTCTTCTCTGAGACCAAAAGGTTCTCAAGTGAAACTGAATGTCTCTCATCTGAAATCTGGCTCCTGCACAACAGCTGTGGATGCAGCCATGTGCCTCAGGAGCTGCAGAAAGTGTCTTGCTGGTCGAGAGACCTGCAGAGTGAAGGAAGAGGCCAGAGCCACTAAATTCCTTACCCTTTCTGGGGAAGAAAGGCCCTGGCTAGCTTTGTGTCCAATTCTGCCCCTATAAAGGTGAGTACCTGGACTGGTTCCAGAACCGACTTTTGGTAGGTTTAGCAGAAAACCCAGGGAGGTGAGAAGCTGCTGGGTAACCTGCAGGTGAGATTTTACCTGTTCTGGGACTGGCCTACAATGAGCCAGTCACCTAGATAGGAAAAACAGCAATCCTCTGCCTCCTTAAGTGGGCCACTGCCACTGCTAGACACTTTGTGAATACCCTTGGAGCAGAGGTAAGCCGAAGGGCATTGCTCTGAACTGGTAATGACCTGAGGGCAGTTCGAATCTGAGGTACTTTCAATGGGATCTTCTGATTAGGACATGGAAATAGGCATCCTTGAGGTCCAGGGAGGCTAGCCAGTCCCCTGGCCTTAGGGAAGGTAAAATCATTGCCAGAGTTACCATTTTGAACTTTGGTTTCAAAAGATGCTTGTTCAGATATCTGAGATCTAAAATGGGCCGCCATTCTCCTGTCTTTTTTGGGGTAAGGAAGTATCTGGAATACACCTGATGCAGGGGAGGAACCCTTTCTACTGCTCTGAGAGCTAACAGGGATGAGACCTCTGTTTCCAGAGCGAGGGTCTCTGAAGCACTTGCAGGTAGAAAAAGTCTGCTTCTCAACTTGGGAAACTTTTTGAAGCTGAGAACCAGACCCTGGCTTACTACTTCCAGAACCCACTTGTCTGAGGTTAAAGAAGCCCAATTCTGACTGAAGTAAGCCAGCCAGCCCCCCACTGGTACAGGAGAATCGGCCCTGGGGGTGCCTGTTTCGCAGGAGCTTTAGGCTGGGGGGTGGGAGCAGGTCTGCCCACCCCTCATCTGCCCCTGCCTCTGAAGAAGCCCCTCTGAGCATAGGCAGAGGAGGCCTGAGTCTGGTAGAAAGGCCTGTGAAAAGGCCTACCCCTACCCCTGGAGGCATGCCTTTGAGGAGTGGCTTGCCGCTCCTTAGCCTGGGCACTCTTGTAAGTAGTCCTATATTCATCCATCTTCTTCATGTAATTCTCTGTCTGCTCTCCAAACAGAGAATTTCCCACCACAGGAAAACCATAGCCTTAGTCTGGTATCCTGTGACAAACTAGTACACCTGAGCCAGGCCAACCTACTAAAAGCTACAGATGTGGCCATGACCCTAGAGGAAACATCATTAACATTACAGCAGCATGAAACTGAACCTTAGAGGCTTAATGCCATCAGCAGCCACCTGTTCTAGTTCACTAGCCAGCTGGCCATGGGCCTGCTTGGCCAATTGCATAACAGTATCCCATCTAGATTTCTGATACCTAGCTACATAAGCCATATAATTTGCTTGCCTGAGTCCCAGAGAGGCTGCCATATACGGTTTTTTGCCATGGCATCAATCTTCCTGGAATCCTTGTCAGGAGGATGAAGCCAAGGGAATATTAGCTTTATCACAGGCAGCAGCCTGAACTACCTAACATGACTGCATTGCTGAGAAAGGAATTCTGTATCAGGGCCTGACAATGTATACCTTCTGTCCATCTTTTTATCTACAGGAGGCACAGAATTGGAGCTTTTAAAATGTTAATTGTTTGTTTCCTAAAAGACTTATGTAAAGGAATAGACAATCTCCTAGACTCTGGAATATCCATCATTTCTACAAAATCAGGCTCCTCTTGCTCATCCACAGCCTCTTCTAAAGGAAGCTGGAGGGTTTCAGCAACTTTTTTATAAAACATAAAATGAAATGGGGACTCAAGACAGCATAGGGGGAGATTCTAAAGGTCTGTCTGGGGAGATGTCCGGTTCAATGGGCACACCCAGACCTTCCCAGCCACATTCATACTGTTCATAATCCTCCTCCCCCTCCTCTGGTTCATAAAATTCCTCAATATCATAATCCTGAACCACTGGGACCGGACGAACCGACCTTTTACCAGATAGTGGTGGTTCAGACGGACCCTGAGACAGTGACTGGACAATTTGTATGGCTTTTGCTATCTCTGCAGCAGTTGGAGAAGGAATTTTGGACTCCAGACCTGCTGATTTTCTTGTTTTCTTTACTGGAATTGGTTCCTCAGAACCAGCTTTTCTTTTGCCCGAGGAAGTCTGGCCCTGGTCAGAGGGCACTCCCTCTGGTTCGGTTGGCACCGAACCGGGCTGGCCATCCGGGTCAGCGGACTTTTTGGCCTCTCGTTCCCTGAGTCTGCCCAATCTTTTTTCCAGGGTGGCTGCAGGGAAATTCTTACATATCTGGCAGTCTGACTGGAGGTGGTCAAACCCCAGACAATAAACACATGTGGTGTGTGGGTCAGCCTTGGCAAAGACTTCCCCACAAACATCACAGTGTTGAAACCCAGTGGGCCCGGTTTTTCTTTTGGGTTTCTCAGACATAATGCCAGCCTAACTAAAACTTGCCCTTTTAACGGCAGTGCCAGGCAAGACACCCTTATCGGTTCCTAACCATGTCACGGGTATTGGAAAAAAACATAATAAATCTGTTTTTTTAGAACCGATAAGAACCAGGAACCACACTCTAAAATAGTAACTTTTAGTTTTAAATGAGTTTTAAACCCACTGATAGGTTCAAAACCGAACCGATAACTTACAAGTTCCACACAGACAAAACCTTCATTTACTTATGGTTACCACAGATAGAGCTTGAACCGAGCGGTTTTGCGGTTAAATAAAACTATTCTCGTTAAATCCAACCGAGAAAACACTTTAAACCAGAAATGAACCGAGCAGAAGGAGAAATCTCCG
Organism: Neoceratodus forsteri; assembly: GCA_016271365.2. Taxonomy (NCBI): domain Eukaryota; kingdom Metazoa; phylum Chordata; order Ceratodontiformes; family Ceratodontidae; genus Neoceratodus; species Neoceratodus forsteri. The sequence continues at coordinate 245,703,629 of CM057457.1, forward strand.
GAGCGACTGTTCACTGAGGCGGAGTAAAGAATCTGACAGTTCAAGTTTGAAATGACACAGATAGAGCTGCTCTCGTGCCAAAATTCTATTTTGGAATGGTTTTAACCATTTCACTCCGGGGCAGTTCTAGAGCTGGATCAAACTGCTAATGTCTATAATATAGCAAGACTTCATGTTGTTTGAATATACAGTTTCCTGGACTCTGGGATATCCATCATTTCTATATAATCAGGCTCTTCTTGATCTTCCACAGCCTCCTCCATAGGAAGCTGGAGGGTTTCAGCCACTTTCCTGCAAAACATAAAATGGGAAGGGGACTCAGAAAGCCTAGGAGGGGAAACACCTGATGGTCTGTCTGGGGAGATGTCCCGTTCCACAGGCACATCCAGACCTTCACTTACATCAAAATCCTTAAATTCCCCTTCCTCTTCAAACTCCGGTTCATAAAATTCTTCAAGGGTATACTCTTGAACCGGGGGAACCAACCGAACCGAACCCCTGCCAGACGGAGCCGGATCGGTCGGAACCGGACGGAGCGATTCCACAATTTGAATCGCCCTAGCTATCTCTTAGGCGGTCGGAACATGAACCTCTGGATCCGAACCGGTCGATTTATCTTTGAGCTTTCTTTTTGTCGGAACCAATCCCTTAGAATCGGCTCTCCTTTTGCCCGAAGTATCGCCCTGGTCAGAGGGCACTCCTTCTGGATCAGTCGAAACCGAACCGGGCTGGCCATCTAGGTCAGCGGACTTCTTGGCCTCCTTTTCCCTCAGTCTACCTAGTCTCTTCTCGAGGGTAGATTTGGGAACATTTTTACATATTTGGCAGTCTGAATCAAGGTGGTCAAACCCCAGACAATAAACACATGTGGTGTGGGGATCGGCCTTGCCAAAGACCTCCCCATACTCACTGCAGTGTTGAAACCCAGTGGGCCCGTTTTTTTTCTTGGGTTTCTCAAGACATGGCCAACCTAACCAAACTTACCCTTTTTTCGGCAACCGCCAGGCAAGACTCCTTATCGGGTTCCTAACTGTGTCACGGTATTGGAAAAAAAAGGCTGAAACGCTGCTTTTTTAGAACCGACAAGAACCGGTAACCACACACTAAATAAAGCAAAATTCACAAACAAATGGTCGGTTCAGCCGAACCGACCGCACTTTTACAAGTTCCACACAGAAAATATAGAACAATTCCTATCTAGTACTCACGGCACCACAGACCGAGACTGAACCGACTATGCGGATACTTTTTTTCGGCTTAAACCGATGAAAACTGAAAAACTTTAACTGACTTCAAACCGAGCTGAAGGAGAAATCTCCGGAGCAACCGTTCAATGAGGCAGAGTAAAGAATCTGACGGTTTAGGTTCAAAACACTCCAGACAAAGACTTCAACCGAGCTCGAGCTCAGCAGTCCATGCCCTGCATGGAAAGTTAACCTTTAGTTCTCCGGGGCAGTTCAAAGGTTGGGAATCACTGCAATTGCCAGAATACAGCAAGACTTCATGTTGTTTGAATCCGTCTTTCATACATCAGGAAAGAAGAAAGGGGAAAAAATTAAGTGCATCTGGGCCTGCAGGACTGAACAGTCCAAAGGAGTTGAGATGTGTTCCTCTCTCCAGGTACCCCAAAGAGTAGAGGGCTATAAGCCCAGATACACAAAGAAGAAAAGGGCATACCAACCAAAAAAGTGACCTGCTTCTCCTGCAACCACAGGGATATACCCTGTGTGAAAGCTAGTGTATATGATCCAAAAAGGTCAGCACCAACAGGGTGAGCATGCCCAGAGACCCTGATTCTGTATGAGCAGAGTATTGTGGGTGAGGCGTGGTAATCAATGGTGAAGACACAGAATGGAAGAAATGGAAGATCAACAACTATAGTAACTACATAGTTTTCATATCTTTTATCACTGATTCCCATTTATGGGTCAGAGTACCAAGTTTCCCTTCTTTCTGAGTGAGAAGCTTGCTCACCCTGAGGGTGAAAAGTTCCCTCAGCCATCTACGTGAGGAAAAACACCTGAGGGCAGGGGCTTCTTCTAATGGGTCTGGCAGGTCAGGGTCAGACAGAGGCTCCAGTTGCACAGAAGTAGGAGGGCACCTCGGCAGCTCTTGCCTGGCCCTGTTGGAGAAGAAATGAACCCCCTGGAACTTCAAATTCAGTACCTTATGCTGGGCCAAAGGTGCAAGTCTAAAAATGCAGTGTCAAGCCATCCCCACCTCTATCTTCAAATTGTGCCCTCTTGTTCTTGCACATCTCTTTTTCTGAAAGAAGCTACCCTCTTGGACTTTGCTGATTCCCTTGAGGTACTTGAAAGTTTCTATCATGTCCCCCCTCTCCCTCCTTCCTCGAGGGCAAACATATTAAGCTTCTGTAGTCTCTCTTCGTATGGCTTCTGTTGCAGACCCTACACCATTTTAGTTGCCCTCCTCTGGACGGCCTCAATCCTGTCTATGTCCTTGCGGAGATGAGGTCTCCAGAACTGCATGCAGTACTCCAGATGGGGTCTTACCAACTGTCTGTACAGAGGGATAACAACTTCCTGTTTTCTACTGGTGATGCCTCTCCCTATACATCCCAGTATCCCCTCAACCCTCCTTACTGCCTTCTCACATTGCTTGCTTACCATTAGGTCATCTGATATGACTACCCCCAGGTCCCTTTCCATTTTTGTTGTTAATAACCCCCCCCTCCCCAATTGTGTACTCTTCCCCTGAGTTCTTGGTTCCCAGGTGCATTACTTTGCACTTCTTTGCACTGAATCTAAGCTGCCATACTTTTGACCATTCCTCCAATCTTGCCAAGTCCCTTCTCATCCTTTCCACCCCCGCCCCATGTATCAACCCTGTTGCAGATCTTTGTGTCATCTGCAAAGAGGCATAGTTTTCCTTCCAGTCCCTCCGCAATGTCACTTATAAAGACATTAAAAAGGACTGGACCCAGTACTGAATCCTGCAGTACCCCGCTGGAAACCCCCTTTTCTTCACAGTGAACTCTGTTTACTATTACCCTCTGTGTCCTGTTGTCCAGACAATTTTTTACCCAGGTTACCACCCTGGGAACCACTCCAAGGCTGGCTAATTTGTTTATTAATCTTTTGTGTGGGACTGTGTCAAATGCCTTGCTAAAGTCTAGGTAGACCACATCCACAGCCTCTCCATGGTCTACTACTCTGGTCACCCAGTCAAAGAAATGTATTAGATTAGTCTGACATGACCTTCCCATTGTGAATCCATGCTGCCTTGGATCCTGTGCCCTGCTGACCTCTAGGTACTCAACAATTCTTTATTTTAGACGTGATTCCATCATTTTCCCCTACCATTACGGTCAAGCTAACAGGTCTGTAGTTTCCTGCATCTGCTTTGCTTCTACTTTTGTGAAGGGGAATCACATCTGCCCTCCTCCAGTCCTTAGGTACCACACCATCCTCCCATGATTTGTTAAAAAGGGTAGTCAGTGGTGTCACTAGTTCTCCCCTTAGTTCTTTTGGAATTCTGGGGTGAATCCCATCAGGCCCCATTGCTTTGTCCACTTTCAGTTTTAGGAGTTCTTTCAGAACCCTTTCTTCTGTGAAAAGACCGGTATCGACCCCCTTATCCAGAGTGCTTCTACTGATTGGATTAGGTACCTCCCCCACCTCTTCTTTTGTGAATAGAGGGAGTTGCCTCAGGGAAACTTACTTTTTTTAATTTATATTTATTAGGTATTTTCATACACACATACATCAGTTACATAATGTAAAGCACACAGGATGTTTACAGAATATAACTGTACAATCATCTTACATATCCATAGCCAGAGTCATCAAGAAAGTACAGTTACGTAAGAACTTACCGTAACAGTAGATCTTCGAGAACAGCTCTTGCAGCAGGTTACACCATTAGGACTGAAGCCGGCAGGCGTCAGGACCCCACGGAAAAATTATAGCTAGCTATCTTCAGCAGGGACCGCCCCCGACGTCGGTCCCGGCCCCGACGTCAGGCGTGGTACATAAGGGGTCGGTTCCACCAGATTCCCCAGTTCTCCCGCCGGAGACTTCCAGCCGCAGGATGACATCAGAATGGGAGACCGAGGATCCACCGTCAGAAGATAATAAGGGAATAAATCCCTGTTAGAAAAGGCTTAAGGCATGCCTCCTCCAAGGGGGAAGGTGGGCGGGAAGGTACCTGCTGCAAGAGCTGTTCTCGAAGATCTACTGTTACGGTAAGTTCTTACGTAACTGTACTATCTTACTTCGAGACACAGCTCTTGCAGCAGGTTACACCATTAGGACTGATTCCCAAGCAGTAACGCTGCCAGAAATTCCAGGAGGAGGAAAAAAGGAAATACATTCCGGGTCCTGAATCTAGGACAGGAGACCCTGTAGCACCGCCAGGCCGAAACCGGCTCTATGCCAAGAGGCGATGTCTAGGCTATAATGCCTGATAAAGGTATGCACAGAGCTCCAAGTGGCTGCAGCACATATGGCAGAAGTGGAGACGTTCCAGAGTGCTGCAAATGAGGTGGCCACGCCCCTAGTGGAATGACCCCGGACTGAACCCGGGAGGGGCTTCTGTTTGAGCTCATAACAGAGTGAAATACACTGGACAAGCCAGCGAGACAGGGACTGTTTGGATACAGATTGGCCCAACATCCTCTCAGAGAAGGAAACGAAGAGTTGCTCAGAACTACGAAAAGGTTTAGTTCTGTTGAGGTAATACCTCAGGCTGCGGTGAACATCCAGGGTGTGGAGCAGAGCCTCTCCTCTATTCGAGTAATTCGGGAAGTAGACTGGTAGGTCAATGTCCTGATTTAGGGTGAGCGAAGAGACCACCTTAGGCAAAAATTTAGGATTCGTCCTCAGGGATACTCAGTCCCGGTGGAAAACTAAATAAGGCTCTTTGCACACGAGAGCATGAAGCTCAGAAATTCTTCTCGCTGAAGTAACAGCAACCAAAAACAACGTTTTCCACGACAGAAAACGTAGCTCGCAATCCATGGCAGGTTCAAAGGGAGGGAGCGTGAGTTGTTCCAGGACAAAGAGCAAATCCCATGGAGGCACAGGGTCCTTAATGGGTGGCCGAAGGTGTAACACCCCTCTCAGAAATTCCCGGAGAGGCGTCTAATTGTGCCACTGTACGATTCCCCACCGGAAGGTGGTAGGCAGAGATGGCACAAAGGTGCACCTTGATAGAGGAGTAGGCTAGACCAGAATGAAAGAGGGAGAGCAGGTAGTCCAACACCACTCCCACTGGGCAACCTAAAGGGGAAAAATCGCGTGCTCGCGACCATAAACAAAAACGGCGCCATTTCATGGCGTACGTCGCATGCGTTGCCGTCTTTCTGGCTGCAGAAAGAACTTCTGCAACCTCTTGCGAGACCCCGTGACGCAAGATGGCTATGTCTCTAGGAGCCATGCATGCAGGTTCAGTGAGCGTAAGTCCGGGTGGACTAGGGAACTTTCTCCTGAGACAGGAGATGGGAGCTGAATGGCAATGGGAGCGGGGGTTCCCGGGATAGCTGTATTAGCAAAGGGAACCAGATCTGCCTGGGCCAGAACGGGGCCACCAGGATCATAACTGCATGCTCCCTGCGCAGTTTGAGAAGAACTCTCTGGATCAACGGGAAAGGAGGGAAAGCGTAGAGGAATCTGTCCGCCCAGGAGAGGGACAACGCGTCTGCCCAAAAACACCAGGCCCTGGATCTAGCGAGCAAAAATTGGGCAGTTTTGCGTTGGATGGGGATGCGAACAAGTCTAGCTCTGGAGTTCCCCATCGAAGAAACAGATCCTCTGCTACCTCTTGAAGAAGTTCCCACTCGTGGACTCTGGCCTGGGAGCGACTCAGACCGTCTGCAATCGTGTTGTCCAACCCGGGAACATGTACAGCGATCAAATTCACGCCGTGTCCAATTACCCAATCCCACACCCTCATGGCCTCCCTGCAAAGGGGGTAAGAGTGTGCGCCTCCTTGTTTGTTGAGGTAATACATCACCGCCGTGTTGTCTGTCTGAAGCAGAAGAGTACACGGTGGGATTACTGACTGAAAGGCCTGCAGGGCATAGAGAACCGCCCTCATCTCTAGAACATTGATATGGAGATGAGCCCCGTCCAGGTGTGCCCCCCACCCTAGACCTGAGGCGTCTGTGGTGAGGATTACCTCCGGGGACAGGCGCTGACAGGGCGCCCATGGAGGCGACCCTGGGACTAGCCACCACTGCCAGTCTCGAATCACGGTGTTCGTGATCCTGACCGGATGCTGCAAGTGGTCTTGCCTTTGGTCCCATTGCACCTTGAGCATCCACTGAGTTACCCGCATGTGGAGCCTTGCGAAAGGGATGGTAGGAATGGCCGCAGCCATGTGTCCAAGCAAGCGAAGGACCGACCTGGCAGGGACGGTCTTGTTCGACGATAACTCCCTGATGAGGGATCTGATGCGCTCCGCCCTGTCGTCTGGAAGAAAAGCTCTTCCCTGAACGGTGCCCAGTACTGCACCTATAAACTGCAGTTTCTGCGACGGTACCAGGAGAGACTTCTCGTAGTTTATTAGGATGCCCAGAGATCGGAACAGGTCCTGGGTGCTCTGGACCACAAGTAATAACACCTCTCTGGAGGCGGCCATGAGAAGCCAATCATCCAGGTACGGGAACACATAATGGCCCTGTCTCCTTAGAGATGCTGCCACGACTGCCATGCACTTGGTAAAGACCCTGGGTGCGGATGACAGTCCGAATGGAAGGGCTCGGAATTGAAGGTGGTGGTCGAGGAACTCGAAGCGCAGGAACCTTTTGTGCGCCTGAGCTATAGGGATATGCAGGTATGCGTCCTGCATGTCTTGAGACGCTAAGAAGGCATCTTGTTTCAGCATGGGAATAAGACCCTGGAGAGTCACCATGTGGAATCTCTTGTAGGCGACCGACACGTTGAGGTCGCTGAGGTCCAGAATCGGACGGAGGTCCCCTGTTTTCTTTGGAACCAGGAAGAAGTGGGAATAATATCCTTGTCCTCTCTGGTTCTCCGGGACGTACTCTATCGCTCCCTTTTGCAGAAGCGCGAGTACTTCTTGCCAGATCAAAGATTTGTGCTGACCCGGATACCGGGAGAGCAAAGGAGGCCTCGAGGGTGGCTTTTCTGTGAATTCTATATAATGGCCTCTTCCGACCAACTGAAGAACCCACCTGTCGGTGGTTATAGCCTGCCATCCCGGCAGGAAGTTCGCAATGCGACCCCCGACCATGATTTCCCGTTGATCCTGAGGGGCCGGGGCTGGAAAGGAGTCAGGCTGTGGAGGCTGAGAGGTCCGCTGGCTGGGCCGGCTTAGTAATCGCTGGCTTCAGCCGGCGGGCTGTTCCCTGGGCTCTGGGAAGCCAGAACTCTGTTGTGTAACGGAGGCGGGACTGCTGCCTCTCGTCCATGCAATCGGCTTTGGTTCCTCTGAAAGGAACTAAGCCTGAGTCGTACATGGCCTGAACCGACCTCACCCCTCCCGGCCTCCTGAAGTCTGGTAATAATCTTCTCCGAAGGTTTACCAACAAGACTTCTCCCTCGAATGGGCGTCCATGATATTCTTCTGGAGCGTCAGGGTAAAGCCAGAGGCAGTAACCAAGAGTGTCTCTGGAGGCATCGCCAGAAGCTGCTGCTCGGGCCGATGAGTCGCAGTGCGTCTGTGGCTCGTAACACTTGGGTTCCCACGTCCGAACCCGTGCGGAGGAGCTGAAGCATCTCCTCCTTCTGCTCACCTTCCGGCAGTTTTTCAGCCGCTTCCAGACCCTGTTCCCACAAGGCATTCTGAAACTGAACCATGTGGGTCAAATAATTCAAGGATCTGATGGCGCAGGTAGCGGAAGCATACGTGCGCCTACCCATAGCGTCCAACTGCTTGGACTCTGGGTCAGGTGGCAGGGTGCTCAGATGTTGCGGTCTCTGTGACCGGTCATGTGAGGCTGTGATGACCAGAGAGTCGGCCTGAGGCTGCTGAGTCAAGTACTGGTCTTCCCTAGGAGCCTTGTACAAGTGATCAGCTTTTTTCCGCATCGCCGGGAGCGAATGTGGACGCTTCCACACTGCCTTGTGGCGTCCACGAAAGTGTCAACCAAGGGTGACACCACCACAGGCTTAGGGTCCTTCTGTCAAGATATTTGGCTAGGCGTATCTTTCGGGTCTAGCTCTTCCGCATCCCATCCCATGTTCTCTTGGATGTGTCTCATAATATCCGAGAACGAAGGGTCGTCCAGAGGAGACTTCAGCATCTCACGTGGGTCCGGAGAAGGGATGGAGAGGGGAGATGGGGATCTAGATGATGAGTACTCTGATCCCGTGTCCTCCGTCGAAGGCGATCGTCGGTGTCTCCTGGGTCTCTTGGGGCTGGGTGACCTAGAAGAGGATTTAGACGTAAGAGGATTTAGACGGAGGTCTCCGTTTTTCTGCTCTCCCCCTGGAAGGGGTTCCGTATTCCCGGGGAGGAGGTAAGCGGCCTGCCGACCCCGATGGCGAGGGGGGGTGCAGGAACCGGAGGTGTAGGAGGAAGAGGAGAAGGAGGAGGAGGAGGAAGAGAAGTGGGAACCACATCCTTCTTTATGGTGTCCCACCAGTAAGTGAAGAGGTCCTTCACATCCGCTAAAGAAAGGCCCGACGACGGTCCGGGCGCCGGTGGATGGTCGTCGGGTCCTGGCGTCGGCTCCACAGGGGGCTCAGGTAACGGCGAGGGTTCCCTGGGAGTCTCGACGAGACCGGGGTCACCCGTCTGGTCCTCGGGCTGCATCAGATCCTCCTCGGTTACGGTCTCCTGACCGACGTCAGTCAGAGGCGTCAGGGCTCTCTTCTCAGGAGGAGTGGGCGCCAGCCCCCCTACCGGCGTCCGCTGAGGAGTTGGCTTAGCCGGCGACGGTCATCTGGCCGACAGCGGCTCCAGGGAAGCATGACGAGAGGCCGACGATGGACGCACCGGCGTCGGATCCTGAGGTCTCTTCAAGGAAGTAAGCTCCAACGTCTTACGAGGAGGCAAAGAAGCTGACCTGACGTTGGGTTCCGATGGGCGGGAACCCGACTTATGATGATGATGATGGTGATCCCCAGACTTCACCAAGGCCCTGGAGGACGAAGACGAGGACGGCCTGGTGGACTTGGCCTGAGAAGAGGACTTCCTGACCGCAGCCGGGGGAGGCTGAGAGCTGGCCCTGGAGGGGGAGCGTTTTGACCTGGAACCGGAGCTGCGAGAGTCCGAAGCCCTAGAGGGGGACCTGGAAGGGCCTTCTCCTTCGTTTCTCTGCATGCTTGTGGGTCTTTTGAGATTCCCCTTGAAGACATGGTCTTTAGCTTCTCTTCCAGTAAGAAAGCTTGAAGGGCCTTCTGACGTCGGATCGGGTTCGAGCTGTTAAACCCCTGGCAAAGGAGCAGGCCGGGTATCGTGGTCTGGGCCTAGGCACGGGCGCCCAGGCCGTGAGGGATCCTTGAAGGGGATCTGTTTCCGCAAGCACACTTGGAGGAGTGACTGAGGTCGGAGAGGACATCAGCGAAAAAACTTGCTAGAAGAAATCCAAAATTTCCGTGGGAAAGAACTTATCCGCAGCGTCGCTAGACAGCAACGAAGGGTCAAGACATGCAAGTCGAGCCGGCGGAAAGAACTGGGGAATCTGGCGGGACCGCTTCTTTATGTACCACGCTTGACGCCGGGGCGGACCGATTGGATGTCCCCGCTGAAGATAGCTAGCTAGAATTTTTCCGTGGGGTCCTGACGCCTGCCGGCTTCAGTCCTAATGGTGTAACCTGCTGCAAGAGCTGTGTCTTGAAGTAAGATGTCTAGTTACCTTGCCCAAAACACCCGACTCTAAGTCAGCTGACAATAGTGTATACTACAGTCAGGGAACAAATGATGCATCCATCCCCAAGTGATAGATTACCCAACCCTGCCACTTAGATCTAAATCCCTGCAGACAGTCCTGAAGGGTAGCTGTAAGGCTCTCTATCTGGCAGATTTCCAACATGATGAATCTCCACTCCTGAATAGTAGGAATCTGGTAGGACATCCATTTTCTGGTGATAGCCTTCTTGGCAGCTATATGTAATATTGGTAACAGTGTTTTGGTCCATTGGGGGAGAGTGGTCCAGATAAATGGAAAGTAATATAATTTCTCCCGTTAATTCTACTGGTTCCCCTAAACAATCAGACAGCGCCATCTGAAGCCCACACCAAAAAGACATTAAAAGGGGCCAGTGCCATAACACGTGGCCCAAATCTGCCAGACTACACCCACATTGTCTCCAGCAGTGGCCATATGAGGCCGGGGAGGAATTTGGATAGTATTGCCGGGGTTCAAAAATATCTGGTTCGAATTTTCCAGGAGAATTCCTGCCAAAAGGGGGAGGAAATCACTTTCATGGCTGGCAAGGCCGCGGCAATCCAATCAGAAAACTGGACCTCTGAAGCCAGATCCTCATTCCACTTATCAAGTATTGGTTTTGTTGAGTCTCCCAGTAAGTCTCGTAGTGCCTTATGTAAATTCCCAATGAGGTGACCATTTTGGTTTCCACTAATCGAATAGATGAGAATTTTTAGTAGGGGTGGGTTAGGAGTAGGGAGTTTAGCATCAAATGTCCGGTGGCGAAGTATATAATATCTCACTTGGAGGTATCTAAAAAAATCTGTGTTTTGGAGTCTGTACTGGACATTGAGCTTATCGAAAGATAAGAGCCCCTTCTCATCTAGGAACTGGAATAAGTGCGATAAACCTAAACTGCGCCACTGAGAAAAGACCAGATCCATGTGGGAGGGCTGAAAAAGATCGTCTTTGGAAATGATTTTACACAAGTCATATATTGGTTTAATTGCTGGTTTATTTCTTAGCCTGAACCAGATTTGGAGAGTATGAGATGTCTGAGTGAATAGTCTCAAGGGGGGCACATTGTTAATAGAGGAGAAAAGAAGAGCTGGTATGTCATACATGTCATTCAGCATAAATTCCAGTGATTTCCAGGGTGTAAAGAAGCTATCAGTCAGCCAGTATATGAGAGTGCAGAGAAAAGCTGCCTGAGCATAAAGTTTAAAGGGAAACCGTGGATATTTTAGTCCAAAAGTAGTCTAGCATTGCTTAATCAGCCTTATTAGAAACCCCTGTGTATTATTTTTTAGTCTTTCACTCACCTTAATGAAATTTGCCTTTATGTTGTCATGCGGTATGGCCAGCCTCTGAGATGTGAGTTGCCATCTTTCCTCTCCATGTCCCCTCATGCTCTCTGCTTGGGGTCACGGCATAGCACAATTGCGATGTATTTGGTTGGCAGCTCATACATCCAGCAACACGCTCCCGTGTGGCACGCGCATGCATGCGTGCTCCTTACTATTAACTTAAACTCCTTCTTCACGTTCTCCCTTGGCTGTGAGTGCCCACATGCCTCCAGGTGCTTCACAGTGTTTGTTCGATTCCACTCCTGTATTTCCCTCTGGCGGTATCACCCGCTGATGTGCCATTACATGCACCCCACTCTGACTGACCGTTTTTCACTGTGGTTTCTCTTCGTTCTGCCATTCTCGCTGCACAGACTATGGTGTACGTCACAGATGCTGACGTAAACTATCCTCCTGACCAATCCCCTTTTTCACATTTCCCCTGCCGGTCCGATGATGTTTTTGCACCTCCGTCTACCCCTACCTAAAGCCACTAGTTCCCACTCTGGTCCATGCTTAGCCCATATAAGCAGTCATTTTCCCTTGATTTCAGCATAGTACAGCTCAAGAAAGGAGACACTGTTGCCAGAAAAAGTCGCCGAATTGGGAGAAGCTGCATGTTCTGATCGAACAAGCTGATTGCTGCCGCATTGCCCCTAAGTGCTGCTACCTAGCAGAGAGTGCCTGCAAGCAAAAAAAAGCGTCTTCTGTGTCCTGACTGAGACGCCAGTCAAAACACCAGCATTGTACCTTTCACGGAAGAGCTGCAAACAGAACGTTACATTCCTAGCCACTGTGTTTCTCATTTGTAAAAAGATCCATGTCAAAGGATCATTTAGGAATGTGTTCGAGGCTATGGGTGGATAGAAACCACTATATCAGCAATGACAGGAAACAGAAACACAAAGCAAAACACATCGTTGTGCTTTTGAGTACATTTTGGGGGTGAACAAGTGAAAACAGTTGCCTTGGGAAAAATCGGGAGTCGCATGAAAAGCCTTTAGTAGGAGTGCTGTTTCTTTAAGAGTTGACATAGCAACACAGAGTTGCTATGACACACAGCAGGGAACTCTAATTAAAGCGCGTTCCTGCATGCATGAAAGGTCAAGAAGATAAACAGTAATGTTGCCGTGCACAGCAAAGGAATCAAGACCAGTCACACAAGCAATAAAGAAGGCGACACAAAAAGTAAGCAAAGTTTTAAAATTTTATTTTAGCGACCAGGGAAGGACTCTCGAGGGATCACTGGCACATTTGTGGGAGCAATAAAGAGCGAACTAGTGTGCTGTGAGAGACATTTTTATTTGTTGTGCCTGCTTGACTGCACTGGTCACGTGAGAATGTCTCTCACAGGGTGAAGAAAATTAGCACACCAGGAGCTCTCAGCAAGCGGTGCTCAGACTTAAGAATGGTGAAGTGCAGGGGGGAACGGAAACCACACAAAAAAGGTAATTCACTGATTACAAAGTTACACATGGGCTAAGTAGTGGTAATAATGTAATACTGAAAGCCCAATATTGCATCAATATGTGAATATCCACAGTTTCCCTTTAAGGTTGGGTAGGTTTGCTCCCCCCTGAGCAATGGACAATGGAAGGATAGAGAAGAGAATTCTAGGGCACTGCTTGCCCCAAATGAATTTAGAAAGCAGTTTGTCCCCACGATTTAAAATAGAAAGGTGAGGGAAAATAAGGGTTATTTTGAAAAAAGGAATAAAAGCTGAGGGAGGACACTCATACGGATGGTTTCAATCCGTTGAAAAAATGATAATGGGAGGGATGACCACTTTTCTAGGTCTTTTTGTATTAAAGTAGTGAGTGGCTCATAGATGATTAATTCCATGACCTCTTGGTTTGAGGGTCTTTATATCCCTAAGTATTTAATCTTCGTGAATCTCCACCTCAGGGGGAGAAGGCGATGAAGGGTGTTAGTCGAGGAGAAACTGAACAGGAGGGCCTCAGATTTTACAATATTTAGTTTAAACCCTGCTACAGCCTCATATTTCTAAAGAAGATTCCAGACTGCAGGAATAGATGGGCCTGGAGAGAGAAGGGTTAAAAGAATATCGTCTGCAAACATGCTGACTTTATATTGGTGCTGTCCCAGAGGAACACTCTCCACCTTGTGAGAAGTTCTGAGAGCCGTTCCCAAAGGCTCCATATAAAAGGCAAATGGAAGAGGAGAAAGGGGGCAACCCTGTCGAGTGCCCCGGGACAAGGTGAAGGGAGAAGAAACCCGTCCATTAACTCTCACATATGACCGAGGAGCTGCATAAAGATTCCTCAGCCATATCAAGAAAGACTCTGGAAAATGGAACCTCGACAGGGTGTCCCACAAGAATTGCCAGGACACCCTGTCGAAGGCCTTCTCTGCATCCAAACTAATAACTGCTGCAGGGATCTGACGAGTCCAGATGTATTCAGTAAGTTTTAGGGTCCTCCGGATATTATCCGTAGTGTTTCAATTTTTAATAAAGCCAGATTGGTCCTGATGAATTAGGCAAGGGAGGATCTTCTCCAAAGGTGAGGCCCACATGGCCGTGAAGAAAAAATTACTCACCTTAGTAATTGCTTTTCTTCTCATGGAGTCTTGCTATATTATAACAATAGCAGTCAGCCACTGCATCTGAACTGCCCCGGAGAGGAAGGAGTTAACTCCAGAAGATCTGGAGTTCTACAGCGCGAGGGCGCTGTGCCCAAAGCTCTATCTGGCAGTTTCAAATGAAACTGTCAGATCTTTACGAAGCTAACATCAAAGGACGGAAAGTCTGTGTGGAAAAAACTACACTAGCCCATGGCTACCTACTAGTAGTAATAACAACAATATAAAGAACAAAGAAACATTCAGAGCCATAATAACAAAATTGATGGTATTATGGTTCGTTTACCCTTAACAAGCACATATGAACCCCCTTCCCCAAAGACTCAAGTCCAGGAAGGGGCAATATAATTAACCTAAATGAAACAATCTAGATCCCTAACCCAAAGGAAAAGAGGGTAGGGAAAAACTACAATGGCATGACACAGTGCTTGCACAATTACACCCTTCCCAAGTAGAAGTTCTGAGAGGGGTAGGAGGGAGGTGGTTATAATATAGCAAGACTCCATGAGAAGAAAAGCAATTACTAAGGTGAGTAATTTTTCTTCAAACACCATGAATCTTGCTATATTATAACAATAACAGATTACACAGCAGTACCTCCATGGAGGAGGTCAGAACCTACTTAGGAAATAGGCTCTGAAGCACAGCTGTGCCAAACGAGCATCTCTCCTGGACTGGACATCCAGGGAATAATGCTTGGTAAAGGTGTGAACTGTCTTCCAGGTAGCAGCTTGACAAATCTCCAGAATGGGGATGCTCTAGCAGCCGCTAGAGCGCTGGCTATACCCTGGTGGAGTGGGCCTCAATCCTGAGGGTACTCTACCCAGTTTCTGATAACAGAATTGGATACAAGAAACAATCCACCTTGCAATTGTTCTCTTAGTGGCAGGTTTCCCTTTGCCAACCTCGCCATAGGTAAGAAAGAGTTGGAGGGATTCGAACCTATGACCTCTGGTGCGCTCTAAATAGTAGCTTAAGGCTCTTTTGACATCCAAGCTGTGCAGTCTCCTCTCACCTGAGGAAGAATGCTCAGTGAAAAATACTGGGAGAGAGATAGATTGATTCAGGTGGAAATCAGAAACCACCTTAGGCAAAAACTTTCTATTAGTCCTAAGGACTACCTTATCTCTGTGGAAAGAGATAAAATCTTCTTCCACTGACAGGGCCTGTAGCTCACTTATGCGTCTGGCAGAGGTGATAGCTACTAGGAAAACGGTTTCCAAGTTAAATACTTGAGCTCTGCAGAAGACAGAGGCTCAAAGCGGGTTGCATTAACTGAGCAATGCAAATATTCAGGTCCCAGGCGGGAGCTGGTTCCAAAAGGAGGTTAGTATGAAGTAACCCTTTAAAAACTTGGAGAACACCGGTGAGAAGAAAGGAGGCAGGCTTCCTGCTGACACAAAAAGCAGAGACAGCTGCCAGATGAACCTTCAGGGTAGCTGGTCTAAGGCCTAGGGAATTCAGATGGACCAAATAGTCCAGTAGAATGGGAAGATCAGCAGATTCTGGGATAATCTGCCTCTCAGAGCACCAGATGGAAAACCTCTTCCACTCAGAATTATAAGTGGCCTAGTGGAAGGCTTCCTTGAAGCCTTAAAATATCCATGACACCTAGAGAAAGGTGTAAGTCAGCAAATTCTAGCTCCTCAAGAGCCAAGCCTTGAGGTGGAGGGATCTGAGGTCCGGGATACACACTCTCCCTGTGCACAGGCCAGTAAGTCGTGGACTCTGGGCAGGCTCAGGGCAGGGTGGACTGCCAAGGACAGGAGCAGAGGGTACCAGGGCTGTCTGGCCCAATCTGGGGCAATCAGAATCACTCTGCAAGGTTGAGATCTGATTTTACTAGTACCCTGAAAAGGAGAGGAAAGGGGAAAGGCATACAGGAACCTCCTTTCCAGTCCAACAGAAAGGCGCCCAGAGGGACTGAGCACAGAACTGGAGGCCTGCAACAGAAAAGAGGAAGTTGGTGGTTGTCTGGGGCTCGAAAGATCTATCTGAGGAGTGCCCCATCTGAAAAGACAGACCCCAGCACTTGTGGATTCAGAGCCCATTAAGTGATGGCCCTGAGAAATTCTTGCTGAGAGGGCGTCCGCCAGGACATTGTCCTTCCCTGGGAGATGAACCGCTATCAGGGAGGTGTTCAGGGAGTAAGCCAGAGACCACAACTTCATTGCTTGTGCACAAGGCTGAAGACCGAGTGCCCCTTGCTTGTTGATGTACCACATTGTGGTGGTATTGTCTGTCCTGACTTGAACCACTTTGTTCTGGACAGAATCTGAAAACACCAAGAGCTAAAAGACAGCTCTGAGTTCCAAAAGACTGATGTGGAGCAGAGACCCTGAGGAGACCATACCCCTGGTGGCAAGGTCGCCCAGGTGAGCCCCCACCCTAACAGGGAGGCATCCATGGTGAGGGTGGGTGAGAAATGGGAATGAAGGAACCCCCTGTCTTAAACTGCTGGACCTGCCACCAGTGGAGGGCTAGGATCAGAGTTTGAGTAACTGGGACCAACTTGGTAAGGGGGTCCTTCCTTTGAGACCAATAGGCCCTCAAATGGAACTGAATGTCCCTCATCTGGAATCTTGCTCCCTGCACGACAGCTGTGGAAGCAGCCATGTGCCCAAGGAGTTGCAGAAAATGCCCTGCTGGTCGAGAGACCCGCAGGGTAAAGGAGGATGCCAGGCATGAGTCTGTCCACCCTTTCCGAGGAAGAAAAGCCTGGCTAACCTTGTGTTCAATTCTGCGCCTATGAAAGTTAGGACCTGAACTGCTTCCAGAACTGACTTTGGTAAGTTTAGCAGGAATCCCAGGAAGTGAGAAGCTGCTGGGTGACTTGCAAGTGGATTTCACCTGACCCTGGAGACTGACCCACAATGAGCCAGTCGTCCAGGTAGGAACACAGCAACCTTGCCTTCTTAAGTGAGCCACTACTACAGCGAGACATTTTGTGAATACCCTTGGCACAGAGGTAAGGCCGAAGGGCATTGCCTGAATTGGTAGTGGCCTGAGGGCAGTTCGAACCTGAGGTACTTTCGGTGAGAAGGCCTGATCAGAACATGAAAATAGGCATCCTTGAGGTCCAGGGAAGCTAGCCAGTCCCCTGGTCTTAGGGAAGGCAATATCATTGCCAGAGTCAACATTTTGAACTTTGGTTTCAACAGATGCTTGTTCAAGTATCTTAAATCTAGAATGGGCGCCATTCTCCTGTCTTTTGGGTAAGAAAGTATCTTGAATAAAGCCCCTTGCCCTGATGGCAAGGAGACCCCTTTCACTGCTTTGCAGTCCAGCAGAGCAGAAACCTCTGCTTCCAAAGCAAGGGCTTCTGAAGGATTTGCAGGTGGAAAATGCCTGGCTCTCATCTTTGGAAAGTGTTTGAAGCTGAGAACCAGACCCTGCCTATTACCTCCAGAACCCATCTGTCCGTGAGTTAGGGACAGCCAGTTCCGGCTGAAATAGGCCAACCTGCCCACTGGTACAGGGAGAATCGGCCCTGGACACCCCATCAGGGTGCCTGGCTTAGCAGCAGCCTTAGGCCGAGGGGAGTGGGGATGGTCTACTCTGTGCCACGCTCACCCCTGCCTCTGAAGAAACCCCTCTGCAAGACAGCAGAGGAGGCTTGAAATTGGTAAAAGGCCTGGAAAAGGGCCTGCCCTACCTCTGGGAGCATGCCTTGTGGCATGGCATGCTTCTCCTTAGCCTGGGCACTTTTGTAGGTAGTTCTGTATTCATCCATCTTTTCATATAGTTTTCTGTTTGCTCCCCAAAAAGAGAATTTCCACTACAGGAAAATCCATAGCCTTTGACTGGGTATCTTGGGACAGATTAGTGCATCTGAGCCATGCCAACCTCGAGGAAGCTACAGAAGTGGCCATGACCCTAGAAGAAACATCATTAACATCAACAGCAGTATGAAATTGAACTTTAGAGGCTTCAATGCCATCAGCAGCCACCTGTTCAACTCACTAGCCAGCTGGCCATGGGCCTCTTGCTAACTGCACTCTGTGTCCCACCTAGATTTCTGATATCTAGCTACATAAGCCATATAATTTGCCTGCCTGAGTCCCAAAGAAGCTGCCATATACTGTTTCTTCGCCATGGCATCAATCTTCCTGGAATCCTTATCAGGAGGATGTGAGGCCAGAGGAATATTAGCCTTGTCACAGGCTGCAGCTTGTACCACACCTACCATGACTACACTGCTCAGTAAGGAAGTCTGTATCCGAGCCTGACAAAGTATACCTTCTGTCCATTTTTTTATCTACAGGAGGGACAGAATGAGGATTTTTAAAATCTTTGTTGTTTGCTTCTAAATGACTTATGCAAAGGAATAGACAACCTCCTAGACTCTGAAATATCCATCATTTCCACATAATCAGGCTCCTCTTGCTCATCCAGCCTCCTCTAAAGGAAGCTGGAGGGTTTCTGCAACCTTTTTGTAAAAAATAAAGAAAGAAGGGGACTCAGACAGAATAGGAGGAGATTCTAAAGGTCTGTCTGGAGAAATGTCCGGTTCAATGGGCACGTCTAGACCCCCCCAGCCACACATATATTGATCAAATTCCTCCTCCCCCTCCTGTGGTTCATAAAAATCCTCAACTTCAAAATCCTGAACCACTGGGACTGAACGAACCAACCTTTTACCAGCTGTTGGTGGTTCTACAGATCCCTGAGACAGTGACTGGACAATCTGAATGGCTTTAGCTATCTCTGCAGCAGTTGGAGACACAATTTTGGACTCCAGACCTACTGATTTCCTTGTTTTTTTACTTGGGACTGGTTCCTCTGAACCAGCCTTCCTTTGCCGAGGAAGTCTCGCCCTGGTCAGAGGGCACTCCCTCTGGTCCAGTGGGTACTGGACCGGGCTGGCCATCCGGGTCAGCGGACTTTTTGGGCTCTCGTTCCCTGAGCCGGCCCAATCTCTTCTCCAGGGTGGCTGCAGGGAAATTTTTACACACCTGGCAGTCTGACAGGAGGTGGTCAGCCCCCAGACAATAAACACAAGTGGTGTGTGGGTCAGCCTTGGCAAAGGCGTCCCCACAGACATCACAGTGTTGAAACCCAGTGGGCCCGGTTTTTCTTTTGGGTTCTCAGACATAATGCCAGCCTAACCAAAACTTGCCCTTTTGATGGCAGTGCCAGGCAAGACACCCTTATCGGTTCCTAACGTGTCACGGGTATTTGAAAAAACCGTTATAATTCCGTTTTTTTTAGAACCGATAAGAACCGGGAACCGCACTCTAAAACCCACTGTACACTTTTAAAATGCAGAAAAAAACCAACGATCGGTTCAAAACCGAACCGATAATTAATTTTCCACACAGACTTAAATTTTAGTACTTACGGTTACCAGATAGAGCTTTAAAAGCAAAATGCGGTAAAAATAATAACTTGCGGTTCAAATAGACGAAAAATATAAACGAACCGAGAATGAACCGAGCTGAAGGAGCTGATCTCCGGAGCGACTGTTCAGTGAAGCGGAGTAAAGAATCTGACAGTTTCATTTGAAACTGCCAGATAGAGCTTTGGGCACAGCGCCCTCGCGCTGTAGAACTCCAGATCTTCTGGAGTTAACTCCTTCCTCTCCAGGGCAGTTCAGCTGCAGTGGCTGACTGCTATTGTTATAATATAGCAAGACTTCATGGTGTTTGAAAAATTTATAATCAGTGTTAAGGATTGAGATCGGTCGATAAGAGGAGGGGGTTAGTGGGATCATTATTTTGCTTTAACAAGGTGGTTAGGATAGCACAGGCCCAGGAAGGGGGAGGGGGGAACCTTCCGCAACCTCTCTGAATGTAGAAAGTAACTTAATAATAACAATAATAATAAATCTTTATTTATACTGCGCCTTTCTTAAAACCAAGGCACCTTACAACAATTACACATAAAAACATAAATCTAAAACTGCTGAGTTCATAAAATACAGTAACATATCATGATCAAGAATAAACCTTTGACCATAAATAGGTCTTTAAGGCCTTTTTAAATTCCTCCATGAACACACACACTGCTGACAGCGGATGGGGTAGAGTATTTCAGAGGGCAGGGGCAGCGTACATAAAAGAGCAGGCCCCCGGAGATTTTAAAGAAACCCTCGGAATCTCTAGCAACCCCTCGTCCGCCGAGCGGAGCGATCGCCTAGGGCAGTAAGGTACCAGAAGCTCTTTCAAGTAGTACGGGCCCAGTCTGTGTAGGGCTTTGTAAGTCAGAAGACCAACTTTAAAGGTGATCTGCCACTGTATTGGCAGCCAGTGCAGAACGCGCAGAACCAGAAAAATATGACAGGTACAAGAAGTACCCATCAATAACCGGGCTGCAGCATTCTGCATGAGCTGCAAGCAGCAGATATCAACCCCGGGAAGCCCTAGATAAAGGGAGTTGCAGTAATCAAGAAGCGAGGTCACAAAGGCGTGGACCAATGTAGGCAGATCATTGGATGGAACAAGGTGCTTAATCCTGGAGATGTTCCTCAGATGGTAAAAGGATGATTTGACAATTGCCGACACCTGCGATCGTAGTGTCAGCTCGTTGTCAAAAATCACCCCCAGGTTCCGCACCCGTTCAGAGGTAAGGGAAAGAGAAAGGGGAAATTGTTTAACCAGGAAAGGCACACTAAGCCGAAGCTAGTTTCCAGGTGCGATCTGGGAGCACAAGGAAGTTAAGTGACTTGCTCAGGGTCACACAGTATGCAAGTGGGGGCTGTGGGATTCAAACCCCAGTCTGGTCTGCTGGATGTCACCAGATTTGCAGCTCAGAGCCTTAAACCACTGCGCTAGGGAGCTGGACACCTCCCAGAAAAAGTCCTGAGGGTAAACCAACTCCTGTCCCCTCTATCCTGCAACCAGGGTCCACAACCAACATCTCAGTCTTCTCCTAGTTCAACCTCAGCCAGCTTGAATTCATCCAGCACTGGATTTCAGTGAGGCAGTTGTTAAATACCGAGAGAGCTCTATCCTGGTTGGGTGCAAAAGATAAGTAGAGCTGGGTATCATCAGCATAGCAGTGAAACCTCGGCCCATACCTTCTTACAATGTCTCTGAGGGGTAGCATGTACACTGCGAACAACATGGGGGACAACACCAAACCTTGAGGAACCCCACAAGACAGAGAGACTGGGCGAGAAGAATTAATCCCCGACACCACCCTCTGAGTTCTCCCTGTGAGGAAAGATCTAAACCACCTGAGGACTGTACCAGACAGGCCACAGATGAACCTCAGGCGTTCAAGAAGTACCACATGGTCCACAGTGTCAAAAGCTGAAGACAGAGATCGAGAAGGACCAAGATGGAATGGCTTTTTTCGATCTCTTGCCATCAGGAGATCATTGAGCACCATAACCAGCACTGTCTCAGTACTATGCCTCTTTCGAAAACCAGACTGGAGTGGTTCACAGATGACATGGATGGTCAAGTGATTCTCCAGTTGTATGGCCACTACTTTCTCAATCACCTTCCCCACAAAGGGGAGGTTAGAGATTGGTCTGTAGTTAGCATGGCAGTCTGGGTCCAAAGAAGCTTTCTTCAGGAGGGGGGCGTTACCACCACCTCCTTCAGGGAGCTAGGGAACTCACCCATCTCCAAGGAGCACCAGACTATCCATGCTAGGACTGGGCCGATAGTATCATAACAACCCTTTATCAGGGAGGTTGGGCTGGGGTCCAAACTACAGCATGTAGGACATATACCCTGGACAATCCTCATGACATTAACGAACTCTAGCCGGTCAAAGGAACTCCAGGAGAGTCTAGGGACTGCAACCAAGCGCCGATCCACAGCTTCTCTCACAGAGGATGCAGGCTGGAGTGCCGCCCTGATGTTGACCACATTAGCTGCAAAGAAGTGAGCAAGCTCATCACACTCAACTTGTGAAAAGGCTCTTCGAACCTGCACATAGTCTGGGTTGCACAGTCTGTCAACAGGTCGAACGAGCTGAGCAGGTTGGTTCTGAGCAGCCGCGATCTCCCCAGACAGGAACTCTGCCTTCTTACAGGAGATTGCGGAATGATGGAGTTGATAATGTTCCATCAATCTAAGATGGTCGGCATCGAGGGCGGATCTCTGCCAACAGCGCTCTAATCTTCGTACATATCGCCGCATCTCCCTCAAAATCCCATCAAACCATGGTGACCAAGGGCAAAGGGGGAGAGGACGAACCCAGACGGGAGCAATTAAATCCAGAGCCGAGGAAATGGACTTATTATAAGCCAGAACCAAGGCATCTGGATCACTGCTCCCTCTAGAAAGCTCCGACAGGTCAAGCACTGCTGCCAGGCCCTCAGAGCTTACATCTCGCAAAGAGCGGTACCTGACCATCTCCACAGAGGTAGGCCTATAAAGGGGGGTGCAAAAACTGAACTCCACAGTGTAATGATCGGACCAACCAACAGGTTCTACCCCGAAGTCAAAAGCTTTGATCCCCAGGAGGAAGACAAAGTCCAAGGAGTCACCACCTTTATGAGTGGCAGAAGTAACAACTTGTGTAAGGCTCAGATATGTCATCAATTGGAAGAAGTGTTGTACAAACTGTGAGAGTTCATCATTGACCCAGGCGTTGAAGTCACCCAGGACCATCAGCCTGGGTGACTCAAACGCCATGTCGATCATGAAGTCTGCTACTTCCTGCAGAAACCGCTTCTCATCACCTGGTAGACGGCAGATGAGAGCGATTCTGCAACCCACACCTGCCACTACAGTACACTCAAATGGCTCAGCCCCCTCTACTGGTACACTTTTGAGGCCCAGTTCGGTCTTGAAACAAACCGCACCCCCCCCAGCAGTCCAACCTCGGGCGGTATAACACCAAGTACCCAGCTGGAACTGTGGCCTCTAATATAGGGCCTGCATTCTCATCCAGCCAGGTCTCGGTAATGCATGCCAGATCCACTGACCCAACAAGTTCTGCAATCTTGTTCTTTATGGACCTGGCATTGCATAACACCGCCCGAGTAAGACAGGCCTCTGGAGTTGCACAGACCACTTGCCTACCAATACTGGTGGTGCCCATGGGTATGGAAACCACACAAGAAGGACCTCGTTCCAGATTCCATTTCGCCCCAAGGCATCTTCTGGATCTCACTACCCCAATATAATGGTCCCACTCATTCGACCTCCACTGTCTGCACCCCCCAACTCCCCTACTCCCCCTACACACAATACCCAACGCTCTACAGCGTTGGTAGGTCGATAACTGTAATGGAAAGGGGGAGAAACGGCGGAGGACGAATAGCGTACGACTGTGGGGACAGGTCTTGTACACATATTAAAACCAATAACATTAACACACCCCTAAAAACTACCCCACTGGTTTCTGTGAGACTCCACACACGCTCACACCAGGAGGGGAGACTCAGGGAAGCAAAATGACAAACCTTCCCCCAAAATAAATCAGTAAAATAAAATAAAAATTAAAAATCTATAACACAATAGAATTACAATCAGTCCCAAACATATGGGAACAGAAAATTAAAAGTCCAAAAATAATTAACACACGAGCAGTGTCCAGATATATGAAGCACACCAAAAGTTCAACAGTTTTAGGCAGGGGAGGCTCTCACCCTCTCCCAATCCTAGAGAGAAAACACAGCCAGGTTGCTCTCCTCTCTTCCAGCAACATCCACTGAGAGTTTGGAGTACAAATTCAGTCTGTTTGAGATACTCTCACTATCTCACCAGTCTAATCATAAGGTTCACTTAGGCAAATGGGCTGCCAAACAATTCCCCAAGTAGCCAAATCAGTTTCCTTCTTTCCGATTTCCTCTTCATAAAACCACTCCAAAATCTCAGGCCATAGACACCAATCTCGAAGGTTAAAAACCAATAGGCCGCAACTAGTAAATACAGGCCCCAGAGGAGACAGCAACAGCTACCCCCACAGAAAACCTTAAGAATCCCTGGGGGACACACCATCTACCAACCTGCGCCACTCCAAGATCCTTCCAGGTCACAGGCCAGCCCAAGTAATAACCCCCATTTTGGTGCTATGACCCAAGAGGTAAACAGCCACCTTCCCCTTCCCTGGAGCAACAGACCTACAATAATTTATAGGCTAAATAGGGACCCGATCAGAGGGGAATTTGGAAAACTCAGCTGCCCACCGGCCGTATGAGTCCCCTTAACTAACAACAGCAGATGAAATAAACCCTCCAGTCCAAACCCCTGCAATTGCCTTCCCGAGAACCTAAACAACCCAAAACCTGCCAGTCGTCCCTCCCAGGGTAAAAGGAGCAGATACCAAGAGTCCAGAGGAGTGAACACTGCTCTCAGATATTCCTCGGCACGCTGAATGTTAAATGCGCTCTCATGACACCAGCGCCGACTCCATGAACGAGTGGTAAGGGCAGCAGACTCCACACCACACAGCCGCACTCAAATGTTCCCCCGGTCACTGAAGGTACTTGCAGAACTCCACAAATAAACGGTTCTCCTTCAATTTCAGCTGTACTCAGCACTGGGTTCTCCCACTCACAAAAATCACCCCATTTCCGGAGCGATATTCCAATCAGCAGCTCCACAAATCTCCACCGTAACGAAGTAGAACTAATTACGGTTTTAACTTGTAAACCACAGCCATAATATAACTATGAGACATTCAGTTGAACAAACGGAGCTCCGGTGCAAAACAGAGTAACGGCAGCTAAAAAAGAAAATGTACTATTAGTTTCAAACCACTAACAGTTTGTGATTCAAAACATAAAGCTATAAAACCCCGCTAGACTACTGTCCCGAAAAAAACGATTTGTAATTCTAAATAACTCACTTACATACCCTAACTAACTAAACTAAACTAAAACAGCTAAAAAGAATACAAAACGAATAAAAAATAAAACTCAGAGCTCAGCACTCAGAGCAGCTCAGGCAGCTCACATACTGCCGCCATCTTGCTTTTTGCAGGTTTTACTTGGGTAAAAGCAGGCTCCCAAATAGCTTATACCATTCGGACAGGAACCCATCAGGTCCCGGGCAACAACTGGGAGAAAGGGATTTAATACATCGGGAAATTTCGACAAGTGTGATAGGAGATTCCAATGTGTTTTGTTGTGCCACAGTGAGACATGGGAGAGGAAGGTCATTTAAAAAGGACCGTCTCACCTCAGGACTGGTCCGATCGTCACTCTGATATAAACTTTGGCAGGAAGTGACAAAAGAGTGAACAACATCTGCCTCCTTATGTGACAGTCTTCCAGTGACTGGGTTTTTGATCTTCAGGACAGTTGTAATGCCCTTCTGTCCTTGAAGGCGATGGGCAAGTCTACAGGTGCCACAGGGGCCTCCCTCGTACCTAACCTGTTTAGATAGAGAGAGCCTGCTGAATCTTAATGTCCATTAGTTTCTGTATTTACGCTTTTGTGTATCGGATTTTTTGTTGAACCTCTCGGTCCCCCTCAGTATTTAATAACTGGTAAGTATTTAAGTGTTCTATGAGGGTGTTATGTTTGGATTGTAATTCCCGTCGTCTCCTAGATGCATATGCAATGGTTTCCCCCCTGAGGGTTGCTTTTAGAGCGTCCTAGACCAGGACTTCCGAGATATCTGTAGAAGTGTTTTCCTGAAGAAAAGGGGAATGCGTTTCTTAATATATGCCGTGTATTGTCTTTTAGCAAAATCGGGTTAAGGTGCCATAGCGTTTGTTTTTTCTTTCTACCGAGATCCGGTTTAAGGGTGAGCGGGTGATGGTCGGAAAGAACCATAGGGTTTATAGCAATGTCCTGCACCAAACCTAAATGTTCACAGGTTACCAAAACATAGTATATTCTGGAATAGGTATGATGCCTATTCGAAAAGAAAGTAAAACCCGGGCCTGAAGGAAATAAATGGCGCCAGACATCTACTATACCCAAGTGTCCCATAGTGTTTTTCAAATATTTAGTTATGCATGATTGATGCCTATGAGAAGGGTTGGGGCTGTCAAGATGGGCTGACATTGTCAAATTCAAGTCCCCACCCAGAATAAGCTGTCCCCAGAGGAGGTCCATCACAGGTGTCATTAACTGCTGAGCTACAGAAGGACCCCTAGGTCTTTTTCCCCTGTTGAGGCCTCCAGCGCCTCCCCTCCCAGGGTGTACCTGTGTTTAGGGTTTCCCCGACCAAGATGCAACACCTTGCACCTGGTGATATTGAAATTTAATTTCCATGTGTGAGCCCACCTTTCCAGGATGTCCAGGTCCCCTTGTAGGACCAACCTCCCCTCTTCCTCCTCAACTACTGCTCCTATCTTGGAGTCGTCAGCGAAGAGACTCATTTCACATCCTATACCCTCCCTGATGTCCGATATGTATGCATTAAACAGGATCAGACCCAGGACCGAGCCCTGCGGTAGCCCACTACCGACCTCTCTAGGGTTCGAGAGCTCCCCACCGACCACTACTCTCTGAGTGCGTTCAGTTAGCCAGTTTTCAATCGATCTGACCATCAAAGGGCCTACTCCCATCCCTGTCAGTTTCTCCACCAGACCATTGTGGGGGACAGCATCAAGCACCTTGCAGAAGTCCAAGAATAATACATCCACAGGCTTTCCCCTGTCCAGTTCTGATGTTACCCATTCATAGAACTCCTCAAGATTGGTTTGACATGATCTACCTGGCACAAACCAATGTTGCCGACTATCCAAACCTCCCTCCTCCTCCAAGTACACCCCCAATCGTTCCTTTAGTATACTCTCCACTAATTTTCCCACCACTGAGGTCAAACTGATGGGTCTATAGTTACCTGGTACTTCCCTCGACCCCCCTTTATGGATTGGCACCACAAGTGCCTCTCGCCAATCCCTAGGTAGCCTCCCTGCCTCAAGCGACCTGTTGAAGAGCTCCACCAGGGGTACAGCCAATATGTCCTTCAATTCCCATAGTACTGTTGGATGAATGCCATCCGGCCCAGGAGATTTATCTTTCTTTAGGGCCTTAAGGGCTAACCACACCCTTTCGGTGGAGACAGCATCATCCGTCCCCTCCACCTTACTAGCCTTATTATCCTTATCCTGATGTGACACCCCTTGGGTACCTCTCCCTCCCTCTTACTCCATTTCTGTTGCTCCCCTGATCCCAATCACTACCGCTTCTATCCCCATCGTGCCTTGTTTTGTAGATATCCCATCCCCCTCCCTAGTTAACACAGAGGCGAAGTACTCGTTTAATACCTCTGCCTGGTCCCTCGTCTCTTCCATCCACCCTCCTTCTGATCGCAATCTGACGAGATGGCCCTTAGTTTTTCTCCACTCCCCAATGTACCGGAAGAACCCCTTTTCCCCTCCCCACATCCCCTGTGCCAGCCGCTGCTCTTTACTGGACTTTGCCCCCTGCACCATCCAGGTGGCTTTTCTAGATGCAAGATGACACATTTCCTTTTCCCTATCCCCTCTTGTTGTTTTATATTTTTTGTAGGCAGCCTTCTTTTCTCTGACCGCTACCTGAACCTCACTGGACCACCAGCATGATTTATGTGACCTTGCTCCCTTATGCTTCACCTTAGCGCAGGTCCTGACTGCCTCATGAAGTCCCTGTTTTATGACCTCCCATATCTTTTCCACATTTGTCACTGTTGTAATCCCCTTCAAGTGATCCTTGAGAATATTTCCCATGCCCACAAAGTCTACCCCCCTGAAGTCCACTGCCAGTGTCCTAGATCTCTGCCCCCTCCCCCATGCTTATTTGAAACCAGACAGTACTGTGGTCGCTCCCAGTCAGGGGATCCTCTACAACCAGGTCCCTTACCAGATCCCCATCTGCCAGAACCACGTCCAGGACATGCCCCTCCTTGTGGGTCTCTGGTTGTAAAGCTCAGAGCCACCACCAACCGAGAAGAAGGAGAGGTGGTCACCGGAGCTAACCCCTCCATCCAGCAGGCCCCCCTACCAAGTCCAGTCAGCCCCCACCAGTAGCATCCTGGAGGGGCCTCGACTCAAGGGAGCAATGGGAGAATCAGAAGACTAGGGGGAGTCCGTCCGTGCCCCATGAGGACCCTTATATTATGAAAATAAATTTTGTATAGCCACTCAGCCTGGGGGATCCCCGCCATAAGGTGGCTATCTTTCCCATTATGCAGCCGGTAAAAAACAGCTTTGATTCCTTAAGGATTTGCTGCCTGGGAAAAAACACATAAGGTCAGGAAACCCTTAAGGCAGGACTAACTGAACCCCCCCCCAGCTCCTGAGTCGGACAAGACTATGTGAGAAAGAAACAACTGGATCCAGATATGGAAGAGATAAGAGCAAGCTCAAGGTAAACTTATCGTCTTCCCTCAGGTGGCCAAGGTGGGGTTCCTGTATTGATGTAGCTTATCCAGCAGGTCGGGGAGTGAAGCATTTCACAGGTGGTCATCAGGTTCACGTTGCATCTTCGGAGCTGGTCTAGGCCTCTCAAATGCTGCTGGTTTCTCTTTTAATACACCTCTGGAAATCAAATCTGCAACCGCTTCTTGAGCCGAGGAATAGGTGACTGTACCCGAAGGAAGCTGTACCAGACGTCTGAATGGGTAGGGCGTGCAAAACTTTATTTTTTTGTGCCCGAAGCAGTGGGAACAATGGGGCATATTCCCTTTTCATTTTTTTGAGTATAAGGGGTGTAATCGTTATCCAAAATTAAACGATGTAGCCCTAGCATCATGCTGCCCATCTGCCAGGCTTATTTTAGCAGTTGTTCCTTTGTATGGTAGTTCTGAAACTTTATTACAAATGATCTAGGTCTGGCATCACTTTGGGTGGGTTTGGGACCCAAGCACGATGTGCCCTCTCTATGTCTATTGCAAATTATGGCTCCAGGCTTAGAATCAGGCAGAGAAGGTAATCCATGTAGGCAATCGGGTCTGACCCTTCCTCTCCCTCTGGCAGGCCGTAAATACGGATATTTTTCCGATGGCTTCTATTCTCGGCGTCTTCTTGTCTGGCTGCCAAATAAATCTGTTCACTAAGCAAAGATCTTAAACAGTCCTCCATCAATTCAATTTTAGCGGTATTAGAGGTGATCTGTTAGTCAGCTGTTTCCATACAGGACTGTAGGGCCCCTAGGTCTGCCTTCAACTCCCTAATGGACTCAAGCATCTCACTGCGAAACTCGGAAATAGCTAATAATATATTATCCCCTATTTGTAAGTCCTGACCTTTTCTTTTGCCTGATTTAGTTGATGAGGTTGATTTGCCTGGTCCGGAGTCTCTCGGGTGTTTGGCAGCATTCTCCAGTTCCAATCCATCTCGCTCCTCGCAGTCATCCATATCTGAGAGGAGCTGAAAGCAATTTTGCTGCTCTTTCGTCATGGTCAATGAAAATAAGTAAGGAGCCCGTCTCTCTGCTGCAATATAGGGTAGAAATTAAGTTATTTGAACAGAAGACAGAGTTTTATATACAGGATGGTTTCCGATAGTGCAGGAGAGTTCATTTCAAGGCTGTTCACGGGCTCATACGGAACCGGAAGTCCCCGCCTCGGGGAAACTTCTGACCGACTGTTAATGCAAATTATATCTACCGAGGCCAGTCTGGGATGATGAGAATCATCCTTCCTCAGTGTGCCTACAACTTGAGCAGCACCCTCTGAACTAAGGGAAGAGGAGGAAAGCGTACAGGAGCGTCTTGTCTACTGCAGTGAATACATCCTAACAGAAAAGAAAAAATTACTTACCAGAGTAATCTTGTTTCTTCCCAGTGATGCTCAGATATTCATAACTTTATGCAGTAAGCCTGAGGAGTTGGACTGCCCAGAGAGATGGAACACATGCAAATGATGGAACACTTTGCTCATGAGCACCTTTCAAACACTGCCTCTACTAACCGCCTGTTTTCTAACCTCTTCAGATTTTACAAAGGAGCCTGAAAAAGTAGGCCCAGAATAATGTAGTACTAACATTTTTTATCATTAAAATTGGGGTTACCCAACAATATGGATTTACAAAAAATAAACTTCCAACTGGAGGAACAAACAATTAAGTAAAGTTAGAACAACATGCCAGAAAAATACCAAAAAGATAAACACAATGAACTCCGTTCACCTAACTAATACAGGGGCAGAGGAAGAATTTCACTCCAAGGGTGTACTGTGACATGGTGGTACCAGCATGCAGAGTGCAGAGGCTGACGTTCTAGAAGGGGAGGTAGGGAGGGAAGTTATGAATATCTGAGCATCACTGGGAAGAAACAAGATTACTATGGTAAGTAATTTTTTGTTCTAACCCCAGTAATGCTCAGTATATTCATAACTTTATGCAAACTACCAAGCAGTACCCCTGGAGGTGGGCACAGGACTCTGTTTTGGAAACAGACTTTGCAGGACTGCTGTGCCAAACTTAGCATCACTCTTGGATAAAATATCCAAGTTGTAGTGTTTTGTAAAGGTGTGTACTGTTTTCCAGGTAGCTGCTTTACATATATCCAGCAATTGGACATCCCTGGAAGCTGCTAAAGTAGTGGCTGTCCCTCTTGTAGAATGAGCCCTCAATCCTGATAGGGTCTCCCTACCAACATGAGTGTAACAGAATTGGATACACTGGACTGTCCATTGAGAAATGGACTTTTTGAGGCTGGATTACCTTTTCCTACGTTCCCATATGTCAGGAACAATGCTTTCTATCCTGTCTAAGGTCTTTAGTAGCTGTCATGTAATAACTGAGGGCCCTCTTTACATCCAAACAATGAAGCCTCCTTTCACCAGAAGTGGCATGATCGGTGAAAAAGACAGGGAGAGTGATGGATTGATTTAAGTGAAAATCAGAGACCACCTTGGGGAGAAATTGTCTGTTTGTTCTAAGAACTACTTTATTTCTATGAAAAGAGATATAGTCCTGATCTGTACAGAGAGCCTGAAGCTCACCGATTCTTCTTACAGAAGTCATTGCCACTAGAAAAACTGTTTTCCAAGTGACATATTTTAGATGAGCTGTAGCCATGGGCTCAAACGGAGCAGACATCAGCTTAGCTGTACATACATTCAGGTCCCAAACTGGCACTGGTGGCCTGTGAGGGGGATGCAAATGATTCAGGCCCTTAAAGAATCTTCTAAAAATAAGGTCTGAAGCTAATGTTACCTTTTTCCCAGCAGAAAGGTAAGCAGACACTGCTGCAAGGTGAATCCTCAAAGAACTAGGCTGTAAACCCAGAGAATGTAAATGGGTGAGATAATCCAATACCACTGGCAATCCAGCCTGGGCTGGTACCAGAGTCTTGCCCGAACACCAGATAGAAAATCTCTTCCATTTGGAAGAATAGATTTTTGTAATAGAAGGTATTCTGTAACCTCTCAGAATATGTAAGACAGGTTCAGAAAGTTTTAAATTAGCATATTCTAAGTCCTCAAGAGCCAAGCTTTGAAATTGAGGGACTTGAGATTCAGGTACAACAGAATTCCCTGGTTGGAGGTCAGTAAGTTGTGCCTCCGAGGGAGATGTATTAGGTTCACAACAGACATTGAGAGCAGAAGAGAGTAAAATGGCTGCCTCGGCCAGTCTGGAGCTATCAAGATCAGTGATGCTGCATGGGATCTGAGCCTGACCAGTACTCTGTAGGTCAGAGGGAAAGGAGGGAAAGCATAAAGGAACCTTCCTGACCAATCCAGATTCAGAGCATCCAGAGGAAGCATTCCCTGATCTGGTGGTCTGCAATAATACCGTGGCAGATGGTGATTCTGGTGGGATGTGAACAAGTTATCTCTGGAGTGCCCCACCTTCTGAAAATAACTTGTACCACCTGTCTGTTTAGGGTCCATTCATGATGGGCCTGATTTATTCGACTCAATGCATCTGCCAGGGTATTGTCCTTCAGTGACAAATGAATTGCCTGCAGAGATACTCACAATAAGTAGGCCAGAGTCCAAATCTTTATGACTTCTGTGCAGAGAAGGCCTGACTTTCTGCCTCCCTGGTTGTTTATGTAATACATTGTGGTGGTATTGTCTGTTCTGACCTGTACCACCCTGCCCTGGACTAGGGAAGAAAAAGTTTTTAAAGATGGCAAAACCGCTCTGAGTTCCAGTAGATTCATGTGCTGAAGGGACTCTGCAGCTGACCAAGTGCCCTGGGTTGTGTGTTCCCCTATATGGGTGCCCCAGCCCAAAAGGGATGCATCTGTTGTGAGAACCACTGAAGGATTCTTTCTGAAAAGGAACTCCTTGCCTTAAATTGGATTCCTCCTTCCACCACAGGAGGGCCTGTAGCAGTACCCTTGTTACTCGAATAAGCTTTGAAAAAGGATATTTTCTCTGACACCAGTGAGACCTAAGGTGGAATTGGATGTCTCTCATGTGGAATCTGGACCCCAGCACTGTGCCTGTGGAAGCAGCCATGTGGCCTAGTAAATGGAGAAACTGTCTTGCAGTTTTTAAGTTGTGCAGCCTGAAAGAGCTTGCTATTAGCTGAATACTCTTTACCCTCTCCAGAGGCAGATATGCTCTGGTTTGTAAGGTATTGATTTCTGCTCCTATGAACTGTAATACCTGTGCAGGAGTGAAGACTGTCTTTTTGTATTTAATCAGGAATCCTAGAGACTCTAGGAGGTCCTGTGTGACCTTCAAATCTTGCTGCACTTGCAGGGGAGATTTTCCCATGACCAACTAGTCGTCCAGGTAAGGAAAGATACATATTCCTTGTCTGCGAAGATGTGCCACTACAGCTGCCAGGCACTTTGTGAACACCCTTTGGGCAGAAGAAAGGCCAAAAGGCAGGGTTGAAAACTGGTAGTGACCTGAAGGGAGTCTGAATCCGAGATATTTTCGGTAAGACTCCTTTATGGGGATGTGGAAATAGGTGTCTTTCAAGTCCAGTGATGCCAACCAGTCTCCTTTATGAAGTGTTGGCAGAATCACAGCCAAAGTTATCATTCTGAACTTTGTTTTTTTCAGGAACTTGTTTAGAGCTCTGAGATTCAATATAAGCCACCACTCCCTACTTTTCTTTGTGGTTAGGATGTATCTGGAATAGAAGCCTTTTCCACTCAGAGATTTTGGAACTGGTTCCACTGCTCTCAACTGTAGCAGGTTTCAAACCTCTGTCTCCAAGAGCATCTTTTCTGCTAGGGAGGGAGAACTGAATGCTCTGGATCTTTGACGAGGAAGGGACTTGAATTCCAGAGACACACCTTGACCCACCACCTCCACAACCCACTTGTCTGTGATGATGTTCAGCCAAGCCAGGAGGAAGTGGTACAGTCTGCTTCCGACAAGTAGGAAGGAGGCAGCCTGTGGTTCAGGAGGTCTGTTTGGTCTGTGACTCGAGCCCCTTCTGCCCCTGCCCCTGGAGTATCCCTGCTGTGGATACTGCTAGTACCAGGGTAAGGCCACTGGTTGGAAGAAGGGCCACGTGTAAAAGGACTTGCCCCAGCCTCCCTTTCCATAAGGCCTGGTGGAGAAGCTCTCTCTTTGGCAGAGTTGCTTCTATAAGTGGCCTTATACTCCTCCACCTTCTTCATGTATGCCATAGTGGACTCCCCAAAGTGGGAATTTCCCTCTAAGGGAAAATCCAAAGTCTTTGATTGTGTATCCTAAGTGAGGTTTGTAGCTCTGAGCCAAGCAAACCTCCTCTGTGCCACCGTATTCACCATCCATGTGGCTGCAGTGTCATTAGTGTCAGCAGCCATCTGGAATTGGTACTTAGCTGCCTCTAACCCAAACCTGGCAGTTTCAGCCAGGTCATCTGACAAGGGCGAGGAAGCTTTCTGAGACATGGCCAGGACTGACTGCCACAGGGATTTTTGATACTGGGCAGCATATGCCTGGAAGGTAGCCTGACACATAGCCAGAGAGGCTGACAGGTACCCTTTTTTGACCATACTTTCGATTTTTCTAGAGTCCTTGTCCGGAGGATGTGAGGACAAAGGGACGCTAGCCTTGTCACAGGCAGCTTGCTGTATGACCCCTTGGTGGTCGGGGTGGGAGAAGAGAAAATCATCTCCCTCCCTTTCCGGCTGATACTTTTTGTCCATCCTCCTGTCAATGGGAGGAGTGGAATTTGGTGCCTGTAAAATCTTTAATGCATCTTTTTTAAAGAATTTATAGACAGGGAGGAGGAGAAGAGCCTTTGTGGGTGTTAACCCCATCACCTCTAGGTACTCCACCTCATCCTCCTCCTCATCTTCGATTTGTTCAGTGGTGGAGATGTCCAGTGCATCTGCCATCCTCCTGACAAAGGTAAAATGGGATAAAAATTCCTCAGACACCCTTGGAGGGGATCCAGGGTTCTGTTCAGGGGACACTCCTGGTTCTATTGGTCCCTCCTGCTTCTCATCATAATCATCATCTTCATCATCATCACCAAAAGTATCCACTCCTTCTTGAGGGAGAGGATGCACATTACTGCCAAGTTGGGGACCGGGGGGGGGGCAGGAGGCTGTTAAGGAGGAACTATTGCCTGTAGAGACTGAATTATTTTAAAAGCCTGAGCAATCTCTTGGGCCGTAGGTACAACAGTCTCAGAAGTTCCCGGTTTAGCAGGCGAGGGTTCTGTGTGCTTCAGTTTTTTGCTTCTTTTAGCAGAAACAGGAGAGCCAGCCAGTTCAGTAACTCTTTTTGTTCGCTTTGTGCCCATCTCAGGAGCAGGAACAGACAAAGATGTGGGTTCAGCCACAATATCTTGGGATATCAGCTGGTCAGCGCCAGAGGGACACCTTGGAATTTTCTTTTTAAGCTTTTCAAGGCGTTTCTCAATGGTCTTCTCAGGGAATGTTTTACATACATCACATTCTTCTTCTTTTAAATGATCAAAACCCAGGCAAACTACACAAAGTGTGTGTTTGTCTGCTTTTGCAAACATCTCTCCACACTAAGTATAATTTTCGAAACTGGGTTCACCGTTTTTTTTTGGGAGGAGGGGTTCCGACATAATTCAAAAAACAAGCAACCGCCAAGGAAAAAACCCTTTTTTTTTTTAAAATCGGTTTTGGAACCGAAGAGGAACCGGACCGTCTACAAAATACGGAACCGGGTTAGCGGTTCAGTAACCGAGATTTATCGGTTACAAAAAATAAGTAAAACTCAATTTTTAAAGTATAACTAAGGCGGTTCTTTAGTCAGAGAACACCGATTTCAACTAAAACTATCCTGACTCCCCCACGGTTATCCCGAACTGAGAGGAACCAAGAAAGACAATAATTTTAAATGTAAATAAGATTAATTATACAAAACAACTAGTACAGGCAGTAAATGAAAACAAAATATACTTAAGGTCAGTATTTGTCATTTTCTTCATGCAGGAGAAAGTGGATGAAAGGCACTCCGAGCGACCAGACTTTTCAGGCGGGGAGAAAAATCTGAAGAAGTTAGAACACAGGCGGTTAGTAGAGGCAGTGTTTGAAAGATGCTCACATGCAAAGTGTTCCATCATTTGCATGTGTTCCATCTCTCCGGGCAGTCCAACCCCTCAGGCTTACTGCATAAAGTTATGAATATACTGAGCATTACTGGGGTTAGAACACCAAGGTCTAGATTTCTGAAGCAGAATAGAGGCAGATTTGCGATGACAGGGGAAGCAAAAAGTACCAGGTCCGGACTGCCCCACTCGTCGAATAGCAACTGCATAACGACTGAACTGATGCAACGTGCTCAAGGCACCCCTCTCACATCCTCACGGCCTTCCTGCACAGAGGGTAGGAGAGTGCTCCACCTGGCTTGTTGATGAAAACATCACAAATTTGCCATCCGTCCAAAAAGTGATCACTTCATGGCAGAGTGTCTCCTTCAGGACATGAAAAGCATATAGGACAGCTCTCATCTCTAAGAAATTTATGAGAAGATGATGCTCCTCCTCCTGACTCCATATCTGAGTGTGGAGGTCCTGACAGTGAGCTCCCCAACTGATCAGGAGTGCAACCGTGGTGATAGTGATCTGGGATTTCAGAGGGTAAGGGTAGACCTAGCAGAAGCTACACCAACTACATCTACCATGCAAGTAATTTTGTCTGAGGTTCTGTCATTTATGCGGAGGATTGCAGATGCATGGTCGGAGGCCATTATTTGTTGCGGACGAAGGCATCAGTCCCAGCATCCACTGCATCAAAAAGGGCCTGAACAGAGCCGCTTTCCATGAAGTAACAAGACATCTGAAGATGTTGTTTCTTCCGTTCTCCAGAAGGAAGAACCCTCACACTGAATGTATCCAGGAGGGCTCCTACGAAGAGGAGTTGCTGGGAAGGTGAATTTGGCATTTTCCCTTAATCAGAAAACCCCTCCTGGAAGAGAGTAACTGAGAAGCTGTGGCAGCTGCTTCCTGAGACTCCAGCCCAGATGGGTAGTCTTGAACAGGTACTTGTTTAACCTTTCAAGGTCAAGAAATGGGCACATGATGCCCTCTTGTCTTGGAACCAAGCAAACAAAGTAGGAACCTGTGTCCCGATTTGCCATGGAACAACCTCAACTGCTCTGATCCTGAGCGCCCTGTCTCTCAGAGAAGAAGGGACTGACAGAAGGCAAACAGACTGGGCTGCCGCCTGGGTCTGGGGAAAATCTCTGCGAAATTGGGAGAGTATCCCTCTCGGACAATCCTGATGACACATACATCCGCTGGATTGGACTTCCACTGGCTGTAAAACCAAATCACACACACTCCACTACCGTGGAGAGGCATTCACCTCAGACAGTTAAGATGGGAACTGGGCCAGATCCAAGAGGATGGTACTGGGCACTTTCGGGCCCTGTGCCCTATGCTGCAATTTTTTCACAGTTGAGGAGTTGGTTACTGACAAAGGCTTCCAGGTCTCTACCTTGAAAGGACTGCTTGTTACAAGAATGACAATGGTGTTGTCCCTCTGAGGGGCAGCAGGAGTCTGAGTGCCCTCAGAGCTCAACCTGAGGAGGCACTGCCGCAGGAGATGCTAATCACCTGCTGCCAATGGCAGCCGCCCTAGGGCAGTGTCATAGGCATCTACAAAAGCTTTTGGCTGATTAGGCTATATGCCCTAGCCATGGAATGGTAGATTCTGGGAGGCTCTCGACCCACTGAACCGGTGTTTTCCACAGGGTGTACTCGTGACTGTGGAATGAAGGAACTCCAGATGTAGAAATCTGCTTTGGTCCATAGATAAAGTCTGAAATGTTATGGTGGACCCCATATCCCTGAGGGAAAAACTGGAAAGAAGATCTTCCATCACAGGCTCTGCTGATACAAAAGGCTTACATTCCAACCCCTAAAATGAGTCATCTGCTGTGTCTTCGACAAAGCAGGACAGGGAGAGACTCATCCAGATCCACTTCTACTCCAGAAGAACCTCCAAAGGCAGGTCCAGGCCAGAATCACGGAAGACCATGCCACCTGGAATGGCGTAGAGGTGTCTGGCGCCATCTGTGGCACCGGCAGCACTCCCTGCGCCGGAACCACAACCAGCGCTAGCTACACACAGGCGCCAGGCATACTGGCCCTAGACCTGAACAGAAAAAAGGGGAGAAGAGACAGTGATCACCATGCCGCCCCTGCAGGAAAAAGGTGAGGGGGGTAGGCGCACGGGTCTATGTCAACGTGCTGGCACCGGGAGGGCACTGCGACATCCTGCCTCAACTGATTCGGCCGTGGCCCAGTGACCCAAGTCCGAAGGCCCCAGAACCGAGTTCCACTGGCCAAGTCAACTGGGTAGACATCATACCCCTGCTCTAAAGAGTGGCCCAAGGTGAAACTGTGCCGGGCCCCATCGAGGACAGAGATGGGGCCGGTGTCAAGATCACGGTGGAATTGAGCGGAGCTGAGAGGACCCCATCAAAGTCAGGTTAGGGCCTACCGCCTCTCACCACACACAACCCCGTGCAGACGTACTCAGAGGGCTGAACTTGAGCGGTACTGTTCTTCTTCCACTGACAGGAGGAAGAAGAGCTAGAGCGGAGCCACATCCCTGATTGAGGTCAGGTACTGGGCCGCTACTTTGTGAATCCGAGAGGACTGTCCTCTCTCCCCGACCGCCCATGGTCGGACTCCTCCTCCGCAAAGGGCGGCAGACCGGACACAGCCCTACTGCCATCACAGTTTTCAGATGAAGTCTCCCTACCATCACCGCTACTGTCTAAGGTTGACTCTGTTGATGGCAGGCTGAGAATTTCTTCCTCTTCTTCTTCATCTTCATTTTCTTCTTCTTTTTTTTTTTTAAATAAGAAAATAACACTAAAAGTAGTAAATTAAACAAATACTGAATGGCTATAGCTGCTGTCGTATAGAAGAAGACTTGACTCCCCGGCAGGCGAGTAACGTCATCATCGAAGCGCAGTCAACGGTGGGAGAAAAGGAACTGAGGCAGTTGGAGGGTCGATGCTGAGATAGCAGATATAGTGCGAGCTAGTCTCGCGGTGCTGCGCATGCGTGGTCCTATCCCAGCACCGACCCTCCTGAAGATTTTTGGCTCCCGAGGGGTCCTAGCGCCTCCGGCGTACTCCCATTAGTGTAAATGAGTGGTGGAGACTTTTAGTCCAGGAAGATCTGAGGTGTGAGAGGAACCAAGCAAAGGTTACTGGTTGGCGCACACGCACAGCACCATGTAAGGTACGCAAGCACCATCAGTACCTGTAAAAAAAAATGATGTGCTCCTGCAGGGTCCTAGTTCCTCTGACCCCAGATGCATAAGTGGGAAATTAACGATGGAAGATTGATCACTGGAAGATCACTGGTGCATGTGGAGTTTCAGGACTGTTCAGTCCTAAGGAGTACAGATGTATCTATCTCCCCAATTATCCCTCAGCCTGCTGGACAAGAAAGCCAAAATATGGCACAGGGAGAAATCTTGCCAGCCAACTAAGGAAGGAAAAATTGCTTTGTCTAGCCAGAAGAAAACCACAGCAGAAAACTAACCTGTCTCCTGAAAGCAACAGGGATGTATCCTGTGCCAAGGCTAGTTCAGGTTGATCCAATCTAGTGCTCAGCACACACTGACAGACAGGGATATTTTCAAGAAGAGGATGGTACGCAGTGGGTAC
The DNA here is from genome assembly GCA_016271365.2 of Neoceratodus forsteri. NCBI lineage: Eukaryota > Metazoa > Chordata > Ceratodontiformes > Ceratodontidae > Neoceratodus > Neoceratodus forsteri. Next base: position 245,742,223 of record CM057457.1, read on the forward strand.
AGGTTGCATTTAGCAACTAACAGGAATATACCCAGGTAGAGAGGAACATACTCCAGGCAGGAAAAAGGGAGGATAGAGAAAAGAAAAAAACAAAAAGCAAATCCCCGCCCCTTTCTTTAATTGGTTTTATTTTTTGTTTGACTGACATGCGGCCCTGATAAAGGGGCCATCACCACAGGTCTTTTTTGGTGAAACGTTAACCCTGTTTAAAAAACAGGTCCCAGGAAGGGGAATAGGAACAACTGGGGAGAGGCATATTTAAGCAGCAACTGCATATAGGACGCCAGTAACAGCGTAGCCTCCTAGAGACCCTGGCTCTGCTGGAGCAGGGGATGGAGGGCGGGTGTGGTAATCAATGGAGAAGATATTGTAGATCACCAAGGACAGTAAGTATGTAACTTTCACATCTTGCATGAATCAATTTTCTGCACTAATTCCCTTTTCTGGGACAGAGTAAAAATATTCCTTCTTTCTTAGGGAGGAGCCGACTTACCCTAAGGGTAAAGGTAAACTCATGTGGGGAAGAACACCTGAGGAAAGGCATTCCACACAGATCTGGCAAGACCTGAGACTGGTCAGGGCCAGTCAGGGCTCCTGTAGCACTGGAGCAGGAAGGTTTCCCGACAGTTCCTGCCTGACTATAGGGAAGAAAAATGAGCCCCACTAGACATGTGAGTTGAGCTGAGCACCTCGCAGCGAGGCGGGGGCTGTTGACCACGCTTGCCGAGAGCATGCTCCTTTTAGCACTTCAGACTTTCAGCAGGTTTAAACTGCATTTAACAACAACATTGATTACATTACTATTAAGTGAACTTGTATCTTACAGTAACAGATACAGCATCTTCCAAGGATTCTACAGATATCTGACTTGTCATGGTGCAACCAAAGACTGGAACCAGAGGAGCTAAAAAAACAACAGCAGTCAAGCAGCCAGTAGGCCAGTTACAGACTTGGTGCAACAAGGTACAGGAATGGAGCCACAATGAAAATCCCTCATTGTACCTATGAAGGCAATAGATACAAAAGTAGAGGCCATACTGAAATGATTGGGGAAGCAAGATATTAAAATTGATGTCATCACAAAAACGTCAACATTGGCAGAGAATCATGCCACTCAAGCCCTGGCAGTGACTAACAAACTAACGCAGAAGAATGCTCAACTGCGCCACAGGCTAGAGGCCCTTAGAAACTCAAACAGGGCCATCAATATTAGGCTGGTCGGGCTTCCTGAGGGAAGCGAAGGGATAATCTCATACAGTTCCTACGAGACTGTCTGTCAGGGGCTCTGGGTTACCAGTGGATACTGTAATTTCAACTTTCACAAAGCCTTATGGTATCACTCCTCATATGGCTGACCAGCAAGGGGACCGACCGTGAACTGTACTATTGGTCACTACCAATGTGGTGACTACAGACCTTCTCCTGCAGGCATCTGGGGACGCGAAATACCTAAACTACAATGGATCCACCCTACATGTTTTCCCGGACCTTTCATATGCAGCAAATCTTGGGTAAAAAAAGTCTAATGTGGTGAGGAGGCAGCTCAAAAGTCTGAGAGTCAGTCACTCACTCATGATGTCAGCCCGCCTTCACATTTTTTATGGAGCCAAAACCTTTCAGTACACCAATGCACTTGAAGCTGGCAAAAAGGTAGAAAGTATCAAGTGGGAATTCGAGAAAGCTGGGTCCAAGGCACGAGAGGACTCGGTGAGTAAGCATGAACGTTTTAGTCCTTGAGATAAGTAATACTTCAGTGAGACTATGGGACTTGAAAGAAGAAAAAATTACTCACCTTAGTAATGTTGTTTCTTCTAATGGAGTCTTGCTATATTATAGACATTAGCAGTTTGTTCCAGCTCTAGAACTGCCCCGGAGTGAAATGGTTAAAACCATTCCAAAATAGAATTTTGGCACGAGAGCAGCTCTATCTGTGTCATTTCAAACTTGAACTGTCAGATCTTTACGAGCCAAACTCACTAAGGTCTGTGTGGAAGCTGTAACCTACACTAGCCAAATGGCTACCTAAATAATAAGAAAAAATTACTCACCTTAGTAATGTTGTTTCTTCTAATGGAGTCTTGCTATATTATGACAATAGCAGTTAGCCACAGCACTTGAACTGCCCCGGAGAGGAAAGAGTTAACTCCATACAGGATGGAGTTCTGGTAGCGCTCCTCCTAGAAACTCTATCTGGCTAGTTTCAAATAGAAACTGTCAGATCTTTCTGGAGCCAAGCACTCACTAAGAGTCTGTGTGGAAAAAGTAACCTACACTAGCCCAATGGCTACCTATTAGTAACAACAACTACAACAATAACAACAACAACACCAAAATCACCCCTGACAAGCACTACTAGACCCCTTCCCCAAAGACTCAAGTCCAGGAGGGCCAGAACACACAAACCAATAACAATAAAACCTAATTTCCCCAAATCCTAAAAGAAAAAGGGGGGAAACACCTATAATGGCATGACACAGTGCTTGCACTAATTTGCCCACACCCTAACCAAGTAGAAGTTCTGAGAGGGGCAGGTTGGGGGGGTGGTCATAATATAGCAAGACTCCATTAGAAGAAACAACATTACTAAGGTGAGTAATTTTTTCTTTAAACAACATGAAATGTTGCTATATTATGACAACAGCAGACTACACAGCAGTACCTCCATGGAGGAGGGACAGAACCTACTTAGGGAATAGGCTCTGAAGCACGGCTGTGCCAAACCGAGCATCTCTCCTGGCCTGGACATCCAGGGAGTAATGCTTGGCGAAAGTGTGAACTGTTTTCCAGGTTGCAGCTTGACAGATTTCCAAAATAGGAATATCTCTAGCAGCCGCTAGAGATGCAGCTGTACCTCTGGTAGAATGGGCCCTCAAACCTGAGAGGGTTCTCTACCCAGTTTTGGTAGCAAAATTGGATACAAGAGACAATCCACCTGGCAATTGTCCTCTTAGTGCAGGTTTTCCTTTGCCAACCTCACCATAGGTGAGAAAGAGTTGAGTGGGATTGAACCTGTGACCCTTGGTGCGTTCAAATAGTAACTCAATGCCCTCTTAACATCCAAACTGTGCAATCTCCTTTACTCGGAGGAAGAATGCTCAGTGAAAAATACTGGAAGGAGATGGATTGGTTAAGATGGAAATCCGAAACCACTTTAGGCAAAAACTTTCTGTTAGTCCTGAGGACTACCTTATCCCTGTGAAGAAATAAAATCGCTTTCTACTGAAGGGCTTGTAACTCACTTATCGTCTAGCAGAAGTGATGGCCACTAAAACAGTTTTCCAAGTTAAGAACTTAAGGTCTGCCGAAGACAGAGGTTCAAAAGGGGGTTGCATTAACTGAGCAATGCAAACATTGAGGTCCCAGGCAGGGGCTGGGTCCCGAAAAGGAGGGTTGGTATGGAGTAACCCCCTAAAAAACTTGGAAAACACAGGGTGAGAGGAAAGGGAGGAAGGCTTTCCTGCTGAAATAAAAGCAGAGACAGCTGCCAAATGAACTCTTAAGGTAGCTGGTCTGAGGTCCAGAGAATTAAGATGGACCATGTAGTCCAACAAAATGGGTAAATCAGCAGATTCTGGGGCAATATGCTTCCCAGAACACCAGATGGAAAACCTTTTCCACTTGGAATTATAAGTGGCTCTAGTGGAAGGCTCCTGAGGCCTTTAAAATATCAAGGACACCTTGAGAAAGTGTAAATCAGCAAATTCTAACTCCTCAAGAGCCAGGCTTTGAGGTTGAGGGATTTGAGGTTCGGATACCATACTCTCCCCTGGGCACAGGTCAGCAGATTGTGAATCCTGGGAAGACACAGGGGAAGGTGGACTGCTAGTGATAGCAGAAGTGGGTACCAAGGTTGACTGGCCCAGTCTGGTGCAATCAGAATCACCTTGCAATGCTGGGATCTGATTTTTACTAACACCTTGAAAAGAAGAGGGAAGGGGGGGAAAGTATACAGAAACTTCCCTTAGCAATCCAAAAGAAGGGCATCCAGGGGACTGAGCCCATCACTGGGGGCCTGCAACAGAACAGTGGAAGTTGGTGGTTGTCTGGGGCTGCAAAGAGGTCTATCTGAGGGTGCCCATCTGGCAAAACTGTCCCAGCACTCGAGTTCAGGGACCATTAGTGATGGCCCTGAGAAATCTGCTGAGGGCATCCGCTAGAACATTGTCCTTCCCTGGCAGATGAACTGCTATTAGAGAAGTGTTCAGGGAGTAAGCCAGAGACCACAACTTCTATTGCCTGGTGCACAAGGCCGGCGACGAGTGCCCCTTGCTTGTTGATGTACCACACTGTTTGTGGTATTGTCTGTTCTGACCTGGACTACTTTGTTCTGGACAGATGCAGAAAAACTTGAAGAGCTAAAAAGACAGCTCTGAGTTCCAGCAAGTTGATGTGGAGCAGAGATTCCTGGGGACCACACTCCCTGTGTGGAAAGGTTGCCAGGTGTGCTCCCCACCCAGGAGGGAGGCATCCGTGGTGAGGGTGAGGAGTGGGAGATAGGAATGAAGGGACCCCAGTCTTAAATTGCTCTGATCTTGCCACCACTGAAGAGCTAGGATCAGGGTTGGTCACTGGAACCAGTTTGGTAGGGGTCCCTCCTTTGGGACCAAAAGGCCCTCAAATGAAACTGAATGTCTCATTTGAAATCTTGCTCTTGACACTACAGCTGTGGAGGCCGCCATTGTGCCCAGGAGCTGCAAAAAGTGTCTTGCTGGTCGAGAACCTGCAGGGGTGAAAGAGGAGGCCAGGGCAATCAACTTCTCTACCCTTTCCAAGGGAGGAAGGCCCTGGCCAGCTTTATAGTCAATTCGCACCTCTGAAAATAAGTAACTGAACTGGTTCTAGAACTGACTTTGGTAGATTTAGCTTGGAATCCCAGGGAGGTGAGAAGCTGCTGGGTGACTTGCAAGTGGGATTTCACCTGTTCTGGAGACTGTCCTACAATGAGCCAGTCGTCCAGGTATGGAAAAACAGCAACCCCTTGCCTTCTTAAATGAGCCACTGCCACAGCTAGACATTTCGTGAATACCCTTGGAGCAGAGGTAAGACCAAGGGCACTGTCCTGAACTGGTAGTGGCCTGAGGGCAGTTCGAACCTGAGGTACTTCGTGAGAAGGCCTGATTAGGACACAAAATAAGCATCCTTGAGGTCCAGGGAGGCTAGTCAGTCCCCTGGCCTCTCAGTGAGACAATATCATTGCCAGAGTTAACATTTTGAACTTTGGTTTCAAAAGGTGTTTGTTCAGATATCTTAAGTCTAGGATGGGCCGCCATTCTCCTGTCTTTTTGGGGTAGAAAGTATCTGGTACAGACCCCTGCCCTGGTGTAAGGAGACCCTTTCCACTGCTTTGCAATTTAACAGGGCAGAGACCTCTCTTCAGAGCAAAAGGGTCTCTAGGGGCTTGCAGGTGGAAAGTGTCTGGCCTCATCTTTGGAAACTGTTTGAGCTGAGAACCACACCTGGCTTACTACTTCCAAGACCCATTTGTCCGGGTTAGGGACACCCAGTTCGACTGAAGTAAGCCAACCTGCCCCTACTGGTACAGGAGAATCGGCCCTGGGCAACCCATCAAGGTGCCTGCTGGCAGATGCCTTAGGCTGAGGGGTGAGGGACGGCACCTGCGCCGCCTGCCTGCCTCTGCCTCTGAAAAACCCTCTGAGCAAAAGCAGAGGAGGCTTGGGATTGATAAAAGGCCTGTGGAAAGGCCTGCCCTACCTCTGGGTGTGCGCTCTGGGGGAGTGGTTTGCAGCTCCTTGGCCTGGGCACTTTTGTAGGTAGTTCTGTATTCATCCATCTTTTCATATAGTTCTCTGTCTGCTCCCCAAACAGAGAATTTCCTACCACAGGAAAAATCCATAGCCTTAGACTGAGTGTCCCAGAGCAGATTAGTGCACCTGAGCCATGCCAACCACGGAAAGCTACAGAAGTGGCCATGACCCTAGAGGAAACATCATTAACATCAACAGCAGCATGAAATTGAACTTAGAGGCTTCAATGCCATCAGCAGCCACCTGTTCCATTCACCTAGCCAGCTGGCCAGGCCTGCTTGGCTAACTGCATAACTGTATCCCATCTAGATTTCTGATATCTCAGCCACATGAGCCATATAATTTGCCTGCCTGAGTCCCAAAGAGGCTGCCAAAATCCTGCTTTTTGCCATGGCATCAATCTTCCTAGAATCTTTATCAGGAGGATGTGAAGCCGGGGAATGTTAACCTTGTCACAGGCTGCAGCCTGTACCACTCCTACATGACTACACTGCTCAGAAAGGAAGTCTGTATCAGGGCCTGATAGAGTATACCCTGTCCATCTTTTATCAACAGGAGGAACATAATTTGGATTTTAAAATTTTCATTGTTTGCTTCTAAATGACTTATGCAAAGGAATAGACAATCTCCTAGACTCTGGAATATCCATCATTTCAACATAATCAGGCTCCTCTTGCTCATCCACAGCCTCTTCTAACGGAAGCAGGAGGGTTTCAGCAACTTTCTTATAAAAAATAAAATGAGATGGGGACTCAGACAGCATAGGGGGAGATTCTAATGGTCTGTCTGGAGAGATGTCCGGTTCAATGGGCACATCCAGACCCTCCCAGCCACATACATGCTGTTCATAATCCTCCCTCCCTCCTGGTTCATAAAATTCCTCAACATCATACTCTTGAACCACTGGGACGGACGTAACCAACCTTTGCCAACTGATGGTGGTTCGACGGTCCCTGAGACAGTGACTGGACAATTTGTATGGCTTTTGCTATCTCTGCAGCAGTTGGAGGGCAATTTTGGACTCCAGACCTACTGATTTCCTAGATTTTTTACTGGGGCTGGTTCCACAGAACCAGCTTTCTTTTGCCCGAGGAAGTTGCGTCTGGTCAGAGGCCACCCCTCTGGTGCAGTTGGTACTGGACCGCTGGCCATCCGGTCAGCGGACTTTTGGCCTCTTGTTCCCTGAGCCTGCCCAATCTTTTTCCAGGGTGGCTGCAGGAAATTCTTGCAAATCTGGCAGTCTGACTGGAGGTGGTCAAACCCCAGACAATAAACACATGTGGTGTGTGGGTCAGCCTTGGCAAAAGCTTCCCACATGCATCACAGTGTTGAAACCAGTGGGCCCGTGTTTTTTGGGTTTCTCAGACATAATGCCAGCCTAACCAAAACTTGCTCTTTAATGGCAGTGCCAGGCAAGACACCTTATCGGTTCCTAACCGTGTCACGAGTATTTCAAAAAACAAAATTAAAAGTCCGTTTTTTAGAACCAATAAGAACCGGGAACCGCACTCTAAATTACATACAATGCTTTAAAAGTATTTTAAAAGTAACCCGATCGGTTCAGAACCGAACCGATCAATAACAATTTCCACACAGACTAAAGACCTGTACACGGTTACCAGATAGAAGCTTTGAACCGAAATGCGGTAAAATAAAACACTTTTCCGTTAATTTTAACCGAGAAATACTGATTTTAACCGAGAAATGAACCGAGCTGAAGGAGAGATCTCCGGAGCGACTGTTCAGTGAGGCGGAGTAAAGAATCTGACAGTTTCTATTTGAAACTAGCCAGATAGAGCTTCTAGGAGGAGCGCTCGCGCTCAGAACTCCATCCTGTATGGAGTTAACTCTTTCCTCTCCGGGGCAGTTCAAGTGCTGTGGCTAACTGCTATTGTCATAATATAGCAAGACTTCATGTTGTTTGAACAACCATTGATGGTCGCAACACCCAAGACTCAAGTCAGGGGACCAGAAATACTAACACCATTCTAATAATATGAAAATGGAAAATAAGTACAATAAAACACACACACGCGTACACATACACACCCCCAAAGTCCCAAAGGGGAAAAAATGCTAACAGGACATGAGTAGTGCCACACTAAGTTGCCCGCACTCCCACCAAGTAGAGGTTCTGAGAAGGGCAGGTTGGGGGAGGTCTATAATATAGCAAGACTCCATTAGAAGAAACAACATTACTAAGGTGAGTAATTTTTCTTCAAACAACAAAAAGTCTTGCTATATTATAGACATTAGCAGAATATACAGCAGTACCTCCATGGAGGAGGGGCAGAACCTACTTAGGGAATAGGCTCTGAAGAACAGCTGTGCCAAACCGAGCATCTCTCCTGGCCTGGACATCCAGGAGTAATGCTTGGTAAAGTGTGTACCGTTTTCAAGTAGCAGCCTGGCAAATCTCTAATAAGGGATATCTCTGGCAGCAGCTAGAGGCAGCTGTACCCTGGTAGAATGAGCCTCAAACCCGAGGGGCTCTGCCCACTTTCTGATAACAAAATTGGATACAAGACAATCCACCTGGCTATTGATCTCTTAGTGGCAGGTTTGCCTTTCCCAACTTCACCATAGGTAAGGAAAAGTTGGAGGATTCAAACTGTGACCTTTGGTGCTCTATATAATAACAGCTCTCAACATCCAGGCTGTGCAACCTCTCACCCAAGAGGAGTGATCAGTGAAAAATACTGGAAGGAGATAGATTGATTAAGATGGAAATCTGAAACCACCTTAGGCAAAAACTTCCTATTAGTCCTAAGGACTACCTTATCCCTGTGGAAAGAAATAAAGTCAGTCTCCACTGACAAGGCTTGCATTCACTTATCGTCTGGCAGAAGTGATAGCCACTAGAAAAACAGTTTTCCAAGTTAGGTACTAAGCTCTGCAGAAGACAGAGGTTCAAGGGGTTGCATTAACTGGGCAATGCAAACATTAAGGTCCCAAGCAGAGGCCGGTTCCCAAAGAGACGATCGTATGGAGTAACCCTTAAACACTTGGAAAACACAGGATGAGAGGAAAGAGGGATGACTTTCCTGCTGACACAAAAGCAGACACAGCTGCCAAATGAACTCTCAGGGTAGCTGGTCTGAGACCCAAGGAATTAAGATGTACCATGTAATCTAACAAAAGGGCAATTCAGCAGATTCTGGGAAATATTTTTCCTAGCACACCAAATGGAAAACCTTTTCCATTTAGAACTATAAGTAGCCTAGTGGAAGGCTTTCTGGAAGCCTTTGAGATCTCAAGAACACCCTGAGAGGTGTAAATCAGCAAACTCTAACTCCTCAAGAGCCAGGCCTTGAGGTTGAGGGATTGAGGTCGGATACCAAACCCTTCCCTGGGCACAAGTCAACAGATTGTGATTCCTGGGAGGCACAGGGAAGATGGACTGTCAGAGACAGAAGGAGTGGTACCAGGACTGCCTGGCCCAATCCGGGCAATCAGAATCACCCTGCAAGGCTGAGATCTGATTTTGACTAGTACTTTGAATAGGAGAGGAAAGGGGAAGCATGAGGAACTTCCCTCCAATCCAGAAGAAGGGCATCCAGGGGAACTGAGCCCAGCACTGGAGGCCTGCAACAGAACAGAGGAAGTCTGTGATTGTCTGGGGCTGCAAAAAGATCTATCTGAGGGATGCCCCACCTGGCAAAAACTATCCCCAGCACTTGAGGATCCAGGGACCATTCGTGATGGCCCTGGGAAATCCTGCTGAGGGCATCCGCTAGGACATTGTCCTTCCCTGGAAGATGAACTGCTATGAGGGAAGTGTTCAGGGAATAGGCCAGAGACCACAACTTCATTGCCTCGGTGCACAAGGCCGAAGACCGAGTGCCCCCCCTGTTTGTTGATGTACCACATTGTTGTGGTGTTGTCTGTTCTGACTTGAATCACCTCGTTGTGGACAGATGCAGAAAAAGCTTGAAGAGCTAAAAAGACAGCTCTGAGTTCCAGCAAATTGATGTGGAGCAGAGATTCCTGGGGGGACCAAACTCCCTGAGTGGAAAGGTCGCCCATGTGGCTCCCAACCCAGAAGGAAGCATCTGTAGTGAGAGTCAAGTCGAGAAGGGGAAATGAAGGGACCCCAGCTCTAAATTGCTCTGATCCTGCCACCACTGGAGAGCTAGGATCAAGGTTCGAGTCACTGGGACCAACCTGGAAAGGGGTCTCTTATCTGAGACCAAAGGTTCTCAAGTGAAACTGAATGTCTCTCATCTGAAATCTGGCTCCCTGCACAACAGCTGTGGATGCAGCCATGTGCCCCAGGAGCTGCAGAAAGTGTCTTGCTGGTCGAGAGACCTGCAGAGTGAAGGAAGAGGCCAGAGCCACTAAATTCCTTATCCTTTCTGGGGGAAAGGCTCTGGCTAGCTTTGTGTCCAATTCTGCCCCTATAAGGTGAGTACCTGGACTGGTTCCAGAACCGACTTTGGTAGGTTTAGCAGAAAACCCAGGGAGGTGAGAAGCTGCTGGGTGACCTGCAGGTGAGATTTTACCTGTTCTGGGGATTGGCCTACAATGAGCCAGTCACCTAGATAGGGAAAAACAGCAATCCTCTGCCTCCTTAAGTGGGACACTGCTAGACACTTTGTGAATATCCTTGGAGCAGAGGTAAGGCCGAAGGGCATTGCTCTGAACTGGTAATGACCTGAGGGCAGTTCGAATCTGAGGTACTTTCGATGGGATCTTCTGATTAGGACATGGAAATAGGCATCCTTGAGGTCCAGGGAGGCTAGCCAGTCCCCTGGCCTTAGGGAAGGTAAAATCATTGCCAGAGTTACCATTTTGAACTTTGGTTTCAAAAGATGCTTGTTCAGATATCTGAGATCTAAAATGGGCCGCCATTCTCCTGTCTTTTGGGGGTAAGAAGTATCTGAATACAGACCCCTGCCCTGATGCAGGGAGGAACCCTTCTACTGCTCTGAGAGCTAACAGGGATGAGACCTCTGTTTCCAGAGAGAGGTCTCTGAAGCACTTGTAGGTAGAAAAGTCTGCTTCTCAACTTGGGAAACTTTTTGAAGCTGAGAACCAGACCCTGGCTTACTACTTCCAGAACCCACTTGTCTGAGGTTAAAGAAGCCCAATTCTGACTGAAGTAAGCCAGCCTGCCCACCACTGGTACAGGAGAATCGGCCCTGGGCACCCCATCAGGGTGCCTGTTTCGCAGGAGCTTTAGGCTGGGGGGTTGGAGCAGGTCTGCCCACCCCTCGTCTGCCCCTGCCTCTGAAGAAGCCCCTCTGAGCAAAGGCAGAGGAGGCCTGAGTCTGGTAGAAAGGCCTGTGGAAAGGCCTACCCCTACCCCTGGGGCATGATTTGAGGAGTGGCTTGCCACTCCTTAGCCTGGGCACTCTTGTAAGTAGTCCTATATTCATCCATCTTCTTCATGTAATTCTCTGTCTGCTCTCCAAACAGAGAATTTCCCACCACAGGAAAATCCATAGCCTTAGTCTGGGTATCCTGTGACAAACTAGTACACCTGAGCCAGGCCAACCTACGAAAAGCTACAGATGTGGCCATGACCCTAGAGAAAACATCATTAACATCCACAGCAGCATGAAACTGAACCTTAGAGGCTTCAATGCCATCAGCAGCCACCTGTTCTAGTTCACTAGCCAGCTGGCCATGGGCCTGCTTGGCCAATTGCATAACAGTATCCCATCTAGATTTCTGATACCTAGCTACATAAGCCATATAATTTGCTTGCCTGAGTCCCAGAGAGGCTGCCATATACAGTTTTTTTGCCATGGCATCAATCTTCCTGGAATCCTTGTCAGGAGGATGTGAAGCCAAGGGAATATTAGCTTTATCACAGGCAGCAGCCTGAACTACTCCCAACATGACTGCATTGCTGAGAAAGGAATTCTGTATCAGGGCCTGACAATGTATACCTTCTGTCCATCTTTTTATCTACAGGAGGCACAGAATTAGGAGCTTTTAAAATTTTAATTGTTTGTTTCCTAAAAGACTTATGTAAAGGAATAGACAATCTCCTAGACTCTGGAATATCTATCATTTCTACAAAATCAGGCTCCTCTTGCTCATCCACAGCCTCTTCTAAAGGAAGCTGGAGGGTTTCAACAACTTTTATAAAACATAAAATGAGATGGGGACTCAGACAGCATAGGGGAGATTCTAAAGGTCTGTCTGGGGAGATGTCGGTTCAATGGGCACACCCAGACGTTCCCAGCCACATTCATACCGTTCATAATCCTCCTCCCCCTCCTCTGGTTCATAAAATTCCTCAATATCATAATCCTGAACCACTGGGACCGGACGAACCGACCTTTTACCAGACAGTGGTGGTTCGGACGGACCCTGAGACAGTGACTGGACAATTTGTATGGCTTTTACTATCTTTGCAGCAGTTGGAGACGGAATTTTGGACTCCAGACCTGCTGATTTTCTTGTTTTCTTTACTGGAATTGGTTCCTCAGAACCAGCTTTTCTTTTGGCCGAGGAAGTCTGGCCCTGGTCAGAGGGCACTCCCTCTGGTTCGGCTGGCACCCGAACCGGCTGCCATCTGGGTCAGCGGACTTTTGGCCTCTCGTCCCTGAGCCTGCCCAATCTTTTTTCCAGGGTGGCTGCAGGGAAATTCTTACATACCTGGCAGTCTGACTGGAGGTGGTCAAACCCCAGACAATAAACACATGTGGTGTGTGGGTCAGCCTTGGCAAAGACTTCCCCACAAACATCACAATGTTGAAACCCAGTGGGCCCGGTTTTTCTTTTGGGTTTCTCAGACATAATGCCAGCCTAACCAAAAACTTGCCCTTTTAACAGCAGTGCCAGGCAAGACACCCTTATCGGTTCCTAACCGTGTCACGGGTATTGGAAAAAAACGTAATAAATCCGTTTTTTTTAGAACCGATAAGAACCGGGAACCGCACTCTAAAATAGTAACTTTTAGTTTTAAATGAGTTTTAAACCCACTGATCGATTCAAAACCGAACCGATAACTTAAAAGTTCCACACAGACAAAACCTTCATTTACTTACGGTTACCACAGATAGAGCTTGAACCGAACGGTTTTGCGGTTAAAATAAAACTATTCTCGGTTAAATCCAACCGAGAAAACACTTTTTAAACCGAGAAATGAACCGAGCAGAAGGAGAAATCTCCGGAGCGACTGTTCACTGAGGCGGAGTAAAGAATCTGACAGTTCAAGTTTGAAATGACACAGATAGAGCTGCTCTCGTGCCAAAATTCTATTTTGGAATGGTTTTAACCATTTCACTCTGGGGCAGTTCTAGAGCTGGAACAAACTGCTAATGTCTATAATACAGCAAGACTTCATGTTGTTTGAACTATATATAATTTGGTGGTGGTGGGGGGTTTGCTGAGGATATACTTGGGTCTTACTGTTTAATAAGGCACATTAGGTAAGAGTAAGGGAACAACCAGGAACGTTTTTATGGGTACGAGGCACACCGCTACATAGCAGAGGTCCAGTCTGTACTTTCACAAATGGCAGATGCAACATGTAGGAACTCTAGAAATACTTCAAAATGATTAATAAATGACTGCTAGTCTTGGGTACAGTGCCTAAAAACCTTTCCTGTGTCTGAAAGCTTTGTTTTCTCTAATGCAAGCCCCACTACAGAAATATCAGTTGTGCATTTGGTTATAGCACACAAAACCAGCCAAGTCATATGTGCAAAAATTGCTCTGTATTCTGTCTGTTAAATATATATATATATACATATAATGTTGGCTACTAAGACTTAACAAGGCTTTACAGTTCCAGAGCTAGTTATAATTGATGCTTAGCTATTACCGTGTTATTAATTAAATGTTTAACATTACACTTTTCAGAAAAAGAGACATGCAGCCGGCCGGTGGTGCTGAGGGTTAAAGGCATTAATACGCCTCACTGGCTCCACCCGGCCCAGGTTTGAGACAGGCCGTCGAGGGGGTGGCAGGTGCGGGTGAGGATCGAGCTTCGATGGACGCTCTCCTTCCAGGGGAGGAAGAAGGGATTCGTGTCGTTCTTGAGCAACCTCTGGCATCAGTCAGAGGTGGCCTGGAACCTGCGACGCTACACTGCTGGGTTGCGAGGCTCGGCGGACGCTGGTCGTCATTGCACACCCGGGCTCAGTGGGAGGGTGGTGGGTGGGGAGAAAAACCACGTTCAAATACCCTCTGCCTCCTGATAGGCGAAGGAGGGTCCAGGGGGGTTGGTCAACCATGCCCAATGTGGGGCTCTCGTCTTGTCTCCTCCGCTTTCCTCCATGCCTGGTCACCCATCTGGATTCTACATGGAGAGCCAGGAGGAGCAATCTGGCGGTCCCGCCTCTGGGGACTCAGAGCCGGGGGGCTGGGTGGCCAGGTAATGGTCAGAGAGCCAGGGCCCAGGAGGAGTGAGATGAAGAGAGTTTCAGGCAGGCGGGATAAAGACCAGCCCTGAGTGATCCCCCCTGGAGAGAGTTCAGGTAGGGAGAGAGATAAAAAGAAACTGAAAAAAAAAAAAAAGAGAGAAAGAGAACTGCAAGAACAAGGGGTCACAGTATGAGGCTGGAGGAGGGAGACTCGGGTAACATGAGGAAGTATTTTTCCACAGAAAGGGTGGTGGTTGCATGGAACAACCTCCCTGCAGAGGTCACAGCAGCAAAAACAATAGGTGAATCCAAGAATACATGGGATAAACAGAAGGCAACCATAGTGGTAGGAAAGAGACGGTAACTTGCAGAATCATTTAAGATCTGGAGCTTATATGGGTATGGAAAAGGGCAGACTCGGTGGGTCAGGCAGTCCTTATCTGCTGTCAAATTCTAGATTTCTAAATAAGAAAATTGACTGTTAGCCAGTTGCATATGGGGTTACACATTTTCAAATAAAAACAATATATATCATGTTGGGGAGGAGAGCATATCTGTGTATAACTGGAGTCTATAATGGTTGGTATTTTATACTCTCTTTGGTTAGCTCTCCCACTCATGCAAGGTGTAACCACTTAAAATATTTTAAGTGATTAAGTGCTATGTATGCAATATCCCCATATCCAAAAACAAGAGAGTCTAGATTGTATCTGTCTTCCATTTGGGATGTATTACTTTTCGATGGCTCACAAGAGTTTATATATTGTATTGTGTTGTGTTATTTTATATGCAATAAAATATCTTTAAACAAAAAAAAAAAAAGATGCCAGTCAGGATAGGCAAAGCCATGCCATCCGCCGACTGCAGACTGCTGTTTCCACCAATCTGGAGGCCACCTCACTGGCACTATAAGGTGCCCTCGACTGGTGTCATGCTACTTCCAGACCTTGGGTTGAAATGTCGATGGCTTGCCTGACTATCTTAGTCTGTGGCACTGCAGTTAAAAAGCTGTGTAACCGCAACCTTAGGCGAAGATTACAGGTCACCATATGGGACTGGTGTGCAGACAAACAAATAAGGGCACATGCCAAGGTAAATACCTTTCTTCCCAGAACATCTGTGTGGGCAGAATCGGCATATGGAAGCTGGTCATGCGTGAGGCTCCTTGGCCCTGATGGGGTCTGCAGTACCTAATGCCCTGAGGTGGGGTGAGGTACTTCACATGCATACCCTATGTGTGCACGATACCGCAAGAAGTGGTCCCTGGAGATGGCTGAAGTGGCAGAGGGATGTCTCCACAAGGTACTGGATGCCTCCTTCATGGCTCTTGGCCAAGGAGGAATGACCACAGTGTCGAAATCGAGAACTCTTGAATAGTCCCAATGGTAGGGCTGCCAGATCGCGACTGCTATAGGCTTCAAGGCTGGGTGCCTGGAGCACCTCCACCAGGAATCGCTGATTCAGGGCATACTAAGCAAAAGAAGAGAGGTAGATGAATGACATCGATGGTGATGAGGTGCCCCCTTTGGGCGGGGTTGGCACAGGGCAGAAAGGCCAGTATTGGACCCCATCAAACTCCCTATGCCAGTCCTCTAAGGCACCAACCCACGCCTGGTGTTGCTCCTGTGTCAGCGGCCCCATAGGGCCTATTAACGAGGGCATTCTGTCAAACACTCGGGGAGGCCCTTCCTAAGGGGGCCGAGTCTCCTGGTCTTGAGGGTCTCAGCCTGGGCTGCAGAATTGCATAGGGGCCTCGCTGAGGGGAGGGTCCAGCAGAGTTGCCCAAAGGGTGTCCTACTACATCCAAAGAGTAACCCAACTTGCGCCCTCAAGGAGGAAAACCCCCAGGGGAGGAGATCGGAGCCATACAGGTCCCACAGGACAACCCTGGTCCTCACCCGGTGACAGTGTCATCCTGCAACTCCAGAGAGAAATCTGGCTCCAGGTCATCGCCTGACTCAGAGCTGGAGCCCCTTCCAGCATTCTGAGAAAGGACCTTCCCCATCATGACGGTCGACACAGTCCTCAACACCATGCTCAGTATCGACACTGACATCAAGCTCGGTGCCATCACCCTACCCGGTGTTGCGAATGACACCAGAGTCGGGGACAGTCTCCAAGCCGACATCTCTGTCGACATTGTGCTCGGAGCCAGTGCTAAGTCTGGCACCTTCGCCGTCATCGGCACCGCCACCCTGCTCGAAGCCACCCCCCCCCTCCTTTTTGTCGCTAGTGACACCATAGTCACTGATAAGCTCCATGCTGGTTCAAGTAGACAGCAGCCTCAGTGCCGGTCCCTCACAGGACACCACCAACAATGTTGGGGGGAGGCCCTGTGTCACCATCAGTATCTCCTACTGCACTGTCACTGAGAACAGTGACTACAAAACGTGCAACACCAAAGAACAATATCAAGGTGTCCATCAGTGTGGAGTGAGCCCAAGGCTTTGGCATCACCACCAGGAATGTCTGCCACTTGAAGCAGGCAGACTGTGGAAAGTATTCATGCAGCTGCCCAGAAGGAACCGACTGTCCACCAGATTCTACCACCATAGCCTCAGACGGCTCAGCGCAGTGAGGTTGAGGAGAATTCTGTACTTCCATGGAACCAGAGATCCCTGGGAGAGGCCCACGAGAAAGACCTAGAGACCTTACCTTAGATGCACACATGCGACAACTGCCTCTGAAGGTGGGGATCAGGTGACCCCACTTCATCACTTCACTGTGTGGTTCTCCAGTGTGCAGCAGTCAATAAAGAAGCAGGTGTCACAAGCATCCACGTTGCACCCCAGTCCAAGGCAGGCCGTGTAGGTCTGATGCTGGTCTGCTGAAGCCATCTTACTCCCACAGGGACACCATCACATAATGGGAGGCTTCGGGACTTTCTTTTTTGCCACAGTGCCGTCAGACTTTGCTTTTGGCCTTGTGCGGAAAAGAAATGACAGCACTGTGAACCTGAAAAAGTAAGGTAATGCTGCAGAAAAAGGCTTCAGAAGCAAGGATGCAAACTAAGGTGTGCTCTCACAGTGTTCTGTCAACAGTGGGAACAATAGAACTGAGGTTGGTGAGGGTGCAGGCAGTGGTTACTGGCCACCAGAAAACTGTAACAGCAGTCTCCTGCTTCATCTCCTCAGCCTCTGCCTTTTGAAAAAAATATTTTTTCTATTAATTTTAGAAATGTCTATTTCTTGATA
Source organism: Neoceratodus forsteri (assembly GCA_016271365.2). NCBI lineage: Eukaryota > Metazoa > Chordata > Ceratodontiformes > Ceratodontidae > Neoceratodus > Neoceratodus forsteri. The sequence continues at coordinate 245,759,503 of CM057457.1, forward strand.
ATGTTACAATCTAGCATGTGTGTTAAACCTTTTTGGACTTTTATTTGCTTAAAGTAAAATGGTACTGGGACAGTCCCCATTTATCATGCTGATTTATTTAGTTTTTGTTTACCGGGTAGGTGAGCTAGCCACAAAACGACTATTTTCAGTCACGACCCGGGAGGTTACAACATGAACAATACAGCAGTTACAAGTACAGCATACAAAGCATAGAAATACAGTGGAAACATTTCACTAATAAACACCACAGCTTTATTTGTGAAATGTTTCCACTGTATTCCTATATTTTGTATACTGTACTTGTACCTGCTGTTTTGTTCATGTTGTAACCTCCCGAGTCATGACTGAAAATAGTCATTTTATGGCTAGCTCACCTACCCGGTAAACAAAAACTAAATAAATAAATAAACATGATGACTTATAAAGACACTGTTTTCTTCTGTCAACCAGACCCCTGATGAAGACCCCAGTAGTTGAGGCGCCAGGGTATTGTTTGTTTAGCATCTGTGCGTTTGTTGGGCTCACCAATAAATGTGGTATTTTTTTCCACTATTAGTTAGTTTAGTGCTTAAAATTTCCTACTTCTTTGAGTGCTGCCTATTTGTTTGCTTGATCAGTGAGTTACAGGTAGACTCTTTTGACTGGAGTCGAAGGGGACAAACAGCTATTTGCCTGCAGTGTTTAATTCTATCCATATAGGATATATGGACTCTCTAAACATAATTGGAGTGTAATATTCTTTCCTAATTATTCTGATGGCTGGCAAACTACATTGGAAGAATCGAGGGTTGGTTCAAGTAGAAGTCTGACACCACCTTATCAGAACTATGTTTTCCTTGTGGAAGACAGTATACAGAGGATCTATGACTAAAGCATGGATTTCAGGCGTTCCGTATGTAGAGGTGATGGCCACCAGAAATGCTGCCTTTCAAGTCAGAAATTTCGAGGGCGCTGTGGAGCCTGAGCTTTGTGGAAGCAATTTATGCAGCTCTAGTGTTTTACACTATAAAATCCAGTAAGACTGTCATTTTAGTTAAAAATTAACTGAATCTGAGCTTTCCAGTGGAACGAGGAGCCTTACATTGCTCAGGATGGGTAATCAGAAGCGAGATAAAGGAACCGGAGGTTCGGATAAAAGTAAGGGAGCAAGTGGCATGCCAGCAGCGCGATCAGGAGCGGAGGCCTCATCTACAATGGAAGGTGGTTCAGGGGAAACCCTAACCTCTTTGGGACTGAAACTACAACGGCTGATTCTTTCAGTCACCAACTTATAGCAGAAGATTGATGGCTTCAATAGCCGGGTGCTTGTGTTAGAAACGGCAGTGGATTCGCTGAAAGGAGATGTGGTGGAGGTACAGAGGCAAGCTGATGCATCTACCGCGGCCTCTGCACTCATGGCTAAGGAATCACAACATTTGCGGGCCCGTCTGGAATCTCTTGAAAACCAAGCCCGCTCGGCTAATTTACGTCTATTAGGGATGCCAGAGGGGTGTGAAGGGGATTACCCCACGTTGTTTGTTAAAGACTGGCTTAATGAAATTTTGATACAGCCAGGATCGGACCCCATTTCTGAGATTCAGAAGACCTACCAAGTGACACCTCGTGGTCGGCAGCAGGGAGCTGAGGGTCCACGCACCTTGATGGTGGTTACAGCGGGTGTTGGAGTGCGTGACTGCATCCTACAGCTAGCAAGAAGGGCAGGCCCGATTATGTTTGAAGATAAGCCGGTATATATCTTCCCGGACATCAATTTTGCAACGCGCCAAAGGTGCAAGAAATTTGACGGAGTTCGCCGCACACTAAGAGAAGCGGGTGTGCCACATACCATGATTTACCCAGCACAACTTAGGATCATTTATGAAAATAAAGTTTATCTTTCCAGTGACCTAATTGAGGCTGGGAGGTGGGCGACTCATACTACTGCCATGCGGTCTCAATCAGAAGATGAAGTGGAGATGGAGAACGAAGATGAAACCTGAACAGGTTTAGTTATGCTAAGCACATTATTATTAGGAACTGTGCTCTTCTATAAATGACTGTCCTCTTCACTATTTTTGAATACTGTTTTGGGACTTCTCCCTATTGGGAGACGTTTTGTATTTGCAGTCTTTGTTTCACAATTAGTGTTAGGACTGTTTAGCGTGTGTTAAAATCAAATAGATTAGAGAGGATGTTTAATCACATAACAAATGGCCGATTTATGACTTTAATATGATGTTACTTTAAAGCATAATAGATGTTAAAAATTTGCTTCCAAGTTATTTTAATGTATTTTATTTTCTTAGGGAAATGCATGGCGTTGCAGGCTCTTTAGGGAGCTATGCTTTATATAATAATGGACATTGCTGGAAAATGTTTACTTCAGGGAATTGCCATGCTGCTCTTGGACTCGTTACACAGATATTTAGCTTATAATTTAGTACAAAGTTGAAAAGTCCCCCAATGTGGTATCTCAATACGGTAGATGCATTCTATCCTATGATTAAGGAAACTACATTCCCATTGGATATAACTATTCTGGACTGTCTACTATATGTATGTTTTTTTTTTGATGCTATGGTATCATGAAAACTTTAATAAACATAAAGTATTAAAAAAAAGTCAGAAATTTCATGTCACAAGTTGCACCTGGTTCAAAGGCTTTGCAAGTGAGTAAGTCTAGCACAAGATAGAGATCCCAAGGAGTGACTGGTTTCCGCAATGGGGGTCTCGTGTGTGCAAAATTCCCAAGGCACCTCTTGAACAGTGGCAGCTGAGTCAAGGACAGAGTCCCACAGGTTCATAATATGATGAAACAGTGGACAGGTGAACTCTTACTATGGAGTATTGTAGTCCTGAGTTGGACAGGTCCAGCAAGTCCTGTATTTCAAAACCTTTTCAGGAGGACTCTTAAAAGGGTCCATGGGGATTTTGGAACACCAGCTAGAGAAATGCTTCCATTTTGTTCCATAGGTTTTCCTAGAAGAAGGCTTACGAGCAGCAAGTATTATCTCAGAGACCCTCTGAGATACTGAACCTGCTCACCTCTACTTCTTTAGAAGCCAAGCCTGGAGATGGAGGGCGTACAGGATGGGTTGGACCAGATAACCCTGAGCCTGATCAGTAAGTCCAGTCTGGATGGCAGAGTCCTACATTTGCTGACTGCTAATTGAGTCAGAAGCAGGAACCAGATCTGTCCAGGCCAGCAAGGGGCAATTAGAATCATCTTGCCCACTGAGCCTCCAGCAAGAACAGTACTCTCTGAATGAGAGGGATCAGAGGAATGTATACAGAAACAGACTTTTCCTCTGTAACCTAAATGCATCTTGACAAAAAATGCTAACTCTGGATTTCTAGAGCAGAATTGAGGCAGTCTGGCATCGTGGGGGATACAGAAAGGTCCAATTCTAGTGTTTCCCACTCCTCAAACAGAGACTGCACTGCACTACATTGGCTGATAGAGACCACTTGTGACTATCTGTAACTGTTCAGCTAAGATTACCTGCCAGAGTGTTTTGGACTTCTGGCAGATGGTTTGCCTGGAGCAGGGTCCCTCTCTCCAGACACCATTCCCACATTCTCAGTGCCACCCCGTGGAGAGGATAAGAGTGGGCTCAACCCTGTCTGTTGACATAGTACATGACACATTTGTTGCCTGCCTGGAGTATTGTCCTCTGACTGATCAGGTCCATTATGTCCTGTAGGACATAAAGGACTGCCCTCATCTCCAGCACACTGATGTGAAGCTGCATCTCTAAGTCGTTACAGACCCCTTGTGTCTGGAACCCTTGACAGTGGACTTCCCATCCAACTAAGGATGCATTAGTGGTGATAGTCGTCTCTGACTCTGGTGGCCAGAAGGGGAAAATCCTAGAGGAGATTTTTTTTCAGTGAACACCACAACAGGGACCACACTAATGGTTTGGTTACCCGAATGGGGTAGTTGCAGGGGTGTGATATTTGTGATTGCTGGGTGCTAAGCATCCTCTGAGTCATTCTCATGTGCAGCCATGCCAGCTGTATTGCAAACACTGAGGATGCCATGAGGTCAAGCATGCGCTGTATGGAGTGTGACGGCACCGAGTGGCATTCCATGATGAAGCATGCCATATGAACTGTAGAGTTCGCTCTGCTGTCTCAGAGAGAAAACCTCAAGCCCAAGTTGTATCAAGGACAGAGTCTATGAATAGGGGTTTCTGGAAGGCAGCTAAATCAAATCAAATCAAAATTTATTTATAATGCACTTTTCTACATATCAAAGCGCAATTACATATCAAAATAACATCAAACATAATAAATGACAGCATAAAAACAATAAAAGTAGCAGTAAACTTATTCAAATGCTAATACAAACAGATAACTTTTCAGAGACGCCTTAAATGACTCCGTGGACAGACACTCTCTAATCTGACGAGGTACAGAATTCCACAGGGTTGGGGCCATAAAACACAAAGCTCTGGCCCCAATTGAGCTAATTGAGACCCGAGAAGGTTCAGTATCCTGCTGGTATACTGGGGCAGTCTGGGCCTGCAAGAAAGGTCTGCCACAGCCTGACCTTCCTCTACCACCCCTGTGCGAGGCAAAAGCCTTTTCTTTGGCAGTATTGCTCCTATAAAAGTGGGTTTGTATTCATCCACCTTTTTCATGTAGGCTTCAGTCTTGTCTTTAGACAGGGAATCATTTTCACAAGGGAAGTCAATGGCCTTGTCCTGGATATCCTGGGAGAAGTTTGTTGTCCTGAGCCAAGCAAACCTCCTTAAAGCCACTGTTAGGGCCATCCACCTAGCTACAGTGTCATTTGAGTCCACTGCCATGTGGAATTGATACTTAGTGGCCCCTAAACCCAGCCTGGCTGTTTCAATCATCTCAGAAGCCATGTCGGGTGGTGCTTTCTCAGCCAGGACCATCATGGAGTTCCACAGAGACTTCTGATACCTGACTGCATATGCCATGTAATTGGCTTGTCTCACGGACAAAGAAGCAGCCAAGTATCCCTTCTTCGCCATATTGTCCAGCTTTCTCGAATCCTTTTCTGGAGGATGAGAAGACAATGGCACTTTTGCCTTATCAAAGGCAGCTGCCTGTACTACCCCCTCATGGTCAGGGTGTTGAAAAAAGGAATTCTGCCCCAGACCTATCCAGTTGGGTATTTCTTGTCAGCTTTTTTATCAGCTGGGGGAATTGAATTGGGGGTCTGCAACACCATTAGGGCATGTTCTTTAGGGATTTCTGGATGGGCAAAAGGAGCCTTTTTGTTGGGGCCCAGGCCCATCATATCCAGAAAATCTGCCTCTTCTACCTCCTCCTCTGTTTCATTAGTGGGAATGCCCAGGGTCTCCACCATTTGCTTTACAAAAGTAAAGTGGGAGGAGTAATCATCTGGCAGCCTATGAGGAGACTCAAACTCCTGATCTGGAGAAACCTCCGGTTCGATGGGTTCCTCCTTGTCCTCATACTCGTCATACTGTTTGTATGAGGAGTCTTTCGATGCTGGAACCGGTCCCCTGATACAGTGTTCTAACCAGAGCCGGAACCGAACGTGGTTCCGATGGAACCAGGGTTGCTGGTTAACAGAACCTGTACCAAGCCCTGTAATGCCTGCAATATTTGCAGGGCTTGAGCTACAGCCTTAGCTGAGGGCATATGTGATTTCTCTACTGAGGGCTCCTTTGGCTTTTCATCTGGAGGCTCAATATATCTCTTTTTGAACTCTTTCTTCGTCGGAGACGGTTCTGGAACTGGGCAGCGGTTCTTTTTTGTCTTGGAACTTTCGCCTTTGTCAGAGGCTTTAGTCTTTGTATTTTTATATTTAGGAAGAGAAGACAGTTGATCAGGAATCAACCTACTCGATTCCTCCATTTGCTTTCTAAAGCGTTCCAGGCACTTTTCCACAGTTTTAGCTGGGAGCGTTTTACATACAGTATATCACAGTTAGCCTGGAAGTATGAGGAGACTAGGCAGAGCAAACACAGATCGTGTTTGTCTGCTTTTGCGAAGATGTCCCCACACTTAGTGCAATTTTTAAAACTTGTGGAACCTGCCTTTTTTTTAGGCTTATCAGACATAACCAAAGATAACACCAAAAACACCAAAATCACCAAAATCAGACAGTTAAATTTAGAAAAAGAATAGGTGATGTAATCCCCCCCTTAGTAATGTGGTCGGTTACTAAACCGATGAAGAGCCGCAAAAAAATTCAGAATTAACCAGAAGTTTATTCAAAGGACTCTGATAGGGTTCTAAATGAAAAACCTTATATTTTTATTTAAAAAAGAAAATACAGAACTAGAGGAAATATGGTTCCCCCATGGTTCAAAGAACTGCCTGAGGAACCAAAAAACTGAAGTGAATAACTAAAATAGTGTAGAAAGTAAAGGCAGCAGATATAACAGTAAACTAAACTAGAATACTTATATTTCTGGTGAAAATAAAGAATTCTTCCACAAAATGAGGTGCAGTCTCCGAGGCATCCCAACAGGCAGGCGGAGAAACAAATCTGAGCTTTACAGAATGCAGCAGTTGCTAGAGGCAGCAAATCTGAATGGTGGCACGAGCCAATAGATGTTCTATCATTAGCATACCATTCCCAAATTTCTCCGGGGCAGTTCAACACTGGAGGCTGACTGCTACAGTTAATCATACTGAAGAATTCCTGTGATTTGAAGTAGAACCTCTTCTTTTCTTCTGACACCAGCACTACCTTTATTTATTTTATTTGAATTTTGATGACCAGGAGGGCCTACTTAGACGAACATGTCCCTTTTTCAGGAGCGACCCGCGGGGGATAGAAGCATTCCATACTTAGAACAAGATACATCACTATACAAAGGCAAAAAGTAGTCAAAATTCAACAATACAATACAAGAGTTAACTATAGAATACAATAATGTGAAAACAGTGGTTACAGACAGAAAGTCATCAACTTCATAACATTTCTTAGTCGGGTAATAACATAAGATACATACCTCCACGGCCTTGTTGAGTATGAGGCCCACAATCTCCAAATTTAAAAGCTCTGACCTGTGGGCTGAATAAGGCAACTGCTTTCCCCAGGTGGGGGGTTGGGGGGGGGGTTATCCAAACATTCCAGAGAGTATTCTTCCCAAGTAATCCTTAATACCCACCTGTCTGTCATGATGTATTCCCAATGACGATAGAACTGGGTAAGATGGCCCCCCACCCAAGAGGAGTGATCCAACTCAGCAGCTAAGGCAGACACAGGGCCTAAAGTCAGAGGCTAAATGAGGGTCTAGAGAGCATGCTAGTTTGGAGGAACCAGGGACACTGACATGTAGGCACATGTAAAAATTCAAGTTGAAGTCGCCTACCTTGATCAATGACCGCTGTCTCAAACTACTGTGTACTTTTGAACAGGGCTTGGAATGAGAGATGAAAAAATTACTTACCATAGTAATGTTGTTTCTTCCCAGTGATACTCAGGTATTCAGAACTTCTGCAGTGACCCTTTGAGATAGAACTGCCTGGAGAGAATGGAACACATGCAAATGATGGACCCTTTTGCGTGTGACAACTTTTCAAATGCTGCCTTGAACTAACTGCCTTAGTTCTAAACCTCTCAAATTTCCTGGACGCCTGGAAAGGCAGGCCCCCTGAGAACGAATTATATTAAATGACAACAATAATAATAATGATAATTATACCCATAACCCCCCAAGTAAACCCTTCAACTGGAGGGCGAAGCCTTAAAAGATACCCCCAAAAATGTCAATCAACTGAAAAAGGGGGAAAATACTATGAACACAGTTAGAAAAAAACAGTGCCAGGAAGTCGCACTTATACCCCTGAGCACACAGTATTCAGAAGTGCAGAGGCTACTGGTTCTAGAAGGGGAGACGGGGTGGGAACTTCTGAATACCTCAGTATATCACTGGGAAGAAACAACATTACTATGGTAATTTTTTCTTCTAACCCCCGCCATACTCAGGTATTCATAACTACCTTGAACTACTGAAACAGTATTTTTGGAGGTAGGCACAGAACCTATTTTGGAAACAGACTCTGCAGGACTGCTGTGCCCAACCTAGCATCACCCCTGGACTGGATGTCCAGATTGTAATGCTTTGTAAAGGTGTGTACTGTTTTCCAAGTAGCTGCTTTACAGATGTCCACTAGTGGAACATCCCTGGCAGCTGAACAAAACTGGATACACAGTACTATCCATCGAGAAATTGACCTTTTCGATGCTGGGTTACCCCTTCCCACATCCCCATAAGTCAGGAACAGCTGTTTGCTGTCCTGCCTATGGTCCTTAGTGGCTGTCATATAGTAGCTAAGAGCTCTCTTGACATCCAAACTGTGGAGTCTCCTTTCACCAGAGGTAGAGTACTCAGTGAAAAAGACAGGTAGGGTAATGGTTTGGTTCAGGTGGAAATCAGAAACCATTTTAGGGAGACATTTCCTGTTCATTCTTAGGACCACCTTATCCCTGTGGAATGAGATGTAGTCTTGTCCAATGCAGAGAGCCTGGAGCTCACTGATTCTTCTCGCAGAAGTCACTGCCACTAGGAAAACTGTTTTCCATGTGACATATTTCAAATGAGCCGAAGACATGGGCTCAAAGGGTGGCCCCATGAACGTAGCTATACACACATTTAGGTCCCATGCTGGCACCAGTTCCCTATGAGGGGGGTGCAAATGGGCAAGGCCCTTTAAGAACCTCTTGAAGACAGGATCTGAAGCCACTGTCATATTCTGTCCAGCTGGTATGTAAGCAGATGCTGCAGCCAGGTGGACCTTGTGAGTACTGGACAGCAAGCCCAGTGAATGTAAATAAGTAAGGTAGTCAAGTACGACACAGTTAACCACCCCCTACTGCTCAAGCAACTGTCCGCCATTGGGATCTCCAGCGATGCCCTTCCATGGTTCACCAGCTACCTTGATAATCGGATCCAACGTGTAAGGATTGCAGGGATCTCTTCAGATGAGAAACCGGTCCGCTCCGGAGTCCCCCAGGGATCTATTCTGGGCCTCTACTCTTCTCCCTCTTCATCAACAATCTCCCCAGTGCCTGCCACCAAAAATATTACTATCATGAGCGATGCAGTCCTGTTTTCCAGCCACCATGACATTACAGTCCTTGAATCCCAGCTGCAGCTCGACTTCAAGCGCCTCGAAGACTGGTTCAATTCTCATAAACTTGTCCTGAACCACAGCAAGACTAAAGCCATGTCCTTCTGTAATCGATGAAGCAGGCAACTCTCTGTCCCTCACCATCAAGAACCACACTGGAACCCACTTGAACATGTCAAGGAGTTCAAGTACCTTGGTATTACCCTGGATAGTACCCTCTCCTACACTCGGCATATTGACACTGTTGCCAAGACCGCCCAATATCACAGTTGGACTACTACACAAACACAAGCACTGTATGCCTGGGATGCCTTAAACTAGCCATCTACAGCTCTGTCACCTCTATCACTGACTCTGACCTTGCCATCTATGGCTCTGCCTCAACAAGTGCCCTCTGCGGACCTCAGTTTCTCTCAACAAAGCCTGTAGACTACTAATGAGTGCGGCCGACAACTCACACCTGTGACCTCTATACAGGCCAGCTGGCTACCCCAGCGCAGCAGAATACAATACCAGACCTGCACTTACCAAAAAGATTCTCCTCAGTCTCCATGCCACCTGGTGTTAGCTCACTCCTTACTACCTACAGAGTGGCCTCAGCAAACCATTGGTGCCCAATCTCTAACCTTTCAGGTTCCCAGATATCGTACCTCCATGGGTCAGCGGTTCTTTATCTATAGAGCCCTCAATAGTTCAATTCCCTCAGTAAAAAAGCACTTTCCTCTACTACACTTGGACTCTTCAAAAGGAATCTCAAACTTTACCTCACCTCTACCACTCAATGTGACTGCTTCTCTGAACAGAGGTCTCTCTAAACACCTCCCAGCTCACTCATGTCTCACAGCCCGCCCTTTCCCAGTCTCATTCCCTCTGGCACCAGGCCTTCCTTGTGACTCCTTTCCTGCTTTGCATCTCCACTGGTACAAGACATTTCCACCACCATCGGACAGTGGCCCATTAGCCTACCTTCCTCTCCCGTCTGCACGCCTGCAATACTAACTGCCTATGGTGCCCTCTATCTCTTATTGTTACCACAGCCAGCTGCCTACTCAAGCTGCTCGTTATATGAATATTATCTCAACGTATGTTATAATTGAGTATCTTTATTTTTTATTTTAGTTGTTTTGGTTGTTTATTGTGCATTCTTTTACTACCTCTGTATGTATGTTGACCCTCATCCTTTGACGTGGAACCTTTGTAAACGAGCAGTTTCTGCTCAAAGGTATTTGTAATCCAAGAATTTAATAAATAAAATAAATAAAAAGTATGGCTGGAGTCCCAGTCTGTGCTAGTACCAGTTCCCTGGTTGAACACCAAATAGAAAACTTTTTCCATTTTGAGGCATAGGTTTTCTTAGTGGAGGGCTTTCTGTAACACCTTAAAATGTCCAAGTCCAAGACACTTTCAGAAAGATGTAAGCCTGCATATTCTAGGTCCTCAAGAGCCAAGCCTTGAGCCTGAGTGACCTGAGGTTCGGATACAGGAGCCTCCCCTGGTTGGAGGTTAGCAGATGGTGCCTCAGAGGAAGGTGTACTGGCTCGGCCATAGACATTGAGAGCAGCAGAGTACCATGGCTGCCTGACCCAGTCTGGTGCTATCAAGATCACTGATGCTGACTGGGACCTGAGCTTGAGCAATACCCTGTACACCAGAGGAAAGGGAGGAAAAGCATATAGATACTTCCCTGACCAATTCAGAGCTAGGGCATCCAGGGGGGCTGTTCCCCGATTTGGTATTGTGGCAGGTGGTGGTTCTGGTGGGATGCAAACAAGTCTATCTGCGGGATGCCCCACCTCCTGAAAATCACTTCCACCACTTGCCTGTTCAGGGTCCATTTGTGATGGGCCTGATTGATTCGACTCAGAGCATCTGCGAGGATATTGTCTTTACCTGGCAGATGGACTGCCTGTAGAGAAACTCCCAAGGAGTATGCCAGGCTCCAGATTTTCATGGCTTCTGTGTAGAAAGGTCCCAACTTTACATCTCCCTGCTTGTTTATGTAGTACATTGTGGTGGTGTTGTCTGTTCTGACCTGTACCACCTTTCCCTGTACTAGTATTGTGAAGGCTTTTAGTGCCAGAAACACCGCTCTGAGTTCCAGCAGGTTTATGTGCTGGAGTGACTCTGTACTTGATCAAGTGCCCTGGGTTGTGTTCCCCTAAATGGGTGCCTCACCCCAGTAGAGATGCATCTGTTGTGAGAACAACTGATGGGGACACTTGCTGAAAAGGAACCCCTTCTCTTAGACTGGATTCCTCTTTTCACAACTGAAGTGCCTGTAACAAGGTTTTTGTTACTGCGATCAGCTTTTAGAGAGGATCTCTTCTTTGGCACCAGTGTGCCCTTAGGTGGAACTGGATGCCTCTCATTTGGAACCTGGAACCTAGGACCATGCCTGTTGCACAGCCATATGGTCCAGGAGCTATAGGAACTGCCTTGCAGTTTTTGGCTTGTGTAGGCTAAATGGGTCTGCAATCAGCTGGATACTTCCTACCCTGTCCAAAGGCAGGTAGGCCCTGCCTTGTAGGGTGTTGATCTCTGCCCCTATGAACTGCAGCACTTGTGCAGGTAGGACAGATTTTTGGGGGGTTTATCAGGAATCCCAGGAATGCCAGAAGCCTCTGGGTGATCTGCAGATACTGTCTGACTTGCTGTGGTGATTTTTCCACCACCAGCCAGTCATCCAAATATGAGAACACTGTGACACCCTGTCTTCAAAAGTGTGCCACACCCACTGCCAGGCACTTTGTGAACACTCTTGGAGCTGAAGTAAGACCGAATGGCAGGGTTGCGAATTGGTAGTGACCTGATGGGAGTCTGAACTTGAGGTATTTTCTGTGAGACTCCCTTATGGGGATGTGGAAACAGGCATATTTTAGGTCCAGTGATGCCAACCAGTCTTCTTTCTGGAGTGTTGGCAGAATCAGTGCCAAGGTTACCATCTTGAACTTTGGCTTTGTCAGATACTTGTTTAGTACCCTGAGGTCTAAGATAGGCCACCATTCCCCAATTTTCTTTCTGGTGAGGAAATACCTTGAGTAAAACCCCTTTCCTTTCTGCTGAGCTGGGATAGGCTCCACTGCCTTTGACAGTAGCAGACTGAGAACCTCTTCCTCCAAGTTCAGCTTCTTTTCTGTGAGGGAGGATGGTCTGAATATTCTGGTTCACAGAAAAGGAAGGGATTTGAAAGAGACAGTCCCTGATTTACTACCTCCAGGATCCACTTGTCTGTGGTGATTCCCTGCCAAGCCTGGAGGTAATGAGCCAGCCTGCCTCTGACAGGTACAGAGGAGGCGGCCTCTGAAAACACGTCCGGGTGTTTTTTTATTCTGGGGCTGAGACTGGGTTTGAGATCCCCGCCTGGAGCCCCTTCTGCCCCTAACTCTGAAGAACCCTTGCTGGGAATACTGTTGGTATTGGGGTGTAGCCATTGCCTGGAAAAAGGGCCAGTCATGAAAAGACCTGCCCCTGCCTCCCCTCCCATAGCGCCTGGTGGATAGAGTGGCCTTCTCTTCAGCTGAATTGCTCTTGAAGGTGGCTTTGTATTCGTCCACCTTCTTCATGTAAGCCATTGTTTTGCTTCCAAAAAGGGAATCCCCCTCCAGGGGGAAATCCATGACCTTTGTTTGTGTGTCCTGGGTAAGATTTGTAGCTCTTAGCCAGGCAAACCTCCTTTGAGCAACAGTATTAGCCATCCATCTAGCTGCTGTGTCATCAGTATCAGCAGCCATTTGAAGCTGATATTTGGCTGCCTCCAAGCCAAACCTAGTAGTTTCTGCAAGATCAGCCGACAAGGGTGATGTGGCCTTATCTGCCATAGCCAGGACAGAGTGCCACAATGACTTCTGGTACTGTGCCACATAGGCCTGAAAATTATCCTGCCTGATGGCCAAGGAGGCTGACAAATAACCCTTCTTGGCGATACTGTCAATTTTTCTGGATTCCTTTTCTGGTGGGTGAGAAGCCTGGGGCACTTTAGCCTTGTCATAGGCTGCCACCTGTACCACCCCATGGTGGTCAGGGTGGGAAAACAGAAATTCTGCACTCTCCCTGTTCAGCTGGCACTTCTTGTCTAGTCTCTTATCAAGAGGGGAGACAGAATTGGGAGTTTGTAAAACCTTCAAAGCATCCTTTTTGAAGAATTTATTTACTGGTAGGAGAAGCTTTTTAGTAGGGGTTAACCCCATCATCTCAAGGTATTCCACCTCCTCTTCATCTTCTATTTCCTCACTTGTGGTGATGTCCAGGGCATCAGCCATCCTTCTCACAAAAGTGAAGTGTGAGGAATAATCTTCAGTAGTCCTGGGAGGAGAATCAAAGTCCTGCCTGGGGAAACTTCAGGTTCAATGGGTTCCCCCTCATCCTCCTCCTCACACTCATCATAATCCTCCTCTTCAAGAAATGAGGATTTGGCTGAGGTGCCAGCCTATCCGGCTGGGGTCTGCCCAGAAGGCTGCTGACCAGGAGAAAAAAGTCCCTGCAAGCCTTGTACCACTTTGAAAGCCTGGGCTATCTCCTGAGGAAATGGGAGAGCCACAGCACCCACATAAGTCCCCTTTTTTTGTCCAGTAGGGGGTTTTGTGTGCTTTAATGTTTTAGTCCTTTTTGAGGGAACCGGGGAGTCAGCCGGTTCAGCAGGCCTCTTAGAAGTCATTTTATCACCCATCTCGGGTTGAATGTAACACAGCAGTGGTTTCACCCACAGCATAAGAGGATGTCAGCTGGTGATAGTCTGAGGGACCCTTAGGTGGAGGAAGTTTTTTCTTTAGCTGTTCCAGGCATTTGTTTCTCCACAGTTTTTTCTGGGAAAGTTTTACAAATTTCACACTCTTCTTTTAGATGATCACAGACAAGGCAGGCAACACACAAACTGGGCTTATCTGCCTTGACAAATACTTCCCCACAATTAGAGCAGTTTTTAAAACCAGGTTCACCAGTTTTCTTTTTAGGTTTTTCAGGCATTTTTTTGGGAACCAATAAAAAATTAAAACTGCTAAATGGTTTAAAATGTAAGTAAAATTTAGCAGTTGCGGTCAGTTCTTTAATTGGTAAGGAACCAATAGGAACTGGGAACCGCAGAAAAAATGAACCAAGGTTATCAGTTCAGTAACCACTAAAGCAGTTACTAAAATAAAAGTTTTTAAATAAAAGTAAACTAAACTAACTGAGTTTTTTTAGCCAGAAAACTCTGAATGAACTAAAATAACTTGGTTAACCACCGGTTATACTGAACCAGGAAAAACCTATAAAAATACCAACATTAACACTAAAACTATGGTTTAGCTAGATTACAATAGTAAAAGGCAGCAAATGAAAGAAAAAAAGAGATACTTCTATGATTTTATAAGTTTCTTCACGTCACAGACAGAAGTTGAGGAGAGGAACTCCCAGGCATCTAGACTTGACAGGTGGAGAGTGAAATCTGAGAGGTTTCGAACTAAGGCAGTTAGTTCAAGGCAGCATTTGAAAAGTTGTCATATGCAAACGGTTCCATCATTTGCATGTGTTCCATTCTCTCCAGGCAGTTCTGTCTCAAAGCATCACTGCAGAAGTTATGAACATCTGAGCATGGGTGTAGGCAGGCATACTCCAAATACTCCATGGTGTGCAATTTTGTTTAAGGGGGGTAGCAAATAGGTTCTGAACTGCTTCCTTTTTCCATGAAAACTAACAAAGAAAATGCTGAACCTTTCTGTAATTTTATTCATAGGATTCTAAACTAGAAGGACTGGTCACTAATGCTTTCTTTGCATCCCAAGGACACTACAACTTTACAGGCTCTGGGCTGGTATGTGGGTGTCTTAGGGAGCAATGCATGGCATTTGTATTTACCCATGCATGGCAACAACCACTGTCATGAGATACAAAAGTTGTAATTATTGTGCCAAATGAGGCAACAGACACAGTCCTGGTGTACATTTGTATATTGTTTGGCTACACCCCTGGGAGGGTAGCACACCCTAAGGGGGGGGGGGGGTTGCAGTGAGTCCACTTGGTGTGCAGATCTGAAATCCCTGGCTACACCCCCTGCATCTGAGTATTACTGAGGTTAGAACCTCCTAGGTGCCTTGACAGGAGACTGGTCAGGCTCTTCAGGCTTCAAGGGATCCTCATCATCGCCAGAGTACGAACATACGAACAAGCCAGCAGAAAAAGGCCATTTGGTCTATGAAGTCTGCTCATATTGCAGGGTCCACAGCCTGAGCTAATGTCCCTGCCCCCCTCCCCTCCCCACTCCTCCCATCCTCCCTATGATAAAATCTGGGTTGTTATCCAAAATCAGAGACTGAAACACAAACAAAGGTTCAAAAAGGGGCCTGCACTGCAGGCAGCAAGTGCTTCAATGCCGCAGGCAGCTCCAAAGGGGCCGGCCTCAGCACCAAGAAATGGAAATTACGTACCTACCATAATTCTTGATCTTCTTGGACAAATTCTCCACCACTCATTCACATTAATGGGAATACACCGGAGGCGCTAGGACCCAGCGGGAGCAAACTTTTTTCAGGCGGGCCAGCGCCTGAGATGGAGCCGCGATGAAGCAGCACTGTGAGCCCGGTGCGTGCAGTAATGACTATCTCGGCGTCGACCCTCCAACCGCCTCAGTACCTTTTTTCTGAAGAGGTGCAGCGTAACTAACCTATAAATCGGACATAAGATAGTCTGAATGACCCGTGTAAGAAGGGTCAACAACAAAGTCTTCACAGCTCAGCCACTGAGGGAGTGAAGACCATAAACAGAGAGGTGAGCTTGGGGGATGGTGGGTGGGTGTGTGAATGAGTGGTGGAGACTTTGTCCAAGAAGATCAAGAATTACGGTAGGTATGTAATTTCCATATCTTCCTGGACATAAAGTCTCCACTACTCATTCAAACTAATGGGAGAGTACTGAGCTAAATAACCCCCCAAGACGGGCGGCAGGAGATAAAAGAGCTCACGTGCTTAGGACAGAAGTCTGTTAAGAATTGTCCTGCCAAATGACTGATGTCGTCTGGCATGGACATCCAAGGCATAGTGATTAACAAATGTATGCATGGAGCTCCAGGTAGCTGCATTGCAAATATCTGCAATGGGAACATTATGTATTCCCACCAGAGATGCTGCGACTGCTCTGGTAGAGTGAGCGTACACTCTGCCTTCCAGCTTGACCTGTGCCATAGAATAGCAGTGGCGAAGGCATGCCACCAGCCACGCTGAAATGCACCTGATAGCAACAGGTTGACCTAGCCGGGTCGTGCTGAAGGAAACAAACAGTTGTTGAGCCTTGCGAATTTCCTTCATTCTATCTAGATAGAACCGCAATGCTCTCTTTACGTCCAGTGAATGTAAGGTGCACTCCCCTTCATTCTGGAAGTTCGCAAACTAGGTAGGCAGGACTAAAGTTGGTTCAGATGGAATTCTGAGACAACCTTAGGCAAAAACTTAGGATGAGTCCTAAGAACTACTTTGTCCTTGTGAAATACAGTGTACGGGGAGGTCTGTGACCAGGGCCTGTATTTCAGAGTCTCTACAGGCCGAAGTAATGGCCACCAGGAAGGCCGTTTTCCAAGTGAGGAACTTCAACTCCCAAGTAGCTAGAAGCTCGAAAGGTTTACGAGTAAGCATGTCTAGCACAATGTTAATATCCCAGGCTGCAACTGAACGTCTAACAGGAGATCTAGCATGCAGAATACCTTTAAAAAACCTCTTAACTACGGGCAGCTGAGCCAGCGACATGGAAATTACCGGCTCATGATATGCCGAAATGGCACAAAGATGAACTTTGACTGTGAAGTATTGCAGGCCTGTGTTTGAGAGGTCTAAGAGATACTCCAAGACTTTATTCAGTGGGCAGAAAAAAGGATTCCAAGAGGATTTTGCACACTAGATAGAGAAATGCTTCTATTTAGCTGTGTAGGTTTTTCTAATGGCTAGCTTACGCACAGCCAAAAGAATATCTGAAACTCTACGAGAAACATTAAACCTATTCACCTCTACCTCCTCAGAAGCCAAGCGTGAAGGTGAAGTGACCTCAGGTTGGGGTGGACCACAGGACCCTGGGTCAGAAGGTTCGTTCGAAGGGGAAACGTTATGGGGGGGAGGGGTCCGATAGCCTGTTGTGTAGCGGGAACCATGTCTGCCAAGGCGAGCATGTGGGCAATGAGAATCATTCTGCCCCCCTGGGATTCCAATTTGAGCAGTACCCTCTGAATTAGGGGAAGAGAAGGAAATGCGTATAGAAAGCGTTTTGTCCACCGCAGCCTGAATGCATCCTCACAAAAAACACCAGGTCCTGGATTTCTGGAGCAGAAGAGAGGCAGTTTTGCGTTGAGTGGGGACGCAAAAAGGTCCAGGTATGGAGTTCCCCACTCTTTAAAGAGTGACTGAATGACGGCTGAGTCGAGAGACCACTCGTGAGGATCCGTCTCCATTCTGCTGAGACGGTCTGCCAGCTCGTTTTGTACTCATAGAAACATAGACTTTGACAGCAGATAAGGACCGCTTGGCCCATCTAGTCTGCCCATTTCCCTACCTACAGGATAGGCCACAGATCCTAGTTAACCAACAGCCTATTTCTTCCTACCCCCCACAAGAATTGCCTTATGTCTGTCCCATGCATTCTTGAATTCTCCCCCAGTTTTAGACCCCACAACCTCCTCAGCAAGGCTGTTCCATGCATCCACTACTCCCTCCGTGAAAAAATATTTCCTCACATTGCCCTTGAACCACCACCCCCATCTTTAAATTGTGTCCCCTTTTTCTTGCACATCTCTTTTTCTGAAAGATGCTACCCTCTTGGACTTTGTTGATTCCACTGAGGTACTTAAAAGTTTCTATCATGTCCCCCCTCTCCCTTCTTTCCTCAAGGGTATACATATTAAGCTCCTTTAGTCTCTCCTCGTACGGCTTCTCTTGCAGACCCTGCACCATTTTAGGTGCCCTCCTCCGGACTGCCTCCTTGTGTATCAACCCTATTGCAGATCTTTGTGTCATCTGCAAAGAGGCATACCTTTCCTTCCAGTCCCTCTGCAATGTCACTTATAAAGACATTAAAAAGGACTGGACCCAGTACTGAACCCTTCGGTACCCCACTAGTAACCCCTCTTTCTTCAGAGTGGACTCCATTTACAATTACCTTCTGTGTCCTGTTGTCCAGCCAATGTTTTACCCAGGCTGGTTAATTTGACTATTAATCTTTTGTGTGGGACTGTGTCAAATGCCTTACTAAAGTCTAGGTAGGCCATGTCCACAGCCCCTCCCTGGTCTACTACTTTGGCCACCCAGTCAAAGAAATCTATTAGATTCATCTGACATGACCTTCCCGCTGTGAACCTATGTTGCCTCGGGTCCTGTGCCCCACTGGCCTCTAGGTACTCAACAATTCTTTCCTTCAGAAGTGACTCCATCACTTTCCCTACCACAGAGGTCAAACTGACAGGTCTGTAGTTTCCTGCTCTGACTTGGTCCTACTTTTGTGAAGGGAAATCACATCCGCCTTCCTCCAGTCCTCGGGTACCACACCATCCTCCCATGATTTATTAAAAAGAGTAGCCAGTGGTTTCACTAGTTCCCCCCTTAATTCTTTTAGAATTCTGGGGTGAATTCCATCAGGCCCCATTGCTTTGTCCATCTTCAGTTTTAGGAGTTCTTGCAGAACCCTTTCTTCTGTGAAAGGACAGGGATCGACCCCCCTATCATGAGTGCTTCTGTTAATTGGATTAGGCACTTCCCCCTCCTCTTTTGTGAATACTGAGCAGAAATATTCATTCAGTATCCCTGCTTTTCACTGTCCCCCTCGCCCACCACGTTCATTCTATTCAGCCTCACTATCCGCCTTCGTTTTCTCGCTCGCTAATGTACCTATAAAGGTTTTATCCCCCTTCTTAACCGAGTTATATCTTTTCTTAGTTTGGGCATTTGCTATTCTGACTTCCCCCTGCTTCCTTCTGCCTTAACTGGTACAGCTCTCTGTCCTGCTCCTTCTGTGTTTTCTTATACTTCCAGAATGCTATCTTTTCTCCTGACTTTCCCACCACCTCTTTTGAGAACCATAGTGGCTTTTTCTTTCATTTTGATTTGTTTATTTGCTTCACACAAAGGCTTGTTGCCTCTGTGATGGCGGTTTGATGATTCCCATTGTTGCTCCACCCCTCCTTCTAGCCTGTTTGCTAGTGCTTTTCTGAGGCACTCTCCCATCTTGCCAAAGTCAGCCCTCCTGAAGTCCAGTACCCTCACTTTTGTGGCTTGACTCTGTAGCTGAGTTAACGTGAACCACACTGTTTGATGGTCACTTGTTCCCAGATGGCAACCCACTTCTAGATCTGAGATCCTCTCACTGCCCCATTTGAGAGTATGAGGTCTAAGATTGCTCCCTCACGAAGTGGTTCCGAACTAGCTGTCTGAGGCCTGCCACTTGTAGGGCATCGAGAATGGCCCTGCTCTTGGATGTGGCTGTAGCAATGTGCTGCAGTTAACATCTGGCATATTCAGGTCCCCCATCAACAGTATCTCCCCTTTCTTTGCCATCCTAAGAATGCCTTCTATCATATCCTTGTCCATTCCTCCCCTGACATGGGGTCTGTACACAACCCTGTGCGGACTGTGGTGCCCTTTCCAGTCTCCAAGGTGACCCACGTGCCTCCTCTCCTCCCTGTTTACTCTTTTGTTCAGTTGCTTTTATCCCTTCCTTTAAATAGAGAGCTACTCCTCCCCCTCTTCTCCCCTGCCTGTCTCTCCTGTAGGTTATGTACCCTGGTATGTTAACATCCCAGTCATGGTTCTCTGTGTACCATGTTTCTGTGACTGCTACTATATCTAGGCATCCCTCTTCCATCAAGGCCACCAGCTCAGGGAGAGCTTGTTGCCCAGACTACGAGCACTGGTACTCATTACCCTCCATTTCCTGATGGCCTTACTCCTTTTTGCCCCATCCCTGTCCTTCTTGCCTTTGTCACTTTCCCCATTTACCCCTGCCCTTCTCCGTATCGACACCTCTATGTTGGTGTTTACCGCACTTACTACCGTGATTTTTTTTGGGGGGGGGCTAGGATTTCCCTGCTCCTTTCCAATGCCTCCCTCCCTTGGCTAGTTTAAATCCTTGCCAATGAAGCATTTAAACCTATCACCTAGGATCCTGGTTCTCCTCCTGGACAGATGCAGCCCATCATGCCAGTATAGGCTTGTATCACTCCAGGTGGACCCCCAGTCCCCAATGAAGCCAAATCCCTGAGCTCCACACCAGTTTTTCAACCACTGATTGAATCCCATGGTACAGAACACCCTAGCCTCTCCTACGCCACAGATGGGCAGCACCTCCGAGAAGGTTACCATGCGTGCTACTTGTCTAAGGCCCCTTCCCAATTCCACAAACTCTTCCTGCACTTCTCTAATCCCTTTCTTAGCCAGGTCATTTGTCCCTAGGCGGACAATGACATCCAGCTCCCTCCCCTGTGCAGCTGCTCCAGCAATCCTGAGGATTCTCTCCCTGTCCCTCCAAGCCATGGAGCCAGGCAGGCCCCTTACCTCCCTCTCCCCTTCCTCCCCCAGTTCTACGTTCCTAACAATGGAGTCCCCCACCAGGAGTTGTTTCCTTCCCCTGTGGGGTCCCCTGCCACCCTCCTGTGGGTCACTTTTGTGAAGGTTCCCAACATCCTCCTTGGTCTCCACTGTGGGTGCCTCCATAGAGGAACCACACTTTGCCAGAATGGCATAGGAATTGTGGAGAGGTACAACTGGAGGGATGCGCCTCTGTTCCACCACCCTCACCCTCCCTGAGCCCACTGTGGTCCAACCACTCCTTTTTCTTGGCAACGGCAGTGGCACTGGTGGTCAATGGATGGAAGAGGAGGTCCCACAAATCCTGGCCAACTCAGCCTGGAGATGAGCAACCTCCTCCCTCAGCCCAGAGAGGTGCCTGCAGATGGGACAACACCACATCCTCCAGAACGTCTCCCGGAAGAATGCTGCTCCACAGCCACTGCACTGCACCACTCCCATCATGTCTTATTTCTGGCCCCTTAACTGTTTGGAATCCTTACTCTTTCCTCTGTTTTTTTTTTCTCTTCTCTCTCTACTTAATTTCTGCCTGTGTGCCCTTTAAGTTCCTGACTGTCCTGTTCTGAGACAAGAATATCCTATAATTTCTCAGTAGACCCCTTACTTGCTCAGAGGCAGACCTCCAGCAACTAGAGGGGGGCCGGAGAGTTACTCTTGCCCTTCTAGGATGGTGGGTCTTTGGTGGCTCTGTGATCATTCACTTCCTGCTCCCAAACAGGAAGTTCATGTTGTCAGTCAAATCCTGTGCCTATAAAAGTAGAACTAGCTTTGGGTGGGAAGGAGGGCAATATAGTCCCAGTAGAGAAGTCCAGTCACACAGCAGTCCTTCCTCTTGGTGTCTTCTGCCAAGCTACTACCAGAATCTTTCTAAGGCAGTCTTTAAATTTAGCTTCCTTCTAGCTATGCCACTCCCCCTACTTACTAGATCTTTCTAAAAGTAATTTAAACTGCACAGCTATCAAGTCCTTTCAATCACCTAAGATTTACACCTACTCGTGGCAGGTAAACTGCCTTAATCAGAACCTAGTGCGCCAGGCACCATTCCCACACTCTCACTGTTTCCCTGCATAATGGGTAAGAGTGTGTGCCGCCCTGTTTGTTGATGTAATAAATCACTGCCTTGTTGTCCGTTTGAAGGAGAATGTTCTTGTGACTGAGTATGTCCTTCAAAGCTCAGACTGCATAGAGGATGGCTCTCATTTACAGGATGTTTATGTGAAGTTGAGACTCATCCTGAGTCTACGTACCCTGGGTGTGGAGATCCCGACAGTGAGCTCCCCAACCAATCAGGGACACATCCGTGGTAATGGAGATGTGATGGTCCAGAGGGGTGAAGGGATATCCTTCCAGAAGGCTGTCCTCCTAAGACCACCAGGTGAGTGACCTTTTCAGAGGTTCCGTCACCTTGATGAGAAAGGACTGAGGGTGAGTAGTTGGGGACCACTGAGTACTGAGCATCCATTGAGAGGTTCTCATGTGAAGACGAGCCAAGGGTACAGTGAACATCGAGCATGCCATGAGGCCCAGCATCTGTTGCATCGAGATAGCTCGAACTGAGCCGTGTTCTCTGGTGTATCGGACCATCTGTAAGATATCACTCCTTCTGTCTTCTGGAAGGAAAGCCTTCGTACAGGAGGTGTCCAGAAGAGTTCCTGTGAAGAGGAGCTTCTGGGAGGGCTGCAACTGCGACTTCTTGAGGTTCAGCAGGACTCCCATGGATGTGAGGAAGTCTGAGGCCGTGGCCACAGCCTCCAGAGTCTCTTGCCTGGAGGGACTTGCTAGAAGCCAGTCGTTCAGATATGGGAATACATGTATTCCGATTTTCCTGAGGTGCGCCGTGAGAATTGCACAACACTTTGTAAAAACTTGAGGCGCTTAGGACAGCCCAAAGGGCAGGACTCTGAACTGATAGCGTTGACCTAACGCCACGAACCTTAGGTATTTGTGGTGCTTTGGGTGTATGAGAATGTGCTGGTAGGCATCCTGCATGTCCAGGGAGGCTAGCCAATCGTGCTGATGAATCAAGGGTAGCAGGGTACTGAGTGAAATCATCTTGAACTTTTCCTTGAGTAGGAACTTGTTTAACTTTCTGAGATCCAGAATGGGGCGCATGCCGCCGGTTTTCTTCTGGACCAGAAAGTAATGGGAGTAAAAACCTGTGTTTCATTGATCCAGTGGAACTAGTTCTATTGCCCTGTTGTTCAGAAGGCCTTGTACCTCGGAAGCAAGAAGGGAAGACTGTGCCACCACCAACAACCTAGGCTGTCGTTTGGGAGGATGATCCGGAGGGGTTTCCGATAGACTGAGGGAGTACCCCTCGCGGATTATCCAGATTTGTTTGATGTTCTAGATTTCAACTGGTTATAGAACTGAGTCAGACGTCCTCCCACTGCTGAGGATGAGTCCCCCTCAGGCAGCTGAGCTGGGACCTGGGCCAGAAACTCAGAAGGTGGCACTGGGCTTTTTGGGCCTTGTGCCTTCTGTTGCGCTTTCTTTTGTGGCTGAGGGTTCTGGTTTCTGTTAAAACCTACTCTGCCTTTGCCCCAAAAGGACTGACGGTTGTGAAACTAATACTTGTTCCCACCCCCTTGAGACGGGGTGAGCGTAGGTCTGGCTGTCTTAATGGCAGACCTAGTCTTCCGTGTGGCCTCTAGTGCTTGCTCCACCTGAGGCCCAAACAGATACATACCGTCGAAAGGTAAGGCCATGACTTGCTGTTGGGCATCATTCGTGAAGCCCAAAGTACACAGACAAGAGTGGAGACGGGTGCAGATGCCAGCTGCCACCACCCGGGAAGTGGTATCGAAGGCGTCCATTGCAGCTTTAACCTGTTGGTTATTGGACTCGATACCCCTAGTTATGGTTTGAAGTAGCTCTGAATTAACCTCCGATTTGGGCAGAGTTTCTACCATTGCTTTGAGTGAATGCCAAAGAACATACTCATATTGAGAAAAATAGCCCTGGTAGCTGGCAATGTGCATGCCCAGAGTTGAGGCAGCAAAGACTCTCTTACCTAAGGTGTCTATCTTGCGAGATTCTTTGTTTATAGGATGTGCTGTAGATTGCTGAGGGAGGACAGCCTTATCATTCTCTGCCAGGACCACTATGGCATCAGCAAAGGCTTGTGAGGCCAAGATTGGGCGATCCTTGGGAGGGGCATATTTCCTATCTATGGACTTGGCCACAGAAGGAATAAGAGCCGGATTATTCTGCACCATCTGTGAATGGGTCTCGAAGAGGGCCGTACCAGAGGGGTTAAATCCATAGGGATTTCCGGGACATGAAGATAATGGAGACGCAGAAGCTTCCCAGAATCTATTTCTGTGGTCTGGAGAGAAAGAGTAGAATTTAAATTCTTGAGCAGAGACTTAAGGAGAGGTCCTCAATAACAAGCTCCACAGGAGGATTGATTCCTGCCCCCAGGGCAGTGTCAGCATCAATATCATCACCCAGTCGAAGATCTGGATTGGGCTCAAAATCATCTCCTGACAGTCCAGGGGGAACTGTATAGACAGGAAAGGAGTGAAAACCATGAGGAAGAAAAGAAGGAGAAAGAATCGGGAGTAGAAAACCTCTGGAAACTAGACGGCGCCATGCCCATCCCCGGCACTGAAGAAAATGGCGCCAAGAACAAAGAGGGAGCCGTCATAGAAAACGGCATCGCACACTATACCGACAAAGACTGTGACACCGCACTTGGTGCCACCCCTGGCTGCAGAGGTGCCGACGGATCACACGGCACAGCCGCCAGCCCCAATGACAGCGCCGACAGAGACCGCGGCACCGCAAAGGACCTCAGCACCAGAGAAGTCAGCACCGCAGATGACGGCAACATCACAGAAGTCTGAGAACTGAGATTTGAAGTTACAGGATGAAAAATGGCAGGAGATAAGGTCATCAGTGTAGACCCCTGCGCTGCAGCCATGTGAGGGGGATAGACACCAGAGCGCACAGTAGACGGCACCAAAAAAGGTGCCACACGACTACGAAGTCCTAACCGCCCACCCTGCCACTCCGAAACCGATAGGCCCGAAGGCCCCAGTGTCGGACTGGCCAGTTCGGGCAATTGGCCAACCTCCGAGCCCACTGCTCCATAAGAGCAGCCCAATGGTGAAACTGCTCATCGGACACCAATAGGTGGAAAGGAACTCCAATGTCAAAGGGATCAGCCACCAGAGACAGAAACCAGCGACTCCGACAGAGGTAGAGACCGGCGCCTGGCCTTAATAACTGACTGTCTATGCACAGACGTACCAGAGGGCAACCTCGAGTGATGCTGTTTCTTCTTCGACCTGTGTGCTGAAAAAGAACTCGAGGACGAACGGTGCAGAGAATGGGACCGTTTCTTTTTATGCTTTTGGGGAGACCACCCATCTCCCTGAGCACTGGACCATCCTTTGTCAGACCCCCCCCCAGGGAGGGCGGTGGACCAGACCCGGCCTGGCTGACTTAACAGCTTTCAAACGAAGTCTCCCTACCGTTACCTGCCCCACTCCTGGTCAACTCCGTCAATGGAGGGCTGAAGACTTCTCTCTTGTATAAGAAGAATTTATTAAATATAATCAGTACTTATCGAAGATAAAAAAACAAAACAATAAACTGAAAACTAAGCTGCTAGTTTGAAGTTTGACTCCTGGAGGGTGAGCGACGTCGTCACTGAAGCGCACTCGATGGCGGGAAAAAAGGAACTGAGGTGGTTGGAGGGTCGATGCCAAAACAGCCACTACCGCACGTGCCGGGCTCACAGTGCCACTTCCTCACGGCTCCATCTCTGGCGCTGGCCCTCCTGAAAAAAGTGTGCTCCCGCTGGGTCCTAGTGCCTCCGGTCTACTCCCATTAGTGTGAATGAGTGGTGGAGACTTTATGTCCAGGAAGATCAGCACCGTATGCAGCACCAACAGCAGGTCCAACCCTAGCACCAAGTGCGGTGTCGGTGCCGTATGCAGCACTGATATAGGTGACAGCAACAAGGCCAGTGCCGACAGAGTCAGCACTGCCAGTGACACTGCAAGCAATGATGCAGAGGGGCCTGGCACCGCAGCCAGGGTCCACATCACCAAATGCGACAGTGGCAAAGGCAGCACCATTATAGGTCATAATGACAACAGGGCCACTGGAGCCAGAACTGGCACAGACAATGGTGCCATCACACTTATGCGGTGAAACCACTGTTCAGTAAGATCAGTTCAACTACTCACTCAAGGGATTCCCAGTGGACAGACGGAGACTTGGGGACAGAGACATCGGGCTGCAGGCATCAGAAAATGTGGTGTCATCGACAGGGAAGACAGTGGAGATTTTGGGCCTACAGGTGTCAAATGTCTTGGTGCAGAGTGGCATGAGTGTAACCTCAGCTCACTTTCCCATTTGCAAGTTATACATCTCTACCACTTGAAGGCACTGTTACTACATCTCTTTCTGACTAGGTTAATTGCTGATAACTGCAGATTATAGAGATCAGCCACTAGAGGGACTACAGTCCTCCCTCTTACTTCTGTGTGCCTCCTCACTTTTTCAGACTGGTCGCTTAGCGTTAAGTAGGCTGCCACAATGCAGTGTCTCTTGCTATCTCTTGTCTGCTTAATAGGAATTTTCCTTAGTACCCTCGACCCACACACTGTACCTACAAACCCAGATTCTCTGATAAACCTGACCCACATTGAGCCACATACTGTAACTATAAACCAAGACTCACTGACAAACAAAGTTTTTTGTGCAGTACACCTTCCACCATGGCATTAATCCTCAGGAAAGTAGGATTTACCTTTCTATTCTGCTGCCTTCACCCACCTTCCCTGACCTTGTAACCCTTTTGGCCTTGGTGCTCTTATATGCTTCTATTGGTAACCGTAGTCCTCTCAACACCTGCCCATCCTCGTATATCTCCCCCAACTCCAAGAGAGGTCGGACTTGACTCCTCAGGTTGCTGTTAGGTCCCCTCAAGAAACTTCTTTTATTGTTGTTATGCTCAGGTAATGCTGAACTAAATCCAGGCCCCCCCCTCCTCTTTTTTCTACACCCTCCGATCTAGCACTGTTAAAGGGCATGAGCTTTCTACACATAAATGCTTGCAGTTTATTAAGAAAACCTGACACTGTACAATCGTGGATTTACCATACAAAACCTGACGTACTAGAGGTAACTGAAACTTGGGTTAGAAGCTCCACCCCCCCCCCCCGACCATGAGTTAAACCTTCCTTCTTATAATGTAGTCAGAGCTGACAGAAAATCCAGAGGAGGTTCACGATTTACATCCAAAATAAATTCACGGCCTCCCTAATCGACTCAACTACCATACCCAAACAATTTGAAAGTCTCACACTAAAAGTCCTATTATCTCTGACTGTGTTACTATGCATTATGAGCTGTTACAGACCTCTCTCATGGGGGGCTCAAATTGCTGGGTCGTCTAAGCAACTCCCTGGATTCAGTGTCATTGGAGGTGATCACCATGGGTGATGTCAACATCCATTGGCTCTCCCCTAGTTCTAAACCACAAAAAGACCTCTGTGATGATTATGGTCTTACCCAGCTTATCTCTGAGGCCACCCACCCAAATCATAAAAATCCTGCAAACAGCACACTGTAGGACCCAATTCTCGTAAATAAGCCCCACTTTATAACTCACGTTGGCACTTTTTTCAATGACATAAGTGATCATAGTTCCATGGCCTGTGTGAGGGCTGTTCCTAAACCTATCTCCACCTTTAGATATATATTCAAAAGAAGCCATCATTTCAACTGCTATGCCTTCCTCTCGACTTAAAGAATACCAGATGTCAAGACTTCTACCTAGCTACTACTGTGTCTGAGGCCTACGACCTGTTCCAAAATACAGTCTCACATGTCAAAGATAAACATGCCCTGTTAGTTAAAATTAGAACTAGGAAAAAGTTATGCTGTTGGTTCTCCGACAAGCTAAAAGCAGCCCTGTGTAACAGGGATGTCCTATGGAAAAGAGCATGCAAATCTAAACAGCCAACAGATTGGGCAGCATTCAGAATGGCGAGGGACCAATGCACAAAGCTTATAAGTGTCGAGAAAGCCAAATACTTCCAGTCGAAACTAGACTCCTCATCTAACTGCCCTGCTAAGTTCTGGAGAACACTGAAGGAAATTGAAGGGCACAGTCCAGCTAACTCTCTTCCCGACAAAATCTCATCTGGTGGTATTACCACTACTAATAAACAAGTCTATTTTAGACCTTCTAAACAATCACTTCGCTACAGCTGGGTTAGCTTTCAGTATCTCTCCTGCAAATTAAACTGCGCTCCCAGACCACTGTCCCTGACTCGGCCTGTCCAACCATAAGCGCACCCGTGAAAAAAGTGAAATTCTCATTCTGCCTTATCACTTTCAAGCAAGAAGTAGATCTTCTACTGGGCCTTGATACAAGAAAAAGTGCAGGCACTGATCAGCTTGATCCATTCTTCCTAAAACTAGGTTATGTTCTGACTGCACCCATCATTCATCTCTTCAACATGTCACTTGCTCAAGGTGCTCTCCCATCGGTGTGGAAAATAGCACATGTAATCCCGCTATTTAAGTCAGGTGATTCAAGTGACCTTAATAACTAAAGACCTATATCTCTCCTTTCCATCCTATCTAAATTACTCACAAAAATAGTCAATTCACAACTGAGAAAACACCTAGAATCATTTAACATGCTTAATCCTGTATAGTTCGGATTTAGACCGAATCACAGCACAGTAAAGTACAGTTACGTAAGAACTTACCGTAACAGTAGATCTTCGAGAACAGCTCTTGCAGCAGGTTACACCATTAGGACTGAAGCCGTCAGGCGTCAGGACCCCACAGAAATTTTCTAGCTAGCAGTCTTCAGCGGGACTGCCTCCGACGTCAGTCCCGCCCCAGACGTCAGGCGTAGTACATAAGGAGGCAGTCCCCCCATAATCCTCAGTTCTCCCACTGGAGACTCCCGGCCGCTGGATAACATCAGAAGAGGAGACCAAGGATCCGCCACCAGATGACCAAGACTATAGAATCGGAACGTCCCATTCCATAAGATGGGTGTTTGGTTACGACCTACCTCCAAAAGAAGGGGGATGGTGGGCGGGAAGGTACCTGCTGCAAGAGCTGTTCTCAAAGATCTACTGTTACGGTAAGTTCTTACGTAACTGTACTATCTTACTTCGAGATACAGCTCTTGCAGCAGGTTACACCATTAGGACTGATTTCCAAGCGATAGTGGCAATCATGCGCCATTGGGAGGAGGAAAGGTAGAGATCTCGATATTACTCGAGCCTAGGACAGAAGTCCCTGAAGGACGGCTAGACTGAACCCCGCTCTTCGCCTCGATGCAATGTCCAGACTGTAATGCCTGATAAAGGTATGCATAGAGCTCCAAGTAGCTGCAGCGCAAATAGCTGAGGTGGAGACATTCTTTAACGCCACAAAAGAAGTAGCCACCCCTCTTGTGGAATGACCCTTGACTGTGCCCAGTAAGGGTTTATTGCGCTTGTCATAACAGAAAGTGAGGCACTGGATGAGCCACCTCGAGAGTGACTGTTTGGAGACAGGAGCTCCTTTCATCCTGTGAGCAAAGGAGACAAAAAGTTGGTCCGCC
This sequence comes from Neoceratodus forsteri, assembly GCA_016271365.2. NCBI lineage: Eukaryota > Metazoa > Chordata > Ceratodontiformes > Ceratodontidae > Neoceratodus > Neoceratodus forsteri. The sequence continues at coordinate 245,788,690 of CM057457.1, forward strand.
TTTCGAAACTGTTTGGTTCTGGTCAGATAGTATCTGAGGCACTGATGCACGTCGAGGGTGTGCAGAAGGGCTTCTCCTCAATTAGTGTACCTTGGGAAATACACTGGTAAATCAATATCCTGGTTAAGGGTGAGGGCTGAAACCACCTTAGGCAAAAACTTTGGGTTTGTCCTTAGGATACCCTGTCCTGATGGAAAACCAAATAAGGCTCTTTGCACATAAGAGCATGTAATTCCAAGATTCTTCTCGACGAAGTAACAGCAACTAAAAATAACGTTTTCCAAGAGAGAAAACATAGCTCACAATCTGCGGCTGGTTCAAAGGGTGGCAGCGTAAGCTGCTCCAGGACGAAGGGTAAGTCCCAAGGAGGAATTGGATCCTTAATGGATGGCCTAAGGTGAAGGACTCCCCTTAAAAAGGCACGAGTAGTGTCCAGTTGGGCCACCGTCCGATGGCCTACTGGGGCATGATAAGCAGAAATTGCACAAAGGTGCACCTTAATCGAGGAGTAAGCCAGCCCGGAATGGAAAAGGGACAGCAGGTAGTCCAGAACCAGTTTTTCGGGACAGTCTGATGGCAAAAAACCGCGCACTCGGGCCCACAAACAGAATCTACGCCATTTCATGGCATACGTTGCATGGGTTGCCGGTTTTCTGGCGGCAGAGAGTACGTCTGCCACTTCTTGCGAGACCCCGTGTCGCATCATGGCTATGTGTCTGGGAGCCAAGCGTGCAGGTTCAATGAACATAAGTCTGGATGGACCAATGAACCATCCTCCTGAGACAATAGATGGGAGCTGATTGGCAAAGGAACTGAAGGTTCCCCGGACAGCTGGTGCAGAAGAGGGAATCAAATTTGTCTGGGCCAGAAAGGCGCGATCAAAATGAGCATTGCTTGCTCCCTGTGAAGTTTTAAGAGAACTCTCTGGATCAACGGGAAAGGAGGGAAGGCATAGAGGAATCTGCCCGCCCAGGAGAGGGACAACGCGTCTCACCAGAAAACACCAGGCCCTGGATCTAGCGAGCAAAAATTGGGCAATTTTGCGTTGGATGGGGACGCGAAAAGGTCTATCTCTGGAGCACCCCATCTGTGAAACAGATCCTCTGCCACCTCCTGTAGAAGTTCCCACTTGTGGACTCTGGTCTGAGAGCGACTCAGACTGTCTGCGACGGTGTTGTCCACTCCCGGGACGTGTACTGCAATTAGGTTTGCGCTGTGTTGCAATATCCGCTCCCACACTCTCATGGCTTCCCTGCAAAGTGGGTAGGAGTGAGTGCCTCCTTGTTTGTTGAGGTAATACATCACCGCGGTATTGTCTGTTTGTAACAGAAGTGTACCCAGTGGAATCTCCGACTGGAAGGCTTGCGGAGCGTAAAGGACTGCCCTCATTTCCAAAATGTGGATGTGGAGATGAGACTCCTGGGCTGTCCACAGGCCCTGAGACCGAACACCATCAAGGTGTGTTCCCCACCCGAGGCCTGAGGCGTCTGTGGAGAATGTCACAGTCAGAGACGGCGCTGTGAAGGGAACCCCCGCGGAGAGGTCCCCCAGATGTAGCCACCATTGCCAATCCCGAATTACGGCATTGGTGATTCGGATCGGCTGCTGCAGATGGTCTTGCCTTTGGTCCCATTGCATCCTTAGCATCCACTGGGTTACCCGCATGTGGAGACGAGCCAGCAGGACTGTTGCAATGGCCGCAGCCATGTGTCCCAGCAGGTGAAGGACCGATCTGGCCGGGACGGTCCTCTTCACCGACAGGTCCCTGATGAGGGATCTGATGTGTTCCGCTCTGTCCGAGGGAAGAAAAGCTTTCCCTCTGACGGTGTCCAGAACTGCTCCTATAAACTGCAGCTTCTGGGATGGCACCAGGAGTGACTTCTCGTAGTTGATGAGGATACCCAGTGATTGAAAAAGGGACTGGGTGCAGTGAATGGCCGTCATCAGTGCCTCCCTGGAGGGCACCACGAGAAGCCAGTCGTCCAGGTATGGGAACACGTAGTGGCCTTGTCTCCTCAGAGACGCCGCTACGACTGCCATGCACTTCGTAAAAACGCAAGGTGCCGATGACAGCCCGAAGGGAAGAGCTCGGAACTGATAATGGTGGCTCTGAAACTCGAAGCGCAGGAACCTCCGGTGCGCTTGAGCAATTGGAATGTGCAGGTAGACGTCCTGCATGTCCAAAGATGCCAGAAAAGTGTCTCGCTTCAGCATGGGAATTAAGCCCGGAAGGGTCACCATGCGGAAGCGTTTGTAAACGACCGACAGGTTGAGGTCGCTGAGGTCCAGTATTGGACGGAGGTCCCCTGTTTTCTTTGGAACCAGGAAGAAGTGAGAATAGTACCCTAGTCCTCTCTGGTTCTCCGGGACGTGCTCTAAGGCTTCTTTTTCCAGAAGCGCAAGCCCCTCCTGCTGTATGAGCAGGGCATGCTGACCCGAATATCGGGAAAGCAGGGGAGGTCTTGTGGGTAGACTGTCTACAAATTCTATATAGTGGCCTTTTTTTTGACCAATTGCAGAACCCACCTGTCGGTGGTGATCGACTGCCACCCTGGCAAGTGGTGTGCGATGCGACCCCCGACTTTCTGTTCCCGTTGATCCGGGGGGGGCAGGAAGGAGTCATGCTGTGGCAGCGTTCGATCCGGCAGGCTGTGCTGACTTTGCAAATCGTTGGTCTCTGCCTGGGGATGACTTGGCCTGGGCTTTGCAGGTGAAAGTGCCCCTCTGCTGTTGGCCGGAACGTGGCTGTTGTCTTTGTAGCCGGCCCCGAAAACGGCTCTGGTTCCTACAAAAGGAACTGGGCCGAGACCTGTACATGGCCTGTACAGATCTGACTGCCGTCCCTGCGTCCTGAAGTTTGGTGATCACCTTCTCGGAGGCTTCACCAAATAGGACCTCACCGTTGTAAGGGACATCTAAGATGTTCTTCTGGACGTCCGGGGTAAAACCGGAGACATGGAGCCACGGGCGTCTCCGGAGACACACGCCTGAGGCTGCAGCTCTGGCTGAAGAGTCCACAGAATCATATGCGTCTCTGAGCACCTGGGTCCCCACACCGAACCCGTGCAGAGGAGGTTCAAGAGCTCCTCCTTTTGGTCGCCATTGGGCATCTTCTCAACCAGGTCCTACCCCTGTTCCCACAGTGCGTTCTGGAATTGAGCCATGTGAGTGAGGTAATTTAGAGACCTGATGGTGCAAGTCGCAGCCGCGTACGTGCGCCTACCCAGGACATCCAATTGCTTGGATTCCTGGTCCAGTGGCTGTGTGCTCAAATGCTGAGGTCTTTGCGACTGGTCATGCGAAGCAGTGATGACCAGGGAGTCAGCCAGAGGATGGTTCGCCAGATACTGGTCCTCCCTAGGAGCCTTGTATAGGCGGTCAGCCTTCTTCAGCACTGCCGGAGTGGAATGCGGATGTTTCCAGGCAGCCTTGGTGACATCCGCAAAGGTATCCACCAAGGGCGGCACTACCACAGGCTTTGGGTCTTTCTGCCGAAGGTAGCGGGCAAGGCGCTGTCTCTCAGGGTCGAGCTCTTCAGCATCCCACCCCATATTCTCCTGGATGTGCCTCATGATCTCCGCGAAAGAGGGATCATCCGGAGGAGACCTAGGTAGGTCGTGTGGGTCCGGAGAGGGAATGCTGATGGGAGGAGATGATCTGGAGCACCCTGAGGTGTCAGATCTAGAATCCTCCCCAGACAGGGTGTACCGGCGCCGTCTGGGTCTCTTAGGACTGGGTGACCCTGAGGTGGATCTGGAAGGAGGTCTTCTCCTGTCTGAGGATCTGCCCCGAGAAGGTGGTGTTCGCTCCTTGGGGGTTGGCAACCGTCCTACGGGCCCCTTGGGCGGAGGAGGGGGCATAGGCGGTGAAGGAGTAGGAGGAGGCAGAGTCAGAGTAAGAGGAGGTTGTGTGGCAACCACATCTTTCCTGATGGTGTCCCACCAGAAGGTAAAGAGCTCCTTTACCTCTGCCAAGTTCATGCCCGATGACGGGCCCGGCGCCGGTGGCCTGTCACCGGAGTCAGGCGTCGGGTCCCCGGGGCCTTCCACTCCGGGGAAGGTTCCCGTGGGAGCCCAGCATCTCCGGTGTCGCCCGCCTGGTCCTCGGGCAGTGTGGTATCCTCCTCCGACAAGTCCTTCCGACCGACGTCAGCCGGCGACGGTGGTGCGGTCCTCCTCTCTGGGGTAGCCGACGTCGGTCCCCTGGTCGACGCCCTCGGAGGCGAACACCTGGCCGGCGACAGGTGTTTCGATGTTGCCGGCTCCTGGGAGCGCCGGTGATGCTTGCCTGACGTCGGGTGGGCAGATGTCAGGTCCGACGTCCGTTTGAGGGACGTCAGGTCCTTGGTCTTGCGAGGAACTGGGTCCGACCCATGCGGAGGCTGGGAAACCAACCTGGCATCGGAGTCCCGACGGTGGGAGGAAGATTTGTGGTGCTCCCCAGACTTCGACGAGGCCTTAGATGGAGTGGAAGATGCCGACGGCCTGGAAGTCTTCAGGGGCTGCAGAGAAGAGGAGCCGCTGGAGGATCTGACCTGAACTGGGGGAGGTTGTGATTGAGCCCTGGAGGGAGAGCGGTCTGACAGCGAGCTGGAGCTTTCCGGAAGTCTGAGGCCCTCGCAGGGGACCTGGGCCTTTCCTTCTCCCGGTGTTTATCCCGGTGCTTGTGGGTTTTACCCGACGACTCCCTCCGGAGGAAGGTTTCTTGTCCATGGTCTTCAGTTTCTCCTCTAAGAGAAACGCTTGAAGGGCCTTCTGGCGGTGGATCCTGGTGCGACTGTTGAAGCCCTGGCAGAAGGAGCAGGCCTTGGTGTCGTGTTCCGGGCCTAGGCAGCGCACGCAGGCCAAATGTGGATCCTTGAAAGGGATCTGTTTGCTGCAGGCACACTTCGATTGGTGACCTTCCAGAGAAGTATTTGGAGAGGACATTGGTTGAATCCAGAATTGTGAAGAAAGACGAAAACGTTGTAGCTCTAAAGGTCGTCGCACGCTAGAAAAAGGACCAAGAGGCTGATACTTGCGATGTTGACGGCGGGAAAAGAACTGAGGATTATGGGGGGACCACCTACTTATGTACTACGCCTGACGTCAGGGGCGGGACCAACGTCGGAGGTGGTCCCCGCTGAAGACAGCTAGCTAGAAAATTTCCGTTGGGTCCTGATGCCTGACGGCTTCAGTCCTAATGGTGTAACCTGCTGCAAGAGCTGTATCTCGAAGTAAGATCTGCCCTAGCCAAGGTGACCAACGACTGGCAACTAGCACTCAACTCTAAAAACCATGTGGGTGCCTTATTTCTCGACCTGAGCAAGGCATCTGACACGATGTATCATGACCTACAACTGCTCATACTATGTAACATCAGTCTCGATTCCACTACATTGCGATGGTTCTCTTGTTACCTTACAGGCCAGCAGCAGTAAGTCAAGGCGGAAGGGGACCTCTCTCCTCTGAAAACACTTCAGAGAGGTGTACCACAGGGGTCTATATTAGGTCCGTTACTATTCACAATTTATATCAATAATATCAAATCTGGTATCAGCTCTGCAAAGGTCCATCTTTTTGCTGATGACACTGTCCTCTACATCGCCAGGCCCACCCTTGAACTTGCCTGGAAGGAACTGCAACATGAATTTAACTTGCTACAGCAAAACCTCCTGCACCTAAAACTTCTGTTAAATACAAAAAACAAAAAAAAAACAAAGCCATGTTCTTTTCCCCGTACTTCAACTCAATACACCATTGTCCCTTAGGTGTCGCACCACAAATCACAACTCTCCTGGGGGAACCACTGGAGTCAGTGGACAGATTTAAATACATGGGCTTTTGGACTGACTGCACACTTTCCTTCTCTGATCATGTTGAGGAACTGGTAAAAAAAAAAAGTTAAAACAAAGACTAGGTCTCTTTTTCGAATGAAACACTAACACAGAATGCCAAAACAAGACTGGTGCAAACTACGTTCCTCCCTCTCCTGGACTATGTCAACTTTCTTTATAGTCATGGACCTAGCACTACATTAACCAAGCTCGACACCCTGTATCATAGAACGCCAAGATTTATTACTGGAGCACCGTACTCTACCCATCATTGCTCCCTCTATTCCCAGCTTGGTTGGAAGTCACTTAAATCCAGAAGACTAAAAAACGCAGCTACTTGGACCTACAGAGCACTTACCAGCAAGCTCCCCAATACATTTCCAATTGCCTGCTAACAAGTAACCCAGGAAGTTACTACCTGAGAAGCCACTCCTACATCTCTCTCGATACCCCTAGAATCAGAACACGCTCTGGCAGATCTTCTATGAGCCATGCCCTTCCTGTCCTTTGGAATAATCTCAAAAAAATTCTGAAACTATCAAATTTTGTTAAAATGGCCACCTTTAAAACTCTACTCGCACATTCTATTAAAGATACTTGTAACTGCTTTCCTTAACCACCTTCATGTCTGGAGCTCTGTATGCTTGCACTCTACCCTAGCTCTCACCTAGTATGACTTGTTGCTGTTACCTCCTCCTCTTCCATCTACCTCCTTGTGCTCTTGCTGAACTGCTTCCACCTCTCAACTTAATGGTAATCTTATTTCTTGCTTAAGTGTACTATATGTCATTGTTATACTGTGATCTGTGAATTTTATACAATTCTATCCTGTGCTGTAATGCACTGCTGACTTATGTTCTCCATGGCCCAGGTTCACCTTGTAAATGAGTACTCTCAATGGTGAACTGCCTGGTAAAATAAAGATTGATTGACTGGTGCATTTTCTTCTCCTTTTGTTTTCTATGAGAAGAGGTCAAGGTTGGACGGTACCTGGAACACGACGTGGAGTGTGAAAGGGGTTGGCTCCATTTTTCAGCAACTTCAGAAGGGCTGCCTGTACATAGTAAAAACTTTTACACAATAGCCAACCTGAAGCCAAATGCTATTTTTTGTTCTTTCAGCCTGCCTATATCACTAAAAGTTTAACCAGTAATTATAACCTTTATGGTTCCTATATTGTTAAGAGATCCTATTCTCTCTTAAAGGGACACGTTTATGCCCAGTAGGCATCATAGTTTGCAGGCCCATGAAAAGCCCTTTCAAATGAGGTACTAGGTTCATCTGTAGCTGGAAGCACTCCAGAGACATGGAAGACAGTCTGTTCAACATTAATACCACATTGCAGCCATTCTTAGAACATTATAATGTCATTGAGGAACAAACTGTGCCTAACGACATCAAGCACAGCTGGTTTCTTGATAACATCATAATGTTCTACAGGATCAGGAACCCTTCCTCCAAAAATGAGGTAAATGTCAAGGCACAGCCAGGATTCTCCTCCTGCCAGTCTGCTCCTGATGTCCCAGGTTCAAAGTACAAAGCCTGGTCACTAGTGTGGCAGGCAGCCCCCTGCTGACAGATGTGACTAAGCTGCATTATAATTCATACAGCTTTGTGCATCAGTATGTTTTTGGTACTGTAATGGGACTGTTTCAGAGAAACATTTTTCTGACAGGCAAACAGCAGCTATTTTTACAACATGCAGTATACTCCAGATGTTTTATGGTCCTCCAAAAGACTCTGAAAATAAAGAAACAGGGTCCACAAGCTACTGGAAAATGAAATATTAAAAGAGCACCCACGACGGTTCTTTGCACTCATAATCCTTTGGAGTCACAAATATTCCACCAGCATACTTGAAAAACTTACTATTGATCATGGCTTTTTGATCTGCTAAAATGTCAAGGCAGTCATGTTTTGCTTACCACTAGAATGCAATGGTTGTCAACCACAGTCTGAACTTTGCCCCCTAACTTCTGACCTTGCTGCGGTGAAGAGCCTGGTGGCGGGGTGGGCTGGGATTTCTGCTGAATGCATTTCCGGTCATCTGCTATCCTTTTCAGTACCAGATCATGCTCCTGCAGGGAGAAAAAAAGAATGTTACTGGCACAGGTAGCAGCAACGAACACACCCGCACACAAGTCAAATGCACAGCAGATCTACAGTACTGCTCATGCACAGCTGTGACACATGGAAAGTTTTTTTTTTGTAAACTTTATTTCTCTCCCTCCCCCCGAACCTGAACTCTCACAGGCTATCCCAGTTCATCGGATCACTCTACCATCTACCATGGTCCTGCTCCTCAGAGGTTAGCTGTCCTCCACTGATCCCAAGCCAGACAATCCCCTCAGCTGGGCCACCTCCACGTACTGGCGCTCTATCTAGACTCTAGAGCATTTGGCTAGGTCGGCGGAGAGTCAGAGGGGAGCAGAGAGAGACACGGTATTGGGCGTGTGGCAGCAGGCACTGTGGGGAGCCAGCCACCCAGCAGGCTAGGAGTTTTTCTCTTGTGTCCTTCCCCACCATTGGCTCAGGCGGTGCAATACCTTCAGCACGGCACGGAACACTCCTGCCACACCCCCAGAAGAGCTGCCGTGGACATACCCCTGCTTACGCTGGGTCCCGACTGTTGTATGGCCCCTAGTCACCACTAGGGGTCACCTAACACCTAAGACCAAACCCCCCTCCCTCCCAGGAAAGGAAAGCTGTCCTCCAGACGCTCAATCCTTTCCTCCTTTGCCAACCCCCGATGGCCCAGGTCCGCTGCTGAACCTGGGTAGCTGGCATGGCGCGAGGTGTGGCATCCAGCACCTCAACCCTCAGCGCAACCAGGCTGGCCGGAAAGTTCATTTTTATTGTAACATGTTGTGGTAAACACAACACTCAATCCAGTGAGATGGGTGGATTGAAAGCATTAAACTAGAGACAGGTACTGGGGCCGCTATCTGTACAGAGGTGGTATACAGACCTCCTGCACAGGGAGAGAAGCGGTATAAAGCAATTGTGGAAGCTATTACCAAGATGGCAAGTAAAGGGGCAGTGCTGCTAGTTGGTTACTTCAATCTGCCAGATGTGGACTGCAGCTTTCCAAATGCAGCTTTCACAAGGAGCAGGGCCATCCTTGACTCCCTACAGGGGGCCTTTCTCAGGCAGCTAGTCAATGAACCCGCTAGGGACAGCAAAGTGCTGAACCTGGTGCTTACAAAAAGGGACGCCACTGCAGACGTCACAGTGAACTGTCCCCTAGGTACCAGTACAGTGTGGTTTAACATTAAGATGGGAACAGTGGCAAACCACACAAGGACAAGGGTCCTGAACTTTAGTAGGACATATTTCAAAGAAATGGGAGACTGCCTCAGAAACTGCCTCATTGGGAGGCTTGCCAGGGAGTGGTAGAGGTACAAGAGTAATGGGAAATAGTAAGGGATGACATAATTAAGGCAACCAGCCTAAAGGTTAGAGTAACAAGTTGTAAATGAGCTTGGTACATCCAAGAGACCTGGGTTTGATTCCCACAACCTCCACTTGCATACTGTGTGACTCTGAACAAGTCACTTAACCTCCCCAGTGCTACTGGGGAAACAGTTAAAAATGAATCCTTAAATCAGGTTGAGTCATATAAGCATTTAGGGATTATTGTAGATAGTATTTTGAGTTTTAATACTCATAAATAATCTTGTTTATAAAACAAATAATAAATTAGGGGCCTTCTGTAGATCTAAATATTGTTTGGATTATCAAATGAGGAAAGATATAGTAAATCAATTGATTATTCCTTGCATAGAATATGGGATTCATATATATGGTATGTCAAATAAATCAAACTTGAGGGCAATACATGTCCTTTATAACAATTTGCCTAGATTTGTACTAAATTTTGAATATTATACTCACCATTGTGAAATGTTTAAGATCTTAAAATGGGAACATTTAGAACAAAAGGGACCAAAATGGTTGAAACAAATACATGGGGTAGTACATAAACAAAGTCCTAAGTATCTTATGGATAAAATTCCGTCTTTAAAGTATAATCATCAATATAATCTAAGAGATAAAGGGGGAAGTAAATACGTAATGCCTAAAATAAATAATAAATATGGCAAGATGACCTTTGGTATGAAAGTTATAAATTTGTGGGCACCTATTGATTTGAAAATGAAGCAGATTCAAAAATCTGAACTTTTTATGAGAGCCATTGATAAAGGGTTGCAAATAAGGTGTATGTGTAACGGGTGAAAGAAGTTTTTTGGGAGACATAACATCATAAACTGTAAACAATGATTCTGAAGGAAATGTCCTATGTGAAAATGTGATGTTTCTTTGAAATGTAGTCTATGGAGGGGCGCTAATGAGCAGCCATCGGTGAGGATGTGGGTTCCCGCAGCTCCCATACCCGCTGTAAATAAAGTTAAAAATTTGGCAGATTTTGCAATTAAAAGCGACTTCTAAGGGTGAAGAACAGTGTAGCAAGCACTATGGACGATTATTTGCTGTCGAATGGTGGGAAAAATCCGAGATCCGCCATTAAAGGGCAAGGGAAGAGAGCAGCAGCAAAGGCCCTGGAGGCACCAGGCCCGATTTCACTCTCTGCAGGCGAGGTGGCTCTATTAGGCCGCGAGGTCTCGGACCAAGTAATGGAGGCGCTCCAAGAGAAATGGAACAGCCTGGAGAAGATCATCGATGGCAGGTTGCAAAACATGATGGAACTGTTAAACGCACAGTCGGGCAAAGTTACAGAGGTGGAAGAGAGGGTATCTAAGCTGGAGGACAAGGTGGATCCCATGGCTGCCTGCGTGGTAAAGCTCGAGAAGGAACTGGCAGAGTTAATTGAGCAGCATGATTACCAGGAGAACTATGCAAGACGTCTGAATTTAAGGATCAGAGGGCTACCTGAAGGGAAGGAGGGGTCTGATATTATGACTTTCTGTGCGGTTAAACTTCCAAATATGCTGGGAATGAAGCCTAAACATGGAAAGTTGAAGTTGGAACACGCTCATAGAGCAGCCGCAGCGCGTGCTCCGGCAGGGCAGCCCCCGAGGCAGATTATTTTTAGGTTCCACAATTTCCAGGACAGGGAGGAGATGCTTCGGGCATATTGTAATATGAAGGAGCTGCGATTTGAGGGAGAGAGGCTTTTCTTAGCACAGGACTACTCGAACAGGGTCCTGAAGAAACGTAGAGCCTTTGGCCCAGTGCTAGCACAACTCAGAGAGATGAAGGTGGAAGGATTCATGCTGTACCCTGCAATCCTGAAAGTCAAGCATGAGGGAGCAACAAATACTTTCTGGGAGTTGGAGAGAGCGGCAGCGTTTGTGGAGGAGCTTAAAAAGAAAGCGGGGTGAAAGCGGAGAAGTGAGGAAAGTGGCGGAGGTGGAAATCAATTATGCCAGGAAGTTAAACGGCTTGCAAAGAATAAAAGTTTGTTGATGTTGCTGACTGTTGGAAATCGTGCCCTAACGTTTTAAGAGGCAGGACTTTGGTCTTTGGTTTGGTCTCCTGGTCTTAGAAACTCCTTGGTGTGACAAGTATTTCGCGGAGGACTGTGTGAGCTCCTGATAATGTGGATCGTGAGAGAAGAACCGGAAGAGAAGGCGGAGTGGAGACGTGGAAACAGGAGGAGAGATGTTCGGCTGGTGGTGATGGACAGATCATGGAAGCAGCGGTTTGGCAGGAAGCTGCATGGGACTGTGTAAAGGGACTATGGTATCATGCTCCTGCCAAAGTAAAGAGGACTGATCCCCCTGTGGATACGATGGTGTTGAGGTTGGGTAAGTGGGGGTCTGCTGGCGCTGCTTGTGTTTCGAGAGCAGGGCCGGCACCTCCTGCTCCTGCAAGCTCCCGATATTTAAAATGTGGAGAGGTGGTTGAAAGAGGCTGGCAAGATCTGGTGGGGGGGGGGGGCTCAGTAAGTGGGAAAGAAGCTACAAAAGATGCTGCTGGGGTAAGACATTGGTAGGGGCCAGTGGAGTGACAGAGAGCATAACCAGGACCAAAGTTTATATGTTAAATGTTCTTTACCTTTTAAAGATGAGGGGAATCTTTGACTTGGTAATGTGCAAATTCTGTTTATGAAGTTGAAGCGGGAGGGGCTGGGGAATGGAACGCTTGCAATGTGTGGGCAATGGGTCATTCCAATCATCGTGAGTGTGGAGAGGGGGAGTAGGATGGCCACGAGGGGGGTGAGGGGTTATTCTGTTGTGGGAAGGGGGGCAATATTGTGTGTGGGGGTATTTGTGGGAATGGATGTGTGTGTCAAATTATGTTGGGGTATGTCTTATGTTTCTGATCTTTGGGGAAAACAATGGGGTAACATAGAAGTTGACGGCAGATAAGGACCGCAAGGCCCATCCAGTCTACCCATTTATTTTTCTACCTTATAAATGTGCCATCGGCCTTTGCTCTGTCAGTGGTCTATCTATTCATACTCATCTGTGTTGCTCCCTTATGCCTATCCCATGCCTGTTTGAAGCCCTGCACTGTATTCATAGCCACCACTTCCTGAGGTGGGCCATTCCATGCATCTGCATCCACCACCCTTTCTGTGAAAAAGTATTTCCTCACATTCCCCCTTAATCAGCCTCCCTCTAATCTCATGCTGTGTCCTCTTGTCCTGCTATTTTTTTTATATTTAAACATGTTAGACTCTTTCACCTTGTTAATGCCCTTAAGGTGTTTGAATGTCTCGATCATATCACCCTCTCCTCCTTTGCTCAAGGGTATACATATTGAGCTCGGTTAATCTGTCCTCAGATATCTTCTGATGCAGTCCCTGCACCATTTTGGCTGCCCTTCTCTGGACTGCCTCAATTTGGTTAATGTCCTTGTGAAGGTGTGGCCTCCAGTACTGCATGCAGTACTCCAGATGGGGCTTAACCAGTGTCTTGTAAAGAGGGATTATTACCTCTCTCTTACGACTTGTGATACCCCTACTTATACACCCTAACATCCCCCTAGCCTTATGTACTGCTTTAGAGGTCTGCTTGGATGATTTCAGGTCATCAATGATGATGATGCCCAAGTCTCTTTCTTCCTTTGTGACTACCAGCAACTCCCCTCCCAGCCTATAGGTGGCTTCAGGGTTTCTCTTCCCTATGTGCAAGATCTTGCACTTCTTTGCATTAAATCCCAGTTGCCACTCTTCTGACCATTTTGCTAGTTTATCCAGATCTCTTCTCATTCTGCCCACCCCATCTGGATCATCTACTCTGTTGCAGATCTTGGTGTCATCTGCAAACAGACAAGCTCTTACCTCTAGTCCATCTGCAAGGTCACTAATGAAGATATTGAAGAGGACTGGCCCCAGGACTGATTCCTGAGGTACCCCACTTGTGACTTGCATCTCTTCTGACTGTATACCATTTACCACCACTCTCTGTTTTCTGCCCGCAACCAGTTTGCCACCCAGTTGACTAACTTCTGACCCACCCCAGCCTACCCAGCTTATTTATCAATCTTCTATGTGGAACAGTGTCAAAAGCTTTGCTGAAGTCAAGGTAGGCGACATCAACTGCTCCCCCTTGGTCCACCACTCTGGTTACCCAGTCAAAGAAATCTATGAGATTAGTTTGACAGGACCTTCCTTTTGTAAACCGATGCTGTCTTGGATCCTGTGCCCCTAAGGATTCCAGGTGTTGCACTATCCTTTCCTTAAGGAATACCTCCATAATCTTGCCCACTACTGAGGTAAGACTGACTGGTCTGTAGTTCCCTGCCTCCTCCCTGCTACCACTTTTGTGGAGCGGGATCACATGAGCCCTTCTCCAGTCTTCTGGGACCTCTCCTGTGCTCAGAGTCTCACTAAACATTTCTGCTAATGGCTCGGGGTAATGTGTCATCTTATGGATGTCAGTCATTCGGGCTCACGGAGAAATGTTAAAATAAGGAGTAGGGAGAAGGGAAAAGTACTCGAAACTAATGGTGATAGGTAAAACTCTGGGGATCGTTTCTTGGAATGTAAAAGGGATCTCGACTCCAGCTAAAAGGGCCAGTGTATTAACAGCTTTACACCACCAGGGTGCTCAAGTAGCCCTCCTTCAGGAAACACATTTAACCAATAGTGAGCATGGTAAGCTGGAGAGAGGATGGGTGGGTAGATGTTATGTGTCTTCCTATAAGGCTCATAAAAGAGGAGTGGCAATTCTGGGTGGGAAGAGAGTTCCCTTTGTTAGCTCAAGGGTGGTCGTAGATAAGGGAGAAGGTAGATACATATTTGTGGAGGGGGAGTTGTACAGGGAGGAGGTCACCTTTGGTAGCGTCTATGCCCCCTCAGTATTCGATCCAGCCTTTTACCAGGAGGTCCTTGATGTGTTGGTGAGGGAACAATTTAAAGGGTTAATATTGGGGGGAGACCTCAATGCGATTATGCAGGAGGACCTAGACCACTTGAAAGGGAGGGATAGGCGGGCAGGTAAACTAAAGAGATGGCAGGAAGGGATGCTGGATCTGGATGAGATAGATTGCTGGAGGACCAAACATCCGGGGGAGAAGGGATTCACTTTTTATTCAAACCCGCATAACACCTGGACCAGAATAGACTATATCTATGTACCCAGATCTTGGTTAAGTAGAATACAAAAAGTCGAGCACAGCCCCATTACGCTCTCGGACCACGCTATGGTCCGGATAGATGTGGAGATGAGAGAAAGCAGGGAGGACTCCCCTCCGTGGAAATTTCCTAGGTATCTACTGAGGAGTGAAGAATTTGTAGAGTACATAGAACAGCAGTGGCAGTATTTTAAAGATACGAACGAGGGGTCAGTGGACTCCCCTGGGGGTATACTGGGAAGCTGGAAAGGCGTATATTAGGGGATCCATTATTAGATATGTGGCCCAATATAAGAGAAAGAAGGAAGCGACCAGAAGACAGCTGGAGGACGAGCTGTAAAGGTGGGAAAGGGAAGTAGTAGAGAGACCATCAGGGGATGGAGGTAAGAATTTGAGAACTGCTAGGGAAGCCCTAAATGCCTTCCTTCTGGGGGAGGCCCATTCGGCCGGCTTGCTGGCCAGGAGTGGGATGTTTGAGTGGGGTAATAAATCTGGCCCTCTGATGGTTAGATTGATAAAGGGTAGAGGGACCTGTATGTATATACCTGGGATTAAGGGGGAGGGGGGGAGGTTGGTTACAGACAAGGCGGCGATAAGAAATAGGTTTCAACAGTTTTACGAACATTTGTACCAAGCCGAATGTGAGGGTACAGAGGACATGGCTGCTAGGTTTCTTGAGGGAGTTAGAATACCTGGGTTGAATGAACAGCAGCAGGAGCATTTAAATGGGGAAATTACGCAGTTGGAAATAAGACAAGCTATACAAAGCATGAAGCAGGTTAAGGCTAGTGGACCGGATGGTTTTCCCATAGAGTTCTATAAAAAATTTTCGGGACATACTGTGGAACCCCTCCAGAGGGTCTTCACTGAGGCGGGGGTTGGGGTGTGTGGCCTCCTGACCTTTTTCAAGGAGGCAGTTATTTGTCTGGTTCCTAAGCCAGGGAAGGATGAGCAGGAATGCTCGGCATATAGACCGATCTCGCTGTTGAACTGCGATGCTAAAATATTAGCCAAGATTTTGGCCAGGAGACTGGAGCGGTTTTTGCCAGAACTGGTACACCCGGACCAGACGGGCTTTGTGGCTGGTAGGTATTCATATCACAACATGAGGAAACTCCTTAACGTGATTTGGAGGGCAGCCCCGGGGTTGTAAAGATATTGCGGTGCTCACAATGGACACTGAGAAGGCCTTTGACCGCACAGAATGGGAGTACCTATTCGGTGTGCTACGCAGGTTCGGCATAGGGGAAAGATTTATTGGATGGGTGCAAAGCCTATATGAGGCCCCGGTGGCAAGGGTTTTGGTGAACGGAGGTTTGACTGGGAGGTTTGCCTCCTAGAGGGGACTCATTAGGATGCCCCTCTTTGTTATTCGCTAGATTATTGAGCTCTGGCGGTAGCTATCAGATGCGCTGCAGAAATATGTGGGTAGTTGGGAAGTCGGGGAAGAGCATAAGATAACGCTTTATGCAGATACATGCTGCTGTATGTCCGGATCCGCCAGGTCTGTTCCCCATTGTTAGAAGTGATAAAGGAGTTTGCCTTATTTTCTGGCTATAAATAAATATCCACAAATCTGAAATTATGTTGTGGGAAGTACTGAAAGGAACATGGGATATGCGGGGCTTAAAGAAGGCAAAAATAGAATTTACATACTTAGAATCAATGGACATGACCTGAGTCAGCTCTATAAATTTAATTATGGACGATGGTTCAGAGTGTGGAGCAGGAGTTGAGAAGATGGAGGGGCCTTCTGCTGTCATGGATGGGACGAATAAATCTTTTAAAAATGAATACCCTACCACGCATTCTCTACTTGATGCAGATGTTGCCGGAGGGCCTTAACAAGAAGTATGTTAAGAGACTGGATAAGGCCTTCTCGGGGTTCTTATGGAATGAGAAGAGGCCTAGGGTGAGCCTTCGCAGGCTCCAGGCAGATTCAGATAGAGGGGGCCTGAATTTTCCAGATTTGAGGAATTATGCACTGGCCATGCAGTATAGGCTGATAGGCGATTGGGTGAATAGACCACCGGAGGCCAGATGGCTGGATCTGGAGGAAGAGAAGGAGGGAGTAAGGCTCTCAGCGCTCCTGAGGAAAGGAGAGAAGAAGGCGTATAGGAACCAATTAGATCCGAATCCTTTGGTGGTCTCGGTATTGGAGGGGTGGGAGCAACTTCGAAAGTGGGTTGGGGTAAATACAAAAGAGGAGACGCTGCTGCTTCCCTTCAGGGGGAATCCTGAGTTTATAGTGGGGATGGAGGATACTGAATTCCTGCGTTGGGAAGAGAAAGGGGTAAAGTGTGTTAAGGATCTGTGGAAGGAGC
Organism: Neoceratodus forsteri; assembly: GCA_016271365.2. Classification (NCBI taxonomy): domain Eukaryota; kingdom Metazoa; phylum Chordata; order Ceratodontiformes; family Ceratodontidae; genus Neoceratodus; species Neoceratodus forsteri. The sequence goes on from CM057457.1 coordinate 245,805,373, forward strand.
AAGGGGTAGGGGCTGGGGCAGAGTTAGGTGGGGGGATGGGCTTAGGTATGTTTCGTTTTTTTCAGGCGAGAGATTATGCCAAAACCATTGGAAAGAACCGGGGGAAGGACTCTCCCTTAGAGGAGATGGAACAGCTAGTGCTTAGTACCTGGAAGGGGGCCAAGGGCATTATAGGTAGGGCGGCAAGGATGGCGCGGAAATACAGGCCGTCTTATGTCTGTAAAACTAGAGCACTGTGGTGTAGGGATCTGAAAAAGGAGATACCGATCAAGGATGGAGTTGCTGTTACAACTACATAAGGGGCTATTGGTCTGTAATAAGTATCAGGAGTCTTATTATAAGTTCCTGCATAGGATATATTGCCCCATATTTGGCGCATAAATACCGTCCGGAGATCTCACCCCTTTGTAAGAGGTGTAAGGGAGAGGTTGGTACCTACATACACTGCTTTTGGGAGTGCCAACAATTGGTACGATTCTGGGAGGGTGTTGCTATGGAAGTAGGTAGGGTGTGGGGGAGCCGAGTAGGGAAAAACCCATGTTTACTGTTGTTTGGGGTAGATGACTCAGAGGAGGAGGAGCGGAAACCCCTTCTGAGATGGATAAGAATTTTAGTGGCAATGGCCAGACACTGTATATTAATTACTTGGGTTTCAGGGGATGCTCCTACCTAGCAACAGTGGAGGAACCAGTGCCTACAGGCTCTCGGCATGGAAAAGCTATATTATATGACAAGGAACAGGGAGGATCAGTTTGGGGCAATGTGGGGGACATATATGTTATCGCTCTCTCCGGTTGAAAGGGGAACTATGGAAAAAGGATTGGAGAGCTGAGGGTGATGGCTTGGGGTGCCGAGAGGCTGGAGGACTAGCAGTGTATAAAGGATGAAAGGATAAAGGAATGTTTTGGATCGGAGGGTGAGCCCAATTTTGGAGACTTATAATCTTAGAGTCATGGTATATCTAGGACCGATGGAATAAAAATGTGTGTAAGGGAAAAGGATGTAAGGTTGGCACGAGAGATGAGAAAATGATTTTTTTTTTTTTTTTTGAATTGATGTGGAGGGATCGGGTGGGGGGGGGGAGAAGGGTTTGTCAATGGATCAATGTAAATGGATTAAGGCAAATGGAACATGAGTATGTATGCTTGGATATATTATGAAAACCTAATATATTATGCAAAAAAAAGAAATGTAGTCTACTATTAACCATGCTTGTATAGTGTAATTGTGTAACAACGTACGTAGGTTTATATAAATTATGTTTGTCTAGCAAAATTGTGAAATAAGTATGTAACTTAAATGTTCAGAGTATATTTTAAGTGCTTTTTTAAAAAACTTATGAGGAAAACAGGTACATCTTAAAAAAGGGTCTGTGACCCAATGATGTGTAAACCATCTTTACCTGTATAAAAATAAACTTTTACTACTACTACTGGGTTGCCCCCGAAAACAGGCTCTTGTGCCTAGCAGGCCTTACCAAGTTACCGAAGTATTAAAAAAATAGGCAGAAAGAAAAAGGGACCATTATGGTTTTCAAGGGAAGTGGCCAAGGTGCTGAAGGAAAAAAGGGTGGCATTCAGGAGGTATAAGAAAATGCAGAGGGAGGAAGGCAGGGAGGTGTACCAAGTAAAACAGAGGGAAGCAGGGAAGGCAGTGAGGGAAACAAAGGTGCAAAAAGAGGAAAGAACAGCCAAGTGTGTAACTAAAGGAGCTGACTTTCTTCAGGTACATAAGTAAGAGGGAGGCAAGGGGAGGGATAGTGAGGATATGGAAGGTGGTGGGGTGGACTGCACAGAAGTCGACCCAAGAAAAAGCAGACATCTTGAACAGGTACTTCTGCTCAGTCTTCACAGTTGAGGGAGGGTGGACAGACCACCAGGGAGCAGCAGGAACAAAAGGGGGGAGGTGGACACAAGTGCATGTTCAGAGGAAAGAGACCTGAAGGGAGTTGCGGCTCTGAAAGTGGACAAGGCTACAGGATCAGATGGGATGCACCCAAAGGTACTAAAGGAACTCAGGGACGTGCAAGCTGCTCCACTGATGGCCCTATTCAACAGCTCTCTGGACACAGGCATGGTTCCAGAGGACTGGAGGAGAGCAGATGTGGTCTCTCTGCATAAGACTGGCAGCTGGGAGAGGGCTAGCAACTATAAACCAGTCAGTCTCACCTCAGTGAAGCGGAAATTGTTGGTAGAGTATCTTGAATCCGATGGGCTGCAAGATCGCAGATAGCAAGGACTGATTGGGTGGGGAAGGGGACATACAAGACAAATCTGATTTACTTCTTCGTCTGGATGACCTGGGAAATAGATCAAAGGTTTGCAGAGGACATAGCCTATCTGGACTTTAGCAAGGCCTTCGACACTGCCACACAAGAAACTAATAAAAAAACTGATCAGCCTAGGGGTAGGATCCAAAGTGGTTACTTGAGTTAGAAACTGGTTAATGGATAGCAGACAGAAGACGGTGGTTAATGGCACTCACTGTGATGATGGAAGCGTGACCAGCGGAGTGCCGCAGGGCTCAGTACTGGGACTGGTCCTCTTTAATGTCTTCATAAGCAGCACTACAGAAAAACTGGAAGGGAAGGTATGCCTTTTTGCAAATGATGCCAAAATCTATAATAGGGTAGACACTCAGGAGGGGCAGAGAAAATGCGTTAGGATCTTGGTAAACCTGAGAAGTAGTCAAGAGCATGGCAGTAGGGGTTCAATGCCAAACAGTGCAAAATCATATACCTAGGGCACAGGAACCCAGGAGCTGAATATGGGATGGAAGAAGATACTGACAGTAACTATAAAGGAAATGGACCTTGGTGTTATCATATCCGATGACCTCAAAGCCGCAAGGCAGTGTGTCAAAGCAGTGGGTAGGGCCAGTGGGATGCACAGAGAGAAGTATCTCCAGTAGGTGGTGGTGCTGCCACTATGTCACTCACTGAGGAGACCTCACCTAGAGTACTGTGTCCAGTTCTGGAGGCCACACCTCAGAAATGACATAGACAGGGTGGAGGCAGTCCAAAGGAGGGCAATTAAAATGGTACCAGGGTTGCACCAAAAGTCCTACTAGGAGATTGAGGGATCTCAATATGTACACCTTGGAAGAAAGGAGAGCAAGAGGGACATGATAGAGACCTACAGGGGTAAAAGGATGCATGAGGGGAGTTTCTTTCAAATAAGAAAGTGCACCAGGACCAGAGGGCATCCAATCAAGCGGGGGTAAGAGGGATGTGAGGAGGTACTACTTCACTGAAAGAGTTGTAGACGCCTGGAACAGACTGCCAGTACATACGAACATACGAAATTTGCCAGCAGATAAAGGCCTAGAGGTCTATCAAGTCTGCTCGAATGTGCAGCTAGCACCCCTTATTCTGCAGCTGCCCCTCCCTTCCACCCTTCCCCTTCATTAGCCCTCCCCCTTGTCCTGTCCCATCCTCGTTTGAAGCAGTCCACTGTTCTACTGCATACCACTTCAGCAGCTAACACATTCCACCCAGCCACCACCCTCTCTGTAAAAAAGTGTCTCCTCATCTCCCTCCTGAACCTTCCTCACTCCAGTCTCATATCATGGCCCCTGGTGTCCCTCCCCTCCCTTACTTTGAACAGCCCCTCTGTACCTGTCTTGTTTATTCCTTTCATGTATTTAAAGGTTTTAATCATGTCACCCCTGTCTCTCCTCTCCTCCAGTGAGTACATGTTCAACTCCTTCAACCTCCTCTCATATGATAAGTCCCCAGCCCCTTGATCATCTTTTTGTCGCCTGCTTGCACCCTCCAGTAACTTAATGTCCTTTCAGATACGACACCAGTACTGCACGCAGTACTCCAGGTGTGGTCTAACTAATGACCTATACAGTAGCAGAATCACCCCTCCCTCCTCGAGGATATACCCTTGCAATACAACCCAGCATTTTGTTGGCCTTGCAGCTGCCTTCCTACATTGTGCCAAGTTGTTCATTGACCCTGTAATGAGCACACCCAGATCCTTCTCCTCCTCTGTCTGGGCTAGCTGCACTCCCCAGCTGGTAACTCCTCCTTGGGTTCTTCACCCAAAATGCAGCACCTTGCACTTTTTGGCATTAAAGCCCAGTTGCCAGGTGTCTGACCAGGTTTCAAGCTTTGCCAGATCATCCTGCAACCACTGCCATCCCCCTAGGTCATCCACCACCACGCCTACCTTGGTATCATCAGCAAACAGACTGATCTTGCTCTTGATGTCCCATGATATGTCTGCAATGAATATCCCAAACAACACTGGTCCCAACACCGAGCCCTGTGGAACACCACTCGTCACTGCCCTTGGGTGTGAGAGCTCCCCAACCACCACCACCCTCTGTTGCCTTCCCTGCAGCCAGTTTCCTACCCATCTCACCAGCTTTGCACCCGCCCCTGTGCCTATTAACTTCCTTCCCAGCCTTCCATGTGGCACTGAGTCGAATGCCTTACTGAAGTCCAGATACAGGACAACCACTGCATAGCCCCTGTCCAGTTGCCTAGTTACCCAGTCATAGAACTCGACCAGGTTGGTTTGGCAGGATCTGCCATGTATGAAGCCATGCTGTCTGCTGTCCTATAGTCCTTTGCCCTCTAGGAGGGCCACCAGCCTCTCCTTCAGGATAGTCTCCATTAGTTTACCCACGGTGGATGTGAGGCTCACTGGTCTGTAGTTTCCCGGTTCATCCTTGGGGCCACTCTTGTGGAGGCACCACATGAGCCATCCTCCAGTCCTGAGGTACACACCTAATGTAGTGAGGCATTAAATAGGTCTGCCAAAGGTCCTGCAAGGACCTCTGCCAGCTCCTTCAGTACCCTGGGTGGATGCCATCTGGGCCTGGTGCCTTGTCCACCCTCAGTGCCTTCAAACCTCCTCGAACTGTGCTCTCCATGATTTCCATCTGTCACCACTTCCCACCCTGCTTCTGCCATTTCTCCCACCTTGGGTGTCACCCCTCTCTTTAGTAAATACTGAGCAGAAGTACTCATTTAGTGCTTCCGCCTATCGCACCCTGCTTCCACCCAACCCCTCCTTCCTAATCCTTACTATGTGGTCCTTACAGCTCCTTTTCTCCTGATGTACTTAAAGAAGTCCTTCTCCCTTCTTAATGCCTTGTGCCAGCCTGAGTTCCTAGATGCTTTGGCTCCTTACTGCCCTTGTCACCTCCTTCGATCTCTGTCAAGTACTCCTCCCTGTCCTCCCCCTCCCTGTTTTCTTTGTACTCCTAAAGGCAGCTCTTTCCTCCTTACCTTTTCCATGACCTCCTTGCTCAACCAGATTGGTTTCTTAGCCCTAGCCTTCTTGCTCTGGGCTTTGCAGCAGGTTTTGGTTGCCTCTACTATCCCCAGCTTTATGAGCTCCCACCTCTGGTTAGTGTCCATACTAGATTGAATTCTGGCCAGGTACCCTTTTACCACTTCCCCCATCCTCCCAAAGTCGGCCCTCCTGAAGTCCAGCACTATTGTGCCAGATTCCACTCCTTCCTTGCCCATATCCAATGTGAGCCATACTGAGTGGTGGTACTCCTGACAGCGGTTCCTCCACTGTAAGTTCTCTCACAAAGTCCCCATTTGCCAGCACAAGGTCAAGGGTATTCCCTAACCTGGTTGGTTCACTGACCATTTGCAGCAGGAAGCTGTCCTGAAGGCATCCAGCAGTACCTGCTCCCTTCTGTTCCTGGTTGTTGGGGTGCTCCAGTCCACTCCTGGCATGTTGAAGTCCCCACAATCACCACACTACCCTTCTCGCAGGTCCTCCTGATCTGTCCCGCTAGTTCCCTGTCTAACTCCTCCGCCTGAGATGGTGGCCTGTACACCACTCCCATTCTAAGAATCCTATTCTTGGAATCCTGGATTTGCATCCAAAGTGACCGCATTACCCTCCTCCCCTTCCTCCCTTACACACTTCAGTCCTTCCTTCACATATAGTGCCACCCCCCTTTCCCAATCACCCTGTCCCTACGAATAACCTGCACCCTGGTACAGACAGGTCCCAGTCATTGTATTGGGTAGCCCATGCTTCCTGATGGCTGCAATGTCCACCTCCCTCTGCCATGAGAACCTGTAACTCTGCAGTTTTCCTCCCATGCTCCTAGCATTAAGGGTAACCACCTTCCACCCTTTTACCCTCCCATCCTGCCCTCCTTTCCTAGCATCACCAACAGTACTTGTCATTTGTCCTTTGTCATTGTTATGGGGGTAGCTCATATGGTTTCCCAACCTGTGGTCTCTGCATATCTCTTCCCCAACTGCCACCCCCACTCCTAGTTTAAATTCCCAACTTCCTCTATGTACTCCTCCATCCTCTGTTTCAACACTTCTTTCCTCCTCACTCAAGTGTAGTCTGTCCTGGCATAGAGACTACTGTCCTCCCAGGTCCCTCCCCACCCCCCAACAGCCCATACCCTTTAGCACAACACCAGGTTCTAGCCATCCGTTAAATTCTCTATTCTCAGCTTTCTTGTTGTGCTTGCCTTTGGCACCAGAAGTATCTCTGAAAAAGTTACTGATCTTCCTGCCCCTCACATAATTGTGCTAGTTCCTCAAACCTCCTCTGACTGTATCTACTGTCTTGTCAGCCAGGTCGCTTGTCCTAAGATGTATAATTAAATGAGGCTTGTCCCTACCCCTTCTAGCATATTTCAGAACAGACTGTCCCACCCTTTCCGCTGTCATTCCTGGCATGGCTCTCCAAACAAATGCGACTATGCTCCTCTGCTACCCCACCTAACTCCTCTTAGTATTGAGTCCCCAGCACTAAGATTCCACCCTCTTACTCCCTGCTTGCTTCCATTCATCTCCTCTCTCATTTCCAGCTCCTCTTCTTCCTCCTGCACATTATTTCCCTTTACCCCTGTTGCAATTCTCCCAGCAGAACTTCCCCCGCTCCAGTTTGGTCCAGGCATTTATCAATTACTCCTCTAATTTCATCATTTCCTCCTCCACCTTCTTCCTCTCTAGCAGTGCACAACTATGTTCTGAAGGCCCTTCACAAATGCCTGCTCCTTCTCTTCATAGTAACTTGTTCTCTCCTTCCACTCTATGACTTTTGCCACTTCTTCGCCTCCCTCACAAGTCCCTATCTCCTCCTTCCATTTGTCTTTTGTCTCCTGACCTGGTTTCCCCAGCAATTGTTCTTCCTGGCCTGGGCCCCTTTGTCTCTGCTTCCCTTCTTCTGACCCTCTCCTCACCACTGTTGGCTTAAATTGCCCTCCCTCATCTCCGCTTCTTCCTCCCTCCAGTATTGGGCTAAACCCACCCCCAATCTGCCTTGCCTGTCTTAGTTCCTCTTGCAGACCCTCAATCTCCTTTCTAAGTTTTTCTATGTGGTTGCACACTAAACATCCTCCCACACTCCAGGCATTTTTTAGAAAGATTGGTGCACCGCAGTTGTTGCAGCCTACCACCCTACCCATTGCTGTCGCTGCCCACCAGCGACCCCCCCCCCACTCTTCCAGCTGCAGGATACCAAACACTCCCCCAAGTCTCCCCTCTCCCTCCTCTATCAGTGCAAAACATTTTATTTCCTTACCTCCTTTGTTGCACACATTTAGATATATTGAGCAACTGCTTTTTATATTCCTATCCTTCCTATCCACACTCAAAAACAGACTTTAAGTAGCCATTGCACAGCCTTCTTCAAACTCCTACTCCTCCTTTCCCCAATGCAATATTAATCCGAAGAAGTAATAATGAAAGCTCCTAGATTTGCATTTACTTCCCTTCCACTGAAAGAGCAGTCACCTCTTCACTTGCTGCTGTTCCTTTCCTGGTATGCCCCTCCTACTCCACACCCCTTACTATACCCAGTGTTTAGCTCCTGTCAATCAGATTTAACAGGGCATATAATCAAGAGTTGGGGAAGGGGGAAAATTTGCAGCAACCAAAGACAGCAAAGAATACACCACCACTACGTTTTAAATCCTCAACAGCCCAAAAACAATTCTAAGTAAAGACAACAAAGAAAGTACAGTGTCACCAAAAGCCCACAATCCAAGTCTAAAAGAAAAACAGCAATTACCAGTTACTGTAAAGCACTGAATTGAATATGCTTCCTTCCCCTTCTGGCTTCTATAACATTCAAAAATACATACATTTCTATTTCAGTAGAAGTGATGGAGGCAAAAACAGTAGCGGGATTCAAGCATGCATAGGACAGACATAGGGGAATATTAATAAATGGTCAGGAAGGAGGGAGGGAGGGTCGCTGGACATCAGTTAGGGTCTGCGGAGACAGACTAGGGCGGAAACCACTTCAAGACTGCGGGCCAAGTGGTCTTTTCTGCCGATAAATTCTATATGTGTACACTGTATTATATTCACAGCACCATTGCATAAGACACATCACTCATGTCAGTGAATTTGGAGAAGTCAATGGTGTTAAATCATAATATATTCAAAGTGATGTCACAATAAGCACAACATTCCAGTAAATGTTAAACAGTAGTACATTGACAGTGATGAGATGGTAAACACAGCACTCTGATGAGTTTAGAGAAGTCAACTCTCATATCAGTTACTGGTTTTTCTGCATGGCACAGAAACAGTGATAAATACACGCTTTTTTCACCAATACACAATACTGCAGAATTTATCAAAGATATGCTTCTAAGGTGCAAAACTGTGGAAAAGTGGCAGAGAGGTTGGATACAGCAAGGGAAAAGCAAAGAAACCCAACACAGTGAGTTGACTGGAAAGCTCTCATGTTGCTTAGAGATACTCCAATGATTTTTTTTTCACCTCATACATACTGTTGTTTTTACAAATATCTGATCTAAAACCAAATAAGCTGATGTAAAAAATGAAAAATTAAGCTGTTTATAATGAAAAATGTTGCAGAATTTATAAGTAATAACACATAAGAAAAAAATTACTCACCTTAGTAATTGTGTTTCTTCTAATGGAGTCTTGCTGTATTCTGACATATGCAGTTAGCCCCAGCACTTGAACTGCCCCAGAGAGGAAAGAGTTAACTCTATGCATGAGCATAAAACGTTGAGCTCGAGCTTGGTTCAAACCTCTGTCTGCAGCACTTCAAAGTGTAACCGTCAGATTCTTACGAGCAATACTAACTATTCTACTTAAGTGGAAATTGTAAAGAAGATAGCCATCAGGCAATCAATTGTTGGGTCCCCTAAAAGACTCCAGTCAAGAACCCAAAATAATAACCAGGTAGTGAACCAACATATAGCTACCAAAAACAACATAACAATAAACCCACTCCCTTTTTTAAAAGGGAGTGCAATACACCCCTGGAGGTGCAACATCAGAAGTTGCCAGTCCACTTCCCAAAAACAGGTTCTGAGAGGGAAGGCGGGGGGAGGGAAGGAGGTCAGAATACAGCAAGACTCCATTAGAAGAAACACAATTACTAAGGAGAGTATTTTTTTCTTCAAACAACATGAAGTCTTGCTGTATTCTGACATATGCAGACTATCAAGCAGTACAGCCATGGAGTGGGTACCAAATGTACAGTATTTTGGGAATAAGCTCTGCAGTACTGCTGTTCCAAGCCTAGCATCACTCCTAGCCTGGATATCCAGAGAGTAATGCTTGGCGAAAGTATGGACAGTTTTCCAGGTGGCTGCTTTGCGTATCTCTAATAAATGTATATCCCTGGCAGCAGCCAGGGAAGCAGCTGTACCCCTGGTCGAATGAGCCCTCAGGCCTGAGGGAAGTGTCTTGCCTAGCTTTTCATAGTAGAACTGTATACAAGAGACAATCCACCTGGCAATAGTTCTCATAGTAGCAGGTTTACCCTTCCTACTTCATAAAGTGAGAAACAACTGAGGATAGAACTTTCAAGTACTTCAAGGAATCAACAAAGTCCAAGAGGGTAGCATCTTTCAAAAAAAGAGGTGTGCAAGAACAAGGGGGCACAATTTGAAGATAGCGGGGCGGCTCAGAGATAATTTAAGGAAGTATTTTTTCACAGAGAGGGTTGTGGATGCATGGAACAGCCTTCCGGAGGAGGTTGTGGAGTCAAAAACAGTGGTGGAATTCAAGCATGCATGGGACAGTCATAAGGCAATTCTAGGGGGTGGGGGTAGGAAGAAGTAGGCTGCTGGTTAATTAGGATCTGCAGCTTATCCATTAGGTAGGGAAATGGGCAGACTGAGTGGGCCAAGCGGTCCTTATCTGCAGTCAAATTCTATGTTTCTATGTTTAATCTAAACATACCCTCGGTGTTAACTCTGTTCATGTGCTTTAGGTACTTGAAAATCGCAATCATATCCCCTCTCTCTTCAGTCCTCCAGGGAATACATATTGAGCTCCCCCTGTCGCGCCTCATATGGTTTGTCTCCCAATCCATGGATCATTTTCGTTGCCCTATGCTGTACCCCCTCGAGTAGCTTGATGTCCTTTTTCAAGTAGGGACACCAGTACTGCATGCAGTACTTCAAATGCGGCCTCACCAGGGACCTGTATAAGGGCAGGATGAGTCACCCTCTCCTAGACGTGACTCCCCTTGCGATGCACCCCAGCATTATATTAGCCTTTGCCGATGCCCTCCTTCACTGGGCTGAGTGGTTCATAGCCCCTGTTACAAGTACTCCCAAATCTGTCTCCTCCATTGACGTGGATAACTGCACTCCCCCCACCCAATAACTATTCCCAGTATTTCTGGCCCCCAAGTACATGACTTTACACTTCTTGGTGTTGAACCCTAGTTGCCATGTGTTCGACCAGCCCTCAAGTCTTGCTAAATCCTCTTGGAGTACTTTACAGCCTCCCCCCCCCCATCCAATTCCACACAGATCTTTGTGTTGTCTGCGAAGAGGCTGATCTTACTTTTTATCCCGTCAGGTATGTTGGCAATGAAAATGTTAAACAGCATCGGTCCTAGCACCGAGCCCTGTGGGACCTCACTTGTTACACCTCTGGGCTCCAATAGCTCAACCCGCATGACTACCCTCTGCTGCCTGTCCTGTAACCACAGGAGGCAGTATAACACAGTGTGTTAAGGCTCTGAGCTGCAGATCTGGAGACCTGGGCTTGAATCCCACAGCCACCTAGTTGCATACAGTGTGATCCAGAGCAAGTCACTTAACTTCCTTGTGCTCCCAGGTCGCATCTGGAAACAAGCTTCCGCTTAGTGTGCTACTCTTGGTTAAACAATGTTCCCTTTCCTAACCAATTCTTAACCCATCTAACCAGTTTCCTCCCTGCTCCCAGGTTACCCAACTTGCTGGTGAGCCTTCCCATGAGGCACCGAGTCAAAGGCCTTGCTGAAGTCCAGGTTAAGGACATCCACTGCATGGCCTTTATCCAGTGCCTGTGTCACCCAATCAAAAACAGTCAACCAGGTTTGTCTGATAGGATCTGTCCAAGAGAAATCCATGCTGCCTACCATCCTGGAGACCATTCTCCTCCAGAAATTTCTCCATTAGCTTTCCCACAATGGCAGTGAGGCTCACTGGTCTGTAGTTCCCTGGTTTGTCCCTGGGCCCAGTCTTATGGAGGGGCACCACATGCACCATCCTCTAGTCCTTGAGCAGGCCACCCAGTACCCAGGGAGGTGCTGAATAAGTCCACCAGCAGACCCGCCAGGACTTCTGCCAACATGTTGAAGAAACCTATGCCCTGTTAAGGGTTTTTGTGTTTAAAAATGTGGAAAAAATGTTATTGTCTTTAAAACTTTTTTTTATTTAGTTAGTGGTTACTAGGTAAATTAGAGCAGGTTAGTTACAAACTGTGCAGTTTCTAGGTAAATAATCAACAGTCAGAAGCTGCGTTTTAACCAATAAAGTTGTTTATTTGGTCAGTTTTTCATACCACATCTTATAATAGAATATATTGTGCAGAATTTCATAAAATATGTCTCACAAAACTGCCATGTGTGAAGTTAGCATTAAATAGCAATATACTGGCAGTGATGTCGCAGTTAACATAACACTCACTTCGGTGAGTACAGATAAGTTAACAGTGTTAAACTGCAGTATATTCATAGTGACATGTTGCAGTCGGCAGAGCAATGACTGTACGAAGAGCTATAGTTCGTTCTCACAAAACACATGTATTAGAACTATGTACAGAGAGCAACATCTTAAGGAGTGGCTGTCTCCCTCTCATGGGCTAAAACACAGATACGGCACACTGATGAGTCCAAATGAGGACGAAACACATGTATGTGTCTGCTGTTCTTAGCCTTTGCTAATTGCACCATGAGGCCTTCTGGCACCATGCAAGTCTGCTTAAAGCTGAGCCAGTCCAAATTCTCTCATGGGGATTTGCATATGTTTCCCATGATGCTTTGCATTATTGGGGTATGTGCAATTGTGTTTTCTTTAAAATTTGGCTGTGTGGCCAATATCCTCTGGGATAACCCATGCCTCAGGACATTTGCCCTGGGGTTCTGTTGTAGTTTTTTTCCTTCTCTATTTTGGGCCCCATGACCCAAACATATAACATCCCCCTTAAGGAGTGGCTGGCTCCCTCTCCCTGGGCAAACACATAGATATGGCACACTGATGAGTCCAAATGAGGACGACACATGTGTATGTGTCTGCTGTTCTTAGCCTTTGCTAACTGCACTGTGAGGCCTTCTGGCACCATGCAATTCTGCCTGAAGTTGAGCCAGTCCAAATTTTCTTTTATGATTTACATGTAGACAAATCACCGGTAGAGCTCTACCGGTGATTAATGCCCCTGGGGGACGTTGTTGCACGAGGGCGGCCCCAGGTTCAACCTCAGCGGCATTAATCACCGTAGAGCCCGACGCTGCCGGTGATTAATGCACTTGTAACATGGACAACCTCGATTAAGACATAAACGGAAACTCCACAGCCATCTAATTTTTGCCTACACTACCTGCGGCTCTCTACGTGTGTCTCCCTATGTGTGTGCTGTCTAACTCTACCCCCTGCATCCGCGCATACCAGTCTTCCTCCTTGCAGGCTCTATCCCCCATTTGGGATCCGTAAGCGCCGACCGCCCACAGCGCTACTTCCCACCCAGTGGCTGTAGTACCCACTACAGCAGCAACACGGCATTATGAGACGATAATACCGTGTTGGGCTCGAGAGCAGCGCCAAAGAGCAACCGCGACATTATGAGAAATAATTAATAGGTGTTGGGCTCGAGCAGCGCAAGAGCAACACAGCATTATGAGAAATAATGCCGAGTTGGGCTCGTGCCCGCGCTTCCCGCAACACCAACACGGCATTATCGGCTCACAATGCCGTGTTGCTCCTGCACCACGTGACGGCGTCGCGCCAATCGTCAGGCTCCCTGGCACGGCTGTCCATAATGCCGTGTTACAAGTTTCCCATGATGCTTTGCATTATTGGGATATGTGCAGTTGTGTTTTCTTTAAAATTTGGCTGTATGGTCAATATCTGCCAGAATAACCCATGCCTCAGGACATTTGCTCTGGGGTTCTGTTGTAGATCTTTTAGAATAGCTCCTTCTCAAATCACTCTAACATATACACTGGTAATGTTTAGCTGCACACAGACAATCACAGTCAGCTGGACAGGATATGCAACCTGCAAAAGGGAAGAGGCCCCATTTAGCCAAGGAATACTTTTTTGTTTTTTTTAGATTCTATTTATGCACCCTTACCTTCAGGGCATCTCTCAGGGTCCCATCTGCAGCTGTCATACACAACCGCCCGCCTGAACCGAACTGCTCCGGACCACATCGGGTACGCAAAGTCTGGGCACTCCCCCCGGCCCCAAGGAGTGGCTCCAGACCCCAAGGAGAACCGTAGAGTCAGCCGACATTGGGCGTGAGGTTGGACGGTCTGCCTATGTTCGCCGTCGCCTCACCCAAAGGAAGGTTTTTTTTTCCCCTTGGTTTCCACCCCAGAGCACGGGCGTGCAATGACGTCCTGCACGCACCTGGAAGACATCCACCGGTGCTCCAAGCCCCAAGCTTCTGCTGCCATGCACTACAGTAGACCCAGCCTCCGCCAGGGGTCGCCAGTGCATCAAAAGATCCCCAAACCCTCCCCAGGACTAGGAGAGCTGTCTACGGACATGTGATCCTAATCCTCCCCTGCCGACCCCCGACAACCTGAGCTCGTTCCCGAACTCGGGTCGCCGGCATGGTGCGAGGTATGGCATCCAGCTCAACCTTCAGTGCCACCGGGCCGGCTAACCATGGAATAATTTTAACCAAATTATGAAATTTCTGTCAGTTTCTACAGTCTCACCTCCAAGGAGTTCTGTAAAGTTACGAAGTTATATCACGGTATATTCAGTGACATGTTTCAGTCAATGTCTGCAGCCATAATGGTCCTTGTACAGACAAAGTAAGTGATTAAGAAGGGCCCTGTGCAGGCCTGAAAACTTGTGCACTGAATCTTTTTGTTGACACAACAGAAGGTATCAAATCATCTTTTTTGTCTACCATGTCTCACTTAGTAGGTAAGTAAGTAAGTAAACTTTATTTTTCAAGTGTCCATTCCCGGGGGCTCAGAGCGCTGTACAAAGAGTTAATTTTACTACACACAGAAGGAATAAAATTAGAAAAAAATCTAAATTATACCAGATAAATTAAATACATAAATACTACTAAAAATTTACACAGTCAGCAGAATCAACCAGCCAGTGAACGTAAGGAATTATAAGCCAAATGCATCCTTGAAAAGGTGGGATTTCAGACCTCTCTTAAAGGCTTTCACCAAGGGGACCTCTCTCAGAGATCTGGGAAAGGAGTTCCACAGGGCTGGGGTGACTACTGCAAAAGCTCTGTCATTGGAAGATTTTAGCTGGTCCCTGGGAACCACCAGAAGTCCCTCTTCAGAAGAGTGGAGAGAGTGAAGGGGGTGAAGGGGGTGTTGGGGGGGGTTAGGAGGTCACAGCTAACTGGGACCTAACCATGTAGGGCTTTATAGGTCAGCAATCCAACCTTGAAGGTGATTCACCACCTCACTGGCAGCCAGAGCAGACTATGCAGAACCAGGGTCACAAGGCAGTACCTACGTAGGCCAGACAGCAATCTAGCTGCTGCATTCAGTGCCAGCTACATGCAAGACATCCCCACTTACTCTGAGGTACAGACCATTAAAACAGTCGAGTCTAGAGGTCACAAAAACAAGTACCATGCAGGAAAGTCATCAGGCGGGATGAAAGGTTTGATCCGAACGATATTTCTCAGGTGATAAAAAACACTCTAGACAATGGTTAACACCCGAGACTAGTGACAGACCACTATCCAAGATTACGTCCAGATTATACACGTTACGATAAACGGCAAGAGAAGCAGAATCGAGCATTAACTCAGGCGCCGCTTCAACCGACTGTGCACCTCACTGGCGACCAGGCTCAATCACTAGCACCTCCGTCTTGTCCAGAACAAGCCTCAGCCAGCTAGAGGACATTCAGTCTTGGACCCTGGCCAGGTAGGAATTTAGCATGGAAACCACATCCTGTGTCCCAGGTGCAAATGACAGATACAGCTGGGTGTCACCTGCATAGCAGTGAAACCTCATGCTATAGCATTTAACAATACCACCCAGGGGCAGTATGTACATTGTGAACGACATTAGTGAGAAAATTGAACCCTAAGAAAACTCCACATGATAGGGGCTTTGGGTTAGAGGAATAATTCCCAACAACCCCCTGCATCCTATCTGTGAGAAAGGACTCATATAATTTGATGACAGTACCAGTGAATCCACAGAGCTCCCTAAGGAGATCATACAACACTCCATGGTCCAATGTGTAAAATGCTGAAGAAAGCTCGAGTATAACGAGAACTGACTGATCGCCTCCATCTCGCGCCCTGAGGAGATCATTTAGCACCCTGAGTAACACGGTCGCCATACTGTGCCTTGGCCTAAATCCTGACTGGAAGGGTTCATAGATGTCAAAGGAAGAGAGGTGTGTCTTAAGCTGTGAAGCCATAATTTTCTCAATATTCTTGCCAAATAGTCAGTGTCAGTGGCTCAGCAGGTTGCACACTCACCTCTGAGGCTGGGAGATCAGATGGCTGTGGGTTCTATCCCCACACCAGACACTTGGGTTACTATCCCAATACTGACACTGCAGTGCAGCATAAGGGGGATGCTGCACTCCTGAGGTGCCATCTTTCAGATGAGACGTTAAACCGAGGGCCCGTCTGCCTGTTTTGGTGGTTAATCAGATGGACGTTAAAGATCCCATGGCACTTCTCGAAAAGAGTAGGTGAATGTCGACGGTGCCCTGGCCAAATTTCCCCCATTCACTAAAAATACCACCAACAGCTTAATCTGGTTCAATTTCAGTTGGTTACCATCTGTATCCCCCGATCGCCCCTGAAAAAGGGACTTCTAGTCTCAGTGGGCCTACCAGGTCAACAAAATTCAATAAAATAAATATAAAATAAGAAAGGGAAGGTTTGAGACAGGTCTGTAGTTCACGAAGTAGTCTGGGTCGAGGGACGGTTTTGTCAGAAGGGGCTTCATCAATGCCTTTTTCAAGGTACTAGGAAATATCTCCTCCCAAAGCAAACACACGACAATCTCAGCAAACATTGGACCAACAGATTCTACATAACCCAGCCCGGGTCCAGTTCACAGCACGTTGGTTGCAGCTTTGAAATACCTCCCTCACCTCCTCCACCACTACTGGCTGAAACTCACTCCAGGCAAGAGGAGTTATCCTGATGATGACCAGCCCACTCCTGCTGGGCAGCAGTGGACTGCTGGGGAGAACCCTGACCGAATCAAAGATATCCTGTCAGAGAAGAACAGAGCAAACTCTTCACATCTAGCGGCTGGCATAGCTCTAACCAATTGGAGACAAGCAGGATGAAGAAACCCATCTACTGTCTGGAAGAGCTGAGCCGGTCTGTCCTTCCCTGCAACACTCTCCCGGGACAGGAATTCTGCCTTCTTAAGGGAGACTGTCCTTTGATACTCACTGTAGTGAGTTCTCAAAGCCAGCCTATCCTCCTTTGTCCTAGATCACTGCCAACCATATTTCAACCTCGGACCCTTGGTTTTCATCACCTTGAGCTCCCTGTCAAACTTTGGAGGTTTCAAGTGAGAAGACCTGGGTCATGCACAGACAAGTGAGACAGAGTCGAAGGCTGACAAGATGGCCCTGTTGTAGGCTATCACTGCCGCCCCAGTACCCACCTCACAAGCATCCATTATTGCCTGAAACCCTGCTGTGGACAATCCCTTTAAAGGACAGTAACAGGCCATCTCAAAAAGGGGTAGGCAACTAGGAAGGGCCCCCAAATGAGAATGTTACCATGCCGTGCTCCAACCAAATTACCAGATCAATCTCGAGGTTATCAACCTTGACCCCCAGTGATAATACCAGGACCAAGGTGTGATCACGTCTATTGGTCACAGCAGTAATGACTTGTGCAAGGCCCAGAGAATCCATTACCTGAAGGAAGTCTTTCCCAAACTGCGAGAATTCATCTTCGATCCAAGCATTTAAATCATCCAGAGTTAACCATTGGGACATCTCCAACAATCTCTAGGCAATTAAGTCTGCTACTTCCTGCAGAAATTCCCTTTTGTGCCCCGGAGGCTGGTATACCAGAAGGATTCTGCAACCTGCACTTGGACCCTTTTGCATGGCCATATATTCAAATGATGTGATAGACTCTACTGGGTGCACCACAAAGTTCAAGCTGGATCTAAAGCAGATGGTCACTCCCCCACCTCTGCAGTCCCTCCTCAGGCAATGTACTACAGAAAACCCAGCTGGGACCAATGCCTCCAAAAAGTGGACCGGCTTCATGACTCAGCCAGATCTCTATAACAAGCCAGACTGACCATGGAAATCAGGTTCGCTATAATAGTGATCTTGTGCCTGATTGATCTGGCGTTGCAAAGTACCACCTCAAGGGGACAGGCAGAGGATGCCATCCTAACAGTTACCTGCCTACTCGGTCCGGTAGGAGCTCTGGGTATGGGAGCCAGATAGGTTGCACCTCTCTCTAGCTCCCATTTTGAACCAGGGTATCTCCTGGCCCTCACCACCCCAATACTGCTCTCTCCATTAGCAATCTTTGTACCCTGACACCTACTACTCCGCCTCCTCACGATGCCCACCTCCCTACAGCAGCAGTATGTCACTGCTAATAGGGGTAGGTCATCAAAGGGGTGAAGAATCAGTAGCTGGGCTGAACAGTAGCTAAGCCTGAGGGGTCCGGCACCCACATACATGAAGACAATGGCTGTAGCCACAACACAACACATATAAAATGTAATATAACTTAAAAACCTCCCACCCTACCCCTTACTCATCCTAAATCCTACAATGACACTCAGTCAATCACAAAAGATCATTCCACACACACAACCTCACCTATCCACTCACATAACACCAAGACTGCAATAGATAATGAGAACTCCAATACTAAATAGAATCCAGTAAAGTCTAATTAGACGTAGATAAGACTCTCTGTACAGTCCAACTAGGTGCCAATGTAAACAAGTGAGTTCTCAGCTTTAATAATCCAATAAATCCACAGCACAGAATAATGTAAACAAAGATTTCCCTCCTCTCACCAGGAAAAAGGTTCCAAGTTTAACACAGATGAAGAGTAACCCTGCTCTCCCACCACAGTGTTAGTGACAAACAGACAGTATTTCAATGTAAAATTGCAGAATGTAAGTAAGAAGTGAAACCTTGGGTTTTCTCACCACCCACAACAGTGCAGCAGGAGTTCCTCAACACCAAACAGTCAGACCACAGAACACCCAGCCAAGGGATCCAGGGTCGAGGAGTGAGTCTGAAACACTCGGAGAGCGCTTTACTTTAGGCTATCCCTCAGCAAGTACCTATGCATGCCAAACGCTGTCAAGCTGTCAGGGATGGAAAACAAGACTCCGGCTGGTAAATCACCCCACTCGGCTTTAACCCCGCTCTCCAGCAGAACTAATGGTGTTCATCTTAGGGCATTCTGTAGAGTTATAGTGTCAGAGTGGCACTGCATATGTACAGTACTAAGTCCAACTCCACTCATTATCTGATCACTCATCAGCTGCTTTTATCTTTTCCGTAAACAGGATTTCAACAGCATTTTTCTGCCATTTTTAAAACTATTTTCCTCACACAAGAGCTGCACCAACAATCAATCTACACCTACAATAAATTTATGTTATTATCGTATGTGTAACCTAAATGTCCTCTGTCTGTAATTATGCAAAAACAGAAACAAGGAGGTGGCCTTCCGGTGCAGCAGTAACACTACCCCTTGCAGAACAAACTACCCAAGTTCAGGAATGAGCTTGAGTTGTCAGATGGTCAGTCAGGGTGGAAGGATCGAGCATCCAGGGGATTGCTCTCCTCCTCCGAGTAGGGAATGGTGCGGCACTAAAAGCCGCATTGTCACCTTGGGAGGCTGAGGGGAAGGGGGCAAGTGTACTGAGTAGCGAAAACGTGATAGGCATCCAGCACATATCACATCGGAGCATGTGTGGTGCCGCCACTGATACCATTTCACGCCATTCCTCCGAGCCACAAGGGGAGAAGGGTGGAATGAGAACACAGGGGGGAAAACATCCTGGCTGGCAGGATGATTACTGCCCCTCGTTGGCCCCGAACTCGGAACCCGGTGACTCAGACATGGCTATGGCCGCTGAATCCTTGACCTGGTGAGGCTGGTGCGCCACCATCACTGGGAGCCATGTGACTAAAGGTTTGTAAGTCCTGAGAAAAGCTGGGGTACAGGGGCTGGAGGGGCCAGCGTGATGGGAGCCATGCCAAAAGGGAGAAAAAGGACAAACTGAAACAAAAAGGAACAATTGAAAAATAAAAAGGTAAGGACCGAAAAAGACTTGAAGTCCATCCCGCAGAGTCCATTTGTGCAATATGAATTCCCTCTGCTCTTAAATGTATTTTCTAGAACTAAATTAGGTTAGAAAAATTATTTTACTTATTTATTTAGTTTTGGAACTGGGTCAAAGATCCATTTTCAGCCACACCTGAGGAGATTGGGTTTACAATCGGTAGAGACAAGACATCATTATTGACTCATATCACATACAAGATAAAAAATATCACAATATGCAAAATGTACATAATTTCATAGGGTATAATATGAGTAGCAAACACAGGTAAACAGTGCTTCAGAAATTCATCAGGTACCATCAAAACAAGTGTAGACTGACAATATTTCTAAATGCACCCACAACTGTTTTTGAAAATGCTGATTTTGAGATCAAAATCCATTCCTATTTCATATGTATTGTTTATCAGTGCAGGACCGTAACAAGAAAATGAACGTGATGCCACTTTTGATTTAATTCAGATTTCACCAAATCATTTTAATGATGCCTGGCTCACGGATTTTAAGATTTTGCACTGACTTCTACCAATTTATTTTTTAACACCACTGGTATCCCCGTCTTTAAGGTTCTATGTGAAAAAGCTAAAGCTGTATACTGGACCCTGTATCTTGGAGGCAGAGTTCCAAAATATTGATAAAAACTGCAATGATGTTCCATTTTTTGAATTTGTAGCAAATCTTTTTTTTTTATACTCCTTTATTGAAATTCAAATAGGTTCTCCACAACCAATGCGAAAAAGGACAATTGAGTCCAAATACATCCATTATGACAAATTACAGTACATCTGGCAACCAGGGAAATAAAGAACAAATTTTTCCAAAAAAGAAACAATCTTATATGTGTGGTGATTAAAACTGGAAAAGTACCGATATTATACTACTGTATATATCAAACATCTGAAAAAACATTAAAAGCAAGTGGAACAGATAAAACAAGAGACGGTCACCCAGTTTCTTAGCAATGTCCTGACAGTCCATTTAGGTTTAAGAAAAGAGTTGGCCATGAATTAATAGCCCATGAAAAACTTGGGTAAATTTAATAGTAAGTAAAGAAACAGGCATAAAATTAGAGCAGAGCATACTATAGTACATTCCGTGAAAATATAATAGCACCTTAACAACAGAAAGATTTAATCTATTGGGGTAGAAAGTTCACTCCGGTACAACTCACACTACGTCCACCTATTGATATACAGTGCAAGCTGATACTGTACAGAAAAGGTGAGCCTCTCCATGTTCTGGATTTGATTTACTACGGTCACCCATTCTATGATTGCAGGAGGGCTCACCTGAAGCCACTTCTTCGTAATAGCTTTCATTGCTGCTACCACTAGGATGGACCAAAGGTATCTCTGGCTTCTCGACCCTTGAGGGATCCTGGGGAGGGGACACCTAATACTAAGCATTCACAGTTTAGGGGGGTTGTGATATCTTTTTTGTTTTAGTATGTACTTTCTATTCCCTGGCTGGGGGGTTGTACCTATGGTCCCCTCCAACCACCATCCACCTGTCTCTTCAGCCCTGCGCCAGCCACAGCCAGAGCTCTGAGACCCATACTGTATGTCCTGCTCCCCCCAGCCACATCACAGTGGGTACTTACCCCCGCTTGCTGCAGAAGACCAGGGGGCGGACACCAGGAAGCTTACTTGGGTGCACCTGTCGTGGTGCCGTCGGATCCTGCTGTCAATGTGCGCGTAGGAGTTTTTGTCGTGACCCTCCTCCCTCGGCGCGGGCGTGCAGTGACATCAAGGATGCTGTTGTGCATGTGTCCGCACATGGCATGTCCAGCGTCGCCTCGCGCTGCCCTCTCTGCGAACCACAGCATGCACTGACCTCCAGCAGCCAGGAGCTAGTGTGTCCACGGTAGTTCCCTCCCCACCCTCCCCGGAGGAAAGCAGTCACTGAGATGCTCAATCCTCCTCCTCCAGCCAACCCTCCATCACCTGGAGTTGCTTCCGACCCCGGGTCGCTGGTGTGGCGTGAGGTGTGGCATCCAGCGCCTCAACCTTCAGTGCCACCGGGTTGGCCTGGGGTTGTAATATCTAGTAAAAAAGTTAAGTGATGTTTAATTGAACCCCAGCAGGCACAAAGGGATGGGCAAAGCCAAAAGACATGTGCTTGTGTGGCTAGCTCCTCTCCACACCTCCTCCAGCCTGAGGCCATAATGGAGGGGTCCCATTTAGCCTGGATGAAAGGGACCATAAAATATCTGATCCAAATTTTCCAGGCGAACTCGCGCCATATCGGTGAGGAGGTGGTGCTCCACGTTGTAGCCCACACCTTCAACTAGTTACTTGGTTCTAATTTAAAAATAAGTTCCTTCTCCCACGTATCTCGTGTTGCATCGGTGGTATATTGAAGATCAGCTATGTAGTTAGTGTATAACATGGTTATAGCCCCTTTGCCATGTGAGGAACTTCAAATGGATTCAAAAGTAGTGGGAAAAGGGAGTTCTCCAATTTGAGTCTGATTGGCTTGAAGCAGTTTATTAAAATGGTCTTGAAGTTGGTAGTACTGAAATTTGTCCTTAACCTGCCAGCCATATCTTTGGGCTGCACCATCAAATGGAATAACAGTGTCTTTTTGGATGAGCTGCCATGGGGCCAGAAGGCCTTTCTGGGCCTGCTGTTTAAACCAAGAGTAATATTCAAGGGTAGGAAAGAATCCTCCCAGATCCACCATTTATACCTCCATAAAAATTGGGCTGTATCTCCTTTACTTATGCCCCGTTTCCATTTCTCAAGTATTGTGTGTACACTCGAAAGGGTGGGTCTTTAAGAGTATCTGTAATTGTGTAGGGATGAATAACAGAGCCGGGGCATCTCCTGGGCTAACTCAATTTATTTCCAGTGGGCAGAATAACTGGGATTGGCCCACAATAATGCTAATTTCATCTGGGCTGCAGTGTGAACCATTTTCCATGTAGCTGCTTTGCAAACTTCTAGCAAAGGAACATCTCTTGGGGCTGCCACAGAGGTAGTGGTGCCCCTTAGTAGAGGAGGCTCTAAGCCCAAGAGAGGGTCGCTCACCAGCTTTACTGTAACAGAGCTGGATACAAGAGACAAACCAGTGGGAAATGGATCTCTTGGTCACCGGTTTCCCTCTGCCCACTTCACCATAGGTGAGAAAGAGCTGAGTGTGTGAGTCTCTGAACTGCTTAGTATGGCCTAAGTAATAAGACAGGGCTCTCTTGACGTCCAGGCTATGCAGCTTGTGTTCACCTGGAATGGACTTGTCTGTGAAAAGAACCGGCAAGGAAACAGACTGGTTAAGGTGAAAGTCAGAGACCATCTTGGGCAGATATTTCCTATTTGTCCTAAGGACTACTTTATCCTTGTGGGGAATGATGTAATTAGGATCTGTACAAAGGGCATGAAAATCTGAAATCTGTCTGGCGGAGGTAATGGCCACTAGAAAAACAGTCTTCCAGATTACAAACTTGATATCAGCGGTAGCCATGGGCTCGAAAGGAGGCTCCATGAGTTTGACTATACAGTGGTTCAAGTCTCAAAGGGGAACACGTTCCCTTAGAGGAGGCTGAAGGTGCAGCAGCCCTTTGAAAAACTTTTTGAAAATAGGCTGTGAGATGACAGATTTCTCTTTTCCAGTTGAAAGACAGTCCAAGATGGCCGCTAGATGTACTCGTAAGGATGAAGCTTTCAGGCCTTTCACCTGAAGCCGTACTAGGTAATCCAGCAAGATAGGAGGAGAAGCCTGCAAGGGCTCTATGTCCTTATCCTTGCACCACACTGAGAACCTCTTCCACTTGGAAGCACTGGTTTTCCTAGTGCTAGGTTTTTCAGCCATTCAAAGAATTTTCAGGACCTGCTCAAAGTACTGGGATTCAGGAAACTTGAGCTCAAGAACCAGGCTTTGAGGTGAAGAGACTGGATGTTGGGGAATGCTATTTCTGTCTGAGGAATAGTCAGGAGACTGTGGGATGGGGGCAGTCTGATAGGCTTCCTGACTGACAAAGCAAGGAGCAGGAAGTACCAAGGCTGTCTCTCCCAATCCGGAGCCACCAGAATCATGGTGGCTGTCTGAGCCCTGAGCTTGAGAAGGACCCTGTAAAACAGAGGAAAGTGAGGCAAAGCATAGAGGAACCTCCCTGTCCAGTCCAGGGTCAGAGTGTCCACTGGGACAGTCCACAACGCCAGGAGCCTGCAGCAGTACTGAGATAACTGGTGGTTGAGGCTGGACGTGAACAGGTCCAGATCTGGAACCCCCCCCCCCCACCTTCTGAAAACTGTGGCAAGGACCTGTTTGTTGAGGGTCCACTCATGGTGGCCCTGACTGATGTGGCTTAGCACATCCGCAAGTGTTGTCCTTGCCTGGAACATGAATGGCTGACAGGGACATGTCCAGGGAGTAGGCCAGGGACCAAATACTCATTACCTCTGTGTAGAGTTTGGTTTACCTTGTGTTCCCATTTGTTGATGCAGAACACGGCAGTCATATTGTCCGTCCTTATCTGGACTGACTGTCCTCTGCGCTGTGGGGCAAAAGCCTTGATGGCCAGAAACACTGCTCTGAGTTCCAAAAGAATGATGTGGAATGTAGACTCTGGGCATCCAACTGCCACTTATGGACAGGTCCCTTAGGTGGGAGCCCCAACCTAGAAGGGAAGCATCTGTAGTCAGGATCTGAGAGGGTTGCTGAATCTGAAAAGGAACCCCTATCCTGATATTTTCTGTTTCCTTCCACCAGTCCAGAGCCCGCAGAAAGGTTTTTGTGACTGGTACTAGCTTTGCAAAATAGCCTTTTTTCTGGGGCCAATGTGACCTGATGTGGTACTGAATGTCCCTCATCTGAAATCTGGTGCCTGGAACTACTGTGGTCATTGAGACCATGTGGTAGAGTAGTCTGAGGAAGTGTCTGGCCGGGTCTCTGTTGGCCTAGACTGAATGAATTTAGCAGAGTGAGAAAATTCTGAATTCTGTCTGCAGGAAGGAAAGCCTTCCCCTGCAGTGTGTTGAGCTCTGCACCTATAAATTGCAGGATTTGGGCAGGCTGGAACTGAAATTTTTCTTTGTTGATAATGAAAACCAGAGACTGTAGAGCATGTTTTGTCTGGCTTAGGGCTTCTGAAAGAGCCTGAGGAGAACTGGCCATGATCAGCTAATCATCCAGGTAAGGAAAAACTGAGGTTCCTTGCCTTCTGAGATGAGCTGCAACCACTGTCAGGCACTTGGTGAACACCCTGGGAGCGGATGTTAGCCTGAAAGGCATGGCTGCAAAACTGGTAATGGCCTGAGGGCAGCCTGAATCTGAGGAATTCTCTGTGGGATTGCCTTATTGGAACATGAAAGTAGGCATCCTTTAGATCCAGGGAGACTAGCCAGTCCCCTTGCTTTAGCGAATGAATGACCTGAGTCAAGGTTGCCATCTTGAACTTTGGTTTCAGCAGGTGCTTGTTCAGGTACCTTAGGTCCAGAATAGATCATCACTCCCCGTTTTTCTTCAGGGTTAGGAAATACCTGGAATAGAGACCCTTTCTCCACTGGGGAAGAGGTACCCTTTCTACGGCTTTGGCCTCCAATAGATTCTTTACCTCTATCTCCAACAGCCGTTTTTCCATTGGGTGAAAGATTTCGAGAGCTTGGGACCATGGAGGAAGGGAAATTTTTTGAACTGAAGAGAGAAAAGCCCTGTTCCACTACCTCTAACACCCACTTGTCTGAGGTGATTTGAAACCAATGATGGAGGTAGTGGGAGAGGCTGCCCTCTACAGGGTGATACAGTATCGAATGCTTTTTCGAAGTCGATGTATAAAACATCCACTGATAGGTTACTGTCCAAGGCTGCGCTCACTGTCTCAAAAAAAGATAACAAATTGGTCACACATGACCTACCCTTAGTGAATCCATGCTGTCTTATATCCACATATCCCATTAAGTGGCTTTCAATATAATCCTTTATAAAAGACTCCAATATTTTACTTATTATGCTGGTTAGACTGATGGGACGATAATTCGAACAGTCTGACTTGGGCCCCTTTTTCAGGATTGGAATCACATTAGCCATCCTCCAGTCCTCATGTACCGCTGCTTGATCTATGGAGGACTGGAAAATGGCCTGTACTGGATCATTAATGACTAAGACAAGTTCTTTAAGCAGTCTGGGGTGTAATTCATCTGGTTCAGGGGATGAATTGACTTTCAAATTCATCAATTTGTCCTTCACTGTATCAACAGAGATTTTTAGTAGGCTATCTGATTCTTTTATAAATATGGGATCAGGGGTAGTTCCAATTGAGTAAACACCGTTGAAGTACTTATTGAATTCCACAGCCATTTCCTTATGGTTAGTTAAATTATTTCCCCCCATCAGTAGGGGTCCCACATTATTATTATTTTGTTTTAAAGATGCAATATAACCATAGAAAACCTTATGGTTATCTGTCACTTTAGTTACTAAACTGATTTCGAAGTTTTCCTTAGCTCCAGCTATTTCTCTTTTAACTACTCTTACTTTGGTTTTATATTTAAGTTTATATACCCTAGTACCATCCCTTTTAAACTGTTTGTAAGCTCTGTTTTTCTTTCTAATTAATCTATGCATTTTATTGTTATACCAAGCTGGAATCTTCCCTTCTAAATTATGTTTAACCTTTGTGGGAATTTCGGTTTCAATTAAATAATGGAAAAATGATTTAATTCCCTCCACATGTCAGTAGCTGCACAACCCTTAAACTTTGACCTCCAGTCCCACTTTCCAACCGTCTTAATTTGTCATAATTTACTTTACTGTAGTTTTTAATCACAGCAGTCCCTGGCTGGATCATACCCTTTGTTGCAATTTTTAACTCAACCATATTATGGTCACTCCCACATAAAGGTTCTCTGATTCTGCACTCATAGATTTGGTCCTTCATGTTCTTCATAGCAAAGTCGAAGGTACTGTTACTCCTTGTACCTTCCTGCACACAATTATGCAATGCCAGAGAGTTAACTGCCTCCAGAAACGTGGCTTCACAGGGAGGAGAAGAAGGGGACCAGGAATTCAATTTATTCCATTAAAGTTGAAGTCACCAAGTAATACCATATTTTTTGACACATTAAATTCCCTAATGCACTGGATTAGTTCAAGGTTTTTTTTCACTATTCAGCGAAGGAGGTCTTTAATAAACACCTACTAATACTTGCTTCCCCCATGATGGTACAATCTGTATCAGCAGTTGTTCAAATTCAGAGTCCCTTACAGTTTTTAATTCATATGCAGCGACATCATTCTGGACATATAATGCTACACTCCCTCCCCCCCGTCTACCCTCCCTGTCTCATCTAAATAACTGGTAACCATCGATATTTGTTCCCCAATCTTCCTTTTTCCCACCATGTTTCAGTTACTGAGCACAGTTTAATAGTTTCCTTTTTTAATATTCCCTCCAAGTCCTCTCTTTTGTTTGCTAAACTCCGAGCATTTAATAACAAAAAAGTCCAGTGATCAAATTTCACTCTTCCATATGGCTCATCATCCACTATTTTTGGTAGGTGACCCCCCCCCCCATAAGTTTAAAATATTACGTACTGTATTTTAGCATTAAATCTGTCCGCCAACACCCGGAGCCCACATTTATTAAGGTGAAGCCCATCTTGTGAAAACAGATTGGGAACATTAGAAAACCTATATTAGTGCTCCATCAATTGCAGGTTATCTCTTTGAGTCCACCTTTTTAACCAACCGTTAAATCTAATTATATCCATAGTTCTCTGCTTGCCTGCCCTCGGGACTGGAAGAACCTCAGAAATGACCAAAGATATGTTTTTATTCTGCAGAACCCTACCCACTGCTTCAAAATCTCTTTGGATGTCCGCAAAGCTCTTCCTCCCAATATCATTGGTGCCTAAGTGCAAGATGACCACAGGCTCAACTGCATTCTCTAGAAATCCATCTAGACGTTGTTTTACATCAGCTATTCCAGCCCCTGGTAAACAGGACAGCGTGACATGCTCGTTCCTATTATTACAGATCATCCTATCAGCTGTTTTTAGCATAGAGTCACTTATAATCACTACATCCCAATACTCTGTCCCAGGTTTCTCTGATGGACCAAGTAAAGACTTATTCCCTAGCATGTCTTTGCTTGAATTAACAAGTCGTTCCTTTCTCTCCTGGTTGGTGGATATCCCTATTACATCTCCTGCACTGGTATCTAAACTAGATGCTTCCTGTCTCATTAGTGCAGCATTGGCATTGTCCTCTATTACACCCTCGGGGGGGGGGGAGTACTGCCTTCATCTTGTAACCCATCAAATCTATTAGTCAATTCCAATGGTAGATCTCCATCTCTTCTACGTTTCCTAGGACCCCTCTGAACAGTACTCCAGTCACCATCATTTTCTAAACTATGATCATCCATACTTGCTTTCCTTTTGTCACTAGGGCATTTATTTATCTGTTTAATTATTATTTCCCTTTCAGTATTCTCAATTATAGATTTGGTTATTTGTACAAACCTAGCTATTTCATTAATACTGGATAGCACCTCAATCCTTTCCTGAAGTTCCCCAAGTTTACCTTCCAGTGTTTTAATATACCTACAGTTATTACAGCACTGTCTCTCCATCTGTCCCAGCTGCCCCAGCATTCCACACATGCTACACAGTTTCCAATTAGTACCCAATATTCCCTGTATATCGTCATGCCCTACGCCAGAGCCTACCTGCCTTTCAGACTCACCTGCCCCTTTCCCTTCTTCCCCAGCTGACACGGCAGACATTACTAATGCCTTCGCCGTGTCGCCTTCGCCGGGCTCGCTGGTGCTCGCCATAGCTACAAAGATATAGCGGGAGAGTGGAAGTTCCGTAGAGTTCCTACTTCCGGTCCCTTGCTACAGCTACCTAAAATCAATTACCCAGGGGTTTTGTCTGCCCTTAAAATGTCAGGCAACAGCCTCACACCTGCAGCAAAGCTAACAATTCTCAGTGCCCAAGCAAACAGCCAAGCAGAAGTGCTACTTGAGGCAGTTTTGCATTGAGTGGGGACACAAAAAGGTCCAGGTCTGGAGTGCCCCATTCTTCGAATCGTGACAGCACGACGTTTGAGTCGAGAGACCACTCATGTGGATCCACTTCCATTCTGCTGAGAAGGTCCTTCAGATCATTCTGGATTCCTGGCAGGTAGACTGCCTGGATCAGGGCTTCATGCTCAAGACACCATTTCCACACTCTCATGGCCTCTCTGCACAGAGGGTAAGAGTGCACTCCACCCTGCTTGTTGATGTAGTACATCACCACCTTGTCCGTCTGAAGGAGTATTACTTTGTGACAGAGGACATCCTTCATGGCTCTGACAGCATACAGGACAGCTCTCATCTCCAGGCCATTTATGTGCAGATGGGACTTGTCCTGGCTCCACAGGCCCTGGGTGTGGAGGTCCTGACAGTGAACTCCCCAACCGGTCAAAGATTCATTTGTGGTAATGGTGATCTGCGCCTCCAGTGGAGCAAAGAGGAAACCCTGGCAAAGGTTGTCCTCCTGGGTCCACCAGGTGAGTGACCTCATTAGAGGTTCTGTCACCTTGATGTGGAAGGACTGCGAGGGCGTGGCTGGAGACCACTGAGTGCTGAGCATCCATTGTGTGGTTCTCATGTGCAAGTGGGCTAGGGGTACAGTGAATACAGACGATGCCAGGAAACCTAGCATCCGTTGCATCGAGAGGGCTCGGACTGAGTAGATCTCCTTGATCCTCGAGTGAACCATCTGGAGATGAAAATTACGTATCTACCATAATTCTTGATCTTCTTGGACAAAGTCTCCACCACTCATTCACACTAATGGGACTACGCTGGAGGCGCTAGGACCCAGCGGGAGCCAAAAATCTTCAGGAGGGCCAGCACCTAGGTAGGGCCACAAGGAAGCGGCACCACAAGCCCTGCTCATGCCATATAGGCTACCTCAACGTCGACCCTCCAACTGCCTCAGTACCTTTTTTACTGAGGAGGTGCAGCGTAGACTAACCTAGTGAAACTAACCTATGCCGGACACAAGATAGTCCGAATTACCCATGTATGAAGGGTCAACACAACAGAGTCTTCACAGCTCAGCCATCGAGGGAGTGAAGACCAAAAACAGATAAGTGAGCTCAGGGGATAGAGTGTGGGCATGTGAATGAGTGGTAGAGACTTCGTCCAAGAAGATCAAGAATTACGGTAGGTATGTAATTTTCATATCTTCCAGGACATAAAGTCTCCACCACTCATTCACACTAATGGGAGAGTACCGAACTGAAATAATCCCCTGAGAAGGGCGGCAGGAGAAAAGAGCTCACTTAGGACAGAAGTCCATTAAGGATTGTCCTGCCAAAGGACTGATGCTGTCTGGCATGGACATCCAAAGCACTGTGCTTTACAAACGTGTGCACAGAGCTCCACGTAGCTGCACTGCAAATGTCTGCAATGGGCACGTTTTGAATTTCTGCCAGAGATGCTGCGACTGCCCTGGTAGAATGAGCGTATACTCTGCCTTCCAGCTTAACCTGTGCCATGGAGTAGCATTGGCGAA
Organism: Neoceratodus forsteri; assembly: GCA_016271365.2. Classification (NCBI taxonomy): domain Eukaryota; kingdom Metazoa; phylum Chordata; order Ceratodontiformes; family Ceratodontidae; genus Neoceratodus; species Neoceratodus forsteri. The sequence continues at coordinate 245,835,610 of CM057457.1, forward strand.
GACATGCTACCAACCACGCCGAAATACATCTGATAGCAACAGGCTGACCCAGACAGGGCATGCTGAAAGAGACAAACAGTTGTTTTGATGTGCAGATTTCTTTAGTTCTGTCTAAACAGAATTGCAAAGCTCTCTTAACATCCAGAGAATGTAGGTTATGCTCCCCCTCATTCTGGAAGTTCGTGAAGTAGGTCAGAAGGACCAAGGGCTGGTTCAGACGGAATTCTGAGACCACTTTAGGGAGAAATTTAAGGTGAGTTCGCAGAACCACCTTGTCTTTGTGAAATACAGTATACAGGAGGTCTGTGACCAAAGCATGTATTTCAGACACTCTACGAGCGGAGGTGATGGCTACAAGGAATGCAGTCTTCCAGACCAGAAACTTCAGCTCACAAGTTGCTAGGGACTCAAAAGGTTTACGGGTGAGTATGCCTAGCATAAGATTAATGTCCCTAGCGGCTACAGGTCATCTGACCGGTGGCCTGGTGTGTAGTATGGCCTTAAGGAACCTCTTGACCAAAGGTAATTGAGCCAGAGACATGGAGTGTACGGGCTCGTGGTATGCTGAGATCGCGTAGAGGTTACCTTTATAGTTGAGTACTGCAGACCTGTATTTGACAGGTCCAGAAAATACTCCAGGACTTTGTCTGATGGGCAGGAAAAAGGGTCGCAAGAGGACTTTGCCCACCAGATGGAAAACCGCTTCCACTTAGCCATGTAAGTTTTTCTAGTAGCTGGCTTGCTTGCCGCTAACAGAATATCTGAGACCTGACATGAAACATCAAACCTACTCACATCTATCTCCTCAGGAGCCAGGCATGGAGGTGAAGGGATCTCAGGTTGGGGTGGACCACTGGGCCCTGGGTCAGCAAGTTCATTTGAAGTGGAAGCTGTCTCGGAGAGGTTTCTGATAATCTGTTGACTGATGGAAACCAACTCTGATAAGGCCAGAATGGGGCGATGAGGATCATTCTGCCCCCTGCGCCTCCAGTTTGAGCAGCACCCTATGAACTAAGGGAAGAGGAGGAAATGCGTACAGAAAGCGTCTTGTCCACCGCAGTCTGAATGCATCCTGACAGAAAACACCAGGTTCTGGATTTCTAGAGCAGAAGAGAGGCAGTTTGCGTTGAGTGGGGATGCAAAAAGGTCCAGGTCCAGAGTTCCCCACTCTTCGAAGAGCGATTGCACGATGTTTGTGTCGAAAGACCACTCGTGAGGATCTGTTTCCATTCTGCTGAGATGATCCACCAGATCGTTCTGCACTCCCACCAGGTAAACCGCTTGAATCAGAGCTTTGTGCTCTAGGCACCATTCCCACACTCTCATCGCTTCCCTGCATAAGGGGTAAGAGTGTGCTCCGCTCTCTTTGCTGATGTTGTACATCACTGCCTTGTTGTCCATTTGAAGGAGAATTATCTTGTGACAGAGAATATCCTTCAAAGCTTGGACTGCATACAGGACGGCTCTCATTTCTAAAACATTTATGTGGAGTTGAGACTCATCCTGATTCCATCAACCTTGGGTGTGGATATCTTGACAGTGAGCTCCCCATCCAAGTAGGGATGTATCCGTGGTGATGGAGATCTGAAATTCCAGAGGGGCAACGGGAAACCCTTCCAGAAGGTTGTCCTCTCGAGTCCATCTGGTGAGTGACAATTTTAGAGGTTATGTCACCTTGATGTGAAAGGACTGGGGATGTGTAGTCATGGACCACCGCATCCACTGAGTAGTCCTCATGTGAAGACGAGCCAGAGGCACAGTGAACACTGAGGATGCCATGAGACCCAGCATCTGCTGCATCGAGAGAGCTCGAACTGAGTCATTCTCGCTGATGAGGTGGGCCATCTGAAGGATGTCGTTCCTTCTGTCCTCCGGAAGAAAGGCTTTTGTGTTCGATGTATCCAGAAGGGCTCCTATAAAGAGGAGCCATTGAGAGGGCTGTAGCTTCGAGTTTCCCAAATTTAACAGAACTTCCATGGACATGAGGAATTTGGAAGCCATAGCCACGACTTCCTGAGTCTCTTGATTGGAGGGGCTTGCTAGAGACTAGTCATCCAGATAAGGGAACACTTGAATTCCAAGCTTCCTGAGATGCGCTGCGAGAACTACAAAGCACTTTGTAAGACTCGAGGTGCCGAGAATAGCCCAAAGGGCAGGACTCTGAATTGGTAGTGTTGACCCAATGCCACAAATCTGAGGTATTCGTGGTGGTTTGGGTGTATGAGAACATGCTGGTAGGCACCCTGCATGTCTAGGGAAGGGCCAGCCAATCATTCTGATGAATCAGAGGTAACAGGGAGCCAAGAGATATCATCTTGAACTTCTCCTTGTAAAAGAATTTGTTTAACTTCCTTAGATCGGAAATAAGGCACATGACGCCTGTCTTCTTTGGAACTAGGAAGTCATGGGAGTAGAAACCTGTGATCTTACTTCGAGAGGGTTCCTTCAGTAGATCATCACATATAGGGCTGGCGCCACCTGACATCGGGCCGCACGGCAGACTTTTCTAGCAATACCTGGCGGGGGACTGCCCACCCGACGTCACGTGACTGACGTCAGCATAACTGTATATAGTGGGCGGTCCCCACACCTGCCCTCCAGTTCTTTCCCGCCGTCGCCTCGTGTCAGTCGCATCGCAGAGACTTCCAGTAGCGATCATTGAGAAAGTTTGTTCGTGTCGGGTCTTTTTCCCCTCGCAATTCTCTTCATATTTTTCTATTTCTTTTATGTCTTCTCTGAAGAAAAAGTGCTCCGTTTGTGACACGCAGATCCCGCACAAGGACGGTCACCAGAAGTGCGTTTTCTGCTTAGGCCCAAACCATCCTATCTCCTCCTGCCCTGATTGCCAGTCGTTCAACCAGGCCACTAAAAAACAGAGACAGCAGGCATTGGAGGCCCACCTCCTCAAAACTCGTCTGGCCTCCCTGGAGAAAAAGATGGACTGCCTTAGGGATTCGTCCGAAAAATCTTCCCCGTCAAAAAAGCATAAGGAGAAGACTAAGGAGCGGGCTCGCTCCGTGGACGACGCCAGGCCGTCCACAAGCAAGGCCCATTTACTGCCGAAGACAGACAGTAAGTCAGACAAGGCTTCAGCGGGTAAGTCGGCCACCGGCTCCTCCGGCGATCGCACCACTCCAGCAGGTAAGTCAACTCCCGGCTCCTCCGGGGACCGCATGGCAGTACCTAAGTCGACTCCTCAGCTGGGGGCAGTCACTCGACCATGGCCGATAAGCCGGCCAGGGGCTCCTCCCCTGACCGCGCTGCCCCACCCGCTAAGTCGGCCGTCTCTGACGACCGCACGGGCACGGTTCCCCCGTCAGGGCCTAACAGCACCTCACCCAATGGGACCAAAGGGAGAAGGCCCCTCTCCCTCCTACTTCGCCCGTGTCCTCCATTCCTCTCCGGAGGCATCAGGCGACAGACTCGGAGAATCCATCGAGCCTCTCAACACTGTGGGTACCTCTCCACACTCCCTTTGGGAATCCCGGATCAGGAGGCTCCTTCACAGTCGTCTGGCCTTACTGTGGAGGCGCCTCCACCTTCCAGCGGGACACCGGCGCCTCCCCTAATGCCAGTGATCCCGACAGTCCCTCAGCCGGGCCTGGTTGACAGGCCCTTACCTCTGGCCCCGACCCCTACGTTGGTGGTCCCCTCGTCCAGTTCCGACGCTGGATCCTCATCCAGTGCCGGATCGGGTCATGTCGGTGCCGATGTCAGTCCCTTTGACATGGACTGTCCCGATGCCGGACCCTCTGCCCAGTTATACAACGGCAGGTCCGAAGTGGGTTCCCCCGATGCCTGATCCATCGTTGGGAATCTATTCTAGACCCCGAACTGTCCCCCATTACCCCTTTGGGTAGCCTGGGGACCTCTACCCGGGGGGTTCCACTCCTGACTGGAGCCATTTGGGACATTTTCATGGTTACAACCCATATTCCTCTTATATGGGTTACCAGGGGTTTTATCCCCCTCCAGTCGTCCCTCCTCCTCCTCCTCCCCCCCAGCATCAACTGGCCCCTGCTCCCCCTCCTCCAGTGGTCCCGGACTTCAAGACCTTAATCCAGTCTTGGTGGCAGGGGGCCAGGTCAGAGCTGGTTACTGATCTGGAAGCCAGATTCCCACAGCCGCAGCTTCCTAGATCTCCTTCCCCGAGCAGTTCCGTTCCACCATCCACATCTCGGGGAAGATGCAGCAGGACGTTCACTTACGGGATTTTCATCGTTGTCCTGTTGAGGAGGCAGAAGACAGTTCCGATGGGAGGGAGGACTCCGAGGAGGAGCCTGTGGAGGACCCCGAGGATACAAAAGGAAGGACCTCGCCAAAATCCCCTCCGGAGGATCCTTCCTTTTCGGACCTCTTGAGGACCTTAAGAGATCACTTCGACTGGGAGTCGGAGGACCAGGATCCTATGTGGCAAAGACTCACGGAGCATTTGGACTTAAGAGTCTCTGTCATCCATTCCGGTTCCCTCGTGGATGGTTCCTCACCAAGACCTCACCACCACTGTTTGGCAGATGCCTCATTCGATCCCAGCTGCCCCCAAGAGGGTGGACAGGCTCTACTGGGTGCCTAAGGATGCACCTTTTTTGAAGGTTCATCCTAAGGCAGACTTCGTTGTCATCTCGGCTGCTCATGACCGCTCCAAGCACATGAGCACAACACCTCCGGACAAAGAGTCGAGGCTGACGGACCAGTTCGGGAAAAAGGTCTACTCGTCGGCCACGTGCACCCTTAGGTCCCTTAGTTACGTGGCCCACATGGTATCTCACCAAAAACAGACCATGGCCAGGCTGGAGGCGAGGGTCCAGTCCATGGACCCATCGCCCCTTAAGGAGGAACTTGCCAAGGATCTCTGCCCTCCAAGATCTCCTGTAGGCATGCTCTTCGAGCCACCTACGACTCCGTCGATTCGGTGGCCCGTACCTCGGCACCTGCCATTGCCCTTAGGCAGCATTCCGGGCTCTGTCTCTCTGGGCTCGCCAACTAAGTCCAGTCGGCGTTTCAGGATGCCCCTTTCAGGGGCTCAGTCCTTTTTGGAGGAGATACCAAGGACATTATAACGGATTTACAGGACAATGGTGTGGCCCTTAAATCCGTTAGGTCCATGTACCGATCGGGCACTCAACAACAGCAGCAGCCCTTTCGGAAAAGGACCGTGAAGCAGCAGAAAAACGCTCAGGTAAGACACCAAGGTAAGCGCAAGGCCACAGGTACTGCTACCCCCCTGCTCCCAAGAACCAGCGACGTTTGGGGGGACCTCCTCCCAAGCGCCCCACCACTTCTTGACTCCCCGGCCCCACTGCACCCTCAGTCTCGCAACGGGGAGCAGGTGGGGGGAAGATTAGCCCGCCATGCGTAAGAGTGGAGGGCGATTACTTCAGATGAGTGGGTCCTGCAATAAGTGTCCGTCGGACACATCATCGAGTTTATGGAGATTCCCCCAGACACTCCTCTGCGGAGATTCTTGTATTCCCGGGACCAGGCCCTCCTTGTTCGCAAGGACGTCAATGCACTCTTGCTCAAAGAAGCAATCAAGCCAGTTCCCCTCGGGCAAAGGGGAAAAGGGTTTTACTCAAATTTCTTCCTGGTTCCAAAAAAGACCGGGGACTTCAGACCCATTCTCGACTTGAGTCAACTCAATCAGTATGCAGAATACAAGAAGTTCCGCATGCTGACGCTTCAGAGCCTTCTTCCACTTCTGTTGGAGAACCATTGGCTCTGCACCCTGGACATGCAGGATGCCTACCTGCACATCCCTATCTTCCCCAGCCACTGCCGTTTCCTGCGTTTTTGTTTCCAAGGGGAACATTTCCAGTTCCGGGCACTCCCCTTTGGTCTGTGTTCGGCACCTCAGGTTTTTACCAAGTGCCTGGCGGTGGTTGCTGCGTTTCTACACTGCAGGGGGTTTGCAGTGTTCCCTTACCTGGACAACTGGCTAATTTCAGCTCCGTCCAGGGATCTTCTTTTGGAGACTCTGTCTTTCACACTGGACCTATTCAACTGACTGGGGATAATGGTCAGCTTTCCCAGTCGTCCCTATTTCCGTCCCAGAGACTACAGTTCATTGGGGCAGTTCTGGATACAGTCCAGTGCAGAGCCTTCCTTCCTCCAGACAGGGTGGAGACTTTAATCAGCCAGGCTCGCAAAGTAGCCTGTCTCAGGACCATTCCTGCCCGGGAGGTCCTTCAGCTGTTGGGACTCATGGCAGCCTCCATCACGACAGCTCCCCTAGCAAGGCTACACATGCGAATCACTCAGTGGTCATTAAGGGTGCAGTGGGATCAGCTCCTAGACGACCTGGACCATCTGATCTTGGTCTCTTCAGCAGTCCAAAGGGATTTACAGTGGTGGGAGGATCCCCACAACCTTTCCCTGGGACTACCATTCCGAAACCCTGCACCAGTAGCTACCCTCACCACGGATGCCTTGAATATGGTGTGGGGGGGCCCATCTGGGGGATCATCAAGCTCAAGACCTTTGGACAGGCCTGGAGACTTCTCTCCTCATCAATGTTCTGGAACTCAGGGCGCTCCTATATGCCTTACAGGCCTTTCAGACCCTGCTACCAAAGGGAACACTGCTGATCCAAACGGACAACATGTCGGTAGTTTGGTACATCAACAAACAAGGAGGAACCCGATCGTACCCTCTTTGCAGGGAAGCGACCTGGGTGTGGAACTGGGCAGTCCAGCACCTTCTGGTCCTGGTGGCCGTGCACGTTCCAGGCATCCTAAACATCCTGGCGGACAGTCTCAGCAGAACTCGAACCCTCGCCCACGAGTGGGAGCTACATCAGGAAGTGGAGGACTCCATCTTCCAGAATTGAGGGCATCTGGAGATCGACCTCTTTGCCTCCCAATCCAACGCAAAACTTCCCATGTTTTGCTTCGCTTCGCTCAGAGCGTGGTGCTTTCTGAGCGCATTTATTATCTCTATCATGGACAGGGACATTTTTGTACGCTTTCCCTCCTTTTCCCATTCTGCAGAGAGTTCTCCTCAAACTTCAGGCCGAGGGAGCAAGAATGATCCTCATTGCTCCTCTCTGGCCGAGACAAATTTGGTTCCTGCTGTTACAGCAGCTCTCCAGGGAACCACCGGTTCCACTTCCATTGACTCATAACCTCCTGACTCAGAATCAGGGCAGGCTGGTCCATCTGGGGCTCAGAACCCTGCATCTTCATGCGTGGCTCCTTCAGACATAGCGAGCTCTCACTTCAGGGTCTCCTCTAGAGTAGCTCAGGTCCTCATCGAGGCCAGGAAACCATCCACCCGTTCCACTTATGTTATGAAGTGGAAACGGTTTTCAATCTGTGCTTCCACTCAGGGTTGGGACCCTTTCTCCTGCTCAGCCCCTCGAGTCATGGAATACCTCCTTCATTTATCAGATTCTGGTCTGTCTTATTCTTCTTTGAAAGTCCATATCTTGGCCATTTTTGTGTACCACGAGCTAGTGGATGGTAAACCCGTGGCTCAGTTGGAGGTCTCAAAGACCTTTCTGAAAGGCATCCTCCATCTGAAACACCCCAGCCACAGCCCCACCCCACCTTGGGATCTGAACTTCGTCCTGGAAAAGCTCACCCTTCCTCCTTTCGAACAGGCTATGAGCTGTGATCTGCGCTTCCTTTCTTGGAAAGTGCTTTTTCTGGTGGCTATCACCTCCGCCCAAAGGATTTCGGAGCTTCACGCTCTAGTCTGCAAGGAGCCCTACTTGATTTTCCATAGAGACTGGGCGGTCCTTAGGACGCATCCGAGGTTCCTTCCCAAGGTGGTGTCGGAATCCACACTAAACCAATCAGTAGAGCTTCTGGTTTATTACCCGTCCCCTTCTAACAAGGGCGAGGCACTCCTTCACACGATGGATGTCCATTGGATCCTCCGGTGTTATACACACAGGACTCAAGAGCTCCGCTCTAGTGATCAGTTATTCATTTCCTTTGCCCCGAGGTCGAGGGGCAAACTGGCTTCTAAGAAGGGCCTTTCCAAATGGTTGGGAAACTGCATCCGGTACTGTTACCAGAAGTATGATAAACCTCTTCCAGGTTCCATAAGAGGTCATTCTAGTAGGGGCATGGCTGCCTCCGAGACCTTCCTTTGGAACGTTTCCACAGCGGATATTTGTGCTGCCGCTACTTTGAGTTCTGTCCACACCTTTACCAAACATTACAGTCTGGACATTGCTTCTAGGCGGAGGGCCGGCTTTGGATTAGCCGTCCTGCAGGGCCTTTTGTCCTAGGCTGGGTCCACGCTGGACTTCAGTTGTTCTATTGGAGTTTGCTTCCTCCTCCCTAGTTTCTCTCAGTCTCTCTCTGGAGGGACTCTTGGGACTCTGTTCTGTATGTGATGACCTACTGAAGGAACCCTCTCGAAGTAAGATAGTACAGTTACGTAGGAACTTACCATAACAGTAGATCTTCGGAAGAGGTTCCTTCAGTAGGTCATATTTTTCCCTCCCTCCTTCCCCTCATTTTATGTTTTACAGGGACTCCAATTCCTGTTCGCTCCTGCTGTATGGCCTCTTCCTGGCTCCGGCGGACGAAATGGAGGGCAGGTGTGGGGACCGCCCACTATATACAGTCACGCTGACGTCAGTCACGTGACGTCAGGTGGGCGGTCCCCCGTCAGGTATTGCTAGAAAAGTCTGCCGTGCGGCCAGACGCCAGGTGGCGCCAGTCCTATATGTGATGACCTACTGAAGGAACCTCTCTCGAAGATCTACTGTTACGGTAAGTTCCTACGTAACTGTACTTTTTGCTGATCCAGCAGAACCACTTCTACTGTCCTGTTGTTCAGAAGGCCTTGAATCTTGGTAGCAAGAAGGTCTGACTGAGAGACAGACAGCTTGGGCTGTCGTTTGGGTGGGTGATCCGGAGGGGTTTCTGAAAGGTTTAGAGAGTATCCCTCATGGATTATCTTGAGTACCCACTTGTCTGATGTGACTGACTTTCCTTGGTTATAAAACTAAGTCAGATGCCCTCCTACTGCCGAGGAAGAGTACCCCTTGGACAGCTGAGGTGGGACTTGGGCTGGAATCGCAGAGGGTGGCACTAGGAGCTTTGGGGCCCTGTGCCCTTTGCGGCCCTGTGCCTTCTGCTGCATTTTCTTTTGCGGCTGGGGGGCTTGATTTCTGTTGAAGCCCCCTTTGCCTCTGCCATGAAGGGACTCATGGTTATGAAACTGCTGCTGGTTCCCACCCTGTTGAGGGGCTGCAGATGGCAGCCTGGCCGTTTTGATAGCCGTTCTAGTTTCTGTGTGGCCTCAAGCGCCTGCTCAACCTGAGGGCCAAACAGATACATACCATTAAAAGGTAAACTCATAACTCTCTGCTGGGTATCATTTGTGAATCCCGATGTGCGTAACCAAGAGTGGCATCAGGTGCATATACCAGCTGATGCTGCCCTGAAAGCAGTGTCAAAGGCATCCATAGTGGCTTTAAGTTGCTGATTATTGGATTCAGCGTCTCTAGTAATGGTCTGAAGAAGCTCTGAGCTAACGTTCAAATCTAGAAGAGCTTCTACAGTGGCCTTGAGCAAATGCCAGAGGGTATACACACACTGAGAGAAATAACCCTGGTAGCTTGCAACGCGCTTGCCCAGGGTGGAGGCAGCAAAGACTCACTTTCCCAAAGTGTCAATTTTAAGAGATTCCTTGTTTACTGGGCGTGCCGTAGATTCTTGAGGAAGAACGGCTTTGTCATTCTCTGCCAGGACAACTATGGCATCAGCAAAGGCTTGCGAGACCAGAATAGGACGATCCTTGGGAAGGGCGTATTTCCTATCTATAGACTTGGCCACAGAGGGAATAAGTGCTGGATTATTCCCACACCATTTGTGAGAGAGTCTCAAAAGAGGGTTGCATGAGGGGAGTCAACTGCACAGGAATATCTAGAACGTGCAGATACTACAGACGCAGCAATTTCCCAGGATCAATCTCTGAAGTCTAGAGAGAGAGAGAGAGAGAGTGGTATTCATGTTCTTAAGCAAAGACTTAAAGGAAAAGTCCTTGACCAGAGGCTCTGCCGGAAGAGATGGTTTATTTGCCACCCCCAGAGAGGAATCACTGTCAAAGTCATCCCCCAATTGAAGCTCAGGATCAGGCTCAATATCATCTCCTAGTAGCCCTGGAGGGACAAAGTATATAGGAAAAAGAGGAGGAGAAGCTCCGAGAATCGGAGTCGAGAACCACGGTGCCCCACACGGCACCGAAAGGTGCTTCCGGCGCCAGCACAAAGTGCAGTGCCAGCAAAGGACGTGGCGCTGGACACGGCACCGGCACCAGAGGAGCTAGCACCGACCAGAGGCCCCCAACACCCCACATGGGGAGGAAGATCTGAGAAGTTCAGCAGGAGAGAAAGGCACCTGTGCTGGCCCCTGTGCCAGAGCCATATGAGAGGGAAAAGCACCAGAGCGTGGTGTCAACGGCATTGAAGAAGGTGCCGCATGACTAGGAAGTCCCAACCGCCCTGCCCGCAGGCCCAAAACCAGTAGGCCTGAAGACCCCGGCGATGGATTCACTGGCCCAGGCAGGCAGGACAACCGCCAAACCCATTGCTCCATAAGAGTGGCCCAATGGTGAAACTGTTCACCGGAGGACCCCCCCCAAGGGGCAGGGAGGGACTCCAGAGTCGAGGATGCCGGTCACCAGGAACAGAGGCTGTAGGAGACCCCGGAGGAGTCGGAGTCAAACCCCTGTCCCTCGCCACTGACAATCGACGCACAGACATACCAGAGGGCAACCTCGAGCAATACCATTTCTTTTTCAACCGGGAGGCCAAAGAAGAACTCGAGGTCGAGCGGTGCCAAGTCCTCGATGAGGATCAAGAATGGGACTGCTTCTTTTTGTGCTTCTGTGAGGACCGTCCATCTCCCAGAGCACCAGACTGCCCGTAGTCAGACCCCCCCCCCCAAGGGCTGCAGACCAGACCCAGAACTGCTGAAAAATTATAATTACGTACCTATCATATATCTTGATCTTCTCTTGTATCTTCACCATTCATTACTGAATCCTGCCCACCTTCCCCTCATGGGCCTCAATTCTTGGCGTCTCCTCTGCCCTGCTCGGCTTACCCCTCCTTGAGGCCAAATGGGGACTGAGTCCCCTTTGTACCTCAGAGCTCTCTGTTTTCATATCTCCCTTTGTCAATCTTCACCATTAATTACTGTTGGGTGAGTACCAAGCCCCCCTGAGGGGGCCTGATGTTCAGCCCTGAGGGAACAGATCCCTCAGCCTCCTACTGGTGAAAAGCAGGAGGGGGAGACCCAAGCCGAGTAGACTGAGGCAGTCTAAAGCTGTTGAGGATGAGGAGGTGTCCCCCGTGGCTGGGGGAACAGAGGGTGCCCCTTAAGAATCCTCCTCGCCCTGTGGAAAACAGGTGGGTCCCCTGGAAAGCGGAAGAAATAACCCTACGCCAGGCTATGGGTGACAGTCTGGATAGACAAAGCCATGCCATCCGCCTAATGCATATCGCTGTCCCTGCCAGTCTGGAAGCCACCTCACTGGCGTCATAAAAAGACCTTGCCTGGTGCCTTGCAAGCTCCAGACCCTGTGCAAAGAGAGCAATGGCCTGCCTAGATGGCTCTGTATCAGGCACAGATGCCAGAACCTGAGCCAGTATCGACCACAGATGCCTGTTGTGGGCAACGTGATATGCCTGATGCGAACCTATGTACACCAACGGTCACACTCTGCGGAATCCGGATCTGGGGGTCAGTCATGCGCCAGGAGCCGAGGCCCGGAGGGAGTGTCTAGGGACGTCAAGCCCAAAGGCGGGTGAGGTAGAGAATCTAGAAACTCGTGGGGGGGACACAATACCATCTCCTACAATCTGCCGGGGCTGGAGAAGGGGCGGCTGGAGACTTCCAAGTGCGTATCGACACTTCCTGGAAAGGAACAGGCCAGAAAGGCACCACGACGTGGCAAGCGATGAATTAATTGAGGAAAGCATGCGTCTGCCGCCAGTACTGTCCCTGCGAACAAAAGAAATATGGAGCTCCATGACCAGCCTCAAAAGGAACTGCTGATTTTCAGTGAAATCAGTGTCGGAGGACAGGTGGACAGGAAGTTCCTCTTCCTCAGAAGAGGAAGACGAGAAGGAAGTGGAGCTCAAACGTTCAGAGGACTCCTGCGGCAGAGGGGACAGGCAGAAGACCTGTTCGTCCATTGCCCTAATGTAGGAAGGAAAGGCCGCCGCAGTAGCCCTGAATGTTTCCCAGGTTAAAGGCCCCATAGGACCCACATGGCCTGGGAAAGGGAGAGGTGTCTGCAGAGGGATGGGCCATGGGCACCGAAGTGAATGTGTCCGGCCTCTGCCAGGGCTCCGAGATCAAGGGGACGATGCCACCATGACTGGGGGCCCTGAGATTGTACCGGGTTGAAAGGAAGAAGTCTGAGAAGGCAAATTCCGGAAAAGTCCAGAAGGGGGATTCTGTATTGTAATGTGCCTGGGGTTGCATGTGTCCAGAAGGGCAACCCTCTGCACTGCCACCCAAAGGTGCCCTTGAGTCCTCAGGAGGAAAGATGGGGTTCAGCAATGCGACTCCTCCCCACCCCCCGCAAGGTGATGGGGGAGTGTCGCTGCCCCTTGCCCCGACCTCTCAACCCATCAGACTCTGAGGCAGCCCTTTTCCTCGAGACTAGCATAGGAATCCCTGATCCCGCAAGTCCCCCAGGGGAGGCCACAGAAGCAAGGGTCCCCGCACCCTCCCTGGGGCCTGCAACAGCACCAAAGATGGCAGCTGCATGGACCTCCGCAGAAGAGAGCACTCCCTCCCGAATCCCTGAGCCATCGCCCCCAGGGGATCCAAAGCCACCCCTAGCCGAAGGATCTCCTCTGATAACTTGCTCCGGGGGACTCAGGGATAGGAACGCTGGGCTGCCTGACACCACGTCCCACTGAGGCTTCCGATTCCGAGGAATCAGGCTGCCAGTCCAGGTCCAGCTCCAAATCGTCCCCCTCCAAAGAGGAGGCGACCAGAAGGACCACCAGAGAAGCAACCCCAGGAAAGCCTCCAGTATCGGCGCTGCGAACGGCACCGTCCGAGTCATCGGAGCAGCGAATGGCCCCAGAACCCAGAGCAGCACTACCAGTGGCACCACCCAGGTCACCAGCACCGCGAACACCCCCCCCCCGCCACCTATGTCATCGGCGCCACAAACAGCACCGAAACCCAGGACAGCATCACCCGCAGTGCCGCCCCGATCACCGGCGCCGCACACGGCACCAGGATCCAGAGTGGCACCGCTCGGCGGCACCGAGGGTCCGCCAGAGCCGGGTCCAGCAACCGTGGGCCGCAACACTGGGAGACTGCACCTCCATGGAAGTGACTGTCAGGGTGGCGCCAGCGACGCGACTCCGGCAGGAATCACGCTGCTCCTCCAGCGCCGCAAAAGAGGCCTCCTCCTCGGCATGGCTTGAAGTGGAGAAGACCTTCTCCTCCTCACCAGGCCATACAGACCCGGGAGGGGACCCATAGGAAGGGTGTAAAGTCCTAGCCTAGGAAGCCCGCGGGCAACGTCATCCTCCAAAAGTCAGCGGGGCCGTGCCGACTTTAAACGCGTGGATTTCCAGTACACGACGGTCCATGGAAAAACAGCCGTCGCAATGATATATATCATGGTTGGGCCCCAGGCGCCGAAGGCAAACATCACGCAAATCAGAAATGGAAATATTCCGGCCACAGGAGCACCGACGCATGGGGGCACAGCCCGCTTTGGATTTACATTTTGCCCCCGAACAAGACATGATGCGAAAACAACTAAATAAGCAGAACAGATCCCAGCGCTGTTGAGCTAATATTAAACGGTCTTATATGGCTTCAATGGCTTAGATGGAGAACTGGATGAGTCAAGTTAAATACAGCGGCCGAGAAGGCCTAACAGCGACTTTTTTCTGAATTCAGCAGCAGGTGTGGCCTGCAGGAAAAACAGAACTGGGATGGAGGAGGAGTCTCAGGCGCCAATGGCCGGCCACACACACACCACAGAAAGTGCGTACTTGCGTGGGCAGCATCGCTCTCCTCAAAATAAAACTCCTGTGGTGGGCGTGGCATCCAGCTTACACCCAACAGTAATGAATGGTGAAGACTGACAAGGGAAGATCACAGCTTTCATGCAAAGTATCCCTACCGTCACCTGCCCCGTTCATGGTCAACTCCGTCGAAGGAGGGCTGAAGACTTCTTCTTGACGAAAATTATTTTACTTTTTTTTTTTACTGAAATAAAATAATTAAAACCTAATCAAATACTAAAATGACTATAGCTGCTGTCGCACAGACGTGAAGATTTTGACTCCCAGGGAGCGACATCGTCACTGAAGCACTCTCGGCGGCGGGAAAAAAGGAACTGAGGTGCTTGGAGAGTCGACGCCGAGGTAGCCTATATGGCGTGAGCCGGGCTCGCGGTGCCGCTTCCTCGTGGCCCTACCTAGGCACTGGCCCTCTTGAAGATTTTTGGCTCCCGCTGGGTCCTAGCGCCTCCGGTGTAGTCCCATTAGTGTGAATGAGTGGTGGAGACTATGTCCAGGAAGATAAGAAAAAATTACTCACCTTAGTAATGTTGTTTCTTCTAATGGAGTCTTGCTGCATTCTGACTATCGCAGTTAGGTCCTGCCTTTCAACTGCCCCGGAGAACAAAAAGTTAAACTTTCCATGGCCAGCATGGAACGTTCAGCGCGAGCTCGGTTGAAGCCTCTGTCTGCTGTTGTTTAAACTCCAACCGTCAGATCTTTACGAGCAATACTCACTAGAAGTTCTGTGTGGAAACTGTAAGACTCACACTAGCCAACTGGCAACTAAATTTATTAAAAAAGGGTTTTTTTGGTTTCAAAGCAAAGACTCAAATCAGGAAACCCAAAAAACAAAACACAACACACACCCAAAATAAAGGAGGGTGAAAAAGGGCACCTCTAGGGTGCCAACACTGCTCCTGCCCACCCACATCCCAAAAACCAGGTTCTGAGAGGGGAGGCGGGGAGTCAGAATACAGCAAGACTCCATTAGAAGAAACAACATTACTAAGGTGAGTAATTTTTTCTTCAAACAACATGAAGTCTTGCTGTATTCTGACTATTGCAGACTACCAAGCAGTACCTCCATGGAGGAAGGACAGAACCTACTTTGGGAATAGGCTCTGAAGTACTGCTGTGCCAAACCGAGCATCACTCCTAGCCTGGATATCCAGAGAGTAATGCTTGGTGAATGTATGGACTGTTTTCCAGGTGGCTGCTTGACAAATTTCTAAGATATGAATATCCCTGGCAGCAGTCAGGGAAGCAGCTATCCCTCTAGTAGAGTGAGCCCTTAGGCCTGAGGGTGGTGTTCTACCCAGTTTTTCATAGCAGAATTGTATACAAGAGACAATCCACCTGGCAACAGATCTTTTAGTGGCAGGTTTGCCCTTACCGACCTCTCCATATGTGAGGAACAACTGGAGGGAGTAAAACCTGTGACCCTTGGTGCGCTCTATGTAGCAGCTGAGGGCCCTTTTAACATCCAAGCTGTGCAACCTCCTCTCTCCAAAGGAGGAATGGTAAGTGAAGAAAACAGGGAGAGACATAGACTGGTTAAGGTGGAAATCTGCAACCACCTTAGGCAGAAACTTCCTATTAGTCCTGAGGACCACCTTATCTCTACGGAAAGAGATAAAATCAGGCTCCACTGACAGGGCCTGTAACTCACTTACGCATCTGGCAGAAGTAATGGCTACCAAGAACACAGTTTTCCAAGTCAAGTACTTAAGCTCTGCTGAGGACAAAGGCTCAAAAGGGGGTTGCATAAGCTGAGCAATGCAAACATTAGGGTCCCAAGCAGGGGCAGGGTCCCTGAAGGGAGGATTGGTATGCAGCAATCCCTTGAAGAATTTACAGAATACAGGATGAACTGAAAGGGAAGAGTGCTTGCCTGCTGACAAGAAGGCAGAGACAGCTGCCAGATGCACTCTACGTGTAGCTGGTCTGAGTCCCAAGCTATTGAGATGAACCATATAGTCAAGGACTTTAGGCAACCCAGCAGACTCTGGAGAAATATGCTTCCCAGAGCACCAAATAGTAAACATTTCCATTTTGAGTTGTAAGTCTTTCGGGTGGAAGGCTTTCGAGAAGCCCTTAAAATATCCAGAACACCTTGAGAGAGATGCAAATCAGCAAATTCTAACTCCTCAAGAGCCAGGCCTTGAGATTGAGAGATTTGAGATTCGGATACCAGACCCTCCCCAGAGAACATGTTAACAGGTTTGTAATTCCTGGGAAGAGGCAGGGGAAGGTGGACTGCTAAGGACAGCAAGAGAGGGTACCAGGGCTGTCTGGCCCAGTCTGGAGCAATCAGGGTTGAGACCTGATTTTGACTAGTACCTTGAACAGGAGAGGGAAGGGGGGGAAGCATAAAGGAACTTCCCTTCCCAATTGAGAACTAGGGCATCCAGGGGGACTAAGCCCAACACTGGGGGCCTGCAGCAAAAAAAAGGAAGTTGGTGATTGTCTGGGGCTGCAAAAAGATCTGTCTGTGGGGTGCCCCATCTGGAGAAGATCACCTTCAAAATCAGGGGATCTAGGGACCATTCGTGATGGCCCTGAGATATCCTGCTGAGAGCATCTGCCAGGACATTGTCCTTCCTTAGGAGGTGCACTGCTATGAGAGAGGTATTCAGGGAATAGGCCAGAGACCACAACTTCATTGCCTCTATGCACAAGGCCGTAGACCGAGTGCCCCCTTGCTTGTTGATGTACCACATTGTGGTGGTATTGTCTGTCCTGATCTGAACTACTTTGTTCTGAACAGACTTGGAAAAAGCTTGAAGAGCTAGAAACACTGCTCTGAGTTCTAAAAGATTGATGTGAAGCAGAGATTCTTGAGGTGACTACAACCCTTGGATGGTCAGATCCCCCAAGTGGGCTCCCCAGCCCAAGAGGGAGGCATCTGTGGTAAGGATTAGAGAATGAGATTGAGTGACAAAGGGAACTCCTTGTCTTAGGTTGTCCTGATCCTGCCACCATTGCAAAGCCTGGATCAGGGTTTGAGTCACTGGGATTAGTTTGGTCAGAGGATCCTTTCTCTGGGACCAGAAGGCTCTTAAGTGGAACTGAATGTCCCTCATCTGAAATCCTGCTCCTTGGACCACTGCTATAGAGGCAGCCACGTGGCCCAGGAGCTGCAGACAATGCCTTGCTGGTCGAGACACCTGGAGGGTGAATGAAGAGGCCAGTGTAACAAGGGTCCTTGCCCTGTCCAGGGGAAGGAAGGCTCTCGCCTTTAATGTTTCCACCTCTGCCCCTATGAAGGTGAGGAGCTGCACTGGCTCTAGAACTGACTTTGAAAGATTCAGAAGGAATCCTAGAGAAGTGAGCAGTTGCTGAGTTATCTGTAGGTGTGACCTGACTTGGTCTGGAGACTGACCCACTATGAGCCAGTCGTCCAGGTATGGAAAGATGGAGCTCTTTTTTCCTTAGGAAAGCAACCACTACTGCCAGGCATTTTGTGAACACCCTGAGCTGAAGTTAGGCCAAGGGCATTGCTCTGAATTGATAATGGCCTGAGGGCAACTCGAACCTGAGGTACTTTGGTGGGAGCTTCTGATGAGAATGTGGAAATAGGCATCCTTGAGGTCCAGGAAACTAGTCAGTCTCCTGGCCTTAGAGAGGTAGAATTATTCCAGAGTCACCATTTTGAACTTTGGCTTTAAAAGGTGCTTGTTTAAATATCTGAGATCCAGGATGGGCCGCCATTCTCCTGTCTTTGAGAGTTAAGAAGTACCTGAGTACAATCCTTTTCCCTTGTGGGGTGGAACCCTTTCTATGGCTCTCAGAGCCAGGAGGGAAGAGACCTCTGCCTCTAGGGCAAGTGCCTCTGAAGGATTTGCAGGTGGAAAGGATCTGGTTCTCATCTTGGGAAATTTTTTGAAGCTGAGAACCAGTCCCTGGCTTACTACTTCCAGGACCCATTTGTCTGATGTTAGAGACATCCAGTCCTGGACAAAGTAAGCCTGGAGAATCGGCCCGGGCAAACCCATCAGGGTGCCTGTTTGGCAGGGGCTTTAGGCTGAGGGGTGGTAGCAGGCCTGCTTGTACCCCGTCTGCCTCTCCCTCTGAAGAACCCCCTCTGGGCAAAGGCGGAAGAGGAGGCCTGGGCTTGTAGAAAGGCCTATGAAAAGGCCTGCCCTGCCCCTGGAATGCTGCCTCTGGGGAGTGGCTTGCCTTTCCTGGCCTGAGCACTCCTATAGGTGGTCCTGTATTCATCCATTTTCTTCATGTAGTTCTCTGTTTGCTCCCCAAACAGAGAATTACCCACAACAGGAAAATCCATGGCCTTAGTCTGGGTATCCTGAGACAGGCTAGTACATCTCAGCCAAGCCATCCTACGAAGGGCCACAGATGTAGCCATGACTCTAGATGGAACTTCATTAGAGTCTACTGCAGCATGAAATTGCACCTTGGATGCCTCAATACCATCTGCAGCCACCTGCTCCAGCTCCTTGGCAAGCTGGCCAGGGACCTGTTTAGCCAGAGCCATTACAGTGTCCCATCTAGACTTCTGGTATCTAGCTGTATAGGCCATATAATTAGCCTGCCTGAGTCCCAAACATGCTGCCATGTACTGTTTCTTTGCCATGGCATCAATCCTCCTGGAGTCCTTATCTGCGGGGTGTGAAGCCAAGGGTATATTTGCCTTATCACAGGCAGCAGCCTGCACTACCCCAACATGGCTGCATTGCTGGGAAAGGAACTCCGTATCTGAGCCTGAGAGAGTATACCTCTTGTCCACGGGAGGTATAGAATTAGGAGTCTTTAAAATTTTCATTGTCTGTTTCCCA
This sequence comes from Neoceratodus forsteri, assembly GCA_016271365.2. Taxonomy (NCBI): domain Eukaryota; kingdom Metazoa; phylum Chordata; order Ceratodontiformes; family Ceratodontidae; genus Neoceratodus; species Neoceratodus forsteri. Next base: position 245,854,408 of record CM057457.1, read on the forward strand.
AAAGACTTATGAAGGGGGATAGACAGCCTCCTGGACTCTGGGATGTCCATCATCTCAACATAATCAGGCTCCTCCTCCTCCTCTAGTGCTTCCTCCATAGGAGGCTGAAGAGTTTCAGCCACTTTTTTGTAAAACATAAAATGGGAAGGGGACTCAGAAAGCCTAGGAGGAGAAACCCCTGAAGGTCTGTCTGGGGAGATGTCCGGGTCAATGGGCACATCCAGACTTTCATAATCACCATCACTATCCTCATACTTTCCTTCCTCCTCCTCCGGTTCATAAAAATCCTCTAAATTATAATCCGGAACCAGGGGAACGACCAGACCCAGCCCTAACCGATGGTGCGGTTCGGTCGGAACGAGATGTGATTGAACAATCCTTATCGCTGGCTATTTCATCAGCGGTCGGGGAAAGAACTTGTGGATCCAAACCAGCTGATTTATCCCTTCTTTTTCTTTTAACCAGAACCGACTCCTCAGAGTAGGTTCTCCTTTTGACCGAAGAAGTTTCACCCTGGTCAGAGGGCACTCCTTCTGGTTCGGTTGGAACCGAACCGGGCTGGCCATCCAGGTCAGTGGACTTTTTGGCCTCCCTTTCCCTGAGCCTACCAACTTTCTTTTCCAGGGTAGCTGAGGGAAAATTTTTGCAAATCTGGCAGTCTGAATCAAGGTGGTCAAACCCCAGACAATAAACACAGGTGGTGTGGGGGTCAGCCTTAGCAAAGGCTTCCCCACACACACTACAGTGTTGAAACCCAGTGGGCCCGGTTTTTCTTTTGGGTTTCTCAGACATGGCCAGTCCTAACCAAACTTACCCTTTTTTCGGCAATCCGCCAGGCAAGACACCCTTATCGGTTCCTGACCATGTTACGGGTCGTGGAAAAAACCGTAATGAAATCCGTTTTTTTTAGAACCGATAAGGACCGGTAACCACACTTTAAAAGTAGAACAAACTTTTTTAAAACAAACCTGATCGGTTCAAACCGAACCGATCCAACGTTTACAAGTTCCACACAGAAGAAACAATAATAAACCTATCTAGTACTCACGATACCACAGACAGAGACTGAACCAATAGGTTAAATGGATTAAATTCTGTTGAAACCGAGGAAAAAACGACACTTTAACCGACTAAATTGAACCGAGCAAAGGAGAGATCTCCGGAGCGACTGTTCAGTGAGGCGGAGTAAAGAATCTGGCAGTTTGAGTTCAAACAACAGCAGACAGAGTCTCAACCGAGCTCGAGCTCAGCGTTCCATGCCTTGCATGGAAAGTTAACTCTTTCCTCTCCGGGGCAGTTCAAAGGTTGGACATCACTGCATATGTCAGAATACAGCAAGACTTCATGTTCTTTGAAAATATAATTGCCTCTGGTGTTCTACCAGATGCCATCAGTGATCACTCCCCAACATACTATATTTCGGGCAAAAGCAGGCCTACCCAGATGGGGCCTTGTTCATTACCTTCCACAACTATGCGAATTTTAACCCTCAGTTTTTTCTGCACGACGCTGCCACTACTGATTGGTCCTCCATTCTTACATCCAATGATGCTCAGACTGCCCTTAATTTGTTCTTGCAACAATTCCTAGCGTTCCAGGATAGGCACTGCAAAATTGTAACCCGTCAGGTAAGAAATATGCAAACCCGCTGGCTGAAATCTGACCTACTAGCTAAACTTAAGCTAAGGGACAAAAGCTGGCTCCGTTATAAGAACTCAGGGCTAGCCTCTGACCTCACTACCTACAGGGCTCTGCGAAATGCCTGCAAAAAGGACATCAAAAAGGCCAAGAGCTCCTACTGCAAGGACCTACTAACCAACTCCTATGGTGACCCAAAAAAATGTTGGTCCCATATTAAATCCTTTCTTGGTTCTAATCTGGCATCCACCCCTAATGACATGTCAATTGATGGGGTGCACTGTAATAATCCCAGAACCATTGCCAACTTTTTTAACAATAAATTCTCTGACTTAACCAACTACACCTCCTCTTCCTCGTCCAACTGAGTGTATCTTTCCGCCAAGTGTAAACGGTCCACATTTCTTTTTCAAATCAGTCACAAGAAGACATGAAGTGATTAGATTGCTAAACAGCATCCTGGACTGCATAGCAGCTGGCTCTGACAATCTAGAACCCAAGCTCCTGAAGACTGCAGCCCCTTGCATCGCTGCTCCCCTAGTCAGGATTTTCATGCTCACCCTGTGCCAGGGCTACATCCCTAACATATGGAAAAGTAGCTAGGATTACCCCCGATTTCAAAAAAGGAGATCGTAAAGATCCCTCAAACTACAGGCCTATTGCCATCCTGTCTGTCCTAAATAAAATTCTTGAGAAACTTGTAGCTACCCAGACAACTGACTTCCTACAGAAACATGATCTTCTTATCCCTGTCCAGCATGGTTTTCGAAAAGGTCATAGCACCACTACCGCCCTTCTTAAACTCACATCAGATACACCAGTGGCTATGGACGCTGGTCTTCTCACTGGGGCAATTTTTATCGACATGACTAAAACGTCTGATTTAGTTAATCACTCCATCCTTCTAGCCACCCTTGGATCACTAGGCTTCTCAACTAACGTTATAAGATGGTTGGGGAACTACCTATATGATAGGTCCCAAATTGTGAAATACAACTCTACTCTCTCGGACAAAAACCACTATTAACATTGGGGTGCCACAAGGCTCCATCCCTGGGCCCCTGCTTTTCTCTTTTTTCATAAATAACATCTCTAACGACCTCCACAGGCAACCTCCCTGTTATATGCAGAAGATATTGTTCTGTATGCTAGTGCAAAAAGCATTGATGACATAAACAATCTACTCTCTCTTGACTTTCAGCTAATACAGGAGTGGCTATTTACTCACAAACTTGTACTAAATGAGTCTAAAACCCAAGCTATGCTCTTTGGATCGAATGCAAAGTTTGGACATGCACATACTAAATTTAAAGTCACCTCCTTAAATGGTTCAGTAGTTGGGGTAGTAAACTGATTTAAATATCTAGGAGTCACCCTTGATCCATCCCTAAATTTCGACTTACACATCAATCAGATCTGCAAACTGGTCAACTCCAAACTTGGAATAGTCTACCAAACCAGCTATGTGCTCACTCCCTCAGCAAGGCTTGCCATTGTCCGTGGCATACTCCTACCATCACTTACCTATGGTGCCACAACATATGCCTCTACGTACCAAATCAATCCTTAGAAATGGGATGTCACATATAACAACACTTGTAGCTATGCGTCCTCTTCACACGACTGAAACACCACTGTCTCCTCTATTCTGACCGGAGATGGCTTCCTCCTACAGAACTAAGGCTTCAAGCTTATGGCTCCATCATTGACAATATGGTCCACTACAAATACCTAAATCCCTGGCAGGCCTTTTCCAAAACCTGACACCTTGCTATGGGTTACGGTCTGCTGACAAAGCCCCCGTCTTCATTCCCAGACACAACACCACTAAAGGTGCTAGTGCTTTCGCCCGCCATGCCCCCAAATACTGGAAGTCCCTTCCACTAGCTTTGCGCCGATCACCATCTCATGCGTCGTTCAAAAAAGGGTTGCGTAATTATCTTGATACTTCCCACAGGTGCTTCTGTTTCAAACCTCCCTAGCTCTCTCCTTCCCAGCCTCAGCTTTCCTTGACATTTATTTATTTAGTTAATTTTTGTTGACTGGGTAAGTGCACTAGACAAATCCTGCCTATTTTCAGGCATGACCAGGGGGAGGGGGATACAGATGAATGCCAACTGACCTTGAACCAGATTAAGCTGTTGGTGGCATTTTTAGTGAATGAGGAAAATTTACATTTTACTGATCTGCCCCTCTATACGAAACACACTTCTCCTCTACCTATCTGACCCATCTCCCACCTTGCTTCACTCTCATCCCCTTTTCTTGTCTCTTTACTTCTATCACTTACTATTATGCCTCCCCTAAGTTAACTATTTTCAATCCCTTATTAGCACTAAAATGTTGAACTTGTCATGTTTTCTTAAGTTGTGGCGTAGTTTTTGGTTACTGTACTGTTCCTGTTTTATTTCTTCCTACACTGGTATTGCAACCTCCTTGTTATATAGCTTCTTTTGTAATTTGCTTGTATGCTATTGTCAACTGTTTTTTTTGTACCTGTATTGGAATATCCTCCCTGTTTTGTTATACTGTACCCTCCCGGGTCGTGCCTGAAAATAGTCATTGCTATGGCTAGTGCACTTACCTGGTAAACAAAAACTAAATAAAATAAATAAATAAATACTGTCCTGTTGTTCAGAAGGCCCTGAATTTTGGCAGCAAGATCTGACTGAGCGGTAGACAGCTTGGGCTGTTGCTTGGGTGGATGATCTGAAGGGGTCTCTGAAAAATTTAGAGAGTAACCCTCTCAAAATTATCCTGAGGACCCATTTGTCCATTGTGACAGGCTTCCAATGGTTGTAAAATTGAGCCAGACGGCACTCTACCACCGAAGAGGAGTCCCCCTCAGGCAGTCAAGGTAGGACATGGGCTAGGTCTTCAGAGGGTAGCATTGGGAGCCTTCGGGGCCTGTGCCTCCTGCTGCATTTTCTTTTGCAGCTGAGGGGTTTTGCTCTTGTTAAAAGCTCCTCAACCTTTACCAAGAAAGGACTAATCGGTTATGAAACTGCCGGCGTTTCCACTCCACTGAGGGGCAGCAGGGGCCAGTCTGGCAGTTTTAATAGCAGTTCTGGTTTTCTGAGTGGACTCCAGTCCATGCTCCACTTGTGGGCCAAACAGGTAAACACCATCAAAGGGGAAATTCATAATTCTCTGCTGAGCATCATTAGTGAAGCCTGAAGTTCTTAGCCAGAAGTGTCGTCAGGCACAAATCCAGTCTGCTGCTGCTCTAGAGGCAGTGTCAAAAACGTCCATAGCAGCGTTAAGCTGCTGATTGTTGGACTCAATGCCTCTGGTGATAGTCTGAAGAAGCTCTAAGTTAGTGTCTGACTCCGGGAGAGCCTCGGCCGTCTTTCTGAGTGAATGCCAGAGGGTATACTCATATTGAGAGAAATGATCCTGGTAACTAGCAATGCGCATGCCCAGGGTAAGAGCAGCAAACACTCAATTCCCCAGAGCGTCTTTTTTACGAGATTCTTTATTAACTGAATGAGCCGTGGACTCCTGGGAGAGCACAGCTTTGCCGTTTTCTGCCAGAACTACTAGGGCATCTGCGAAGGCTTGAGAAGCAAGGATTGGCCTGTCTTTAGGGGGAACATACTTCCTGTCTATAGACTTAGCCACGGAAGGAATTAGCACCTGTCTGTCTCACACCACTTGTGAGAGAGTCTCAAAAGAGGGTTGCACTGGTGTTGTCAGGTCCACAGGAATCTCAAGAACATGACGATATTGCAGGCCCAAAGGCTTCCCAAGGTCCTCCTCAGAAGTCTGGAGAGCAAGAGTGGAGTTCATATTCTTCAGCAGAGATATGAAGAAGTCTTCGACCACAAGCTTAGCTGAAGTGGAGGGTTTACTCTCTGTCCCATAAAACGAGTCTTCATCCACATAATCTGTCAGGTGCAGATAAGGATCAGACTCATCATAATCTCCCTCTACCCCAGAAGGGATAGTATAGGTAGGAAAGGAGGGAAGAAGAGCCGGAGGTGCCAACCCCAAAATCGGGATGAGAATTCTGATACCAAGTCAGAACCGGGCGCGAAATAGGCGCGGCACTTACCAACAGCAAAGGCACGATGCTGCGGCCAGAGCTGCGCTGGCACTGCAGCGGCGCCGAACAAGCGCCTGGAGTCCCATACCTAACACCAGGACACCCGCGACATCCAAAGGTCGCGACACCCCAGGAGTCCTGAATATAATAATAATAATAAACTTTCAAAATATCAAGGCGCTTTACAAAAGATTAAAAATAGCAATGATAAAATCAATAAATACAGTAGAAGAGTAGGAGGAGAATGCAGTACCTGTGCCAGCCCCTACGCCGCAGCCATGTGAGGGAGATAGGCTCAAAGGAGCATCATCAATGGCACCGAATAAGATGCCGCGTGACCAAGCTGATCCAACTGCCCCACCTGCAGGCCAACAGCCCCGGGGCCAAGTCCATAGGTAAGGGAAGTCGAGACAACTGCTCCATAAGAGTGGCCCAATGATGAAACTGCTCACCGGAAGAACCCCCCCCCCCCGGGGGTGGGGAGAGAGTCCAGAGCTGAGAACTGTGCTCACTAGGGACTGAGGCCACAGGCGACCCCAACCAAAAAAGGGTCGGCCTACCAACCCTGCAAATGACGGTTTCTCTGCGGACATACCAGAGGGTGACCTCGAGTGGTACTGCTTTTCTTGATCAGTGATAGGAAGAGGAGTTCGAGGGCAAGCAGTGCGAGTTCCCGACCATGATCGGCCCACTTCCTTTTGTGCTTCCAGGAGGCTCGCCTTCCTCCCCGAGCACCGGACTGCCTCTGGTCAAACCCCCCCAAGAGGGTGGTGGACCGGACCCAGCCATGTTGCCAAAACAGCTTTCAAGTGAAGTCTCCCTACTATTACCAGCACCGTTCATAGTCGACTCAGTCGATGGTGGGCTGAAGAAGACTTCCTTTCTTCGTTACTTCAAACTACAAAATCATTTTTTTTTAAATACTACTAAAAACACTAAACTAAATCAAATACTGAACGACTATGCTGCTGTCGTATAGACGTTTAGACTTGACTCCTGGTGGGCGAGAGACATCATCACTGAGGTGCACTCTACAGCAGGGAGAAAAGAAAAAATTACTCACCTTAGTAATGCTGTTTCTTCTAATGGAGTCTTGCTATATTATGACATATGCAGTGAGTCCCAACCTTCGAACTGCTCCGGAGGTGAAAGAGTTAACTTTCCATGCCAGGCATGGAACTTTGAGCACGAGCTAGGTTGAAAACTCTGTCTGTTGTCCTTCAAACTCAAACTGTCAGATCTTTATGAGCAAAACTCACTAAGGTTCTGTGTGGAAGCAGTAAACCTACACTAGCCAACTGGCTACTAAATATAAGAACACATTTTTTGGTCCCAAAACAAAGACTCAAGTCAGGAGATCCAAAAAATGAAAACACAACACCCAAACACCCCAAAAAGGAGGGGTGAAAAAATAAGGTGGGCATCTAGTAAGTGCCAACACTGCATTGCCCACCCACATCCCAAAAGCAGAGGTTCTGAGAGGGGCAGGCAGGGGGGGAGGTCATAATATAGCAAGACTCCATTAGAAGAAACAACATTACTAAGGTGAGTAATTTTTTCTTCAAACAACTTGAAGTCTTGCTATATTATGACATCATGCAGACTACACAGCAGTACCTCCATGGAGGAGGGACAGAACCTACTTAGGAAATAGGCTCTGAAGCACAGCTGTGTTAAACCGAGCATCACTCCTAGCCTGGATGTCCAGGGAGTAATGCTTGTAAAAGTGTGAACTGTTTTCCAGGTAGCTGCTTGACATATCTCTAGGATAGGGATGTCCCTGGCAGCAGCCAGAGGCGAGCTGTACCTCTGGTAGAGTGAGCCCTCAGGCCTGAGGGAGGAACCTACCCAGTTTTTCATAGCAAAATTGGATACAAGAGACAATCCACCTGGCAATGGATCTTTAGTGGCAGGTTTCCTTTACCAACCTCATCATAAGTGAGGAATACTTGGAGGGAGTCAAACCTGTGACCCTGGTACGCTCTATGTAGTAACTAAGGGCTCTTTTGACATCTAAACTGTGCAGTCTCCTCTCTCCAGAGGAGGAATGGTCAGTGAAGTATACAGGAGCATAGATTGATTAAGGTGGACGCCTGAAACCACCTTAGGCAAGAACTTTCTGTTAGTCCTGAGGACCACCTTATCTCTATGAAAGGAGATAAAATCAGGCTCCACTGACAATGCTTGTAATTCACTTATGCGCCTGGCAGAAGTGATGGCTACCAAAACACAGTTTTCCAAGTCAAGTACTTAAGCTCTGCTGAAGACAAGGGCTCAAAAGGGGTCATAAGCTGAGCAATGCAAATATTAAGATCCCAGGCAGGGCAGGGTCCCTGAATGGAGGGCTGGTGTGAAGCAACCCTGAAAAACGTGGAGAATACAGGATCAGCTGAAGAGAGGGTTTACCTGCTGATAAGAAAGCAGACACGGCTGCCAGGTGCACTTTTAGGGTAGCTGGTCTCAGCCCCAAAGTATTCAAATGCACCATATAATCCAGGACTGTGGGTAAGTCAGCAGATTCTGGGGAAATATGTTTGCCAGAGCACCATATGGAAAATCTCTTCCATTTGGAATTATAAGTAGCTTGGTGGAAGGCTTCCTAGAACCTTCAAGATATCAATACACCTTGGGAAGGTGTGAGGTCACAAACTCTAACTCTTCAAGAGCCAGGCCTTGAGATTGAGAGATTTGAGATTGAGTACCAAACCCTCCCTGAGCACAGGTTAACAGGTTGTGATTCCTGGGAAGACACAGGGGAAGGTGGACTGCTAAGGACATAAGGAGTGGGTACCAGGGCTGTCTGGCCCAATCTGGAGCAATCAGGATCATCTTGCAGGGTTGAGATCTGATTTTGACTAGCACCTTGAACAGAAGAGGGAAGGGGGAAAAGATAGAGAAACTTCCCTTCCCAACTGAGAAGGAAGGCATCCAGAGGGACTGAGCCCAACACTGGGGCCTGCAGCAAAAAAGGGGAAGTTGGTGATTGTCTGGGGCTGCAAAAAGATCTATCTGCGGGTGCCCCATCTGGCAAATACTACCTCCAGTACTAGGGGATCCAGTGACCATTTGTGATGGCCCTGGGAAATCCTGCTGAGAGCATCTGCCAGGACATTGTCCTTGCCTGGGAGGTGAACTGCCGTAAGGGAGGTGTTCAGGGAATAAGCCAGAGACCACAACTTCATTGCTTCAGTGCACAAGGCCGTAGACCGAGTGCCTCCTTGCTTGTTGATGTACCACATTGTAGTGGTGTTGTCTGTTCTGACCTGTACAACTTTGTTCTGAACAGAGGTGGAAAAAACTTGAAGTGCTAGAAAAACTGCTCTGAGTTCCAACAGATTGATGTGGAGCAGAGATTCCTGAGGGGACCACAATCCCTGGTAGTGAGTTCGCCCATGTGAACTCCCCACTCCAAGAGGGATGCATCTGTAGTAAGGATTAAGGAGTGAGACTGAGGGGTGAAGGGACCCCTGTCTCAGATTGCTCTGGTCCTGCCACCACTGAAGGGCTTGGATCAGGGTTCGAGTCACTGAAATCAATTTGGTCAGAGAGTCTCTCCTTTGAGACCAAAAGGCTCTCAAATGGAACTAGATGTCCCTCATCTGAAATCTTGCTCCCTGCACTACTGCTGTAGAAGCAGCCATGTGCCCCAGGGCTGCAGAAAATGTCTTGCTGGTCAGAGACCTGCAGGGTGAAAGAGGAGGCCAGAGAGACCAAGGTCCTTGCTCTTTCCAGAGGAAGGAAGGCTCTGGCCTCTTTTGTGTTCAGTTCTGCACCTATGAAGGTGAGAAGCTGGACAGGCTCTAGAACTGACTTTGGAAGATTGAGAAGGAAACCTAGAGATGTGAGCAGTTGCTGAGTTACCTGAAGGTGTAGTTTGACTTGTTCTGGAGACTGGCCTACTATGAGCCAGTCGTCCAGGTAAAGAAAAATGGCAATCTTTTGCCTTCTTAGTGGGCAACTGCTACTGCCAGGCATTTGTGAATACCCTCGGGGCAGAGGTGAGGCCGAATGGCATTGCTCTGAACTGGTAATGGCCTGAGGGCAGTTCGAATCTGAGGTACTTTCGATGGGAGCTTCTGATAAAAACATGGAAGTAGGCATCCTTGAGGTCCAGGGACGCTAGCCAGTCCCCTGGCCTTAGAGATGGTAAAATAATTCCCAGAGTCACCATTTTGAATTTTGGTTTTAAAAGGTGCGTGTTTAGGTATCCGAGATCCAGGATGGGCCGCCATTCTCCTGTCTTTTTTGGGGTAAGGAAGTACCTGGAGTACAACCCTTTGCCCTGGTGTAGGGGTGGAACCCTTTCCACAGATCTGAGAGCCAGGAGGGTAGAAACTTCTGTTTCTAGGGCAAGTGCCTCTGATGGATTTGCAGGTGGAAAGGACCTGGCTCTCATCTTTGGAAATTTTTTGAAGCTGAGAACCAGTCCCTGGCTTACTACTTCCAGGACCCACTTGTCTGATGTTAAAGACTTCCAGTCCTGGACAAAGTAAGCCAGCCTGCCCCCTACAGGTAGTGGAGAATCGGCCCTGGCCAACCCATCAGGGTGCCTGCTTGGCAGGGGCTTTAGGCTGAGGGGTGGAAGCAGGTCTGCTTGTGCCCCGTCTGCCTCTCCCTCTAAAGAACCTCCTCTGGGCGTAAGCTGAAGAGGAGGCCTGGGCTTGGTAAAAAGGCCTATGAAAAGGTCTGCCCCTGCCCCTGGAAGGCTGCCTTTGAGGAGTGGCCTGCCTTTCCTTGGCCTGTGCACTCCTATAAGTGGTCCTATACTCATCCATTTTCTTCATGTAATTCTCTGTCTGCTACCCAAACAGAGAATTACCCACAACAGGAAAATCCATGGCCTTAGTCTGGGTATCCTGTGACAGGCTAGTACATCTGAGCCAAGCCATTCTGCTAAGTGCCACAGATGTAGCCATGACTCTTGATGACACATCATTAGAGTCCACTGCAGCATGGAACTGCACCTTGGATGCCTCAATACCATCAGCAGCCACCTGCTCCAGCTCCTTGGCAAGCTGGCCAGGGACCTGTATTGCTAGAGCCATAACAGTATCCTATCTGGATTTCTGATATCTAGCAACATAAGCCATATAATTTGCCTGTCTGAGTCCCAAGGATGCTGCCATGTACTGTTTCTTTGCCATGGCATCAATCCTCTTGGAGTCCTTGTCAGGGGGGTGTGAAGCCAAGGGAATATTTGCCTTGTCACAGGCTGCAGCCTGTACTACCCCAACATGGCTGCATTGTTATGTAAGGAACTCCGTATCAGAGCCTGACAATGTGTACCTCTTGTCCATTCTTTTATCCACAGGAGGTATAGTGTGAGGAGTTTTTAAAATGTTTACTGTTTGTTTCCCAAAAGATTTATGCAAAGGAATAGACAGTCTCCTAGACTCTGGGATATCCATCATTTCTACATAGTCAGGCTCCTCTTGATCATCCACAGCTTCCTCCATAGGGAGCTGGAGGGTTTCAGCCACTTTTTTATAAAACATAAAATGAGAGGGGGACTCAGAAAGCCTAGGAGGAGACACTCCTGAAGGTCTGTCTGGGGAGATGTCCGGTTCAATGGGCACATCCAGACTTTCAAATCCACATTCACTCTCCTCATACTCCTCTTCCCCCTCCTCCGGTTCATAAAATTCCTCTAAATCATATTCTTGAACCGGTGGAACCGACCGAACCGTACGCTTACCTGATGGTGCCGGTTCGGTCGGAACCGGGAAAAGCGACTGGACAATTTTAATCGCTTTGGCTATTTCTTCAGCGGTTGGAGATGGAAATTTTGGCTCCACACCTGCTGATTTTCTAGTCCTTTTTGCTGGAACCGACTCCTCCGAGTCAGCTCTCCTTTTGCCCGAGGAAGTCTCGCCCTGGTCAGAGGGCACTCCCTCCAGTTCGGTTACAACCAAACGGGCTGGCCATCCGGGTCAGCGGACTTCTTGGCCTCTCTTTCCCTGAGCCTACCAACTCTCTTATCCAGGGTAGCTGCAGGAAAATTTTTGCAAATCTGGCAGTCTGCATTGAGGTGGTCAAACCCCAGACAATAAACACAGGTGGTGTGGGGGTCAGCCTTGGCAAAGGCTTCCCCACAAACACTGAAGTGTTGAAACCCAGTGGGCCCGGTTTTTCTTTTGGGTTTCTCAGACATAGTGCCAGCCTAACCAAAACTTGCCCGTTTATGGCAATCCGCCACGCAAGACTCTCTTATCGGTTCCCAACCGTGTCACGGGTCGTGGAAAAAACCGTAATGAAATCTGTTTTTTTTAGAACCAATAAGAACCGGGAACCGCACTCTAAAGACAGATTTAATGTATTTAAAACAACCTGATCGGTTCAAACCGAACCGATAATACCGTTTACAAGTTCCACACAGAAAGAAACGTAAAACCTGTCTAGTACTTAAGATACCACAGACAGAGCTTGAACCGACCGGTTGCGGTTTAAATTCGGTTAAAAAACCAAGAAATTAATACTTTAACCGACAAAATGAAAAGAGCAGAAGGAGAAATCTCCGGAGCGACTGTTCAGTGAGGCGGAGTAAAGAATCTGACAGTTTGAGTTTGAAGAACAACAGACAGAGTTTTCAACCGATCTCGTGTTCAAAGTTCCATGCCTGGCATGGAAAGTTAACTCTTTCACCTCCGGAGCAGTTCGAAGGTTGGGACTCACTGCATATGTCATAATATAGCAAGACTTCATGTTGTTTGAAGGAACTGAGGAGACTGGAGGGTCGACACCGAGATAGCCTATATGGCACGAGACAGTCTTGCAATGCTGCACATGCGTGGTCCTACCTTGGTGCCAGTCCTCCTGAAGATTTCTGGCTCACAGTGGGTCCTAGTGCCTCTGGCGTAGTCCCACTAGTGTGAATGAGTGGTGGAGACTTTTAGTCCAGGAAGATCATTCTGTGAAAAGCAGGCTCTCTTAACGAGTTCCCAGACAAAGACTTATAAAAAGAGCAGCAATGCTTTTTGCTAGAGAGACAAGGACAGTGAGAGACTGAGAGACTGAAATTTGGAATTAAGAGATACCCTCAGAAGAAGGACTTTGTTTTCTCTGTTTGTACTGCCTTTATAAATACTTAAACTGAACAAATTTTTATTTTGCTATTATTGATGATAGTGGAGCGCTCACTGCAAATTTTGCAGCTGCTCCTGGTCATCCTGCGCTTCCTGACCACTGTCTCGATGACAGTACCCCTCTAAATTGACAAACTCATTTTGTATACTGTTTTTAGCAAGGTTTCACTTATTGCTAAGACATCACATTTCTCTAACTCAGTCCAAAGTTTCAGTTCATCCAAATGTGCCATTAAACCCCTTATATTCAAGTGCATAAACTGAAGTTCTCTTGAATTTGACAATCCAGAGGTGCACTGGAAATCAACCACATCAGGTCCTGGGTTTCTGTCCATGCCTCCACCCAACAACGATAGTGAAAACAGTCTCCCTGCCACTCCACAATCATTTTTAATTTGCTTAACCAATTTCGTGTTTTGTGTTTTGTGGTTTGTTTTTTTGCTTTTGTAAACCTGTATTTTATCAAACTGTGCCTGTACCAGATAGTTGTCAGATCATTTATTTTACCAAATAATGCATCACCATATATTAGATCACACTCCGTCCAAATTTCAGGGGATTTAGTTTTAGTGCAAATTACATAGGGACTGTCATAGCCACTAATGTTGTTCACATCTGTACCAATCAAAAGGTAAGGCTGTGACAGTACCCCAATGGAACACTGTAAACAGCTCAAATAATTCATTTTGTTACGGGAATTAGATAGCACCTCCAGTTCACAAAATGAATCCTGTATCTTTATGCAGCAGTAGATTTTACGGTTCTAAAGCAAATATTTGACTTCAAACAATACCAATTTCCTATAAGTACTAAAAACTCCCAAATTTCTACCACTACAGTTAGTTTCAAGATTTAAATAAATTACACTGCTAATTTATCTATATTCCTACACACCATTCTAGTAAATGTGCGTAAAGTGTGTCTTTGGGTAACAGCATGTGAGTGCAAGTGTCTGTGTATGTCGTGCTGCATATCAGCGCATGCACCTGTGTATGTACTGTTGCACATAAGTGCACACATCTGTGCAGGTAGTGCTACATGTGAGTGCATGCATCTGTACATGTAGTGCTGCATATGAGTGTATGCATCTGTGTATGTAGTGTTGCATATGAATGCATGCATCTGTGTATGTAGTGCTGCATGAGTGCATGCATCTGTGTATGTAGTGCTGCATGGGTGCATGCATATGTGTATGTAGTGCTGTGTGAGTGCACACATCTCTGTATGGAGTGCTGCAAGTGAGAGCATGCAACTGTGTATGTAGTGCTGCATATGAGGGCATGCATCTGTGTAAGTAGTGCTGCACATGAGGGCATGCATCTGTGTAAGTAGTGCTGCACATGAGGGCATGCATCTGTGCATGCAGTCCTGTGTGTGCATTTGTGTACCAACTGCCACTTACTTATTGGCATGTTCTTTGTGGGAGCTAGGCAATCGTTTAATTCAACCTAGTGGTTCTGTGAACCTGGAGATCCAGGTTCTAATCCCACAACAAAATCTTCTGTGTGACCTTGCAGGAAAGGCAGAATATAAGCTGGCTAAATATTTGCAATCAATTGCATATGCCTTACTTTAACTCCTTAACAATTGTTTTTCTATTGAGTTTTTTCTTTCCTCCAGCAGCTTGTCAAAGCAGAAACATACTGTATGCCACTTTAGTCCAGCAGACACTTTGATTCCTCATATTCTTACACCCTAACTATACAATCACACATTTGTGTACATCTATGATTCTGGGACAAGTTCAACCTAGAAAAACAGTCTGAACAGCAAGCTTGCCAAAACACACACATCCGTGACTGAGCTACCCACCGCTTTCTTACTCCTTTTCTCTGCTTTCGCTTCTTGGGCAAGGTGCTCTCGCTGCTGCTTCTCAAAGTCTGTCTTGTCCAGTTTGATTCGGGAGCTTACTAGAGACAGGTGTGCTGAAGAGGAAGAGGCAACTGGTTCACAGCCTGGAGAAGAAAGACAAAGCACCCACTATATCAGGAAGGGAGACACACTGACAACAAAAAACCTTTGTAAGAGGGCTTGGTTGGGGGTCTGTTTGCTAAGCCAGTGTCAGTTGCTCAGTAGGTTGCATGCTCATCTCTGGGGCCAGAAGATTAAAAGGTTGTGCATTCTAGTCCACACCTGGAACTTGGGACAATATTCAAGTACTGCACTGTTGAGGTGCCGTCCTTATGAGACGTTAAACTGAGGCTCCTTCTGCCTATCTCTGGTAGCTCTCCAGGTGGAGGTTAAAAAGCAGCTAACTCCTCCCAGAGAACTTCGAAAAATGTACCATCTGGAAAAAATTTAACTTCAATTTCAAATTAGCTAAGTATTACTCTTCCCCATTACATATCACCCAGGTCAGTGGAATGAAAACATGATTTTTGTTACCACCCCACCAATTATACTGTACACAAGTCAATGTGCCTGGGTAATTGTGGGTGATCCCTCCCCTCGTCCGATCCCTCGCCACATGTCTATAATGCTATACCCTGGTGTCCAGTGGTCCCACCCCCTGCCTGATCCCAGATCTCCTGTTAAAGAAATGTGACCTATTCCATAGCATCTAGCAAACCCCCCCTCCCTCTCCCATATCCCTTGTAAAATATGAGAACACCTTCCATGGCATCTAGTGGACCCCCCTGCCCTGGCAGGTAGTGCCACATCACTCTACACCCCATCATCCTGAACCCAAGCCAACTACCAGCACAGCCCTCCTCGCTCCACCACGGCTGGCTGCCAACTCAGCTATCAATGAGCGCATACTATATACAGTAAACGCCCATTGCGTGAGCTGTCCCTCAATGAGCATGTACTGTATAAAGTACGTGCTCATTAACAACTCAGTTAGTGGCCAGCTGTGGTGGAGAGAGGAGGGCTGTGCCGGTCGCTGGCTTGAGTTCAGAATGGGGTGCTGTGGCACCTACCTGCCGGGTGGGGGCAGGGGGTCTGCTAGATGCCAAGGAAGGAATACATCTGCATATTTTACAAGGGATTGGGGACAGGGAGGGGGTCCGCTACATGCCAGGGAATGGGTCACATTTCTTTTACAGGAGATCGCAGATCGGGTGGGGGGGGACAGGACCACTGGACACCAGGGAATACATTATAGACATGGAGCAAGGGATCAGACGGGGGAAGGACCACTAGACACCAGGGAATATTGGTTAATATATCGGGCATGGGTGTGGGTAGGGGGAAGGACCACTGCACACCAGGAACTCTGCATTATCCATTTTGGGCCAGTGATCAGCAATCATGGGGGGAGGGGACGACCACTGGCAACAGGGAAGAAAAAAATTACTCACCTTGGTAATCTTGTTTCTTTCAAGGTATTCTTCAATATGCTTAACTCTTGCAGTCAGCCTCCAGTGCTGAAATGCCCGGAGAGTGGAACCTATGCAAATGATGGAACACTCATTGGCTCATGCCACCATTCAAACTGCTGTCCTTACCAACTGCTGCATTCTATAGCTCAGATTCATGATAGCCTCGGGAAAGACCCCTAACTAAGCTAGCCTAAAAAATAGTAGAACATTTTTAAATAACCAAATCCCCACTAACATGTCCTTTAAACAGTCAGACAGGACTCAAAGAGGGGAGAACAACACTCAACTGGGTTCAGAAACTTGCCACATAACCAAGAAACAAACCCCCTTTTTATACAGAAGCCCAGCTGTTATGCAGAGGCCACTGTTTCTGGAAGGGGAGGTAGGGAGGGAGAGTTAAACATACTGCAGAATACCTTGGAAGAAACAGTATTACTAAGGTGAGTAATTTTTTTCTTCTAACCCCAGGAATTCTTCAATATGCTGAACTCTTGCAGACTACGAAGCAGTACCTTTGGAGGAGGGTAAGAACCTACTTGGGAAATAGGCTCTGCAGCACTGCTGTGCCAAACCTGGCATCACTTCTGGATTGGGTATCCAAGCAGTAGTGCTTTGTAAAATATATATGATATGTAATGAATATAAGATGATAATATGATGTATATTTGATACATTTTATTCTGTTCACTTTCTTACATTATACTGTATCTAAAACTAAGTATCTTCCAATGCTGTATGCTTTACTACGCTATGTATTGTGTATCAATGTAACCAGAACATTCTGTTCCCGGGTTGCCACTGAAAAAGGGACTTGGTTGTCTCAGTTGGCCATCAAATTCAAATAAATAATACAAGTATGTACTGTTCTCCATGTAGCTGCTTTACAGATTTCTAGCAGGGGAATGTCTCTAGCTGCTGCAACTGTAGCAGCTGTACCCCTTGTGGAGTGGGCCCCGGGGCCTACTGGGGGCTCCTTACCAGCCTTACTGTAACAGAACTGAATACACTGCACTACCCAGCAAGAAATGGTCCTTTTGGATGCTGGCTTTCCTTTTCCCACATCCCCATAAGTCAGGAACAGTTGCTGCCTGTCCTGCCTGTGGGCCTTGGTATGAGTAATATAGCAGCTTAAAGCTCTTTTGACATCTCAGCTATGCAGCTTGCGTTCTCCTGAACGAGAATGCTCAATGAAAAAGACAGACAAAGTGACAGACTGACTCAGATGAAAGTCAGAAATTACCTTCGGAAGGCACTTTCTGTTAGTCCTAAGCACCACCATGTCCCTATAGAAAGAGATGTAGTTTTGCTCTGTACACAGGGTTTGTAGCTCACTAATCCATCTGGCTGAAATGATGGCTACCAGGAAGACAGCTTTCCAGGTCACATATTTCAGATGTGCTGTGGCCATAGGCTCAAAGAAAAAATTACTCACCTTAGTAATTGCTTTTCTTCTCATGGAGTCTTGCTATATTATAACAATAGCAGTCAGCCACTGCAGCTGAACTGCCCCGGAGAGGAAGGAGTTAACTCCAGAAGATCTGGAGTTCTACAGCGCGAGGGCGCTGTGCCCAAAGTTTCATCTGGCAGTTTCAAATGAAACTGTCAGATCTTTATGAAGCTAACATCAAAGGATGGAAAGTCTGTGTGGAAAAAACTACACTAGCCCATGGCTACCTACTAGTAGTAATAACAACAATATAAAGAACAAAGAAACATTCAGAGCCATAATAACAAAAATTGGTGGTATTATGGTTCGTTTTACCACCCTTGACAAGCACATATGAACCCCCCCTTCCCCCAAAGACTCAAGTCCAGGAAGGGGGCAATATAATTAACCTAAATGAAACAATCTAGATCCCTAACCCAAAGGAAAAGAGGGTAAGGGAAAAACTACAATGGCATGACACAGTGCTTGCACCAATTCGCCACCCCTACCCAAGTAGAAGTTCTGAGAGGGGTAGGAGGAGAATTAGTTATAATATAGAAGACTCCATGAGAAGAAAAGCAATTACTAAGGTGAGTAATTTTTTCAAACACCATGAAGTCTTGCTATATTATAACAATAGCAGATTACACAGCAGTACCTCCATGGAGGAGGGTCAGAACCTACTTAGAAATAGGCTCTGAAGCACACAAATGCAAACCGAGATCTCTCCTGGACTGACATCCAGGGAATAATGCTGGTAAAAGTGTGAACTTCTTCCAGGTAGCAGCTTGACAAATCTCCAGAATGGGATGTCTCTAGCAGCCGCTAGAGGCGCAGCTGTACCCCTGGTGGAGTGGGCCCTCAATCCTGAGGGGGTACTCTACCCAGTTTCTGATAACAGAATTGGATACAAGAAACAATCCACCTTGCAATTGTTCTCTTAGTGGCAGGTTTCCTTTGCCAACCTCGCCATAGGTAAGAAAGAGTTGGAGGATTCGACCTATGACCTCTGGTGCGCTCTAAATAGTAGCTTAAGGCTCTTTTGACATCCAAGCTGTGCAGTCTCCTCTCACCTGAGGAAGAATGCTCAGTGAAAAATACTGGGAGAGAGATAGATTGATTCAGGTGGAAATCAGAAACCACCTTAGGCAAAACTTTCTATTAGTCCTAGGACTACCTTATCTCTGTGGAAAGAGATAAAATCTTCTTCCACTGACAGGGCCTGTAGCTCACTTATGCCTGGCAGAGGTGATAGCTACTAGGAAAACGGTTTTCCGTTAAATACTTGAGCTCTGCAGAAGACAGAGGCTCAAAGGGGGTTGCATTAACTGAGCAATGCAAATATTCAGGTCCCAGGCAGGAGCTGGTTCCCCAAAAGGAGGTTAGTATGAAGTAACCCTTTAAAAAACTTGGAGAACACCGGTGAGAAGAAAGGGAGGCAGGCTTCCTGCTGACACAAAAGCAGAGACAGCTGCCAGATGAACCTTCAGGGTAGCTGGTCTAAGGCCTAGGGAATTCAGATGGACCAAATAGTCCAGTAGAATGGGAAGATCAGCAGATTCTGGGATAATCTGCCTCTCAGAGCACCAGATGGAAAACCTCTTAAACTCAGGAATTATAAGTGGCTCTAGTGGAAGGCTTCCTTGAAGCCTTTAAAATATCCATGACACCTTGAAAGGTGTAAGTCAAGCATTTAGCTCCTCAAGAGCCAAGCCTTGAGGTGGAGGGATTTGAGGTCCGGATACTACACTTCCCTGTGCACAGGCCAGTAAGTCGTGGACTCTGGGCAGGCTCAGGGCAGGGTGGACTGCCAAGGACAGGAGCAGAGGGTACCAGGGCTGTCTGGCCTAATCTGGGGCAATCAGAATCACTCTGCAAGGTTGAGATCTGATTTTACTAGTACCCTGAAAAGGAGAGGAAAGGGGAAAGGATACAGGAACTTCCTTTCCAGTCCAACAGAAAGGCGTCCAGAGGGACTGAGCCCAGAACTGGAGGCCTGCAACAGAAAAGAGGAAGTTGGTGGTTGTCTGGGGCTGCGAAAAGATCTATCTGAGGAGTGCCCCATCTGGCAAAGACAGACCCCAGCACTTGTGGATTCAGAGCCCATTCGTGATGGCCCTGAGAAATTCTGCTGAGGGCGTCCGCCAGGACATTGTCCTTCCCTGGGAGATGAGCCGCTATCAGGGAGGTGTTCAGGGAGTAAGCCAGAGACCACAACTTCATTGCTTCGGTGCACAAGGCTGAAGACCGAGTGCCCCCTTGCTTGTTGATGTACCACATTGTGGTAGTATTGTCTGTCCTGACTTGAACCACTTTGTTCTGGACAGAATCTGAAAACACCAAGAGCTAAAAAGACAGCTCATGCTCCAAAAGATTGATGTGGAGCAGAGACTCTGAGGAGACCATACCCCTGAGTGGCAAGGTCGCCCAGGTGAGCCCCCACCCTAACAGGGAGGCATCCGTGGTGAGGGTGAGGGAGTGAGAAATGGGAATGAAGGAACCCCTGTCTTAGATTGTTTGGACCTGCCACCAGTGGAGGCTAGGATCAGAGTTTGAGTAACTGGGACCAACTTGCAGGGGGTCCTTCCTTTGAGACCAATAGGCCCTCAAATGGAACTGAATGTCCCTCATCTGAATCTTGCTCCTGCACGACAGCTGTGGAAGCAGCCATGTGCCCGAGGAGTTGCAGAAAATGCCTTGCTGGTTGAGAGACCCAGAGGGTAAAGGAGGATGCCAGGGCGATGAGTCTGTCCACCCTTTCCGAGGGAAGAAAAGCCCTGGCTAACCTTGTGTTCAATTCTGCACCTATGAAAGTTAGGACCTGAACTGGTTCCAGAACTGACTTTGGTAAGTTTAACGGAATCCCAGGGAAGTGAGAAGCTGCTGGGTGACTTGCAAGGTGGATTCACCTGACCTGGAGACTGACCCACAATGAGCCAGTCGTCCAGGTAGGGAAACACAGCAACCCCTTGCCTTCTTAAGTGAGCCACTACTACAGCGAGACATTTTGTGAATACCTTGGCGCAGAGGTAAGGCTCAAGGGCATTGCCCTGAACTGGTAGTGGCCTGAGGGCAGTTCGAACCTGAGGTACTTTCGTGAGAAGGCCTGATGAGAACATGAAAATAGGCATCCTTGAGGTCCAGGGAAGCTAGCCAGTCCCCTGGCCTTAGGGAAGGCAATATCATTGCCAGAGTCAACATTTTGAACTTTGGTTTCAACAGATGCTTGTTCAAGTATCTTAAATCTAGAATGGGCCGCCATTCTCCTGTCTTTTTTGGGGTAAGAAAGTATCTTGAATAAAGCCCCTTGCCCTGATGGCAAGGAGGAACCCTTTCCACTGCTTTGCAGTCCAGCAGAGCAGAAACCTCTGCTTCCAAAGCAAGGGCTTCTGAAGGATTTGCAGGTGGAAAATGCCTGGCTCTCATCTTTGGAAAGTGTTTGAAGCTGAGAATCAGACCCTGGCCTATTACCTCCAGAACCCATCTGTCCAGAGTTAGGACAGCCAGTTCCGCTGAAATAGGCCAACCTGCCCCCACTGGTACAGGAGAATCGGCCCTGACACCTCATCAGGGTGCCTGCTTAGCAGCAGCCTTAGGCTGAGGGGAGGGGACGGTCTACTTGTGCCACGCCTACCCCTGCCTCTGAATAAACCCTCTGCTAGACAGCAGAGGAGGCTTGAATTGGTAAAGAGGCCTGAAAAGGGCCTGCCTTCCTCTGGAGCATGCCTTTGTGGCATGGCATGCTTCTCCTTAGCCTGGGCACTTTTGTAGGTAGTTCTGTATTCATCCATCTTTTCATATAGTTTTCTGTTTGCTCCCAAAAGAGAATTTCCCACTACAGGAAAATCCATAGCCTTTGACTGGGTATCTTGGGACAGATTATGCATCTGAGCCATGCCAACCTCAGGAAGCTACAGAAGTGGCCATGACCCTAGAAGAAACATCATTAACATCAACAGCAGTATGAAATTGAACTTTAGAGGCTTCAATGCCATCAGCAGCCACCTGTTCCAACTCACTAGCCAGCTGGCCATGGGCCTGCTTGGCTAACTGCAATACTGTGTCCCACCTAGATTTCTGATATCTAGCTACATAAGCCAATAATTTGCCTGCCTGAGTCCCAAAGAAGCTGCCATATACTGTTTCTTCGCCATGGCATCAATCTTCCTGGAATCCTTATCAGGAGGATGTGAGGCCAGAGGAATATTAGCCTTGTCACAGGCTGCAGCTTGTACCACACCTACATGACTACACTGCTCAGTAAGGAAGTCTATATCCGAGCCTGACAAAGTATACCTTCTGTCCATTTTTTTATCTACAGGAGGGACAGAATGAGGATTTTTTAAAATCTTTGTTGTTTGCTTCCTAAATGACTTATGCAAAGGAATAGACAACCTCCTAGACTCTGGAATAGCCATCATTTCCACATAATCAGGCCTCTTGCTCATCCACAGCCTCCTCTAAAGGAAGCTGGAGGGTTTCTGCAACCTTTTTGTAAAAAATAAAGAAAGAAGGGGACTCAGACAGAATAGGAGGAGATTCTAAAGGTCTGTCTGGAGAAATGTCCGGTTCAATGGGCACGTCCAGACCCCCCAGCCACACATATATTGATCAAATTCCTCCTCCCTCCTGTGGTTCATAAAATCCTCAACTTCAAAATCCTGAACCACTGGGACTGGACGAACCAACCTTTTACCAGCTGTTGGTGGTTCTACAGATCCCTGAGACAGTGACTGGACAATCTGAATGGCTTTCGCTATCTCTGCAGCAGTTGGAGACACAGTTTTGGACTCCAGACCTACTGATTTCCTTGTCTTTTTACTTGGGACTGGTTCCTCTGAACCAGCCTTCCTTTTGCCCGAGGAAGTCTCGCCCTGGTCAGAGGGCACTCCCTCTGGTCCAGTGGGTACTGGACCAGGCTGGCCATCCGGGTCAGCGGACTTTTTGGCCTCTCGCTCCCTGAGCCGCCCAATCTCTTCTCCAGGGTGGCTGCAGGAAATTTTACACACCTGGCAGTCTGACAGGAGGTGGTCAGCCCCAGACAATAAACACAATGTGGTGTGGGTCAGCCTGGCAAGGCGTCCCCACAGACATCACAGTGTTGAAACCCAGTGGGCCTGGTTTCTTTTGGGTTTCTCAGACATAATGCCAGCCTAACCAAAACTTGCCCTTTGATGGCAGTGCCAGGCAAGACACCCTATCGGTTCCTAACCGTGTCATGGGTATTTGAAAAAACGTTATAATTCCGTTTTTAGAACCGATAAGAACCGGAACCGCACTCTAAAACCCACTGTACACTTTTAAAATGCAGAAAAACCAACCGATCAGTTCAAAACCGAACCGATAATTAATTTTCCACACAGACTTAAATTTTAGTACTTACGGTTACCAGATAGAGCTTTAAAACCGAAATGCGGTAAAATAATAACTTTGCCGTTCAAATGAACGAAAATACTCGCTTGAACCGAGAATGAACCGAGCTGAAGGAGCTGATCTCTCGGCGACTGTTCAGTGAGCGGAGTAAAGAATCTGACAGTTTCATTGAAACTGCCAGATAGAGCTTTGGGCACAGCGCCCTCGCGCTGTAGAACTCCAGATCTTCTGGAGTTAACTCCTTCCTCTCCGGGGCAGTTCAGCTGCAGTGGCTGACTGCTATTGTTATAATATAGCAAGACTTCATGGTGTTTGAATAGAGGTTCCATAAGCTTGGCAATGCAGTCATTAAGGTCCCAATCTGGCACCGGTTCCCTGTAAGGAGGGTACAGATAAGCCAACCCTTTGAAAAACTTCTTAAAAATAGGGTTGGATGCCATGGAAACACCCTTACCAGCTGAAATATAGGCCAATACTGAAGCCAGGTGCACTTTGAGAGTGGTGGACTGTAAGCCCAGAGAATACAAATGTGTGAGGTAGTCCAGCAAGGCACTACATCATTATCAGAGCACCATATAGAAAACCTCTTCCACTTGGAAGCATAAGTCTTCTTGGTTGAGGGCTTCCTGGATCCCCTCAGGACATTAAGAACACTCTCTGAGAGGTGTAAGCTCGCATATTCTAGGTTTTCAAGAGCCAGGCCTTGAGCCTGAGAGACCTGAGGTTCCGGTGCAGAATCCTCCTCCTGTGAGGAGGTTAGGAGATTGTGCCTCTGAGGGAAGTGCATGAGTGGGGCTATTGATAGGGACAACAGCAGTGAGTACCAAGGCTGCCTGGCCCAGTCCGGAGCTATCAGAATCACTGAAGTTGGCTGTGACCTGAGCTTGATGAGGAACCTGAGCAGCAATGGGAAGGGGGGAAATGCATATAGTTTCCTCCCTGACCAATCCAGCATTAGGGCATCCAGAGGTACTGTTCCCTTTGCTGGAGGCCTGCAGCAGAATTTGGGCAACTAATGGTTGTCCTGAGAGGCAAAGAGACCTATCTCTGGGGTGCCCCATCTCCTAAGTACCACCTCTAGCACCTGTCCGTTTAGAGACCATTTGTGGTGTTCCGGTTGATTCTGCTGAGTGCATCTGCCAAGGTGTTGTCCTTTCCTGGCAGATGAATGGCTACCAGGGAAACCTATAGAGAGTAGGCCAGATTCCATACTTTCATTGCTTCTGTGCACAGAGGGCTGGACCTTGTGCTGCCCCGCTTATTGATGTAGTACATGGTGGTGGCATTGTCTGTTCTGACCTGCACCACTCTGCCCTGCACCAGAGATGCAAAAGCTTGCAGAGTTAGAAGCACCACCCTGAGCTCAGTGACTCTCCAGCTGACCAAGTGCCATGCACTGTGTGTTCCTCCAGATGTATACTCCAACCCAGTAGTGAAGCATCTGTCGTGAGGACTATGGAAGGAGACTCTTGCTGGAATGGGACCCCTTCCCTGAGGTTGTCCCTGTCCTGCCACCACTGTAGGGCCTGCAGTAGTGTTCTTGTTACTGGTACCAGCTTTGAAAGAGAGTCCATTCTTTGGCACCAGTGTATCCTGAGGTGGAACTAAATGTCCCTCATCCGAAACCTGGAACCTATGACTGCCTGTGGTTGCAGCCATATGTCCTAGTAGCTGCAGAAAATGCCTTGCTGGTCTTGATGAACTTGACTGCATGATCCAGCAATCTGTAGGATGCTGTTCACCCTTTCCTGAAGGAGGAAGGCTCTTCCCCTTAAGGTGTCCAGCTCCGCACCTATGAAGTTCAACACCTGAACCGGCTGTAGGACAGACTTTCTAGTACTAGGCAAAACAGTCACGGCACTCCTCACACTTAAATGAAAGGCATGAAAGTCAGTTACTTAACCAAATACCAGTTTTTTATTTTCTTTCCACCACGACAGGGTTTAGGCCTATTCAGGCTTGGCTCAGAGTACAGCAGCAAAAGCTTCTAACGTTTCAACTAATCCTTGTCTTTTACAAATATCTTTGTAAAAGACAAGGATGTTTTTGATCCTGTATTCTGAGCCAAGGCTGAACAGGACCAAACACTGTTGTGGTGCAAGGAAAATAAAAAACTGGTATCTGGCTAAGTAACTAACGTTCATGTCTTTTATTTAAGTGTCAGGAGTGCCGTGACTGTTTCACCTAGTTCCTGACTTATTATCACAGAGCACCCATTACCATGTTGCGGCTCTTACTTTTGCCTGGACAGACTTTATGTTGTTGACCAGGAACCCTAAAAATTCCAGGAGATCCTGGGTGGACCTTACAGCATCCCTTACCTGCTGTGGTGATTTTCCCACCACTAGCCAGTCCTCCTGGTAGGGGAATACTGTAATGCCCTGCATTCTTAGGTATGCCACCACCACTGCCAAGCACTTTGTGAATGCCCTGGGAGCTGAAGTGAGGCCGAATGGCCGAGCTGCAAACTGGAAATGACCCGAACGTAGCCTGAACCTGATGTACTTTCTGTGAGACTCCCTTATGGGGATGTGGAAGTATGCATCTTTTAGATCCAATGATGCAAGCCAATCTCCTTTCTGAAGCATGGGTAGGATCACAGCCAGAGTTACCATCCTAAACTTTGGCCATGCCAGATGCCTGTTCAGAACTCTGAGGTCAAAAATGGGTCACCACTCCCCATTTTTCTTCAAGGTCAGGAAGTATCTTGAGTAGAATCCCTTTCCCCTTTGTAACAAGGGAACCGGTTCTACTGCTCTTGATTCCAGAAGGTTGGCCACTTCTGCTCCAGAAGTTTTCTTTCTGAAATTGAAGCTGGTATCAAAACCCTTTATCTTAACCTGGGGAATGATCTGAAACTGAGGGCCAGGTCCTGACTCACTACTTCCAGGACCCACTTGTCTGTGGTGATGTTTTTCCAAGCCTGGAACTAGTGAGCCAGCCTGCCCCCTACTGGAAGTGGGGAGGCAACCCCGGCAATGTCAGGGATTCTGCTTTGGTCGGGCCTAGTTGGCTTGATTCCCCGTCTGGAGCCCCCTCTGCCCCTGCCCCTAAAATAGCCAGTTTGCTGAGGGCACTGTGGAGTGGCCTGGGCCTAAAAGCAAGGTCTGCCACTTGCTGACCTGCCTCTACCTCCCCTTCCCTGTGGCCTGCAGGAGGTGGATGGCTTATCTTTAGCTGCATTGCTTTTATAGGTGGTTTTATACTCATTCACCTTTTTCATGCAAGCCTCCGTTTTGTCCACAAACAGTGAGTTGTTCTCACAAGGGAAATCCATGGCTTTAGCATGTGTATCCTGGGATGGATTTGTGGCTCTCAACCAGGCAAACCTCATGAGGGCCACATGAAGTGCCATCCACCTGGCAGCAGTGTTACTGGCATCTACTGCCATAGAGAAATACAGGTTACTCACCTGTAACAGGAGTTCTAGGAATGGTATGTGTTGTTCATCCACACTGTCTGGCAGGTTCCTTGCCGCTTTAAATCTTGCCGGAAGGTCTTCAAGCTGGCTCCTCCCACCCACCGGGTGGTAAAACTCTTGTCGCCCCATGGCAGCCAGATCTAGCCAGCTGGAAGCTCAGGTTGTGTGAAGCCGGGAGGTGGGGTAGGTGGGTGTGGATGAACAGCATATATACCATTCCTAGAACTCCTGTTACAGGTGAGTAACCTGTATTTCTAGGACATGGATATGTTGTTCATCCACACTGTCTGGCAGACTCCTAGCAGTTCTCCGGGAGGAGGGAGGCAAGGCGCACACCCCCTACTTAGGGAATAAAGACTGGAGAACCGAGGCCCCAAAACCAGCATCCCGGCGTGACTCAAGGTCGATGTGGTAATGGGTAATAAAGGTGTGTGCTGACTTCCAGGTAGCAGCCCTGCAGATTTCCTGGATAGGGACATCCCTGGAAGCAGCCACCGATGCAGCAGTATGATGGGTAGAATGAGCTCTTATCCCTCTGGGAGGCTCCATGCTCGCCAACTTGTAGCAGAGATCTATGCAGGAGGTGACCCACCTGCTTATCGTCCGCTTGGCTGCAGGTCTGCCAGGTGCGCTTCAGCGAGGGTGAGCAAACAGCTGGCTAACCTCTCTCAATTTCAGCCAAGCCTTATAATAAGCGAGCCTTCTAGGGTCTCAAAGTATGGAGCCCATTCGGCCTGGGTGTGATTGGGTAGAACACTGGCAGAGTCAACACCTGGTTAAGGTGAAACCTCACACCACCTTCGGAAGGAATTTCGGTGGGCGCAGGACAATCTTGTCCCTGTGGAAGACCAGGTAAGGAGACTCCATGCAGAGCCTGGAGTTCTCCCATCCTTCGGCTGACGGGATAGCCACCAAGAAGGCGGTCTTCCACGACAGGTGAGAGAGTTCACACCTGTGCATTGGTTCAATGGCTTGCCCATGAGCATAGCCAGTACCAGCAGTAAATCCCATGGAGGTGGAGGTTCTCGCATCGAGGGGAAATGTGATCAAGGCCTTGAAAAAGCACCAGACCACCTTCCTCCTGCGCCACCACCTGCCCCGCCCGCGCCTGCAAGCAGAGATGGCTGCCAGGTGCACCCTTAGGGTCGCCGACCCAAGCCCTGACTAGAAAGGGACCATAAATAGTCCAAGATGCTTGCCAAAGGACAGGAGGAAGGGTCCAAGCCTTGCCCTGACACCAAATGGAAAATCTCTTCCATCTGAAGGCATAGCATTTCCTGGTCGACTCTACGGACGCCCAACCACATTGAGGACCTCGCTGAAAGACCCAAGGCCTGGAACTCTAGCCGCTCAGGAACCAGGCCGTCAGGTGCAGGGATTGAAGGTCCGGATGGAACACCTTCCCCTGATTGACTGAGAGCAGGTCCGGGCGAGCTGGAAGCTGCCTCGGGAGCCTGAAGCTGAGGCTGAGGAGATCTGGGTACCAGAACTGGCGGGGCCAGTCTGGGGCTATCAGGATCACCTGCGCCTTGTCCCTCCTTGCTTTGAGAAGCACCTTGTGAATCAAGGGAAATGGGGGAAAGGCATAGAAGAGGCCCGGGGTCCACAGCCTCGAGAAGGCATCCCCCTGCAGCGAGCCCTGCTGAGGGGGGCGGGCATGAAACAGCCTCAGCTTCGCGTTCTCCCTGGAGGCAAACAGATCCACCTGAGGTGTGCCCCAGTGGGAGAACAGATCTTGTACTACCTCCAGCAGGAGAGACCACTCGTGAGATGCAGCCCCTATCCGCCTAGGGCATCGGCCAGGGTGTTGGAGGTTCCTGCCACATGAATGGCTAGGAGATCCGCCTCCAGGCTGCGACGAGTGACCAAATGCGGAGAGCTTCCTTGCAAAGAAGCATGGAACGCGTCCCGCCCTGGCAGTTTAGGGAGTACATGGTCATAGTATTGTCCATCTGGACTCGGACCACTTGACCCCGGAGAAACGGAGCAAAGGCGGTGAGAGCTAGGCGGACCGCTCGGAGCTCCAGCAGGTTGATGTGGCATCGGGACTCCCGAGGGGACCAGAGGCCATGCGCTCTGTGTTCCCCCAGATGGGCACCCCAACCCATCGGAGAGGCATCGGTCGATAGAGAGACCGCCGCCTCGGGGACAAACGGGATGCCCTCCTGCAGATGAGATGGAACGATCCACCACCGGAGAGCGTTCCACATCTTCTGGTCACCATCACTAGCTGGTCCAATGGATCGCAGCGAGACCACTGGCTGGCCAGTCCCCACTGAAGGGGGCGATGTGCCAGCGCGCTCAACGGACCACGCTGGTACAGGCCGCCATGAGACCCAGGAGGCGCAGGAAGTCCCGGCAGGGCTGAATTGCCCAACCAGAAATGATTGGGCAAAGGAGGTAAGAACCTCGCCCTGTCCGCCGGGAGCCGGGTTTGCCTCAAGAGAGTCGAGCTCTGCCCGATAAACAGAATCACCTGCTTCGGCTCGAGTTCCGACTTGGCCTCGTTGATGAGAAGGCCGACTTGAGAGCAAACCTGGAGGGCCAGATCTCTGGACCGCTCCACCTCCTGTCTGGAGGGGGCTGCTATCGGCCAATCGTCCAGGTAAGGGTACACCCGGACCACTCGGCGCCGCAAGAAAGCTGTCACCACTGCAATGCATTTGGTGAAGACCCTGGGAGCTGGAGACAGGCCGATGGGCATGGCTCGGAACTCGAAGAGGGATCCCTCTGCTAGAAAGCGAAGGAATCTCCGATGTGACGGACGGATAGGGACGTGAAAGAACGCGTCCTGCAGGTCCAGAGAGCAGAACCACAAGCCGTGTTCCAGGGATGGTATTATCTGAGCCAGAGTGACCATCCTGAAGGTTCGAGACCTTAGGAACTTGTTCAGGTCGTGTAGGTCGAGAATGGGGTGCCAGCCCCCCGTCCGTTTCAGAACCAGGAAGTACCTGGACACAAACCCCGGG
Organism: Neoceratodus forsteri; assembly: GCA_016271365.2. Taxonomy (NCBI): domain Eukaryota; kingdom Metazoa; phylum Chordata; order Ceratodontiformes; family Ceratodontidae; genus Neoceratodus; species Neoceratodus forsteri. The sequence continues at coordinate 245,883,685 of CM057457.1, forward strand.
TCTGGGGAAGGATATGCTACCTCCCTGATCACCTCCTTTTGGAGGAGGAGAGCGATGTCGGCCCGACGAGCTGACAGTGAGGCTGCGGACCCCGAGGCCCCCCGAGGTGCGACGGCTCTGAAGGGCAGAGCCTGCTCGAATTCTAGAGGCAGGCCTTTTCCCACCACCTCCAGTACCCACCTGTCCGTGGTAATAACAGACCAGGCGGAAAGGAAGTGCCGGAGCCGCCTCCCCACCGGGGAACTCTGGGGTGAGGTGGCGGGTTGGGGCGACACCTCAGCCCGGCCACTGGGCAGGCTTGGAGGAGGGACCGCCGAGGGACCTCCTGGGCCTTTCTTCCCTGCTTCCTGTTGGAGGAAGCTCCGGCTTGGGTTTGGGATGCCAAGCTCGAGCCTGCTGGCCCTGACGTTGCTGGCGGACGCCGGCGCGCAGAAGGACGAAGGGCTTAGTTGTGGTTTGCGGCCTTTGTCCTTCTGGAGCAGAAGACCGAACCAAGGTAGCATTGGACTTCTCGATCCTCTGCAGGTGACCTTCCACCCCAGGGTCAAGAGGTCAGTCCCCAAAAGGGAACATCCGCCAACTTGTGCTGGGTATCCGGGTAAAGGTGGATATCCTCAGCCAAGCCCGCCGACGATAGCCACGCGGCCGCCACAGACCTGGCACATGAGTCCCCAATATCTAAAACAGTCCGAGCTGCTGTTTGGCCACTGCCCTCCTGCCCTGGTCCCGCACCTGCCTGACCGCAGTCTGCAGATCCGCAGGAAGATGAGGGACGACCATCCAGGAGCCCAACAGGGCATGAGAAAAATGTGCCATGAAGACGGCCGACTGGCCATGGGCGTCGAGAGACGCAGTATAGACTTTTCGCCTCGCATAGTCCAATTTCTTGGACTCCTTGTCGGGAGGTTTGTCCACATCCCTAGCGCTCCCGGCATGCCAGAAAACGCTGTCGGTAACCAACCTCTCAGCCGAGGGTGTTCCAAAAACCGGACAGGGAACCGGTAGGGACCAGATACTTTCTGGCCATCCTGGGCTGGCGCAGGACAGGAAGGAAGGCTGCCAGAGCTCCAAGGCCAGACCACTATGGCCTCGGCCACCGAAAGGCCTCCATAGGGGAATACCGGTCCAGAATCTCTGTGAGGGGATACCTGGCCCGCTTAGAAACGGGTTTGAGCTCATCCCGTGGACTCGAGATGAGCCAAGCAATCCCAGGAAGGACGTAAGGGCTATCGCCCACCAACTGTCCTCCTGAGGACCCAAGTCCATTCGCTTGGAGAAAAGGGAGGAATCGCCTCGACTCGGAAGAGTTCTCAAAGAGCTGCTCTGGCCTGAGCCACCCTCCACCTGCCGAGGTCAATCGGGAGTGGGTGATAGACAGCCTATGGGGCAGTCCCTGAGCCGACCGAGAATTTTGGTCGGAGCCCCAACTAACGGCTGTGGAGGCGGAGGTTCCACCGGAATCGGTGGGCAGCTGGAATTGGCCAACAACCGCCTGGGAACAGGCCCTTGGCTAAAACGAGGGGTTGTCTCGCCGCCCCGTGACAGCCACTTAATGGCCGGGAAGACGATGGCGCCGGGTTATTCCCGGTCAGAATGTAGCCACATGAGTTCTCATACCTCCGACGCAACTTGCGCGAAGCCTCCCTCGTCCGAGGAGGAGGAAGAGCGGCGGCGCGCTGCCGCGTGCAGAGACCGAGACCGCCTATGACGGGCGGGATCGGCTGGACCTGCCAAGACGCCCGGAGACCGAGACCGAGAACCTTGGCTAGGCCGAGGACGGTGCGGGGAGGTGTCCGGAATCGGCACTCCCCTCAGTTCGGATGATTCCACCGAAGGCTCCGGAACCGGAGGCACAGACGAGCCGACGGGATCCTCAACTCACCGGAGGAACCGGGGAGAGGGGATTCTCAGCTTCTCCAGCCGACAACCAATCCAATGGGTTGAGAAAAATCTCAACCGCGTCGACGGGAGTCTCGGTCAACTGGCCTGACGGGGACACCGTGGAACCAGTGGCCGGAAGTCGAGGGGTCGATCAGTCGACGCCGGCAACCAGTGGAGGGATCTTCCCGCCCCAAGAGCATCGACGGTGAGACTTACTCTTGTCTCTTTTGGACCGAGAAACGGTCCAGAAGAGTTGGACCCTCACCTTTTTCGAGAGGGTCAGACAAAGCCTAAAAGAAGCCGAATAAGAGGCACCGAGAGAAAGCGGGACAAATGCCGCAGCTGAGGTAGAAGCGGCCCGAGCCGCCTCCTCTTCGAGGGTGATCATTTGCTCGAGTTGATCCGCCGAGCCCGCCGCCGCAGACACCGCCGACCGGGCCTCTTTTGACTTAACTGGAGGAAATCTCTTCTCGGGACGCCCTAGTTGTAAACGGGCAGCACGGTCTTCGAGGACGTAGGCCGAAAAGGAAGAACACAGGTCGCAGGCCTGCGGGTCGGGTTCAAGGCCCGGCAGCAAACGACCGCCGAAAAGCGGATCCGTCCGAGACATCTTCTGCCCGCAAGGGCATCCTCCGGAAACGGAGTCGACGGTCCATCGTGAGCCGCGAGGGAGAGAAGACCAAGTTTGTTTAGCAAAACTTTTAATTTCAAAATTCAAGAATTAGGAACCAGTCTTATACGCAGAGCGTGCTAATGAGGAAACCTGACCTTCCAAGCTGTAAGGAAGATCTGGCGCCATGGCGGAGCCGAGAGTTTTACCAGCCGGTGGGTGGGAGGAGCCAGCTTGAAGACCTTCCGCAAGATTTAAAGTGGCAAGGAACCTGCCAGACAGTGTGGATAAACAACATATCCATGTCCCTAGAACTGGTACTTAGTGACTTCTAGCCCACACCTGGCTGTTTTAGTCAGGTCAGCTGCCAGTCCTGCAGGGGCCTTGTTTACCATGGCCATCATGGATTGCCAGAAAGTCTTTTGATACTGGGCTGCATAAGCCATGTAGCTGGCCAAAGACGGTGCCATGTAGCCCTTTTTAGCTATGCTATCTATCTTGCGAGTGTCTTTCTCGAGAGGGTGAGATGCTAAGGGAACTCTGGCCCTGTCACAAGCTGCAGCTTGCACTATCCCCTTATGGTCAGGGTGAAAAAACCAAAACTCATCCCCTGACCTATCAAGCTGATACTTTTGTCAGCTTCTTGTCTATGGGGAACTGAATTAGGAGTCTCTAAAACTTTTAAACCTGTTTCTTGAGAGACTTATTAATCAGCAACAACAGTTGTTTTGTGGGCGCCAGGCCCATCATATCCAAAAATTCAGCCTCCTCATCTTCTACCATTTCACTGGTAGTCAAGTCCAGTGCCTCTACCATTTTGCTTAACAAATGTGTAGTGTGAGGAATAGTTATCAGGCAGTCTAGGAGGGGAGTCGAATTCTTGGTCAGGGGACACCTCTGTTCAATAGGTTCCCTTCATCCTCTTCATCATCATCATATTCCTCACAGACCAGTTCCTGAATAGGAGGAACCGAAGTGGATACTGGTTGCAGAACCGCACATGGAACCGCTGGACTTACTGGTACCGCTTGAACTGGAACCAGTAAAAGTCCTTGACTAGCAGCGGTTTGCAAAGCCCAGAGAACTTGCAAGGCTTGTGCAACAACCTCAGCTGTGGGCAAAGCTGACTTTGGTACAGAAGGCTCCTTTGCTTTTTCAGCTGGAGGTTCTGTATGTTTTAGTTTGTGCTTCTTTTTTGCTGGAACCAGTTCACCAGTTGGACCCCCGGTTCTTTTTGGTTTTGATGGCTCTCCCTTATTAGAAGCAGTCGATTCAGTTTCTTTAGGTTTATCTTTTTTTTCAGTAGAAGGAGGGCTGGATTGGTCAGAACCCTGATCCCCTGGAACCATTCAAGAAGCCATCTTTTTCTTAAACCTTTCCAGCCTTTTTTCAACTGTTTTTGGAAGAAAGATTTTGCAAATGTCACACTTAGCGGTGAAGTAAGATTCACCTAAGCAAAACAAACATAAACTGTGTCTGTCAGCCTTAGCGAATACCTCTCCACACTCTGTACAGTTTTTAAAACCCATTGGGGCCCATTTTCTTTTTCAGCCTCTCTGACATATTTAAACAACCCACCAAAAGGGTTTTAACTCGGATCCTAACCGCACGTTATGTACAAAAATACACAAACTAACTCTTGCTAACCACTGAAGGAGAAGATGGTTGGTTCTCAAACTGGGAAAAAATGTCATGTAGCAGACACCCACAGAAAGTAATGGATTCCGGTTAAACAAAGTAAACATAAAAATAAAACGTTAAATAGACTAAGATAAACGCTGGTTCCTCAGCGGTTGTCACAACCGAACAGAAAACGCAAAACTGAAGTAAAATATAAACTAAACTAGCACAAAACTACACTAAAGAAGGTAAAGGCAGCAGACACAATAAAATTAGAGTTTACTTGTTTTTGCAAAAAAAAAAAAACAATGATTTTCATTGATTTCTGAGGAGAGATCTCTGGGACATCTTGACTAGGTAAGCAGAGAATGAAATCTGAGTATTATAGAACGTAGCAGTTGGTAAGGGCAGCAGTGTGAATGGTGCAGGGGTCGACTTTAGCGGTGGCCCGGTGGCCCGAGGCCACCAAAAATCAAATCGAGCCATTGGGTAATTGTTGGCTGCTGGCCCGATTGGCCAGCAAATATCTTAAGTTGCTTGACGATTTTCGGAACGGTACCGTTAAGATTGGAGATCGGAAGGCGTGTGCATGTGCGTGTACAGCGTCCGCTCATGCACACCACAAGGAACGGACTCGGAGCACAGCAGAACGCTGCACGTAATGAGGAAGCCCTGCAGGATTCTGACACGCAAAACCACATGATGGTTTATGGGCTCGCACTTACAGATCACGGATGACAAGCTGGGATGGTGGCAACAGTCACGGCGGGAACAGCAGGAGCCAATTGATGGGCACAGTTCTAATGGGCATGGTGGGACAGCCAATGGAGGTGACTGAATGCAGTGCATGGGCACCGCCCTTTCCTGCGCCTAGTTCAGATGTGCCATTGATTTTGATAGGAGAGGTCGAGGTTGCAATCGAAAGCTGCTTAAATACTTTCTCGGTCCGTCTGTCTGACCGATAAAAAAAAAAAAGAGAGAAATTGTGTACACTGTTGTCTGATTACTGAACCAGAAACAATTTAGTGCAATAGAGCAGTTGAGCAGACATCGTGGGGGGAGAAACTTTACTCAGACTAGTGCTTCTAATCTAAATCCTTGCTGTTCTGTTGATACCAAAAGCCAAGCAGGGTGTAAAATATTTCTGTGTGAGGGGAAAATAAAACGGCAGTTTGAACTGAGGGTAGAAGCTACTGCATTTTGCTGTCAACAAAAGTGGCAAGTCTTAGCACTAAAGAAACAAGTCTGTGGTAAACTGTTGCAGTGGCAAATTACTGCTTTAGCTGTGTCTGTCCATCCATGTAAAACAAAAGAAAAAATTACTCACCTTAGTAATGTTGTTTGTTCTAATGGAGTCTTGCTATATTATGACATATGCAGTGAGTCCCAACCTTCGAACTGCTCCGGAGGTGAAAGAGTTAACTTTCCATGCCAGGCATGGAATGCTGAGCTCGAGCTCGGTTGAAACTCTGTCTGTTGTTCTTTAAACTCAAACCGTCAGATCTTTACAAGCTAAACTCACTGAGGTCCTGTGTGGAAGCTGTAAACCTACACTAGCCAACTGGCTACTAAACATAAGAACACATTTTTTGGTCCCAAAACAAAGACTCAAGTCAGGAGACCCAAAAATGAAAACACAACACCAAGTCACCCCAAGAAAGGAGGGTGAAAACAACAAGGTGGCACCTACTATGCCAACACTGCACTGCCCTGCCCACCCACATCCCAAAAGAAAAAAATACTCACCTTAGTAATGTTGTTTCTTCTAATGGAGTCTTGCTATATTATGACAATAGCAGTTAGCCACAGCACTTGAACTGCCCCGGAGAGGAAAGAGTTAACTCCATACAGGATGGAGTTCAGAACGCGAGCGCTCCTCTTAGAAGCTCTATCTGGCTAGTTTCAAATAGAAACTGTCAGATCTTTACGGAGCCAAACACTCACTAAGAGTCTGTGTGGAAAAAGTAACCTACACTAGCCCAATGGCTACCTATTAGTAACAACAATAACAACAACAACAACCAAAATCACCCTGACAAGCACTACTAGACCCCTTCCCCAAAAGACTCAAGTCCAGGAGGGGCCAGAACACACAAACCAATAATAATAAAACCTAATTTCCCAAATCCTAAAGAAAAGGGGAAACACCTATAATGGCATGACACAGTGCTTGCACTAATTTGCCCACACTTCACCCAAGTAGAAGTTCTGAGAGGGCAGGTTGGGGTGATAATATAGCAAGACTCCATTAGAAGAAACAACATTACTAAGGTGAGTAATTTTTCAAACAACATGAAGTCTTGCTATATTATGACAATAGCAGACTACACAGCAGTACCTCCATGGAGGAGGGACAGAACCTACTTAGGAATAGGCTCTGAAGCACGGCTGTGCCAAACCGAGCATCTCTCCTGGCCTGACATCCAGGGAGTAATGCTTGGTGAAAGTGTGAACTGTTTTCCAGGTTGCAGCTTGACAGATTTCAAAATAGAATATCTCTAGCAGCCACTAGAGATGCAGCTGTACCTCTGGTAGAATGGGCCCTCAAACCTGAGGGGGTTCTCTACCCAGTTTTTGGTAGCAAAATTGGATACAAGAGACAATCCACCTGGCAATTGTCCTCTTAGTGGCAGGTTTTCCTTGCCAACCTCACCATAGGTGAGAAAGAGTTGGTGGATTCAACTCGACCCTTGGTGCGCTCCAAATAGTAACTCAATGCCTCTTAACATCCAAACTGTGCAACTCCTTCGCCAGAGGAAGAATGCTCAGTGAAAATACTGGAAGGGAGATGGATTGGTTAAGATGGAAATCCGAAACCACTTTAGGCAAAAACTTTCTGTTAGTCCTGAGGACTACCTTATCCCTGTGAAAAGAAATAAAATCATTTTCTACTAAAAGGGCTTGTAACTCACTTATGCGTCTAGCAGAAGTGATGGCCACTAGAAACACAGTTTTCCAAGTTAAGAACTTAAGGTCTGCCGAAGACAGAGGTTCAAAAGGGGTTGCATTAACTAAGCAATGTAAACATTGAGGTCCCAGGCAGGGCTGGGTCCCAAAAGGAGGGTTGGTATGGAGTAACCCTAAAAACTTGGAAAACACAGGGTGAGAGGAAAGGAGGAAGGCTTTCCTGCTGAAATAAAAGCAGAGACAGCTGCCAAATGAACTCTTAAGGTAGCTGGTCTGAGGCCCAGAGAATTAAGATGGACCATGTAGTCCAACAAATGGGTAATCAGCAGGTTCTGGGGCAATATGCTTCCCAGAACACCAGATGGAAAACCTTTCCACTTGGAATTATAAGTGGCTCTAGTGGAGGCTTCCTAGAGGCCTTTAAATATCAAGGACACTTGAGAAAGGTAAATCAGCAATCCTAACCTCAAGAGCCAGGCTTGAGGTTGAGGGATTTGAGGTTCGGATACCATACTCTCCCCTGGGCACAGGTCAGCAGATTGTGAATCCTGGGAAGGCACAGGGGAAGGTGGACTGTTAGTGATAGCAGGAGTGGGTACCAAGGTTGCCTGGCCCAGTCTGGTGCAATCAGAATCACCTTGCAATGCTGGGATCTGATTTTTACTAACACCTTGAAAAGAAGAGGGAAGGGGGGAAAGCATACAGAAACTTCCCTTCCCAATCCAAAAGAAGGGCATCCAGGGGGACTGAGCCCATCACTGGGGGCCTGCAACAGAACAGTGGAAGTTGGTGGTTGTCTGGGGCTGCAAAGAGGTCTATCTGAGGGGTGCCCCATCTGGCAAAAACTGTCCCCAGCACTCGAGGATTCAGGGACCATTCGTGATGGCCCTGAGAAATCCTGCTGAGGGCATCCGCTAGGACATTGTCCTTCCTGGCAGATGAACTGCTATTAGAGAAGTGTTCAGGGAGTAAGCCAGAGACCACAACTTCATTGCCTCGGTGCACAAGGACATTCAATCGAGTGCCCCTTGTTTGTTGATGTACCACATTGTTGTGCTATTGTCTGTTCTGACCTGACTACTTTGTTCTGCACAGATGCAGAAAAACTTGAAGAGCTAAAAGACAGCTCTGAGTTCCAGCAAGTTGATGTGGAGCAGAGATTCCTGGGGACCACACTCCTGTGTGGAAAGGTCGCCCAGGTGTGCTCCCACCCCAGGAGGGAGGCATCCGTGAGGGGTGAGGGAGTGGGAGATAGGAATGAAGGGGACCCCAGTCTTAAATTGCTCTGATCTTGCCACCACTGAAGAGCTAGGATCAGGGTTCGGTCACTGGAACCAGTTTGGTCAGGGGTCCCTCCTTTGGACCAAAAGGCCCTCAAATGAAACTGAATGTCTCTCATTTGAAATCTTGCTCTTGCACTACAGCTGTGGAGGCCGCCATGTGCCCCAGGAGCTGCAAAAGTGTCTTGCTGGTCGAGAGACCTGCAGGGTGAAAGAGGAGGCCAGGCAATCAACTCTCTACCCCTTTCCAAGGGAGGAAGGCCCTGGCCAGCTTTGTGTCCATTCCGCACCTATGAAAGTAAGTACCTGAACTGGTTCTAGAACTGACTTTGGTAGATTTAGCAGGAATCCCAGGGAGTGAGAAGCTGCTAGTGACTTGCAAGTGGGATTTCACCTGTTCTGGAGACTGTCCTACAATGAGTCAGTCGTCCAGGTAAGGAAAACAGCAACCCCTTGCCTTCTAATGAGCCACTGCCACGGCTAGACATTTCGTGAATACCCTTGGAGCAGAGGTAAGACCAAGGGCATTGCCCTGAACTGGTAGTGGCCTGAGGGCAGTTCAACCTGAGGTACTTGCGTGAGAAGGCCTGATTAGGACATGAAAATAAGCATCCTTGAGGTCCAGGGAGGCTAGCCAGTCCCCTGGCCTCAGTGAGGGCAATATCATTGCCAGAGTTAACATTTTGAACTTTGGTTTCAAAAGGTGTTTGTTCAGATATCTTAAGTCTAGGATGGGCCGCCATTCTCCTGTCTTTTTTGGGGTAAGAAAGTATCTGGAGTACAGACCTCTGCCCTGGCGTAAAGGAGGAACCCTTTCCACTGCTTTGCAATTTAACAGGGCAGAGACCTCTGCTTCCACAGCCAAAGGGTCTCTAGGGGCTTGCAGGTGGAAAGTGTCTGGCCCTCATCTTTGGAAACTGTTTGAAGCTGAGAACTACACCTGGCTTACTACTTCCAAGACCCATTTGTCCGGGTTAGGGACACCCAGTTCCGACTGAAGTAAGCCAACCTGCCCCTACTGGTACAGGAGGATTGGCCCTGGGCACTCCATCAGGGCCTGCTTGGCAGATGCCTTAGGCTGGGGGGTGGGGGACGGCTTACCTGTGCCCGCCTGCCTCTGCTCTGAAAAACCCTCTGAGCAAAGCAGAGGAGGCTTGGGATTGATAAAAGGCTCGTGGAAAGGCCTGCCCCTACCTCTGGGTTGTGCCTCTGGGGAGTGGCTTGCCCTCCTTGGCCTGGGCACTTTGTAGGTAGTTCTGTATTCATCCATCTTTTTCATATAGTTCTCTGTCTGCTCCCCAAACAGAGAATTTCCACCACAGGAAAATCCATAGCCTTAGACTGAGTGTCCTGTGACAGATTAGTGCACCTGAGCCATGCCAACCTACGGAAAGCTACAGAAGTGGCCATGACCCTAGAGGAAACATCATTAACATCAACAGCAGCATGAAATTGAACTTTAGAGGCTTCAATGCCATCAGCAGCCACCTGTTCCAATTCACTAGCCAGCTGGCCATGGGCCTGCTTGGCTAACTGCATAACTGTATCCCATCTAGATTTCTGATATCTAGCCACATAAGCCATATAATTTGCCTGCCTGAGTCCCAAAGAGGCTGCCAAATACTGCTTTTTTGCCATGGCATCAATCTTCCTAGAATCTTTATCAGGAGGATGTGAAGCCAGGGGAATGTTAGCCTTGTCACAGGCTGCAGCCTGTACCACTCCTACATGACTACACTGCTCAGAAAGGAAGTCTGTATCAGGGCCTGATAGAGTATACCTCCTGTCCATCTTTTTATCAACAGGAGGAACAGAATTTGGATTTTTTAAAATTTTCATTGTTTGCTTCCTAAATGACTTATGCAAAGGAATAGACAATCTCCTAGACTCTGGAATATCCATCATTTCAACATAATCAGGCTCCTCTTGCTCATCCACAGCCTCTTCTAAAGGAAGCTGGAGGGTTTCAGCAACTTCTTTATAAAAATAAAATGAGATGGGGACTCAGACAGCATAGGGGAGATTCTAATGGGCTGTCTGGAGAGATGTCCGTTCAATGGGCACATCCAGACCCTCCCAGCCACATACATACTGTTCATAATCCTCCTCCCTCCTGTGGTTCATAAAATTCTCAACATCATACTTGAACCACTGGGACCGGACGAACCAACCTTTGCCAACTGATGGTGGTTCGGACGGTCCCTGAGACAGTGACTGGACAATTTGTATGGCTTTTGCTATCTCTGCAGCAGTTGGAGAGGCACTTTGGACTCCAGACCTACTGATTTCCAGATTTTTTACTGGGGCTGGTTCCACAGAACCAGCCTTTTCTTTTGCCCGAGGAAGTCTCGCCTCTGGTCAGAGGGCACTCCTCTGGTCCAGTTGGTACTGGACCGGCTGGCCATCCGGTCAGCGGACTTTAGCCTCTTGTTCCCTGAGCCTACCCAATCTTTTTCCAGGGTGGCTGCAGGAAATTCTTGCAAATCTGGCAGTCTGACTGGAGGTGGTCAAACCCCAGACAATAAACACATGTGGTGTGTGGTCAGCCTTGGCAAAGGCTTCCCACAAGCATCACAGTGTTGAAACCCAGTGGGCCCGGTTTTCTTCTGGGTTTCTCAGACATAATGCCAGCCTAACCAAAACTTGCCCTTTAATGGCAGCGAGGCAAGACACCCTTATCGGGTTCCCACCGTGTCACGGGTATTTGAAAAACAAAATTAAAAGTCCGCTTTTAGAAACCGATAAGAACCAGGAACCGCATTCTAAATTCACATACAATGCTTTGTGGTGAAACCGATCGGGTTCAGAACTGAACCGATAAATAACAATTTCCACACAGACTAAAGACCTGTACTTATGGTTACCAGATAGAGCTTTGAACCAAATGTGGTAAAATAAAACACTTTTCCGTTAATTTTAAACGAAATACTGATTTTAACCGAGAAATGAACCGAGCTGAAGGAGAGATCTCGGAGCGACTGTTCAGTGAGGTGGAGAAAGAATCTGACAGTTTCTATTTGAAACTAGCCAGATAGAGTTTCTAAGAGGAGCACGCCAGAACTCCATCCTGTATGGAGTTAACTTTTTCCTCCGGGCAGTTCAAGTGCTGTGGCTAACTGCTATTGTCATAATATAGCAAGACTGCATGTTGTTTGAAACAGAGGTTCTGAGAGGGGCAGGCGGGGGGGAGGTCATAATATAGCAAGACTCCATTAGAAGAAACAACATTACTAAGGTGAGTAATTGTTTCTTCAAACAACATGAAGTCTTGCTATATTATGACATATGCAGACTACAAAGCAGTACCTCCATGGAGGAGGGACAGAACCTACTTAGGAAATAGGCTCTGAAGCACAGCTGTGCCAAACCGAGCATCACTCCTAGCCTGGATGTCCAGGGAGTAATGCTTGGTAAAAGTGTGAACTGTTTTCCAGGTAGCTGCTTGACATATCTCTAGAATAGGGATGTCCCTGGCAGCAGCCAGGGAAGCACCTGTACCTCTGGTAGAGTGAGCCCTCAGGCCTGAGGGAGGAACCTTACCCAGTTTTTCATAACAAAATTGGACACAAGAGACAATCCACCTGGCAATGGATCTTTTAGTGGCAGGTTTCCCTTTACCAACCTCACCATAAGTGAGGAACAGTTGGAAGGAGTCAAACCTGTGACCCTTGGTACGCTCTATGTAGTAACTAAGGGCCTCTTCACATCTAGCTGTGCAGCCTCTCGCCAGAGGAGGAATGGTCAGTGAAGTACACTGGAAGAGATATAGATTGATTAAGGTGGAATCTGAAACCACCATAGGCAAGAACTTCCTGTTAGTCCTGAGGACCACCTTATCTCTATGAAAGGAGATAAAATCAGGCTCCACTGACAAAGCTTGTAACTCACTTATACGCCTGGAGAAGTGATGGCTACCAGAAACACAGTCTTCCAAGTCAAGTACTTAAGCTCTGCTGAAGACAAGGGCTCAAAGTGGGGTTGCATAAGCTGAGCAATGCAAACATTAAAATCCCAGGCAGGGGCAGGGTCCCTGAATGGAGGGCTGGTGTGAAGTAATCCCTTGAAAAACTTGGGAGAATACAGGATGAGCTGAAAGAGAAGAGGGTTTACCTGCTGAAATAAAAGCAGACACAGCTGCCAGATGCACTTTTAAGGTAGCTGGTCTCAGCCCCAAGGTATTTAAGTGGACAATATAATCCAGGACTGTGGTAAATCAGCAGATTCTGGGAAATATGCTTCCCAGAGCACCATATGGAAAACCTCTTCCATTTGGAATTATAAGTAGCCCTGGTGGAAGGTTTCCTAGAAGCCTTCAGGATATCCATTACACCTTGGGAGAGGTGTAGATCAGCAAACTCTAACTCTTCAAGAGCCAGGCCTTGAGATTGAGAGATTTGAGGTTCGGTACCAAACCCTCCCTGAGCACAGGTTAACAGGTTGTGATTCCTGGAAGACACAGGGAAGATGGACTCTAAAGACAGTAGGAGTGGATACCAGGGTTGTCTGGCCCAATCTGGAGCAATCAGGATCATCTTGCAAGGTTGAGATCTGATTTTGACTAGCACTTTGAACAGGAGACAGAAGGGGGGAAAGCATAGAGAAACTTCCCTTCCCGATTGAGAACTAAGGCATCTAGAGGGACTGAGCCCAACACTGGGGGCATGCAGCAAAAAAGGGGAAGTTGGTGATTGTCTGGGGCTGCAAAAAGATCTATCTGCGGGGTGTCCCATCTGGCAAATATCACCTCCAAGACCAGGGGGTCCAGTGACCATTCGTAATGGACCTGGGAAAATCTGCTGAGAGCATCTGCCAGGACACTGTCCTTGCCTGGGAGGTGAACTGCCATAAGGGAGGTGTTCAAGGAGTAAGCCAGAGACCACAACTTCATTGCTTCGGTGCACAAGGCCGTAGACCGAGTGCCCCCTTGCTTGTTGATGTACCACATTGTGGTGGTGTTGTCTGTTCTGACCTGTACAACTTTGTTCTGAACAGATTTGGAAAAACTGAAGTGCTAGAAAAACTGCTCTGAGTTCCAACAGATTGATGTGGAGCAGAGATTCCTGAGGGGACCACAATCCCTGGGTAGTGAGGTCACCCATGTGAGCTCCCCACCCTAAGACGGATGCATCTGTAGTAAGGATTAAGGAGTGAGACTGAGTGACAAAAGGAACCCCTTGTCTCAGATCGCTCTGATCCTGCCACCACCGTAGGGCCTGGATCAGGGATCGAGTCATTGGGATCAATTTGGTTAGAGGGTCTTCCTTTGAGACCAAAAGGCTCTCAAATGAAACTGGATGTCCCTCATCTGAAATCTTGATCCCTGCACTACTGCTGTAGAAGCAGCCATGTGCCCCAGGAGCTGTAGAAAATGCCTTGCTGGTCGAGAGACCTGGCAGGTGAATGAGGAGGCCAGAGGGACCAGGGTCCTGCCCTGTCCAAAGGAAGGAAGGCTCTAGCTTTCTCTCGCTCAGCTCTGCGCCTATGAAGGTGAGGAGCTGACAGGCTCTAGAACTGACTTTGAAAGATTCAGAAGGAAACCTAGAGAGGTGAGCAGTTGCTGAGTTATCTGTAGATGTAACCTGATTCTGGTCTGGGGACTGGCTCTACTATGAGCCAGTCATCCAGGTAAGGGAAGATGGCAATTTTTTGCCTTCTTAAGGAAGCAACTGCTACTGCCAGGCATTTTGTGAATACCCTTGGAGCAGAGGTGAGGCCACAGGGCATTGCTCTAAATTGGTAATGGCCTGAGGCAAGCTCGAACCTGAGGTACTTTCGATGGGAGCTTCTGATGAGAATATGGAAGCAGGCATCCTTGAGGTCCAGGGATGCTAGCCAGTCCCCTGGCCGTAGAGAGGGTAGAATAATTCCCAGAGTCACCAATTTGAATTTTGGTTTTAAAAGGTGCTTGTTTAAATATCTGAGATCCAGGATGGGCCGCCATTCTCCTGTCTTTCTTGGGGTAAGGAAGTACCTGGAGTACAACCCTTTGCCCTGGTGTAGGGGTGGTACCCTTTCCACGGCTCTGAGAGCCAGGAGGGAAGAGACCTCTGCCTCTAGGGCAAGTGCCTCTGGTGGATTTGCAGGTGGAAAGGATCTGGTTCTCATCTTTGGAAACTTTCTGAAGCTGAGAACCAGACCCTGGCTTACTACTCCAGGACCCACTTGTCTGATGTCAGAGACTCCCAGTCCTGGACAAAGCAAGCGAGCCTGTCCCCTACAGGTAGCTGAGAATCGGCCCTGGCAACCCCATCAGGGTGCCTGCTTGGCAGGGGCTTTGGGCTGAGGGGTGGAAGCAGGCCTGCTTGTACCCCGTCTGCCTCTCCCTCTAAAGAACCCCCTCTGGGCATAAGCAGAAGAGGAGGCCTGGGCTTGGTAAAAAGGCCTATGAAAAGGTCCGCCCCTGGGAAGCTGCCTTTGAGGAGTGGCCTGCCTTTCCTTGGCCTGTGTACTCCTATAGGTGGTCCTAAACTCATCCATTTTCTTCATGTAATTCTCTGTCTGGTCCCCAAACAGAGGATTACCCACAATAGGAAAATCCATGGCCTTAGTCTGGGTATCCTCTGACAGGCTAGTACATCTGAGCCAAGCCATTCTGCGAAGTGCCACAGATGTAGCCATGACTCTTGAGGACACATCATTTCAGTCCACTGCAGCATGGAATTGCACCGTGGATGCCTCAATACCACCAGCAGCCACCTGCTCCAGCTCCTTGGCAAGCTGGCCAGGGACCTGTTTTGCTAGAGCCATAACAGTATCCTATCTGGATTTCTGATATCTAGCAACATAAGCCATATAATTTGCCTGTCTGAGTCCCAAGGATGCTGCCTGTACTGTTTCTTTGCCATGGCATCAATCCTCCTGGAGTCCTTGTTAGGAGGGTGTGAAGCCAAGGGAATATTTGCCTTGTCATAGGCTGCAGCCTGCACTACCCCAACATGGCTACATTGTTGTGTAAGGAACTC
The DNA here is from genome assembly GCA_016271365.2 of Neoceratodus forsteri. NCBI lineage: Eukaryota > Metazoa > Chordata > Ceratodontiformes > Ceratodontidae > Neoceratodus > Neoceratodus forsteri. Next base: position 245,898,945 of record CM057457.1, read on the forward strand.
GTATCAGAGCACGACAATGTGTACCTCTTGTCCATTCTCTTATCCACAGGAGGTATAGGTGAGGAGTTTTAAAATTTAAAAGTCTGTTTCCAAAAGATTTATGCAAGGAACAGACAGTCTCCTAGACTCTGGGATATCCATCATTTCCACATAGTCAGGCTCCTCTTGATCATCCACAGCTTCTCCATAGGGAGCTGGAGGGTTTCAGCCACTTTTATAAAACATAAAATGAGAAGGGACTCAGAAAGCCTAGGGAGACACTCTGAAGGTCTGTCTGGGGAGATGTCCGGGTCAATGGGCACATCCAGACTTTCAAATCCACATTAACTTCCTCTCATACTCCTCTTCCTCCCTCTGGTTCATAATATTCCTCTAAATCATACTCTTGAACTGTGGAACCGCCAAACCGGTGCTTACTTGATGGTGCCGTTCGGTCGGAACCGGGAAAGCGACTGGACAATTTTAATCACTTTGGCTATTTCTTCAGCTGTTGAGAGGAAAGTTTGGCCCCACACCAGCTGATTTCCTAGTCCTTTTGCTGGAACCGACTCTCAGAGTCGGATCTCCTTTGCCCAAGGAAGTCTCCGCCTGGTCAGAGGGCACCCTCTGGTTCGGCTGAACCGAACCGGCTGGCCATCCGTTCAGCGGACTTTTGGCCTCCCTTCCTGAGCCTACCAACTCTCTTTCCAGGGTAGCTGCAGGAAAATTTTTACAAATCTGGCAGTCTGCATTGAGGTGGTCAAACCCATACAATAAACACAGGGGTGGGGGGTCAGCCTGGCAAAGACTTCCCACACACACTGCAGTGTTGAAACCCAGTGGGCCCGGTTTTTTTGGGTTTCTCAGACATAGTGCCAGTCCTAACCAAACTTACCCGCTTATGGCAATCCCAGATAAGACCCTCTTATCGGTTCCCAACCGTGTCACGGGTCGTGGAAAAACGTAATAAAATCATATTTTTAGAACCGATAAGAACTGGTAACCACACTCTAAATGACAGATTAAGATATTTTAAAACAACCTGATCGGTTCAAACCAAACCGATAAACTGCTACAAGTTCCACACAGAACAGAAATTAATGTAAAACCTATCTAGTACTCAAAAATACCACAGACAGAGTCTGAACCGACCTGTTGTAGCTTAAATTCAGTCGAAACCCAGAAAAACAATACTTTAACCGACAAAATGAACCAAGCAGAAGGAGGAATCTCCGGAGCGACTGTTCAGTTAGGCGGAGTAAAGAATCTGACGGTTTGAGTTTGAAGAACAACAGACAGAGTTTCAACCGAGCTTGAGCTCAGCGTTTCATGCCTGGCATGGAAAGTGAACTCTTTCACCTCCGGAGCAGTTCGAAGGTTGGGACTCACTGCATATGTCATAATATAGCAAGACTTCATGTTCTTTGAAGGAAAAAAAAAGCTTTTTCATTCACTATCTAATTTAAATTGAAGAGGAAAGGAGCATCTGTAGTTAACCTGGGTACAGGAGCTATCAATCTACTTTGTGCAACAGCTAGTCTGATCTTTTTTGGGAAGAAAAACCACAAATACAAGTTTCCTTCCTTTCCTAAGTAGCAAGTAGTCTGAGTTACAGTCTGTGGTGCTCATGCTGGGATCAGGGGCTTGCACAAAATAAGCTTTTGCAGTGAGCTATTTTTGGACCTGGTGAAATAAAAATAAAAAGTATACATTACAAGATCCTTCATGTTTGAAAGTCCTAATATCCATACTTCTGTCAGTGTCTAGCAGTCAGGGTCTGGCACACAGCTCAGGGGGCTTAGCAGGCAGCTGTCTAACCCTTGTGGAAAAAAAATAAATCAGTCCTTAATTTCTACTGTCATACTCTCTGGAGTGTAGCAGTCTGTGGTCAAAGTCGGGGACTGGCACACATATTTAGGGACCTTGCAACTATCCAACCTTTGTGGGGAAAAAAAAATCTGTTTTCCTAATTTCTACTGTCGTACTCTCTGGTCACTACTAGTGTAGCAGTCTGTGGTCAAAGTCGGAGACTGGCACACATATTTAGGGACCTTGCAGCTATCCAACCTTTGTGAAAAAAAAATCTATTTTCCTAATTTCTACTATCGTACCTCTGGTCACTAGTGTAGCAGTCTGTGGTCAAAGTCTGGGACTGGCACATATATTTAGGGACCTTGCAGCTATCCAACCTTATGAAAAGAAATCTATTTCCTAATTTCTACTGTCGTATTCTCTGGTCACTACTAGTGTAGCAGTCTGTGGTCAAAGTTGGGGACTGGCACACATATTTAGGGACCTTGCAGCTATCCAACCTTTGTGAAAAAAAAATCTATTTCCAAATTTCCACTGTGCATTCTCTCTGGTCACTACTAGTGCAGCAGTCTGTGGTCAAAGTTTGGGACTGGCACTATATTTAAGAACCTTGCAGCTATCCAACCTTTGTGAAAAAAAAGTCTGCATTTCCTAATTTCTACTGTCATACCCTCTGGTCACTAGTGTAGCAGTCTGTGGTCAAAGTCAGGGACTGGCACACATTTAGGGACCTTGTAGCTATCCAACCTTTGTGAAAAAAATTACAAAATCTGTATTTCCTAATTTCTACTGTCAGATTTCTGGTCACTACTAGTGTAGCAGTCTGTGGTCAAAGTCGGGACTGGCACGCATATTTAAGGACCTTGCAGCTATCCAACCTTTGTGAAAAAAAAAAGTCTGCATTTCCTAATTTCTACTGTCGTACTCTCTGGTCACTAGTGTAGCAGTCTGTGGTCAAAGTCGGGGACTGGCACACATATTTAGGGACCTTGTAGCTATCCAACCTTTGTGAAAAAAAATTACAAAAATCTGTATTTCCTCATTTCTACTGTCGTACTCTCTGGTCACTACTAGTGTAGCAGTCTATGGTCAAAGTCGGGGACTGGCACGCATATTTAAGGACCCTGCAGCTATCCAACCTTTGTGAAAAAAAAAAGTCTGCATTTCCTAATTTCTACTGTCGTACCCTCTGGTCACTAGTGTAGCAGTCTGTGGTCAAAGTCGGGGACTGGCACACATATTTAGGGACCTTGTAGCTATCCAATCTTTGTGAAAAAAAATTACAAAAATCTGTATTTCCTAATTTCTACTGTCGTACTCTCTGGTCACTACTAGTGTAGCAGTCTGTGGTCAAAGTCGGGGACTGGCACACATATTTAGGGACCTTGCAGCTATCCAACCTTTGTGAAAAAAAGTTACAAAAATCTGTATTTCCTAATTTCTAGTGTCGTGATTTCTGGTCACTACTAGTGTAGCAGTCTGTGGTCAAAGTCAGACTGGCACACATATTTAGGACCTTGCAGCTATCCAACCTTTGTGAAAAAAAATCTATTTCCAATTTCCACTGTCGATTTCTGGTCACTACTAGTGTAGCAGTCTGTGGTCAAAGTCGGGACTGGTACACATATTTAGGGACCTTGCAGCTATCCAACCTTGTGGAAAAAAAAATAAATTTCCTAATTTCACTGTCGATTTCTGGTCACTACTAGTGTAGCAGTCTGTGGTCAGAGTCGGGACTGGCACTATTTTTATTATTATTTTTTTTTATTAAAGGTTGATAGTTGATGTCCTTTGAATGTGGAAGAATCTAGCTTGACTGATAGACTGTTATTAGTAGTGACCAAAGAGCATGACAGTAGAAATTAGAAATAGATTTTTTTTCACAAGGTTGGATAGCTGTCCTAAATATGTGTGCAGCTTGTAGCTATTTAAAAAAAGTCTGTATTTCCTAATTTCTACTGTCGTATCTCTGGTCATATATTAGTGTAACAGTCTGTGGTCAAAGTCGGGTGGCTAATATTTAGGGCATTGTAGCTATCCAACCTTTGTGAAAAAAATTACAAAAATCTGTATTTCCTAATTTCTACTGTCGTACTTCTGGTCACTACTAGTGTAGCAGTCTGTGGTCAAAGTCGGGGACTGGCACACATATTTAGGGATCTTGCAGCTATCCAACCTTTGTGAAAAAAAATCTATTTCCTAATTTCCACTGTCATACTCTCTGGTCACTGCTAGTGTAGCAGTCTGTGGTCAAAGTCGGGGACTGGCACACATATTTAGAGACCTTGCAGCTATCCAACCTTTGTGAAAAAAAGTTACAAAAATCTGTATTTCCTAATTTCTACTGTCGTACTCTCTGGTCACTACTAGTGTAGCAGTCTGTGGTCAAAGTCGGGGACTGGCACACATATTTAGGGACCTTGCAGCTATCCAACCTTTGTGAAAAAGAAACCTATTTCCCAATTTCTACTGTCGTACTCTCTGGTCACAACTAGTGTAGCAGTCTATGGTCAAAGTCAGGGACTGGCACACATATTTAGGGACCCTGCAGCTATCCAACCTTAGTGAGAAAAAAAAATCTATTTCTAATTTCCACTGTCGCATTTCCTCTGGTCACTACTAGTGTAGCAGTCTGTGGTCAAAGTCGGGACTGGCACACATATTTAGGGACCTTGCAGCTATCCGACCTTTTGTGGGGAAAAAAAACATCGACATTGAAAATAAAACACAGAGCCAGTTTGGTTTGAAAAGGTTTTATTGCACATCGTGAATACATCATGTGGCATTTTCTTTCAAATGTTGAGCCCCTCCTGCAAAAAAAAATAAAACAAATGAAGAGAAGTTGAAAGTGATCAAGCTTATGAAAAAATGTCAGGTGCAGGACATTTAAGATGGCTTAGCAAACTAACTTTCCATGGGTTAGGTATGATGCAGAGAAAACCCTATGTTCTGTACAATGTGTCAAGGGTGTGATGCCGTAGATAAAGATTCCCTTTTGTACACGGTTGTGGAATATTTAAAGTGTACTTTTAAAATCGCATCATACAAGTACAGGGGCATGAGAGCTGCAAGCAAATTAAACTGCAGCTACTGATCCCTCCTGTAGTGAGGCTGGTAGAGCTCTAGCTCAGATTAACAGGCTCACTATTCTAATGAGGAACAGTCATGCAATTGCCAAGCAGTCTCGTCCATTCACATATTTTGTTTGGATGAGTAAACTGACCAAATGAAGGGTCTGAGACAGGAAGCACCTATGTCAATGACAAGTACTGCAGGAGATCGTAGCCATTGCAGAATATGAACAACTTAAAATTATGAATGAAGCCAAGAATTCCTCATTCTGTTCTGTTCTATGTGATGAAGCAACTTGATACCTCCATTGCAGAACAACTTCTAATTTATATCCGTCATGCATACAAAGGTGTTATAAAAACAGCCTTTCTAATTATGGTTAGACTTGAGAAGCCAAATGTTGAAAATATATATGAAAGTCTTGTAAGTGAGTGCTCTGCAGTACTTGAAATAACTAGTGAACAGTTTCTAACAAAACTAGTTGGCTTTATAGCAGATGGGGCAGCGGTTCTGCAGGGCAGCAGAACAGGAGTCACAGCATGTCTTCGTGAAGTACAGCCTTTGATAGTTGTTACTCACTGTATGCTTCATCGGCTGGAATTGGCCTTTAAAAAAGCTGTAAAATCAATGCCCTGTTACAGTAAGGTAGAGGACGAGATGCTGCAGATTTACTTATTCTACCACAACAGCCCTCTGAACAGAACAGAACTGAGGAATTCTTGCCAGGCAACAGGGGCCCGATGTTTAGTCCCAACTAGGTAGGAGGTACCAGATGGGTCCCGCATCTAAAACGTGCCTTTGAAAATTTTGGGAGATTTATCCTGCAATTATTTCACATCTTGAAAATACTGTTGCATCACAAAACTCAATGGTCAGTGCTAGAGCTCAGGGATTTTGAAAAGCTCACGGCCAGAACACTGTGCAGAGCGCCTTGGAGCTTAATGATGTTATTGTTGTAATAGCAAGACTTTCCTTGTTGTTGCAGGAAGAAAAGGTCAATATTAGCAAAGTGATGGAGGGACTGACAGTTGTTAGTAACAGACTTGAAAAGCTGAAAACTAAATTGGGACCAATGGCCCAAATGTTCACAAAGGAGACATTTAAGGGTATTCCTTAAAGGAAATAACCAGAGAAAAAAGGATACCAACTCCTTTACAAGATTTATAGAAATCTTTGACAGAGGTTAACAGCAGGTTTCAGACAATGACCTGTCTGTTGTAAGGAAAGCTGATGTAACATTTTAAACCCCAAAGTGTGGCCCAATTTGACAAACAGCACTGATTTTGGTGATAGTGAAATTGAAGAACTTATTAATGAATATCGAGATGTACTTCACAAAAATGGTATAAAACTGGAAGAAGTGGAGATTGAATGGGCCTCTTTAAAAAATTCCCTGAGTTCTTGTACCTCTAGCGTCACTACATGGGAAGAGATAAATAAAAGGTTTTCAGATGGATACCAGAATATTTTGTCCCTTGTCGACTTCCTCTTATCCTTGCCAAGCACTTCAGCGGAGTGTGAACGTGGATTTTCACATATGAAATCTGTGAAGTCAGACTGGAGGAGTAAACTCAGAAGTGATATACTCACTGATCTGTTATGAATTAAACTTCACTCACCGCCATTGAGGATTTTGATGCAACAGGTGTTGGCAATTTGTGGCTAGCCTCTGGGCATGGAGAATAGAAGACCATGCAGTGGATCTCACAGGAGAAGAACAGATGCAGCTGCTATTGAAACTGTAGACAGCTCTGATTCAAGCATGGACTCCAATGACAGTGTGACAGCCCTTGAGGATGTTGAAGTGTGCCAAAACACTGATTCCGATGAAGGACCAGAAATGTGTCACCCTGACCCCACACTGCTTTGATTTGATTTTGTACTTAAGCACAACTCTCTGCAGTGTCCCTCCAACCAGTTTCTCGCCCATCTACCGGTGTCTTTCTTGTTATTTTGAATAAATGAGCAATGTTCACCACTTGCGTGATGCCGACCACTTCAGTCCCGCTTTAAATTTTCAAAATAAGTTGCGGGCCACCATTAAGTACTGCGGGCCACCAAATTATTGAAAGTCTCTGGCCCGATGGCCAGTTGTGTTTTCCCTTAAAGTTGACTCCCGGTGGTGGCAGGAGCCAATGAGTGTTCCATCTTTGTAGACAGTTCCATTCTCCAGGCAATTCAACACTGGAGGCTGACTACAAGAGTTAAGCACACTGAAGAATTCCTGGAGTTAAAATATTCATTTTTATCTCAGGCCAGCGATCGGCGGTCGATGCGAGGGAGGGGCCACTACCACCATGGACATTAACTTCTTTATAATCGGTCTGGCGATCACAAGGAGGGAAGGGGGACCATTACTACCAAGGAGTTTCATATTTTTCACCGGACTGGCAAATAGCAGACAGGAACACTGGCACCAGGGTGTATGACTTCTCTGGACTCAGACCGGTGACCATTGGGGGGGGCACTGGCACCAGGGACAGAGGTCTGCCTGTGGGGCAGAGGCTGGGGGTGGGGCATGCTACACTCTGGCACAGCCCATGTAAATGGGCCCATAATGGGTATGCAAATGGCCACATAGCACCTTGCATGCCAAATGGGCTCATTTACATGGCTGCCTCTGTGAATTACAAATAGCGCACCTGTGCTATTGATTGTGTGGCAGTACTTCTGGCTGCATACTGGGTGGCGTTAGTGGGGTTAGTGCTAACTTGTCCTGTCCCTATTCACAGATGGACAGCACAGGTGTGTCATCCAACTGTGAATAGCAACCTTTGACACCTGGATTGCAAACGCAATGCAAACTTTTGCGCTGTGCTTTGCAATTTTTGTGAATCTAGCCCCAGTTGATTTAGGTAGTGCAAACCCTTAATGCAGAGAATCTTACAACAGTCAACTGGTAGGGTTGCTCATAGCCAAAGAAGGCCTCAACACAAAAAGCTCAAGTACTTGTGTTATATTGAAAATACCCCGACATTTTGCCATTATGACTTCTTCTGGGGACACCATAAACACAAACATTTTTAAGTAAATAATACATTAACATTATAACTGTTATATACATACACATACAAACATATATATATATATACACACACACACACACACACACACACACATATACACACACAGTATATATTTATGCAATGTCAGGGAGGATAAATTCCAGCAAATATTTTCAATATCTACAGGGTGGTCAGACCTACAGTGAGGATATCGTGTTTATCCTCACTGTAGGTTCCCCAATGCCAGAATTTATCCTCACTGTAGGTGGGGATTGGTTAGAGCAGGCAGCGCAAGCAGTTCACTTGCACTGCTCCTCTTCAGTGTGAAAGCAGCATTCACACTGAGGCGCTCACTTTTTTTAAATTTTTAACAGTCCCAAGACAATTTCTACCATGGAATGGCCTCACACCCTTCCAAACAACGCAGCACTGCAGTCCAATACCTCCCTTCCTTCCCAGCCCAGACTACCAACCAGCCTAACTCTGACCAGCTCACAGTGTCTCCAGTACCTGCCAATGAGCTGCCCTGTTTGGCCAAAGAGAGCACAACCACCAACTTCACATAACTGAAATCCCCCACCACTCACTCCCTGGCACGCCACACTTCAGCACTTGCTGACGTCATGACATCACCATATCAGCCTCAGAGAGAAACATAGAACAGACTTTGACGGCAGATAAGGACCACTTGGCCCACCCAGTCTGCCCATTTCCTACCTACTAGTTAAGCTGCAGATTCTAGTTAACCAACAGCCTACTTCCTGCAACCCCAACTATAATTGCCTTGTGTCTGTCCCATGCATGTTTGAATTTCACTGTTTTAGACCCAACGACCTCCTCAGGAAGGCTGTTCCATGTATCCATCACTCTCTCCGTGAAAAAATTTCTCAGATACCCCTGAGCTGCCCCTCTATCTTTAAATTGTGCCCCTTGTTCTTACACATCTCTTTTCTGAAAGATGCTACCCTCCTGGACTTTGTTGAGTCCCTTGAGGTACTGAACATTTCTATCACGTCCCCGTCCCTCCTTTCATCAAGAGTATACATATTAAGCTCTCAGTCTCTCTTCATATGGCTTGCTGCAGACCGCACCATTTTAGTTGCTCCTCCTCTGGACTGCTTCCATCCTGTCTATGTCCTTGCGTAGATGAGGTCTCCAAAACTGCATGCAGTACTCCAGATGGGGTCTCACCAACTGTCTGTACAGAGGGATAACAACTTCCTCTTTTCTACTTGTGATGCCCCTTCCTATGCATCCCAGTATCCCCCTGGCTCTCCTTACCGACTTTTCACATTGCTTCCCCACCTTTAGGTCATTTGATATGACTACCCCCAGGTCCCTTTCCATTTTTGTTGTTGTTAAGTACCTCCTGCTATTGTGTACTCTTCTCCTGGGTTTTTGTTTCCCAGGTGCATTACTTGCACTTCTTTGTATTGAATCTAAGTTGCCACATGTCTGACCATTCCTCCAACCTTGCCAAGTCCCTTCTCATCTTTTCTACCCCCTTGTGTATCAACTCTGTTACAGACTTTGTGTCATCTGCAAAGAGGCATACCTTTCCCTCAGACCCTCTGCAATGTCACCTATAAAGATGTTAAAGAGGACTGGACCCAGTACTGAGCCCTGAGGTACTCACTAGTAACCCTTTCTTTGGAATGTGTTCCATTCACTATTACCTTCTGTGTCCTGTTGTGCAGCCAGTTTGCTACCTAGGCTACCACCCTGGGACCCACTCCCAGGCTGGCTAACTTGATTATTAATCTTTTGTGCGGACTATGTCAAATGCCTTGCTAAAGTCTAGGTAGCCCCTTCCTGGTCTATTACTTTGGTCACCCAGTCGAAGAAATCAATTAGATTCATCTGACATGACCTTCCAGCTGTAAATCCATGCTGTTTTGGGTCCTGTGCCCGCTGGCCTCTAGGTACTCAACAATTCTTTCTTTCAGAAGTGATTCCATCATTTTCCCTACCACTGAGGTCAAACTTACAGGTCTGTAGTTTCCCACTCTGCCTTGCTCCCAATTTTGTGAAGGGAATCACATCTGCCCTCCTCCAGTCCTCAGGTACCACCCCATCCTGCCATGATCTGTTAAAAGCGTGGTCAGTGGTGTCGCTAGGTCCTCCTTAGTTCTTTTAGGATTCTGGGGTGAATCCCGTCAGGCCCCATTGCTTTATCCACCTTGAGTTTTAGGAGTTCTTTCAGGACTCTTTCTTCTGTGAATGGACTGGTGTCAACCCCTACCCAGAGTGCTTCTATTGTCTGGTTTAGATAACTCTCCTCATCTTCTTTGTGAATACTGAGCAAAGTATTCATTCAGAATCTCTGCCTTTTCACTGTCCCCTCTGCCCACCTCCTCTCCTTTATTAATCTTCACTATCCCTCCTTAACCTTTCTATGCTCCTAATGTACCTATAAAGGTTTTATCCCTTCTTAACTGAGTTGGCTATTTTTCTTCAGTTTGGGCCTTTGCTAGTCTGACTGCCTTCCCCTTCTTTCTGCTTTAATTGATACAGTTCCTGTCATGCTCCTTCTGTGATTCCTTATACTTTATGAATGCAGCAGTCAGTCAACTCAACCACTTGCTCTCCATTCAGTCATCCTGAAAAAAGCTGTTAAAAAAAAAAAAGAGGGGGAAAAACAACAAACACACTTAAAAAGAAACGCCACTGTATAAATAGAATATGCCACAGCCCAAGACTGAGAATATCACTGGTATATTCCCTTCGTGAAGTTAGACTTTTGGCATCACTCATGGCTACACCACTCGTGATGTCAAAGGTCAAAAAACTGAAACAGAGAAGAAGGGCTGCGGCATAACAATATATTTATGGGGTGAGGTCGCACCCCTATAGTTTGAGTTATATCTTCACTTCTATGTTAAACTGAACATTTTACGCTTTAATAACCTTGCAACCGTTCAACCAATTTGCATTAAATCTGGCATGCGCTATCAGATACCAAAGATCTCTTGATGTTGCAAGTTTCGTTCCAGTTGAATGTGTGGGTGCGGAGATATGGAGTCTCAAAAAATGAGTAAATTACCGTTTTTTGTCAACTTGTCACCGTGTTGCATTTTGGTCTTAAATGTTTACGGTATTTTGGTCTTGGGTCACATTAGTGCCCTTTGAAGGTTTGGTGAAAAAATATTAATCTGTTCCAAAGTTATTAAATTTTAAAGTTTCCTATTATTTCCTATGGGAAAAGTTAGCTGTCAAGCTCGAAACAGGATTCTTGATTGTGAAACAGGATTCTTGATTGCCATTCGCACTTTAATAATTTTGCAGTCATTCAAGTGATTTGCATGAAATTTGGTATGCGTCATTAGGGACCAAAGATGTCTGGATGTGACAAATTTTGTAGCAGTTGGATGCGTGGGAACGGAGCTGGAGTCTCAAAGAATGTGTAAATTACCATTTTTTGTCAAATTCTTGTCACCAAGTTGCTAAAAACGGTGTTGAATTTGTCTGAAATGTTAGGTATACAGGTCTTGGGTCACATAGTGTTTTTTAAAGGTTTGAGAAAAAATATTAATCCGCTCTAAAGTTATTAAATTATAAAGTTTCCCATTATTCCCTATGGGAAAAGTTAAATGTGAAGCTCGAAACAGGATTCATTTTTTACTTTCTGTTTATTAATTTCTCAATAATCCATACAGAAATAATTCTGACAATGCATGTAAGGATTACAGATTACAGATTGAGGTCGCCACGCCTCTTAATACACACGGGATAAATCAAGCATGCAAAGTCTGTAAGATACGTCATGTGGGGAGTAAAAATCTGTGTCATCAATTCCATACAGTGAAATAAATTGCTGTTCATAGAGAACAAGAGCTGCATGCAATATAAGTAAAGCTGAAATATCAGTATATCATTAAGTCTCTTACCCATTACAGGAGTTGAGATTTAAGCATGCACTAGTCAAAATTTATTGCCCAAAGGGCAAAAGAATGGAGATGAGAAACAATGAGGCTCACTGTAACGCTACAAGTATGGTAACCTTTCACAGAGCACTAAATCATAAACAAAGGCAGTTCTGTCGTTAAACATTTCAATATGATCAGAGTATCTCTCAAACCTCCTGCCATCTAGTATTAATGTTAACTGCTTTAATCTAGTCAAGCAAATTTACAGAGGTTAATTTTGATAATAATCTCCTAATTAACATCAACCCAGCAAGACAAGCTGATTATTTATTTATTTCTGGACCATTGCAAACCTGCCACTAATGTCCATAAAATCCTTCACGGGTCATCAGTGTCCTCCACTTCATTGTCAGTTGCCTCGGTTCTTCGGCTACATGCTGGGGCATTTCTCTGCGTCCATTTCAAGGCCTCATCCGGGTCTGAAAAAATGAAGATTTTCCCCTGATGGACGATGCGAATGCGGACTGGGAACAGCATGCCTTGTGTAATGTCGGCCTCTCGCAAGATCGCCCTGATCCCGTCGAACTTCTTTCTCTTAACCCTCGTCAAGTAGCTCAAATCTGGATACAATCTCAGTTGTTGCCCATCACATATACAGATTCTCTTCTGTCTGGCCAAGTTTAGTATAAAATCCCTTGAGCCCACTCCACCAAGCACCATAACCACCGCTCGAGGCGTGTCTGGGTTCTCAGGTCTTCCGTGGGCCGCCACTTGGTAGGCTTTCTGAACAGAGAACACTCATGTGGCTAAAGGGTCTCCCAGCTGCTGGATTAGCCATTCTTTGAGAAACAGGGCTAGGTGATCCCCTTCTGATCGCTCCGGTAAACCAATTACCCGAACATTGGAGGATCTGGCTTGATTCTCTAGTGATTCAACACAATTCTTTAGATGGGAGTTCTCCTTTATCAAAGTGGCTGTAGCCCCTAATGCTGCTTCTGAGCGCTTCTTGGAGTCAACTGTCTCTGTTTTCACTGCCTCCACCTCTAGTTCTAAACTGCTTACTCTTTGCATGAGGGAATCAAATTTCCCATCTAGTCCTGAAACTGCCTATATAAGCCTATTAATTTTAAGGCCTAGACTTTGCAAAGTTTCCTCATTCCCTGTTGATGATGTGGAAGCAGCTTGATTGAAAGCGGATCTCGTGGTCGGGGGATCCAAAGTTGTTTTGCTCCTATCCGCCTGAGTTTGCTGTTTTTCTTTACAAGGGTTTCCCATATTAAGTCTCAATACTCTGTCACCGATTACTGTCCTTTTTCTTATATATCTCTGCCCACAAATTATAGTAGTAGTTACTTTTTAGTAGTGGAAGTTTAGAGTGTTACAGTTCTGACGCCATATTGCTCGGGCTCTACAGTGCCCCCCGAAACAGGATTCTTGATTGCAAATGTGGAATCCTAGTTCATGCTGCCACCATCTTGTTTTCCATTAGCAAGGGAAACAAACTTATATATCAAAAATAATACAGGGCTTTGGTAAATACCCACAGCTGTGTTTACCAAATCAGGGCCTGCAGAATCGTTATAGGTTTTGTTTATATATATATATATATATATATATATATATATATATATATATATATATATATATTCACTTTTGTCCCCATGGTCCCGGATGGCTCTTGTTCCTTCTACGCCCCCAGTACTGCCCCCAGGATCAGAGCCTCCTTATGCCCCATGACTTCCTTTGTGGCAGGGTGGTGTGGTGTGACTCAACCCACCAGGAACAGATCCAGCCAGGAGGTTCATCTCGGAGACAGTGCCTGTGGGGATGGTAATCACGCCATGGCCAGGACCTGTTTTTCCACTTTTCTTGCGGTGGGGGAGCATGCAATGCCAACAGTGATACGCAGCACATGCGCCCACAGGCTGCATGTCGGCCGACTGCCCTCCTCCACCCCCAACGTACGGGACTCGCATGCCAACACCTAGCCTCCATTAGGTGTCAGGCAAGTACCAGTCCATGTTTCCTGCCCTCCCCGGAAGAGGACAGGGTCAATCCTCTCCCTCCCAGGTGACCTGCTTGCACCGCAAACACGGGTCACAGGTGTGGCAGGATGTAAGGCATGATGTCTCAGCCCTCCATGCCACTGGGCTGCTAGTTTTTATTATTTAGAAATAGTTTTTTTTTTTTGCATTATATTTTTATTGAACTTTTCAAGTAAAAATACACGCTTTACAAAGCACAAGTACACAGTCCTCCGTACAAGGTACAATAGTAAGAATTAACAATACAACCACATCTTACAATGGAATCACCCCTCTTATAAACCCATGGGGGGAATTACCCACTTACCAAAAACCTCATGCTTCAAAAGCCTACAGCACAAGGAGGGTCCCAGAGAGAGATAAATGCAACCCTGGCCAGTCCCTTTAAGAACCAGCCAGAGTGTGAGCCCTCAGGCCCACGGCCCCCTCTGCAGGATTTCAAAGATACCCATAAAGCATAAGCTCCAGTTTACATAAGATCCCCTTTACAATATAAGAAAAAACAAACAAACCCAAATGCCGTTCCTTTAATACAGAACATTAGTTAAAACCCCAAAACTCAAAGCAATGCCCCAGCCCTCCTTTCTAATTCTGAAAGCATATAGATAACCTAGCAAACATTCGTTTGGGTCCCCAAACTGCAATGCAGGAAAGAAACAACAACGACCTGCAATGTTATGGTAAATCCACGATATTCCTTACTTCTATGAGAAACAGCACATAATCATGCATGACAGTCCAGAGCGAGTCCTCGTACAAGATCCTGAATTGTTCAGTAAAATATCTCCCCTGTATTTAGAAACAAGAAACCCAACATTAGAGACCACCCATACTTAACCGGTACATTAACCAGAACCCCTCGAAATGAAGAAACAAAAAGGGTGGTTATACTTTACTGCTTTCCATTTAACCCCCAAAAAAAAAAAAAAAAAAAAATAGTCACTCCCTTTGAATCAATATCTTCATTCTCCTTAGACCCTCCTGCTCGATGATGTCCATAATCTTTTCAGCATCTTTCGGATCATTAAATAAGTAGATTTTTCCTTCCACGATACACGAAGTTTGGCGGGTACAGAAGTTGATAATGGATTTTAAATTGCTGAAGACGGGCTCAATCGATCAAATGCTTTGTGGCACTGCCTGGCTCTGAAGGATAAATCAGGAAAAGTTGCAATCCAGAGTCGCCATGCTTAAACTTCCTTCGCCTTCCTGCAGTGGCCAGCAAACGGTCCCTGTCTCCTATGCCAGAACAGACCACCACAAACGCAAGGGGTCAGTGGATCCTTTCTGAGCTCTTCGAGGTTGAAGCCTGCTTTCTCAATGATAACGGGCGGTTCCTCCTCTGTAAGACCAATTATGCCAGGTAGAAAAGAGCAGGCAAAGTCCAGAGGGTCATCCTCTTCGCCAGTTCCGCAACCCCAAAATTCTAATGTTCTGTTCAGGGCCTGGTTTTCCAGGACCTCCATCCGTTAACGCAACCAGATGTTATCACCGATTAATTTTGTGGTAGCATCCATGGTTTTAGTTATGTTTTGTTCCAACCTGGTCACCGACTGGCTATTTAAATCCATTTGTGTCTCCAGAGCTGCAACTCTTGGTGTTAAGATGTCAAATTTGCGGTCCAAATACTGGACCATACGCACTAGCTGCTGCAGAGTAGAGCTGACCATAGCCAGGGACACCTCTGCAGACTCCACACCACCGGAGGTCCCTGTCGCTCCATATCTAGGAAGCCCACCGTCCCGTCTGCCTCATGGCTGGGAAAAGTCTGTAGAGGAAGACGCTGATCCTTTATTTTTCCCCATTTTGCTCGCAGACAGGTCTCAGGGGCATACCAAAAGCAGAAGAGCCAGGCTAACACAAAGAATGGGCTCAATAATATAATTAATATAAAATAATAATCGAGCTTCTGAAATATGCGCCTCCTTCGTGGCTGCTCAGCAGTGCCCCGCTTTTGTTTTTTAGCCGTGGAAATACAAAACTTGCAAAACTTTACTGAGAAACAGGATCTCTTTTGCAATTTATAAAAGATTTTTTCATCAGAATTGTGAAAATAATTTGGGAAACAGGATTCTGTTTCACAATTTACAAAACAAATTTTATGCTGCTGTTTCTTTGTCACTTCACAGCAAAAGAAACGGTTTGGAATTCTGGACTGAAAATTTCAGGGTAGAAAAGGCTTGTTTGGTGAAAACATATTACTTTGGCTTGGAGTTTGATTTGAATTTTGGTTGATTTACTTACTTGGTTAGAGGGACAAAAGAAGGCGAAAGCCCATAGATATTGTCCTCCACATATGTGGATCATTGTCAATGGTTCCTATCTAGTTAACCATTTATCTAGTTTGAGTTTAAAAGTCATAAAGGAAGGGGCGTCTACAATATCCTGGGGAAGTGTGTTCCATAATCTTGGGGTTCTTATGGAAAATAAATTTTGTCTTTTGTTGGTTTTACATTTGACTATATCCAGCTGTTTGTTATTCAGCCTGGGTCCGATTTTTCTAGTTGCAAAGAAATACCACATTGCCTCATCAAGATTGGATTTTGAATAATCTTGAAGAGTTGGAGTAAGTCCCTCTTGATCTTCTTATTTTGAGTGAGTGTAACCCTGTTTTATGTAGTCTAGTTTCGTAATCCACATGTGCCAAGTGGGGAATAGTTTTGGTGACTCTTCTCTGAATCCTCTCAAGCTTATCTGTGTCCCCGCAGAGGTACAGACTCCAAAACAGAGAACCGTAATCAAGATAAGGTCTAATGTGCGATCTGTACAGCGGAATAATACACTGCTCGGTTCTAGAAACAAAAGTACAGTTGATCTTACGAAGAAGTGAATTTGTTTGGTTTGCTATTTTATTGCAGTGTGAAACTGGGGTCAGTTTATTATTAACTAGAATCCCTAAATCTTTTTCTAAACAAGAAACCTTAATGATGGTGTTATTCAATGTGTATACCTGTTGGGGGTTCTTTTTCCCAAAGTGCAGGATGGCACATTTGGCTATGTTGAACTCCATTTTATTAATGAGGGCCCAGTGTTCGATAGATGAAAGATCGTTCAGTAGAATTTGTCTATTTGCAGCATTGTTAACAGCACCACCCAGCTTGGTATCGCGGCAAACTTTATGAGGATATTTGAAGAATGAATTTTCATGTCACTAATGAAGATATTAAACAGAGTGGGTCCCAGGACAGAGCCCTGGGGACTCCGCCGTCACCCCTGCCTATATCTGACAGAGTGCCATTAACCCGTACCCTTTGAGATCTATCTGTCAACCAACTTTTTATCCATAACACAAGAAAAGCAGAAAAACCTAATTGAGTAAGTTTGGAAATGAGAATGTTATGGGACATAGGAAAACATTGTACTGGGAGGCTTACAGAGCCATTTCCTTTGTCGCTATGGTGCTAAGAAACAGTTTGCAATTTTTCTCTGAACTTTTCTGGATAGAAGGGGCTTGTGCTACTGATGTGCTCTTTGGTGGTTACGAGAAATTATAGTAATATTTAGTAAAGTTAAACAGCTTTCAAATTTTTCTGTGTTTTCTATAGCATACAATTACAATGTGAGGTGTTTTTTGATGCTGTACACTATGGGATGGGAGCACAGGGCCCACCACAGGCAAATAAGGATACCACTACTGTATCTGAAAATTATGCATGGATAGGAGTGCAGGATACCATGATGGATTGGGCCCTGCGCTCCCACATGCAAATAAGGATACGATTATGTTTTCTCAAAAAAGTAAGGAAATTCTTTGTATAAAAAACAACTTCATTAATGCACTAGTTAGGGTTAAACCAACAAAAGTAAGGAAATGTGGTGTTAGGGTTTCCAACACTGACACCCACCCCCACCCTGCAGGCATACAGTACATTGTACCCAACTCAGCTTACTTACTCATGGAATGGGGTGAACGTTAGGAATGACAATGGCAAGGCACACCCCACGCCTGCTGCTGCCTGCAGGGAGGGGGTGGGGTGTTAGGGTTGGAAACACTAACACCACATTTCCCTACTTTTGCTGCTCTAACTCTACCTATTGCATTAACAAAGTTTTTTTTTAAAGAAAATATATATACAGTATATATCTATAGACATATATAAACTGTACACCCACACCTCTAGGTTAAAGCTAGGTGCTTACTCCTCTGTCAGCCAATAATTCCTGAACTTCCAGCAGTGGATAAACAATTATATAAAAAGATCAAAATGACAAAACTGTTTATGAATGAAACATAGTAGCCAACCTGCAGCTCTTAGGAATAGAGAGATTCTGCTTGGACTGGTGGCACAGGGCGGTATACTACACTGCGAGAAAGAGAGGTATTCCAAGATGGCCATGTTCCTACAAGGAACAGTCACTCTGTATTTGTGAAGGAATTTCTATTAAGCAACCAAGTCCTGTAGGAAACCGAGGGAGTCGGTACCTCCAATGCAGGTTACTTTTAACCTGTACTAGTCCAGTGGGCACTGTTACCCCGAGAAGCTTCCAGATAGGCCAGGCATGCCGATAATATGATTAAGATGTGATTGTGCTATAGCATAGCATACTAAAATGTTTGTAATAAATAAATACTGTTTGCAAATAAATGTGTGTGAAACTGATTCCATCTAATTCAGTGCCTTGATGAGGAGGGAAGTTAACCCACAAAACCTTGGCCTTTGCCGAGGTAGATGACATACTAGTTAACCAGGAGCTGAACTCTCCAGTTTTCCTGTGGACTGAACATTGCACTGCCACACAAGACACTAAGGTTTGTGCCATGGACCACACCCCAGCCACAGACCACAGAATAGGAAGGGCCACGGCAAGGCAATGTCAAACTCCAAAAGAGGGTAGGGACTGTCCCACAGAAAATGGCATATCCTTCAGTGGGATCCTGGGCAGGTTTAGATGAAACAGTGACTACAAGACGTCAGCCAAGCCCCAATGCAGGCAAGTATTGCTTACAGTAGTCCAGATGACAGAAAGGTGAATAGAGCTCCTACAGGGGTATAATTCTTCCTGATTGTTCACAGCATGACACCGCATGACCACCAACATCCAGTGACCAGCTGGTGACTCCAAAAATTCCAGTTCCCCCATGCTGAATGCTGGTTAGAGGAGATAAGAAAAAATTACTCACCGCAGCAATATAATTTCTTCCAAAGTATTTATCAGTAAGCTTGACAGTGCAGTATTGCTAGTTGTCTTAGCTGCCCTCGGAGCAGGAGTTCATGCTAATGTTTTTTGGCATCAGCCAATCAGAGAGCAGGAAGAGAGAGCGCTGCCTGAGCTAGAATGGGAGGTCAGTCATATTCATTTTGAAGTTAAAGGGCAAAAGGCCCCAACAGTACCGATCAGAACTATAAATTATAGGTACAAGAACAATACATATGTAACCACCCAGTCTCTGGGGTTACTAGAATCCTGTCAGTATTATTGTCAGGAAGGTAGCAGGCAGCTGATAGGGAGCTCACTAAGGGCTCCTTACATAATGCCATTGTTTACTCAGCTAGCCTGAGGGAGGAATGATGAGGTCATTTAGAACTCTCAGCAGCATAAACTACACTGTGTGGACAGCAGCTCTGGGGAGATTAAAATGCTCAGTCTAAACTACAGTGTTGTGGAGTGAAGAGGTGAGAGTGGTAGAAGGACTGCCAGTGGGCTCTGAGAGAGGGCCCAGGATTTCTCACCCTAGTCAGGTGTCATTTCCAGCTTCCAGCTGAAGTGGTGGAGACAAAACTACAGCAGGATTTCCTGATTTCTACTCCCTGTGAAATGGAAGGATCTGCTTGTTCTCTGTGGACTCAAGGGGCAATCCCATGAATGTTCTGTGGTGTTTTCAGCTGCCTTGGATAGGACCTGAAATAGACTGTTTGGACCGACTACCCAGAAGAGTGCCTTTCCTTTTCCTTTTTGGTTGCTCCATGCCCAGTGGACGGAACAAGGTTCGGTGAGTACTGTCAAGAAGACTACATCGCCACATGTTCTTAGGGGAATGGATAGTCTGGGTTCTGTGTGCCCATAGATAAGGCTGGATCGCACCTGTCAGTGCCCCTAGTCTCACCAGTGTGAGTGAAGAAAGTTAAACTGTGGATCCAAGTGAGTGCAGTTTATTTTCTCTGAGTCACCCCAGTGTTGTGACAAGTAAAGTGTGGGACCTCTAGCATTTCAGTGGGGAATGGGCGTTTCAATGGTGTAACCCTGAAGAATGGCACAGACTGTTGGTTGGGGGCCAAGGGTGGAGGAATGCCACCTAAGTGCTTACAAGGCAGGGTTTCCTGGTTTGTAAAGGGCACCAGTATTTTTATCTGAGCAACTGGCCAAGCTGCAGGTTAAGGTGTGTGGCTAAGTTTCACATATTGCACCTATGTCCGAGAAGAGTTCTGAGTGTGTGGCTTAGATTCACTAAATAACACTCCTGGGAAAAGAGATGTTCATGTGCGTGACCCGGTGTCCACAAATGCACTTTTGGGAATTTGGGAAGATATTTCTGTTTTTGTTCATGAACTGTAGTGCAATGCAAGGAGAGTTCTTGAATCTGTACCTGTCCAGCCTGGACCAACCCTTGGGGGTCCACTTCAGTTTTTCTTGCCATCTGTTGAATAAAGCCATACTGCACAATCCCAGTCACCGTTATGGACATTCCGATGATTGCTTCTGGTTGTGTGGATTTACTGGGGACCCCTCAGCAGGTAAGATCAAACATATGCCTAGCAGCCTCCAATCAGGACCTGGGTTGTGTTATTTACACAGGGTTCAAGTTGTTTGTTTCTGTACCCCCATCCCTCTCTTCCTCTAGAAAATGAGCCAGGTATACAGCTTAACATGAACGGTGGTACCTACTGTTTAGTAACTTAAATGGTATGCCCGTATATGGGCACCAGTGTCCCCAGATATTTAAGTGAGCAATACAAACAATGGGTGTGTGTGTGCACACTAGTGGCCTGGGGTTACAAAAAATGGGGGCTCATCTTGGGATATTTAATTTGGGGTGAGAGGCATGCTGAAGGTATGTACAAGATCTTCCTGTCTGGTGGTGGTGCCCCAAACAGCAGATCATTTATCAGAAAGCAAAGTTTTGCCAAGTAAAATGTCACCTGAAAGTCTTTTGCTGTCTGAGTTATGTGGAAAAGAAAGAGGAAGAATTTGCTTACGTGTGTTGCTTTGAAACTGTGGATTGAGAAATAATTGCCTTGCCTTGTGGAAAAAGCGCTTATAAAACTGTTTAAAAGTTGCAAATGTCCTGAGAAAAGTATTTGTGGACTTAAAAGACAGTGTTTTCTAAGTGCTCAGAAAATTTCAAGTGTGTACAGTGAAATTTGGGGGAGTCGCTAAGGAAAATGCACCAAAAACTGAGTGAAAATGCCTTAAAATGCCTCGTCTGCTGAGATTTCAAGCCAAGAAAAAAAGTTGCAGTTTGCAGTTTAAATTTTGCCTTCTCAACGCTCGCCGTGCAGGAGTGTGGCACAGAGAGAGAGCTCATTTGTATGGCATCATGTGATTGGTCCCAGTGCACCTAAGCCCTGCCCTTGCCCGAGTCTCTGCTTGTGGAACATTCATGGAGGAGCAGCCTACAGTGTGCGAGCAGCAGGAAGGAGGAATCGCTTGCAGCAAAAGCGCTTCTGCAACAGCAGTTTTTCTGTCTTTTTTCACAAATACCCAGGCTCAACCCATATTTCGACCGACTAGGGAGTGATTGAGGCGATCATCGGACGATCAGCAGGACCGCCAGCCTGTTTCACCCAGAGGCCTTCTTCAAGTCAGAGCAGGCCATATTTACATAGATACATAGACAGTGTCAGCAGACAAGGCCTACGGTCCACCCAGTCTGCCCACTTGAGCTTGTAAGTTTACTTTGTTTTCCAAGAAGTCTGTTGCCCCTTAACCCTGACGTCCAGAATTCCTTTATGTCTATCCCATGCATTCTTAAATCCCATGATTGTTTCAGCCCCCACCACTTCCTCTGGCAGGGTGTTCCACTTGTCCACCACCCATTCTGTGAAGAAATTCTACCTCACGTTTCCTCTGAATCATCCTCCCTCCAACTTCATCCCATGCCCTCTAGTCCTGGAACATCTTTTTCACTTAAAAATAGTTTCTTTCTGCACCCTGTTCCTCCCTGTAAGATACATGTATGTCTCTATCATATCCCCTCTCTCCTTCCTCCTCCAGGGAGTACATATTCAATTCCTTCAACCTGTCATCATAGGACTTGTGATGCAATCCATGTACCATCTTTGTTGCCTCCTCTGAATCTTCTTTACCCTGTCTATGCCATTACATAAGTAAGGTCTCCAGAACTGTACACTGTACTCCAGGTGGGGCCTCACTAGTGTCTTGTATAGTGGAATTATGACTCCTTTTCCTGCTGGTGATGCCCCTGCCTATGCATCCCAGCATCCTATTTGCTTTACCTGCTGCCTTGTCACACTGTTTCTACCTTGAGGTCATCAGAGATGATAACCCCAAGATCCCTTTCCTGCTTGGTGCATGCTATATCCTCACCCCAACTGATACATTGTGCCAGGGCTTTTGTGCCCCATATGCATTATCTTACACTTCTTTGCATTGAATTTCAACTGCCAAACCCCTGACCATTCTTCAAGTTTCTGCAGGTCCCTTCTCCTTCTGTCTACACCTCTGGTGCGCTACTCTGTTGCAGAGCTTTGTGTCATCAGCAAACAGGGAATTGCTGCCTCTAGGTCCCACGCAATGTCACTGATGAAGATGTTGAATATGACCAGTCCCAGCACTGATCCTTGAGGTACCCCACTGGTCACTCTTCCTCTGTGGAGTGACAGCCATTTACCACCACCCTCTGTGTCCTGCCACCCAGCCAGTTACTCACCCACTGCACTACTGTCCTGCTCACACTCATATTCCCCAGTTTGTGTAATAGTCTTCTATGTGGCACAGTGTCAAAGGCCTTGCTGAAATCCAGATAGGCCATGTCCACTGCCCTCCCCATTCACCTCCCTAGTCACCCAGTCAAAAATTCAGCGAGGTTGGTCTGACATGACCTCCCCTGGTGAAACCATGCTGCCTTGGGTCCTGTAGTCCACTGACAACTAGATGTTCCTCCAATCTCTCCTTCAGTAGTGCTTCCATGATCTTCCCCACTACCGAGGTGAGGCTGACTGGTCTGTAGTTCCCTTGCCTCTTTGTTCCCACTTTGTATAAGGGACTACATCTGCTGTCCTCCAGTCTTTGGGTACCGCCTCTGTTTCCAGTGATCGGCTAAACAGGATTGCCAGAGGTTCAGCCACCACCTCTCTTAGTTCTTTAAGGACACTGGGGTGCACCCCATCTGGCCCCATTGCTTTATCAACTCTTATTACTTCCAGTTCCTTCAGGACCCTTTCTCGTGTAAAGGGACTTGTATCCATTTCTGCACCATTCCCACCCCTTGTACTCCCTTCAGACCCATTACCCTCCTCTTCCTATTTCCATCGACAGTGCTAACCATCCACTGGCTGTAAGTACCCTTTGCAAAAGAAACTGACTGTGGTGCTAAGGCCAGAAAACTGTATAAGAACTTGAGCAAATGTAGCAAAAGTACTGAGAGCGAGAGAGAGAGAGAGAGAGAGAGACAGAGAGAGACAGAGAGAGACAGAGAGAGAGAGAGTGTTTGTGAACTGTTAAATCTTGGACTTAGGTGTGAAAGTGTTGTTTTCAAAGAAAGTGAACTTTAAAACAATCAATCTCCCTGGTCTAAGTGCTTGTAAAGTAATGGACTGAGAAATAAGTAAAATGAACTTGTGTAGAAATTCAGTTAAAATGCAAAGATCCAGAGTCCTAGCAATTTTTAACTGAAGTGATGACAGTTACAGTTTCCATGTTGGGGTGTAGCCAGCTATGTAAACAAAGCAGCGCTATTTTAGAATAGAGTTTTCAAACCCAAAACAAAGTTTCAAATGGTCTCTTGCTAAGTGTGGAATACAAATGCAGTAGCCAGGCAGCCTGTTTGTGAAGTTTTCCAGTGTGTTAAAACCAAATCTCAGAATGCTTGCAAACAACAGTAATTTTGGGACTTATGTTTTTGACTTTCAGAAAATGGCGAAGCAAACCCCTCGCTACTCCACTTCCATGCCAGGGCTTGATAGCCCAACAAGAACAAGCCCAATCTGAGCAACTGTACAACTGTTCAACAGCACCTGCTGAGGTGGCTTTGCCAACTATCCATGTAATGTGTGCACAGTATGCCTAAAACCAGGAAGAGATGTTCTGCCCATTCCCCACTGCACACACTGTAGAATGCGATTTGGGATGAGCATGGCAGGTGGCACAAAGGAAGCTAAACTGAAACACATCCGTTTAGCTCCAACTTGGACACAGACAGGGGACCCTGCAGAATCGGAACAACAGTGACAGGCTGGTTGCAGTAAAAGTGACCCCATGGAGTTCGTAAAGGAGTTTCTGGACATTGTCTGCGCCGATGCTTTGCCAGGCTCAGAGAAAGAGAAGTGTTCCATGCCGCCAAGGGTGGAACTGGACTCTGCCAGTACAGGTTCAGTAGATCCGTGGATGGATGTCCCAAGCCCAACCAACTCCAAGCCTCATGAGAGAGTCCAAGGTGGAGGAAGCATGTCATTGGGAGGACAGTGCCTCTGATGACAGTAGAGAATGGACAATTGCGGGGGTTGGTGCAATCACCAGCTCCTGGGCAGACTGTGTGAAAGAGGAGGAAGCAGCAATTGCTTCAGTGGACCCTAGTGAGTCGGCATTGGCCTGGGCTTCCATGAAGCCTCCCGATGTCCATGAGGAAGAAGGCTCAAGAAGTGTACCCTTGAGTGCAGAGGTGGACTGCTCTTGCTCTGTACCAAGTGTTCATGACTGGCTCAACCAGGATTGGCCACCCCCATGCCATACTTCTGGATGTGAGTTAGTGAAGAGCAGCAAAGAAGAGAGAATTGTGCATAGATGAGCTGAGGCTAAGTATGGACAGTCATACCCTTTCTACTCTAGAAAAATATGGGAAGACATAGAGAAAGACAGACATGCTTGGTTGTGGGAGGAAGCTTGTGCCAACCTGCACCCTAGAGTAAACAAGCGGGTCTGAATTAAGGTGTGCAATGAGAGACTGCAATTCTGGAGGCGTGGTAGGATTTTGTTGATCAACTCTGTGAGAATAGTGGACAAAGCCGGCCAAGAGACATTTCATTATGTTCACATGGTTAGTCCAGATGGGGTGACAATCTGTGCTCCAGATCCGGAATGGTACTACCACAAAGAATGGTGCCATTCTTCAAAAATGTGCCCACCTGCCAGAGGTGAATTCAGCCATTACCAGCTCAGCTATCTGCCACCAAAGAGGAAGCAACCCAGGATGGAGGTGCCTTTCTTCTGGTGATCCAGGTTCGTCTGCAGCAGCAACCAGATTCAGCTACAGCAGCATCCAGATTCATCTGTGGTAACAACCAGGTCCATCAGCCCAGCAGGTTCGAGAAGATTTCCACCGGGTCCAGTGGGAGGTCGTGGAAGCGCCTGATCTGAAGATTGTGTCTACCCAGCAGCCAAGATCATCAGGCCACAGCACCAGAGGTGATGATTACATCCTTTTGTCATCAGGAACTGATAAGAGACCTTTTGTATTTTTATTTAACTGTGTGCTGCAAAATGAAAGACTCTGGAATATAATCTCCAAATGACTTTACACCTATACTGTGCTTGCAGGCCTTGTGCCTGTCCTAGGACTGTGCTTCAGAGTAGGCTCGCCTAGGAGAGACTCTTGTTGTACTGCTTGCACTCTGGACTCTTCCCTAGATTTGGACATTGCAGGATCCCCAGATGTTTTGCAAATTTCTTTATGTTTTCTATTTTGGTACTTTTGTAGAAAATCCTTTAAAAATGCTTTTGGGCTTGTGCAGTATTCATTGGGAGGGTGTTGGTCACTGTTTTTGGCTTTACAGGTTGTAGCTGTGTGCAGAAATGTGTTTTTGCAGTGTTTTCTTTTGCAGGTGTTCCTGGAAGAAGACAAGAAGACTAGAAGAGGATTGGTGGGACTCACTGGAGTCCTCATTTTTGTAGAATTGTTAGGCTTATGTAACTGTTTAGTGCAATGTCTAACCTTTTGTTCTACAGGTGTGAGGTGTGAAATGTTTTTTTTTTTTTTTGGGGTTGGGCACCCGTGGTAGCATAGATCAGACAGTTTTCCCCTAGAGGGTTGGGGGGGAAGGCAGGTTGGTGGTTCTGGTTCTAGATAGGGATCACCAATGCTGTCTGATAGGACATGCTTCAGGCAGTTTCTTGGAGCCACTGAGGATCCACAGATAGTACAGTAGTAGGATAGGAACTGAAGTTTTGTCAGTAGGCCTCTATCCTTCAGTGTAACCTGCCTGTGCCTGGCACATGGTAGGGTACGTAGGTAAAATTTATTTTTATACAGGTAATACATGTCATTTGGACATAATCCAGTTTACAAGACAGACCTGTGCAGATTCCTATCTAATTTACATACGATTAAATTCCATATTGAATATATAAAAACACCACATATGTACAAACAACACGAATGCCTAAAAACTTACAATAATAAATTATAAAGATCACAAAATCCAAAAACTCGGATAGACATGTTAGCACACACAAATGTGAGTATATAATTCCTTTATGGTTTGAGTAAACAAAGAGTAATTTGAAATTTCTCTTATCTCATCAGGAAGGGAGTTCCAAAAACCAGCAGCCTGATATAACAAAGACCTATCCCAGAATTTATTATATTTACCTACGACTATCTTATTTAGGGGTAGGGGGCATCAGAGGTAGGATGGCCTAGTGCTGGGTGAGGTAATGACTGCAGACATTTACTAGGCAAGGGGCAAATATAACCACCCAATCCCTGGGGTTACTAGAATTTTGTCAGTATTATTGTTAGGAAGGTAGCAGGCAGCTGGTAGGGGGCTCACTAGGGTCTCCTTACATAATAACATCATTGTTTACTCAGCTAGCCTGAGGGAGGAATGATGAGGTCATTTAGAACTCTCGCAGCACATAAGCCACACTGTGTGGATAGCTACTCTGGGGAACTTAGAATGCTCAATCTGAAGTAGAGTGTTGTGGAGTGAAGAGGTGAGAGTGGTAGAAGGACTGCCAGTGGGCTCTGAGAGAGGGCCCAGGATTTCTTACCTTAGTCGGGTGTCATTTCCAGCTTCCAGCTGAAGTGGTGGAGACAAGACTACAGCAGGACTTCCTGATTTCTACTCCCTATGAAATGGAAGGATCTGCTTGTTCTCTGTGGACTCAAGGGGCAATCCACTGAATGTTCTGTGGTGTTTTCAGCTGCCCTGGATAGGCCCAGAAACTATCTGTTTGGACTGGCTACCCAAAAGAGTGCCTTTCCTTTTCCTTTTGGTTGTTCCATGCCCAGTGGACGGAACACGCTTCAGTGAGTACTGTCAAGCAGACTAGATCTCCACATGTTCTAGGGGAGTGGATAGTCTGGGATGCGGTGCCATAGATAAGGCTGGATCGCATGCAGAGTCAGTGCCCCAGTCTCACCAGTGTAAGTGAAGAAAATTAAACTGTGGATCCCAGTGACTGCAATTTATTTTCTCTCTGTCACCCCAGTGTTGTGACAAGTAAAGTGTGGGACCTCTAGCATTTCAGTGGGGAATGGGGTTTCAATGGTGTAACCTGAAGAATGGCACAGACTGTCGGTTGGGACCAAGGGTGGGAGGAACGCCATCTAAGTGCTTACCAGGCAGGGTTTCCTGGTTGTAAAAGGGCACCAGTATTTTTACCCGAGCAAGCAGCCATGCTGCAGGTTAAGGTGTGTGGCTGAGTTTCACATATTGCACCTATGTCCGAGAAGAGTTCTGAGTGTGTGGCTTAGATTCACTAAATAACACTCATGGGAAAAGAGAGATGTTCATGTGCATGGCACGGTGTCCACAAATGCACTTTTGGGAATTTGGGAAGAAGATGTTTCTGGTTTTGTTCATGAACTGTACTGCAATGCAAAGCAAGTTCTTGAATCTGTACCTGTCCAGCCTGGACCAACCCTTGGGGTCCACTTCAGCTTTTCTTGCCATCTGTTAAATAAGGCCATACTGCACAATTCCAGTCACTGTCATGGACATTCCGATTATTGCTTCTGGTTGTGTGGATTTACTGGGGCCCCTCAGCAGGTTAGATCGAGCATATGCCTAGCAGCCTCCACCCAGGACCTGGGTTGTGTTATTTACACAGGGTTCAAGTTGTTTGTTTCTGTACCCCCACCCCTCTTCCTCTAGAAAATGAGCCACGACACATCCTAATGCCAAGGGTGGTGCCTACCTTTAGTAAAGTAAATGGTATACCAGTATATGGGCACCAGTGTCTCCAGATATTTAATTTAAGTGCGTTACATAAATAATGGGGTGTGTGCACACTAGTTAAAGAAGTGGCCTGGGGGTTGCACATAAAAACACCCATAACTATAAAGCTCTAAATATAAAGTTTAAACAGAGAAATCTGGCCCAAAGAAAGGACTGCAGAACTACTCAGTCAGGTTACGTAGGGGTGGATGGGTGGGAGGTCAAGCATATTGAAAAATACCTTGAAAGAAATAATATTACTATGGTGAGTAATTATTTATTCTCACCCCAGGAATTCTTCAGTATGCTTGACAGGTGCAGACTACAAAGCAGTGCAGCTGGGAGGCAGGTACAGAGCCTACTTTGGAAAGAGGTTCTGCAGCACTGCTGTGCCAAATTTGGCATCTGGACTGTACATCCAAACAGTAATGTTTTGTGAACGTGTGTACAGTCCTTCAGGTAGCTGCTTTACAGATCTCCAACAAGAGTATGTCCCTTGCAGCTGCCACCGAGGCTGCGGTGCCCCTAGTGGAGTGGGCCCTGAGGCCGTAAGGAGGTTGCTTTCCTGCCTTACTGTAACAGAACTGAATGTAAGAGACTCCAATGAGAGATACAGTAGTCCTTTTAGAGGCAGGCCTGCCTTTCCCTACCTCGCCATTGGTAAGGAAAAGCTGAGTATGCGAAGGCCTGAGTTGCTTGGTGTGCTCCAGGTAGTAGGTAAGTGCCCTTCTCACATCCAACCTATGGAGCTTTCACCATCAGGAGTGAATTTATCTGTGAAGAAGACAGGAACTGTTATGGACTGGTTCAGATGGAACACTGATACCACCTTCGGAAGGAATTTCCTATTTGTCCTGAGGACTACCTTATCCTTGTTGGAGATAATGTAGCTGGTTCAGTGCAGAGAGCCTGCAGCTCTGAAATTCTTCTGGCTGTGGTAATTGCTACCAAACATTTCCAAGTGATGTACTTTAGCTCTGCTGTGGCCATGGGCTCAAAGGAGGCTCCATGAGTTTGGTTATGCAGAGGTTCAAGTCCCAGGAGGGACAGGTTCCCTAATAGGGGTTGAAGGTATAACAGGCCACTGAAAATGTCTTAAAACATGGGATGGAAATTAAAGACTTTTCCTTCCCAGTCGAAATATAGGCAGACACGCTGCTAGATGGAATTTCAAAGATAAGGCACATAGTCCCGAGGCCCGTGATGTACCAAGTAATCAAGCACGAAAGAGACAGAGAAGCTTTCAGTGTAAGAATATGCCTGTCCTTACACCACTGGAAAAATATTTTCCATTTTGAACCATAGATCTTTTTAGTACTAGGCTTCATAGCCAGACGAAGAATCTTCAGGGCCTGCTCTGAGTACTGAGAGTCTGGGTACTTTAGCTCTTCAAGTAACAGGCTTTGAGGCAAAGAGACTCTGTGTTGGGGTATGTTATCCCTGTCAGAGGTAGAGTCAGGAGGCTGTAGCTCAATGGCAGTCAAATCAGTTGCTTGGCTGCCAGGGCCAGGAGTAGAGAATACCAAGGTTGTCTTGCCCAGTCTGGTGCTACTAGAATCATGGTGGCAGGCTGGGTTCTAAACTTCAGGAGGACTCTGAGGATCAGTGGGAAAAGAGAGAAGTCGTACAGGAACTTCCCTGTCCAATCCAAGTTTGGGGCATCCACTGGTACTGTGCCTAGAGCTGGAGGTCTACAGCAGTACAGGGTAGCTGGTGATTCAAGCTGAAGGCAAAGAGATCTATCTCTGGTGTGTTCTACCTCCTGAAAACTGAGGCCAGTACTTGTCTGTTCAGGTCCCATTCGTAGTGGCCCTGACTGATGCGACTTAGAGCATCCGCCAGGACATTGTCCTTGCCTGGCAGGTGAATGGCTCGATAATTTCCAGAATAGGCTAGAAACCAAAGTTTCATGGCCTCTGTGCAGAGCTTTGTGGTCCTTCTGCCACCTTTTTGTTGATGTAGAACACAGTTGTGGTGTTGTCTGTTCTGATTTGAACAGACTGGCCTTTTAGGAAAGAGGCAAAGGCTTTTATTGCTAGATAAACTGCTCTGAGTTTGAGGAGATTTATATGGTAGGAGACTCTGTGGGAGCCATGTTCCACTTATGGACTGATCTGCCAGGTGTGCCCCCATCCTAGGAGGGAGGCATCTGTAGTGAGTACTCTGGATGGTTCCCTTTGTTGGAAGGGACTTTCACCCTGAGATTCTGCAAGTCCTTCCTCCAGTCTAAGGCTTGTAGCAGAGTCCTTGTGGCTGGAATGAGTTTTGACATGGAGTCTTTTTTCTGAAACCAGTGAGCCCTTAGGTGATACTGAATGTCCCTCTTCTGAAATCTGGTGCCTAGTACCACAGCTGTGGTAGAAGCCATGTGGCCTAGAAGCCTTAGAAAGTGCCTGGCTGGCACTGGCTGGCCCAGGATGAAAGAGTTTGCTAGGTGCTGCAGGTTGTATGCCCTGTCAAGGGGAAGCAGGGCCCTTTCTTTTTGTGTGTCCTGTTCTGCCTCAATGAATTCGAGCAGCTGAACTGGTTAAAAGTGGGATTTCTGAGAACTGCTTAGGAAACCTAAGGGTTCCAGGAAGTGAGAGTTTATCTGAGAGAGTCTCTGACCTCCGTTGAGAATTGCCCATTATTAGCCAGTTGTCCAGATAAGGGAAGACAGACACCTGTTGTTTTCTGAGATAGGCTGCCACTACTGCCAGGCACTTCGTGAAACACTCTGGGAACAGAGGAAAAGCAAGAGCATTGCTGCAAACTGGTAGTGGGCCTGAAGGCAATCTGAACCTGAGAAATTTCCTGTGAAAGTGTGCAACAAGAGCCCACATCGGATGTTAAATATTATGCATAAAATGCACAGTCCCTGGGGTTTAGTTGTACGCAGAAGTTCCTGTTTACACACCGATTGGAAATCTGATATAAAAAGGCCTGAATCGCATTAAATTGCAGTTTACTGCACTTGGTTAAGCACCTTGTGGACTGTGCCTTTTTTATGCTTAATATTTAACATCCAGTGTGGGCTCTTGTTGCACACTTTGCTTCATGTGGACAGTTTGTTTATGTGGAGGTAAGCCGCCTCTCTGTAAGTGCTATACAGCTGTGTTATTTCTGTTTGATTTCACGGTGGCCCTTTTGGATTCTGAAATTTCCTGTGAGACTGCCTGACTGGAATGTGGAAATAGGCATCCTTCAAGTCTAGGGAAGCTAGCCAGTCTCCCTTTTGCAAAGATGGAATCACCACAGCCAAAATGACCATCTCGAACTTGGAATTGACAAGGTGTCTGTTTAAGTATCTGAGGTCTAAAACGGGTCTCCAATCCCCCGTGTTCTTCAGAGCTGGGAAGTATCTTGCGTGAAAAGACCCTTTCCCCATTGGGAAGAGGGAACTCTCTCCACTGCTTTTGCAGACAGAAGGGATTTTATTTCTAACTCCAACAGTAGCTTTTCTGTAGGAGTTAGAGATTTTAATGATTCCTGACCCTGTGGAGAGGGGAACATTTTGAACTACAGGGTAAGACTTGACTCACTACCTCAAATACCCACTTGTCTGTGGCAATGAGGTGCCAGTCGGGGAGGTAGTGGGACAGCCTCCCTCCCACCTGGGGAGGGGAGGCGACCTGCTTTTTGTAGTAAAGAGATTTGTTTGGACTGAGTGTTAGAAGAAGGAAAAGAAGCCAGCTCGTCTTTGGCCTCTCCTACCCCTTCCCCTGAAGTAACCTCACACTTGGGAGTAGTCCAGAGGCATGGGCATTGGCACAGGGTAGAATACCCTGGGGTAGTAGCCTCTACCTCTGTTCCCTCTACTCTGAAACCTTTGGGAGTAGAGGCCTTTTCTTTTGCTGCATTACTTTGATAGGTGGTTTTGTATTCTTCCACTGTGTTCATGTAAGCCTCAGTTTTGTCCCCAATAACAAATTATTCTCACAGGAGAATCCATACCTTTATTCTTTGTATCCTGCGAAATATTGTTACCCTGGCCAGGCATGGCACCTAAGGAGACTGCCTGGGCCATGGCTCTGGATGCACTGTCATTAGTGACCACTGCCATGTGAAACTGGTACTTTGTGACTTCAAAGGCCGATTTTACAGTTTTGCGGTCTTGAGCTACTTTGTCTGTGGCCTGCTGGCTGATGGCTAGCACTGAGTTCCAGAGGGCTTTTGGTACTGCATTGCATAGGCCATGTAAGTAGACAGGCAAAGCAGCCAAGAGGCTGTTGTGTAAGATTTTCTTCCCCATAAAATCAAGCCTTCTAGCTACCTTTTCTGGAGGTTGTGAAGTAATGGGTGCTTAACCCTTCACAAGCAGCAGCCTGCACCTCATGATCAGGGAGAGCATACAGAAACTCTGCACTATACCTTTCCAGTTGATACTTTTTCTCAGTTTTCTTGTCCACTCCCGAAATGGAAGTGGGATTTTCAAGTACTTTAAAAGTTGCTCTGCAAAGTAATTTATGTATGGGCAAGAGCAACTTTTTGGAAGAAGGAAGACCCATCATATCTAAAAAGTCTTCCTCCACCTCCTGCTTCGTGGTCTCTTGAATGGTGAGATCCAGAATGTCCACCATATAAGGAATGAAGGAATTGAGATGAGAAATCCTCCTAGCCATTAGAGGGCCAGCCAAACTCTTGGTCGGGGGAATCTCTGGTTCTAAGGGTTCCTCCCCTAACTCATCGTCATCACACTCATAATAAAAACCCTGGGTATGTCCAGGGTCTGATGAGTGAGGGGTAGCAGGGTCAGGAGGGGCATTCAAAATATTGCCCATAGCCTGCACTGTTTGGTACAAATGCCAAACCTAGCCAACTATTCATCAGAGGGCATAGTTTTTGTTTTGTTTTTCCCAGACATGGTTTTTCCTCCTCGAACCCTGGCAGCGGCTTTGGCCCTCCTGACAGAGGGACTCTCTCTCAGTCCCGCCACTCCCTTATCGACCCGGTAGTTCTACATGGACTGCCCCCACAGGCCAGAGGTCAGGAAGTAGGCGCCAATCCCCTCCCCAGAGACCCAATCCAGAAGCCGAGTCAGCCCTTGAGGTGTAGTGGACCATCATCGAGCTGCCAGGCTGTTTTTCCTCCATGTTTTCTCCCGTCTCCCTCCCACCAACATAAGCACATCGGAGCGTGCCTCCTGACTTGTACTGCCCGAGCCATCGGCAGAGGGTAGTCAGTGAGTGGGACGACAGGTCTCCCTCCCCAAGAGAGTAGTCCTCCAGATGCTCGATCCTGTCCCTCCCTGCTGACCCCGGCGGCCGAGTCTGTTCCTCGAACCCGGTCGCCAGTGTGGCGAAAGGTGTGGTGTCCAGTGCCTCAACCCTCAGCACCACTGGCCCGGATAGGGCATAGCTTTTTGTGTCACTGGCATCTCTCTTTCCTTCTCAGCAAGAGGGGCAGTGATATGTTTTTCTTTTTGCCTTTTTTTAGCAGGCACTTCATCAGAAACCTACTCATTACGTCTCTTTTTGGCTTAGTCAGAATTATGTCTGTCTGTTTTATTCTGTAGAGAGTCTTTATCAGACTTTCCCTTAGTTTTGTGTGAGGATGATCCCTCTTCCGAATTTTTATTTGAGGGGCAAGCAGACTGAGAAGCCATAATTTCCAACCTTTTGGCTCTATTCCTAACTGTTTCAGAACAAGGTTTACAGCAAAGTTCACAGTTATGGTCTGAATCCAAACAGTTACAATTTACACTATTTTAACAAACAGAAGGATCAGTTCTTCTTTTGGGTCTATCTGACATGCCAGTTTGCTAGAAAACCTCAAAAAAAAAATACTCCCAAATGGGAAAAGACTGAAAAGCTGTCGGTTCCCAAGCACTATGGAACTGTGGAAAATGGTTCCACAGAACCGCTAAAAATAAAAGGTTTAGTGTAAAATCGCAGTTCTGATAAAGGGGAACTGCGAATTAAACTGAGAACCGTGGTTAAGTTTAGTGACAAAAACGTTAAAAATCTCCTCAGAAAAGAGCAGGAATTGCTGTATAAACCTGAGAAGAAATTTGATGTTCAGGGAACTTAAAGGGGCACAGTCAGCTTTGCTCCTTCGTTTTATGAATAAAACAAGCAGTGTGCCTCTTGGCACCCACCTACCCTAGATGCACCTCTACAATGCCCTTACATGTGTAAATTTACAGCCTTTTGGCCGGTTTTTAAGATTTTGAAAATATGTTTACAGTTGTATGACTAAAATCACCATGTCTCGAAGAAGTGGTCTTGGGAACGCGCGTCCCAAACAGTACTGTGTTATCATCCGAATAGCTTTTCATGAATAAATATTGTTGGTATTTTCTGTTGAAATCGGTTCCTGCAGCATTACTTTAATTTCTGTAGTTGTCAAATCATCGGTATGCGCTCCAGAGGCAGGAACAAAGATCTCACAAGATAAGTAAGAGCTTTCTGAAGCGTAGGTGCAAGATTTCGCAACTACTAGAAATTCAAAATTGTACACTGTAGAGCTTCGGTTTTTCTACGGAGATACTAGCAACTTTTATTTCTACATGAGGAGCAGGTTATTATTCTATTTCGGTTCGTTTGAAAAAATTACTGTTTGGGATACGCTGCGGTACAGAGGCGTTGCTAACCACATTGTGCTTCCGGACGCGTGAGTTTTAGCGTACCTGATTGTACATATATTTTTTCAAAATCTTAAAACCGCCAAAGGCTGAATTTGGCACATGTAGGGGCATTTGTGGTGCATCTAGGTAGATGGGTGCCAAGAGGCACACTGCTCGTTTTATTCATACAACGAAGGGGAAAGGCTGACAGGGTCCCTTTAAGGAACTATGGTATGAAAAACTGCAACAGTAGAAAACATTACTTAAAATTCACTGAGGCAGCACACATAAAAGCTTTTACCAACTTAAAGAAAGAAATGAACTTCTTCAAGCAGAGCGTGAAGAGAGAGAACTCCAGGGCAGTGTTGTCCACTCAGTGGAGAACTAAATCTGACTGACCTGACACTCTAGCTCAGGCAGCACACTCTCTTCCTGCTCTAACTGGCTGGTGCCAAAATCATAAACATAAACTCCTCCTCCAGGGCAGCTGAACCCAGCTGGCATACTGCATCCGTCAAGCATACTGAAGAATTCCTGGAGTGAGAAATAAAAGTTACATACTTACCATAATTGTTGATCTTCTAGAATATCTTCACAATTAATACCCACTTATGAGTCTAGGCCAGAAGCACTAGAACCCCACGAAAGCAAAGCTTTTGCCAGGGGGCTGGCTATGGCTACTGGGCAGGCCCTTGCACACCCCTCACATGGTGCCACGTGCTAGGCTGTAACTGCTACCAGCTCCCTCACCAACCTCAGTTCTTTTTTCTTTCTTTTTTATATATATATAGGGTTTTTTTCTGTCTCCTTCATGGGGGGGGGCAGCGGCTGCATTAGCTTGGTCCCCAGCCCCGCACACACCGGCTGAACACCTCCCTCTATTGTGTGCTCGGTCAGGTTTCTCCCCGAGTTACCTCTCTCATGGCAAGGCCGCCCCATTACACAAATCTGAGGCGAACAGAGAGTTGCACAGAATGGCACAGCGGGGTAGAGAAGGCTGGGCCACGCTCATGAAGCCCCCTATAACTTTTCTTTTTTCATTTTTCTGGTCCCTCCTCAACTGTGCAGCATCAGACCTGCATGGAGGTGCACCTATCTGACGGGTTCCCCACAGACCTCCCTCACGCTGCTTCCCTGACATACTCTAACTGGGGTCAGTCTAGGCCAGTATGACAGGCCTCCCCACCTGGGAGAGGACAGCAGCCCTCCAGACGCCAATCCTGTCCATCCCCAGCACACCCCTGACAACCTGAGTCTGTTCCTGAACCTAGGTCACCAGTGTGGGAGAGGTAAGGCGCTGAGTGCCTCAGCCCTCTACACCACAGGGCCGATACTAACTTTAGTTCAATTTGCCAGGAGACAAACAACGTGGCAGAAAAATAAGACAGGGCTAAGAATTTTCTGAGGCCAAAGAGATAGGAAAGGGACATAGGAAATACAAGCAAACAACAAAATAATCCAACTACCAACCGTCAATAAAGAAAAAAGGCACACTTGGTGACCTAAAATGGTAGCTGGGTATGGAACTACAACCTCACACCACTCTCCAGACAGGAGATGAACACAGATCTTAAAAGGCAGCAGCCCTGAAGCATGTGGCTCTGGCAAAAAAGCATGAAGGGTTGCCCAGAACTGGGTCCCCTTGCAATTCAATTCCCATCTCACCCTATAAAGTACTTTACATCAGGCCAAAGGTGCCAGTCGGGGGAGACAAAGCCATGCCGTCTGCCTGATGCAGACTGCAGTTCCTGCAAACCTGAAGGCCACCTCGTTGGAATTGTAAGATGCCCTCGACTGGTGCCAAGCTACCTCCAGGCCCTGTGCAGAAAGGTCAATGGCCTGCCTAACTGTCTCTCTCTGTGGCACTGTAGCCAAGAGTGTGCTTAGTTGTAACCAAAGACAATGGTTAAGTCACCATATGTACCTGGTGTGCAGAAATGCACATTGGGGCACGTGTCGGGTAAAAGGTCTTCCAGCCGAGGACATCAATCTGAGTGGAGTCCGCCTCCTAAGGTGGGTCAGGCGCGAGGCACCACAGCCCCGAGAGGGTCTGCAGTACTTCAAGCCCGGGGGGGGGGGTGAGCTAGCTCACATGTGGACCCTGTCAGTGAGCGATACCACATGAGGAGGTCACTGAGGATGGCTAGATTGGAGAAAAGATGCCACTAGACTGCCCTGATGCCTCCTCAAAGGCTCTAGGCCATGGAGGAATGATAACAGTAGCGAGACTGGGAACTCCAAGGAGTCCCAACAGCAGGGCTGCCAGATCGCGACTTGTAAAGTATTTACGGCGACTGCCTGAGCTGCTCCACTCAGTACCTGAAGGCAGGTGGATAGATGATCTGTTACCTCTGAGGAGGACGCCGCTAGAAACAAATTGCCAACTTCTGGGATCACTGGCATCAGGAAGAAGGGCCCCTACTTTGCCCACTCAGACTCATGTGCCAACTCTCTAAGGCACCAACGAAATCCTGATGTTGATCCTATGTAGTGCCCCCCTTAGGGCCTATGAACGAGGGTAGCTCTCTGAAATGGCAAGGCACTGCTAGAACGGGCCAAGACTCCTGATCTCGAGGGCCTCAGCCTGAGTTTCAAAATGCATAGGGGACTCACCCAAGGGAAGAGCATAGAAAATTCACCCAAATGGTGTCCTCCTACATCTGAGGAATGACCACAATCGATGCCCATCGGGAAGACCCCAGGTGAGGAAAGCAGGGCAGTACAGGTCCCACAGGGCAACCCCAATCGTCACAAAAGGTGGTGACATCCAGTGGCTCAGGGAAAGCACCATCTCCAGGCAGCCATCCGAACTCGAGATACTGCCACCTTCGCATCAGACTCTGGATCAATGAAAGCCTCAGAGATGGGTTCGTCCCCTTACCAAGGCTGGCATCAGCCTCAACATCATGCTTGGTGCAGACTTCGACGACGCCCCAAGCAATCACCCTCCTCAATATCGTGAACAACACAAGAGTGGGGATGACCTTAGTGATATCATCATCAGCCCTTCACCGCCAAGACCAGCACTATGGTGACTTTTGCTCCATCACCACATCTGGTGTAGTCACCCTCATCTGTGTCATAACGACACCATTGATGGAGACCGCTGAACCAGCAACAGCGCAGATAACAGTCACGGTGGCGGTCTCTCTACTGACACCGTGAACAGTACATGAAGGGGGCCCAGCATTGTTCCCCATGCCACCTGCTCCATCATCACCATTTAGATGCATGGCGACAAAAGAGGACAACGTTGAAGTGTTCGGCACTGTAGACTGAGCGTACAGCTGCATCGTCACCACCAGGGACATCTGCTTCTTAGGGCAGCCAGACTGTGGAGGGCTCCCAGTCAACCACCGAGCAAGAATCAACTGTCCACCAAACCCAAAAATCAGAGTCTTTAGCACCTCAGTGCATGTAGGCTGAGAAGAACGCCATACTTCCATGGACCTAGAGGCTCAGAGAAAGGCCCAGTGACCTGAGCTTGGATGGCTGGTGCTACCGAGTGACTTAACTTCATCGCGGCAGTTCTCTAGTATGTGGCAGTCCATGGAGAAGGAGGTGTCACATGCATCCATGCCATGCTCCGATCCAAGACAGCTGTGCAGGTCTGATGCCAGTCCAGAACAACCAACGGTTTCTCACAAGGGCAACGATGCATAATGGGCAGCTTTCACACTTTCTTTGATGATTTCACCCCTTTTGTAATCAGAATTCAGCATCATGGAAAATAATAAACACAAGCAACACTGCAAAGAATTTAAAATAGTGATGATGCAGTAAGAAGAGCGGTGATGAATCAGACTGAGACGCTTCTCCCACGGGCGAGATTAGACAGCAGGAAGAACAAAAACTGAGGTTAGTGTGGAGCCAGTAATGGTTACTGACTGGCATGCAGCACCACATGAAGGGTGTGCAGGCACTATGCCCAACAGCTGTGGACAGCCCCTGCAAAAGCTTTGCTCCTGCCTCCGGTCCAGACCTATAAGTGGGAATCAATGGTGAAGACTGATTCTGGAAGATCGCCCCGCTTTACGAACAGGCTGTAGGAACACGTGGGGGCAGCACCGCATGTGCAGACAGGTAGCCATTCCCTGCACTAAACCAGTACAGGAATCCAGTCAGCATTTAATAAGGAAGCAGCAACACTTCCAAACAGGGAACCAAAACTCCCCTCCCCAAAAGGGGAAGAATCCACGTAAAGAAGACCTTTACAGTATTATCAATCTACTTGAAATACCCTAATAGTCCCATCTGAGACTGCTGAAGACGGGTATTTCTAGAGACTAAATGTGTGCCTGTCCCAGCAAAAAGCAAGAGACTGGTCAATCGGACAAAAAATATAACCTGATAGGGAATACATGAGACTGGAAAGTATGTGTTGATTCAGCAACGAGAACAGAGCAGAAGTCGACACTCGCACTCTCCTGGTGATTTTTTTTTTGCCACGCTGAAAACTTTTGTACGTTGCATTGTTGAGTGTGTTCACTGGTAATCAGTCCCATTAAAAATGTCATGTCAGCAGAGGCAGCATCTGAACGATTGTTCATAGGTGACATATTAATCGCATGTGAAATGTGCATAACTTAACTTGACCTAATTTAAATCACAGTTCCATGTTTAATAGTCAGGCACCCTTCTGGGCACTGACTTTGTTCCCTTGACAGTTCTAATACCACATTAACAAAACCTCACAACAAAAAACAGAAATGAAAACTTCCACTGTATTAAAGATTATGTGTTTTGTATTTTTTTTTTTGTTTTGTTTTACCAGGAGAAAGCTCCATTGAGCAATCCTCATTTATTAAGAGGTCCTAGGTAGAACAAAAGATACAAAAATAAATTAAAAACAGATTTAGAACAGAAGTGGCATATCTAGCTGCATGTCAATTTTGCAGAAATTATCAAGACAGTTACGAGGTAATTCAAAGTCAGCAATGATGGAAT
Organism: Neoceratodus forsteri; assembly: GCA_016271365.2. Classification (NCBI taxonomy): domain Eukaryota; kingdom Metazoa; phylum Chordata; order Ceratodontiformes; family Ceratodontidae; genus Neoceratodus; species Neoceratodus forsteri. Next base: position 245,938,491 of record CM057457.1, read on the forward strand.
AACTAATTACATGGCAAATTTGCAAAAAGTATCAAGGCAGTTACAGATAATCCAGGTTCAGCAGACCCAGATCAGTAATAAATATGCTGTGTCTTTACATGACACATGACAGTTGAGAAGAAAAAATTACTCACCACAGTAATGTTGTTTCTTCTAATGCAGTCTTGCTGCATTCCGACATAATGCAGTTAGCCCCAGCACTTGCACTGCCCCGGAGAAAGAGTTGACTCTATGCAGAAGCAAGAACGCTGAGCTCGAGCGCTCGTTTTCAAACCTCTGTCTGTGGTACTTCCCAGTGTAAACTGCTAGATTCTTACAAGCAAACTAACTAAGTACTATACTATGGAAATTGCTCAAAACATATAGCCAAAGGGCATAGAATTTTGGGTCAAAAAGACTCAAGTCAAGAACCCCAGAAGGAAAGGTAGTGACAGTAATTAACTATAAAACACAAGAAAATTACCAATAACAGCTACCCCACCCTTTAAGAGGGAGGGTACAAGGTACACCCCTGAGGTGCAACACTGTACCTGCCAGCCCACTTCCCAAAAACTAGGTTCTGAGAGGGGAGTCACTGGGGAGGTCAGAATACAGCAAGACTCCATTAGAAGAAACAACATTACTATGGTGAGTAATTTTTTCTTCAAACAACATGAAGTTTTGCTGTATTCTGACATAATGCAGACAACCAAGCAGTTCCTTATGGAGGAGGTAATGCAGAACTTACTTTGGGAACAAGCTCTGCAGTAGTGCTGTGCCAAACCTAGCATCACTCCTAGCCTGGATGTCCAGGAGTAATGCTTGGTGAATGTATGTACTTTTTCCAGGTGGCTGCTTTACAGATCTCTAACAAGGCTATATCTCTGGCTGCAGGTAGAGTAGCATCTTACCCCTAGTCAAGTGATCCTCAGGCCTGAAGGGGTGTTCACCCAATTTGTCATAGCAAAATTGTATACAAGAAACAATCCACCTGGCAATAGTTCTTTAGTGGCAGGCTTACCTTTCCCATTTCACCATAAGTGAGAAACTATTGAAGACAGTCATTTATGTGTGCCTTAGTATGCTCTATGTAGTAGCTAAGAGCCCTTTTAACATCCAAACTGTGTAATCTTGTTTCATTGAAGAGTGGTCAGTGAAAAACAGAGGGAGAGATATAGATTGGTTCAGATGAAAATCTGATACCACTTTGGGCAAGAACCTCCTACTGGTTCTTAGGACCACTTTATCTCTATGGAAGGATATGAAGTCAGGTTCAACTGACAGGGCCTGTAATTCACTAATCCGCCTGGCAGAAGTAATAGCTACCAGGAACACAGTTTTCCAGGTCAAGTACTTCAACTCGGCCGAAGCCAGAGGTTCAAAGGGCGGCTGCATAAGCTGAGCAATGCAGACATTAAGATCCCAAGGCGGAGTAGGCTCTCTAAAGGTAGGGTTAATGTGAACCAGACGTTTGAAAAACTTCCTGAAAACAGGATGAGAAGCCAGGGACGAGCCCTTCCCTGCTGAAAGGAATGCAGAAACAATTCCCAGGTGAACCTCCAGAGTGGCAGGCCTAAGGCCTAGACCATTCAGATGAACCAGATAATCTAAGGCTGTGGAGATGTCTGCAGAATCAGGCACAATGCCTTTCTGACAACACCAAATACTGAACCTCTTCCATTTAGAATTGTAAGTTTTTCTAGTGGAAGGTTTCCTGGAGATCTTCAGAATATTCAGAACTCCCTGAGAGAGATGTAGTGCTGCATATTCTAACTCTTCAAGAGCCAGGCCTTGAGGTTGAGAGACTGGAGATTGGGGTACCGGATTCGACCCTGGGAGGAGAAAGTACAGTTATGTAAGAACCTACCGTAACAGTAGATCTTCGAGAGGAGCTCTTGCAGTAGGCTATGACAGTAAGGACTATGCCGCAGGCACTAGGACCCTGTGGAAAACTTTTCAGCCAGCAGTACACAGAAGGGACTGCCCCCGACGTCAGCCCTGGTACAAAAGGGGCGGACACAGCTCCACATCAGTTCTTCCGCCAAGGCCCGCGAAGAAGCCCTGACAAGAGAAGGAGACGAAGCAGTAGATGAAGATCTGCACACCTCGAGGGGGAAGGCGGGTGGGAAAGTAATGCCTCCTGCAAGAGCTCCTCTCAAGATCTACTCATTACGTAAGTTCTACGAATTGTACTATCTTACTTGAGTGGAGCTCTGCAGCAGGCTATAACAGTAAGGACTGAATACCAAGCAGTCCCACGCCAAAGAGGTAGTCGACCCCGGGAGGTGGACATTAATGACTCCAGAGGCTTAGGACAAAAGTCCCTGCAAAACAGCCAGACCAAAACCGGCGCAGCGTCTGGAGACGATGTCCAAGCTGTAATGCTTGACAAAGGTATGCACCGAGTTCCAGGTAGTGGCTGCACAGATGTCACCTACGGAGACATTTCTCAGGGCAGCAAAAGATGCAGACACTGCTCTAGTGGAATGACCCCTAACCAGACCCAGTAGGTGCATATTATGCTTTTCATAGCAAAATGATATGCAGTGGACGATCCATATCGAAATCGTCTGCTTGGTCACCGGTTTGCCCAAGCATCGTGGTGCAAAGGCCACAAAGAGTTGCTCCGACTGACGGTGCGCAGCCGTCCTTTTGAGGTAATACCTCAGTGTCCTGTGGACGTCCAATGTGTGAAGGAGAGCTTCCCCTCTATTTGAAGGGGAAGGGAAATAAACTGGAAGGTCAACCGACTGGTTGAGGGTCAACTCTGAGACCACTTTTGGAAGAAACTTAGGATTTACACATCAGAGCCTGAAGCTCAGAAACTCTTCGAGCTGAGGTAATAGCAACCAAAAAACACACCTTCCAGGAAAGAAAACGCAGCTCACAATCCGCTGCCAGTTCAAAAGGAGGGAGGGTAAGCTTCTCCAACACAAAAAGGAGGTCCCAGGGTGGGATAGGGTCCCTAATGGGAGGTCTCATATGCAAAATTCCCCTTAAAAAGGTGCAGACTACATCTAACTGTGCTAAAGCCTTGTCCGCAATTAGAGCATGACAGGCGGAGACAGCCCATATGTGCACCGTAATAGAGGAGTAACTCAGGCCATGTTGGTACAAGGAGAGGAGGTACTTTAACGCTGAGTTCACTGGACAGGTGACAGGGTCCAAATGCTGTGACGAGGCCCATAAACAAAACCGCTTCCATTTCATAGCATAGGCAGAGCGGGTGGAGGGCTTCCTCGCCGACACTAGGACTGCCGCTACCTCTGGGGAGACCCCATATCTGTGTTGGGCTACGTCTGAAGGAGCCAAGCATGCAGATTTAAGGAACGGAGGTCCGGATGGACCAGCGATCCCTGTTCCTGGGATAGCAACTGCGAGCATATGGGCAGCGGAATTGGAGGTTCCGTGGACAACCACTGCAGTAGTGGAAACCAAATCTGCCGAGGCCACCGGGGCTATAAGAATTATTCGAGCTCCTTCGGCCTGCAACTTCAGCAAGACTCTCTGAATGAGAGGGAAGGGTGGAAAGGCATAGAGAAACCTCCCTGCCCAGCAAAGGGATAATGCGTCTGGCCAGAAAACTCCAGGCACGTGCTCTCGCGAGCAAAACACTGGCAGTTTGGCATTGCGTGTTGACGCAAAAAGGTCCAGCTCTGGACGACCCCACTTGTCGAAGAGCTGATCTGCTACGGTCTGTAACAGCTCCCACTCGTGTGCTCTGGATCGAGACCTGCTTAGGCTGTCGGCCAGATTGTTTAGGATGCCTGGAACGTGCATCGCTGATAGCAGAATGTGGTGTTCCAGTGCCCAGTACCAGACTCATTGCCTCCTGCAAAGGGGTGCACAATGAGTGCTCCCTTGCTTGTTGATGTAGAAAACGACCGCCATATTGTCTGTTTGAATGAGAAGAGAGCCTGGTACCAGGTCCTCCTGAAATGCTTGTAGGGCATAGAGGACCGCTCACATTTCCAGTACACTGATATGGAGAGATCGCTCCTCGGGTGTCCAAACCCCTTGTGTCTGATGAGTACCCAGGTGCACTCCCCAGCCCAAATCTGACGCATCTATCGTAAGGGTCTGACCCAGTGGCTCTGGATGGAACCGGACCCCTCTTTCCAAATTGCAGGGGGTCCATCCACCAAAGTAGAGTTCTCCTGACTGGCTCGGTGATCCTGACTAGAAAGTCTAGATCGTCGGAGCCTTGGTCCCACTGCACCCTGAGCATCCATTGTGGGACCCGCATGTGGAGGCGGGCCAGAGGAGTGACCGGAATGGCCGCCGCCATGTGCTCCAGCAACCTGAGGAAGTTCCTTGCTGGAACCTGAGGAGTTACTGAGATGCCTTCGGCAATCTCCCGCAGGCGATCGCCCCTGTCCGGGGGTAGAAAAGCCATGCCCTGATAGAATCCAGGAATGCTCCAACAAAGGCGAAGTCTCATGACTGGGTTTGGGGACGATTCTGAAGGTTCGGGTGATCCCCAACTTCAGAATAGAATATAAGTGTCTTCTAGAGTTTGAAGCAGGCCTGACCTGGACGGGCCGCAAGACCCAATCGGCGGAGGTAAGGGAAGACGTAATGTCTCTGCTGCCTTAGAGCTGCAGCCACCACTGCCAAGCACTTTGTAAAGACTTGAGGAGGGAAAAGAGGCGAACAGAAGAACTCTGAATTGGTAATGCTCCCTTGGAAGTGGAACCTCAGAAACTTCCGGTCGGGAGGAAGACCCGATGTGCATATATGCATCTTGCACGCCTAGGGAGCAGAGCCAGTCTCCTTGATGCAGTAGGGGAAGTAGACCCGGAAGAGTCACCATCCTGAACCGTTTGTACTCTATAAAGAGACTGCGGGAGTGGAGGTCCAGGATGGGATGATGGTCCCCTGTCTTTTTCCGGACCAGGAAGAAGTGGGAATAAAACCCTTTTCCCCGCTGATGCAAGGGGACTACCTCTATTGCCTTTTTCTGCAAGAGGGTCCGAATTTCTCCTTCTAGAAGTGGGATATGAGAAGGAGGATATCGGGAGTACTCTGGCGGAGTAGTTGGAAGGAACTCTGTGAACTCTAGCCTGTGTCCTCTCCTGACAATATCCAGGACCCATTGGTCTGCAGTTATCGATCTCCACCCTTCGAGATGAAGGGAGAAGCAGCCCCCGACTGTCTCCCCTGAGTCTTCCCTTGGGGGGGGGCGGAAGGAGTCACTGGGCTGAGCCGGGCGTGGGCAGAGAGGCCTGGAAGGACTTGGGCCCACGGTTAGGAGCGCCTCCAGGTTGCTGGTTACTGGCTCTCCTCACGAAAGCCGCCTCTGACCCTGCTGATTACCACGGGGCTTGTCCACCTTGACTACCTGAGGGCTTGCGAAGGGCCTCTTCCGCTGACGCCGCTGGTTGCCACGGTACATTTGGAAGACCGACCAGATGGACTTGCCTGACTCCTGGAGACGGAAATCAGTGCTTCTGTCTCCGCCCAAACAATACAGTACCTTGGGAAGGCAGATCCCTGATACGACTGCAGATCCTGGTGAAAGCCTGATACTTTTAACCAGGCATGGCACCTAAGACAAACCCGAGCGGCTGCCCGGGCTGCTGTATCTGCAGTGTCGTGACGAGGCTCTCAGGACATGAGAACCTAAGTCGGAGCCCGATGAAGAATGTCCAGAAGCTCCGCCTTCTGCCTCGGAATCTGGCACGGCTCTGAGTAGCTCTTGTCCCCTTTCCCATAGAGCATTCTGGCACTGGACCATATGCGTCAGGAAGTTGAGGGTCCGGATGGAGCAGATGGAGGCAGAGTAAACCTTCTTGCCCACCTGGTCCAAATACCAAGACTCCGGATCGGAAGGCTGCGAGTTAAGGTGCTTCGGCTACCGGGACTTGTCATGGGAAGCCGTAATGACCGAAGAGTCTGCCTGAGGGTTCTCTGCTAAAAAAGGCTTCTGCCCTCGGGGCCTCATACAGCCTGTCCGATTTTTTGGGAACAGCCGGGATGAAGGCTGGGAGCTTCCAGGTCGACCGGGTGAGGTCCTGGAATGTGTTCACCAAAGGAGGGACTACCAGTGGCTTTGGCTCCTTTGCCTTTGCCTGGGAAGATTTTGGACACTGACCTGAGCCCGGGGAAACCCGGCCTTCTTAGGAGAGGGCCGCGAGTGAGAACGGGACCGGTGCCAGGACTACGGTCTGTCCCGAGGCGCTTGGTCTTCTCCTTGTGCTTCCCCTCTGTGTGCTTCCCCTCTGAGGAGTGCAGATCCATCTTCTTCTCTAAAAGGAATGCCTTCAGGGCCTTGAGACGTTGGATCCGGGTCCGGCTGGTGAACGCCTGGCAGGCTGAGCAGGCCGCGGTGTCGTGGTCTGGCCCGAAGCAAAAGATGCAGCGCCAGCCTGGCCCTGGAGGAGATCTGTCTCCAGTCACACTTGTTCTGGTGTGGCTCTGAGAGCCGACGACTCAAGACATCCGCTCGAAAACACAGACAAAAACGCCAAAACAGTATAAAACGGGTTGAAAAACACAGATTTAGCTGTTTCTGACAAGCTAGAAAAAGAAGGCTTCTTCTCATGTGCGCAGGACGCGGCCGGAAAAGAACTGAGGTGGAGCTGGGTCCGCTCCTTTTGTACCAGGCTGATGTCGGGGCAGGGCCGAGGTCGGGGGCAGTCCCTGCTTTGTACTGCTAGCTGAAAAGTTTTCCGGAGGGTCCTACTGCCTGTGGCATAGTCCTTACTGTTACAGCCTGCTGCAAGACCTCCCAATCGAAGTAAGATTATCAGTTACCACATAAATATTTTATCTCCTACATGCACCTTAGGTCCCGCCTACAACCCTTTGAAGAGGGACTGTCGGAACTAGTGGAGAAAACACCCCACTAATGCAATTAATTCAAGCCCATATCAAGGGTTCCACCTCAGATCAACTGATCAGTAAAATCTATAAGGCCAAGCGATAGACGGGGAGACTCCACTGAGTCGATCAAGCTTAGATGGGTTACGAACTGCAGGTAGATAAATCTGTGTCGGCCTGGAATGTCAGCCCTACCTGTCATGAAAACCTTCACTTCCCGTATAAGAGGGAATACATTTGGAAACTCCGTCCTGCTTTTTCCGGACCCTATTGGCGTAAAATGGAAGAGTTGGGGAGGAAGGTGTTGGAGGGAGTGTGGAGGAGATATGGCAAACCAGACTCATGTTCTTTGATCCTGCCCAAAGATAGTTTTGTTCTGGGCTGAGGCTCTCGAGGAGCTGAGAGCAATATATGATATTGCTGATTTATTTACACCCACATTTATTTTGACTTTTATTCCACCAGTGGATGTTAGAATAGATAAAAATGAATTTAACAAATCACCAAATTTATAATCAAAGCCACAAAACCATAACCAGATTATGGTTTACAAATAAGTCGCCACTAAAGAAGCCTGGTTATTTTTATCCAGGGACATTTATGCCCTCAAACGACTCTCAGCCAAAATGATGGACAAAATGGAAAAGTTTGATGAACAATGGAGAAAATGGGTTTCTACCACTAACACTATGCAGACTTTGTATTAGGCAGCTGGTTGTAATTTCCTTCTATCTTTACATGTCATTGGGATAAATTAGAATTTACATCCCGGTTATATCTAGAGATACCCCATTCAGTTATTAGACCGGATGTACGCCATATGTATTTATGCAGGAATTTATTTTCTCCAGTTGGGAGTGATTGCTCAATATATGTACATTGCATCTCCAATATAAGGAGGGACTTGACAGCTGATATTTATTTCTTGTCTCTCTCCTTTGTTACTTACACTGCCTAAAATGCCTGTATAAGAAAGTAGATGAAAAGATTGCTATGTATTGTTTTTATGCTGACATGATGTATGTGAAATCATAAAATTAAAACTCAAATAAAAATTGAAATTAAAAAAAAAAATTAAAATAAAAGGGCCTTAGGGGAGGCACTGGAAACTGTGTCTTCCAAAAGAAACTGAAAGAAAATAATGTCACTTCTATTCCTCCTGCACGGATAAAGGAGCTGGCAGACGGAACAGAAGAAATGCCCTCATCAGAGGACATATAAAAAATGTGACAGTTCTTCCAGGTGATCCAGGCCATGGGAAATTTCAATAAGATACTACTGTTGCCCTCCCCAGGCACAGGCTCCAATCTACTGTATCTGCCTGCAGAGGAGAAGGAAGAAGAGTATTATGTGCATATGGAAGAAGATGACCTCATGGAGTTACATGGCACACCTGAGCAAGATTTCGAACCTCATCCAAGGCAAACTTAGGATTACTTATCTTTTTCCTCATTTGTCAGACAAATTGTTGATACCCTCAATACCCCTCCCCCATCTAGAAACAGAGGAGGATGACGAGGATGCTGATTTTATGGATATGTTGAGAGTGGCTCCACCAAGAAGGATGTTACTTCCCATACATAAACCCCTTAAAAAGACCATTGCAAAAATCATGGCTGTACCCACTACAGCTGCAGTCAAAAAAAAAAAAACGGATTTCACACAGAAAACCAAAAGGCAGTGGCAGACAGATTTCAGCAGGGATATCTCAGAAGAGAACTGGCTTATATTACTTCAGCTTCATAGGGGATCCTGATATGCAAAAGTATCAGGAGTCCTTCTATAAGTTATCCACAGGCTGTACTGCCTCACAAGCAATGGTTCACAATTTAACCTGCAGTCTCACCTGTCTGTGGACTTTGTAAAACGAGGTTGGCACTTACTGTCATTATTTTTGGACCTGTCCAATCTTGCAAAGGTTTTGGGGGCAGATAACTCAAGAAGTAGGGAATATTTGGGGTAAACAACTGGGGACTGATCCACTGAGCCTTTTATTTGGAGTTGATGAGTCAGGTTCCGAAGAGTGGGATCTTTCCCAAGGTGGGTTCGGGTGTTGCTGGTGCTGGCCAGGCTCTGCATCCTCAACAGGTGGGTGACAGCATCAACCCAAATGATTCAACAATGGCGTACTCTGACCATACAGATCCTAGCACTGGAACATTCGTCATATGGTATTAAAAATAAGAAGGTGCACTTCTTAAACACGTGGGGACCCCTACTTGCATCCCTCTCACCGGGAGAGGCCGCAGCCTTATGGAAAGGACTTTAATCAGGCCAGCCTAGGTGGGTGAAATCCCCTAGGATGGCGTCTAGAACCCCTATAGTAGCAGGCCATCTCTATGAGAGTGAGTAACTTAAAATGAATTCAGTGTGTGTGTATACAGATAATCAAAAGACATTGTACATTTGAGTTTACCATTGTCATTTTCTTTTTCCTTCTCTGTAGTTTAATGTTTCCCCTTAAGGGAATCTTAGATGAACATGGCTTAGGCAGATGAACATGGTACAGATCTGTTGTATTTCTTTTTCTTTTTATTTGTACATACATACATACATACATACATAGACAGTGTCGGCAGATAAGGGCCTATGGCCCACCCAGTCTGCCCATTTGAGCTTGTAAGTTCAGTTTATGTTTTCCTAGAAGTGTGTTGTCCCTTACCCCTGACCTCCAGAATTACTTTATGTCTATCCCATGCATTCTTAAATCCTGTGATTGTTTCAGCCCCCACCACTTCCTCTGGCAGGGTGTTCCACTTAGGCAGATGAACATGGTACAGATCTGTTGTATTTCTTTTTCTTTGTGTCTGTGATTGTTGAGAATTTATGTGTAAAGTTTGTTGGAATCATATTTGTAAAATTCTAATAAACAGATTATAAAAAGAAAAAAAAGAAAATATTTGGTGGACAAGCAGGAGTGGAATACCTGCATACCGTCCTGATCATTTGAGGTAGTACAGGCTGTTGCTTGTGAGAGAGCAAAACTTATTCTCTCTACACAGCCCCTGAAAAACACACTAAAAAATTAGATACTAAGCCAAAAAAGACTTATATAACAGTTTCCCTGCTTATAAGGCAGGCAGCTTATTCAGTACAAATAGCACAATATCAGAAAGCACTTTGGAATAATTCTGGCACTAGCAGAAAGAGCAGAGGATGGTTTGGCACAGGACTCAATTGCTACAGCAAGATCAGCCCTGGATGCCACAAAATACAATTTCCACACTGCAGTGGACACTAATTAACACTTCTGGCTGGCCCAGTGGTGCTGAGGGTTGAGGCGCTGGACGCCGCACCTCGTGCCACGCCGACAACCCGGGTTCAGGAACAGACTCGGGCTGCCGGGGGTCGGCAGGGGAGAGAAGGGATTGAGTATCCAGAAGACTTCTCTCCCTTCCCATGGGAGGGTTCTGGGCTTTGCGCCACTCCTTGGCAGCCCCTGATGGAGATCAGGGGCAGCACAAGGAACTTGCAGTGCCATGAATTGGGGAGGAGTGGCGGCAGACGTCGGCATGTCTGTGCCAGGATATAATTGCACGTTCGCGCTCCTGAGGGGAAAACCACAAGACTCAAATCCCTGATGGGACAGGGAGCCGGACGAGGGCCCAGTAACTAAGCCCACATCCCTGGCACCAAACCATCCTTCCTCTGGTCCTCTACCAGGACAGACCCTCTAATCTCAGATAGGCCGCCTGGTAGGTGGGTTCCCTTCCCTGGGGGTGATCCAGGGGCTGGAAAGTCCTGGTGGGGTCCCGGAAGGGGGAGGTCACGGCAGGGAGTAGAGGCGTAGGTCGAGTGGGCCCCTCTGAGAGATGCCCTGCCCTTCGGAGCACAAAATGAAGTGTACAAAAAAAAATTAACAACAACACTTCTACCAGAGTTTTGGCTCATGCAGTGTCCTTAAGAAGGCTTTCCTGGCTGAGAACTACAGTCCTTGCTCAGGATACTCAAAACAAGGCCATGGATTTCTCCTTTGAGGCAGATTCTTTATTTGGTGACCAAACAGAGGCCTACATGAAAAAAGTGGATCAATACAGAACCACTTTCAATAGCAATAATGAGAAGGAAAGGGCCTCTACCTACTACATGTTATACAGAAGGGGAGGTAAACAGTCACAAAGAGGTTACTATAAGGGAAGGGGAAAAAGGGATTCCAGGTGTAATGCTGCAGCTCCAGCGCATAAAACCCAGCCCGAACAAAATCACTGACAGTTTTCCTCAGGTCGCCCAACCATTGCCAGTGGGAGGAAGACTGACATACTCCATTCAGAAATGGGTAAACATTACCACAGGCAAGAGGATACTGGAAGCAGAAGACCTGGGGTTGTGTGTGCAGTTCAAACACTTTCCAAACCTAAAAAAATAGTCACTATGGGGTGACTACTCTCTTCACGTGGTGAAACAGATCTGAGCAGTGGCCATAGTGGAGTGTGGATGCAGAGTTTGAACTTAGATTCCAAATTCTAAAATTTGCATAGGTTCTATCTCTGGGGTGTCACTCTCAGCTAAGATGACTGCATAAGATAGAAACCTCAAGTGAGTGATTCCTGGGGTTAAAATAATGGTAACACTAGAATCAATGGCACTACTGAGCCAGGACTCTGTGATTAGGAGTATATCTGGCTGGAAAGGCACATCCAGATTTTCACATTATCCATTTTTTTTAATTAGGCTACAGACACTGATTGTCATAACTTTTAGTCCAGTTAACATAGCAAAATCAAAAGGAGTTAGTTCGAGTCAAGTGCTTGTGCGTTGTCAGGTAAGGAGGGGTCACAAAGTGCCATTTTGAGCACTTAACATCATCAATAGGTGGTAGGGTTTATAGACCAATGGAACAGGGACCACCAGGTGCATAGCCAATATTGAGCAGTTATGGGCCCATAAAAAGGCAGACACATAAAGTAAGTGATGTTAGGTTGCGAGATGATATGAGGGCAAGGTCTATAGCTATCACTGTGAGGAGGGGAATGTAATCACCCTCATGGCATCTTCAGTGTACAGAGTCACAGCACATGGTCCATAGTAGCCATCTAATCACCCACAGGCCATGTACAATGTAGACAGGCACAGTGCACAGCTACAGAAAAGTACAGTTACGTAAGAACGTACCATAACAGTAAGGCTAGAACCATACGGAAAACTTGCAGTCATTAGCAGGGAACCACCCCCAACGTCGGTCAGGCCCGACGTCCACCTATGGTATGAAAGAGGCAGTCCCCCAGCCCAACTTCAGTTCTGCTGCCGGAGACACCAGCAAGCACAGAGACTGGAGAACAAAGGTGGTTCCTCAAAATCGAGAAAAGTAGTGATGGAGAAGTGGAAATCATGGGGAAGGAGGGACAGAAAGCAGCACCTGCTGCAAGAGCTCCTCTCAAAGACCTACTGTTACAGTAAGTTCTTACATAACTTTACTATCTCACTTAGAGGGGGCTCTTACAGTAAGCGAACACCGTTAGGACTGAGTCCAAGCAGTACAGGAACTGACCCGTCAGCTGGGAGTAGGAAGCAAACAGAAGAAGGCATCTAGGAAAGGAGGCCCTGAAGGACAGCAAGTCCAGTGCCTGCCATATGCCTAGAGATGATGTCCAAACTGTAGTGCCTGATAAAGTTATGGACAGAACTCCAAGTAGCGTGCTGAACAAATGTTTGCAGCGGATACGCTCCTGAAGGAAGCATCAGAGGTAGCCATGCCTCTAGTAGAATGGCCTTTGACTGGACCTGGCAAAAGGCTTGTCATACTTACAGTAGCAATAAACAATACAGTAAGCTAACCACTTAGACAAACACTGTTTGGAAACAGAAGCCACTTCCCTCCTGGAGGCAAATGATACAAACAACTGGTCAGCCTTCCAAATAGCAAGGGTGCGATCCAAATAGTAGCAGAGCACCCTATAAACATCTATAGTATGAATTACGCGCCCCCCCCCCCGATTAGAACACTCAGGAAAGGAAACAGGAAGGTGGATTGATTGATTCAAAGTAAACTCAGACACCACCTTAGGCAGGAACTTAGGATTAGTTCTCAAGCAAACTCTGTCCTTCTGGAAGACTTAAATAAGGCTCTTTACACATCAGAGCCTGCAGCTCAGAAATCCTCTGAGTCAAAGTAATGGCAACTAAAAACAATGCTTTCCAAGACGGAAAGCACAGCTTGCAGCTTGCAGCTGACTCAAAGGGAGTTAAAATAAGCTTCTCTGAAATAAAGAGCAAATCCCATGGCGGGACAAGGTCCCTAATGGGAGGCTTCAAGTGAAGGATGCCCCGAGAAAGGTCCGGGAAAGATCCATTTGGGCAATGGTTTTCCCTGAACAGGTACATGATAGGCAGAAATGGCAGACAGGTGCACCTTAAGTGAGGAATAGCCCAAACTAGAGTCCGAAAGGAAGGAGGTACTCAGGATGAGATTCACTGAGCAGGTGAAATTGTCCAAGCGCGGGCAGTGGCCCAAATGGAGAACTGCTTCCAGTTCATAGCATAAGTCACTCTAGTGGAGGCTTCCTGGCTGCAACTAAAACATGTGCCACCTGGAAAGACACTCCTAAGCGGGCAACGGCTAAGTCTGCAGGAGCCCGCATGAAGATGTAGCAACTTAAGGTCCGGGTGGATCAGAGTGCCTGCTCCTGGAAGAGCAGGGGAATTGGGGTTCCACTGCTAGTTGCTGCAGAAGCGAAATCATATCTGTCATGGCCAGAATGGAGCAATTAGGATCATCTCCGCTCCCTCTATCCGTAGCTTGAGAAGGACCCTCTGCAGAAGAGGAAAGGGAGGGAATGCATACAGAAACCTCCCTGTCCAAGAGAGGGACAATGCGTCTCACCAGAAAACACCAAGCCCTGGATCTAGCGAACAGAAATTGGGCAGTTTTGCGCTGAGTGGGGATGCAAAAAGTCCAGCTCTGGACGACACCACCTGTCGAAGAGATCTTCAACCACAGAGGTCAGGAGTTTCCACTCATGTGCCTTGGACCTGGACCTGTTAGTCGTCAGCCAGGATGTTCTGGGCACCGGGAACATGTACGGCTGTAAGTTCCAGGTTTTGCTCTATGGCCTGGTACCATACTCTCATGGCCTCTCTGCATGGGTGGGGTAAGAGTGAGTCTCCCCTTGCTTGATTATGTAGTACACTACCGACATGTTGTCCGTCTGAATCAGAAGAGGACCCAGGAGCAGGTGTGTGTGAAAGGCCTGCAAGGCATAGCGAATCACCCTCATCTCCAGGACATTGATGTGGAGATGCTGCTCATACTGTGACAAAGTCCTTTGTGTCTGACGGTCTGCAAGATGGGCACCCCAACCCAGGCACAACGTGTCCATCGAAAGAATCTGCTGTGATGATTCTGCCTGGAAGTAAACTCCTTTAGAGAGGTTGGATGGGTTCTGCCACCAAGCCAGGGTCTGCCGCACAGGGCTGGGATTAAGACTAACTGCTCCAAATCGTCCATGCGCTGGTCCCACTGAACCCGAAGATTCCATTAAGACACTCTCATGTGCATGCAGGCTAGAGGGACTGTGGTTATAGCTGCTGCTATGTGCTCCAGGAGGCACAGAAGGGACCTGGCCGAGACTTGGTGAAAGGAAGACACCAGACGGCCTGTGCTTGTGTCGCTGCCCTGTCTGTGGCAAGAAGGCTTTGCCCTAAGCTGAGTCCAGGATCACCCCAATGAACTGCAGACATTGGCTAAGCTAGAGGGAAGACCTGGGAATGTTGAGACTAATTCCCAAGGTCTGAAACAAGTTGAAGGTGATCTCCACGGTTCGGATCAGCTGGTCCTTGGAGGGGGCTGTAAGAATCCAGTCGTCCAGATAAGGGAAGACATAATGATCCTGTCTCCTGAGAGCCGCAGTGACTACTGCCAGGCACTTGGTTAAAACACAGGTGGGGAAGGGACGAGGAAAGGTCAAAGGGAAGGGCCTGAAATTGAAAATGGTTCCCTGAAGGCAAAAGAGAAGGAGCCGTCCTGTGGTGGGGAAAGACAAGGATATGGAGATGAGCATCCTGCATATCCAGAGAACAAAGCCAATCCTCTTGATGAAGAAGGGGAGAAGGCTGTGAAGTGTGACCATCCTAAAGCACTTGTATTCTATGAACAGATTCAGGTGGCTGAGATTGAGAATCGGTCACAGATTGCCAGTCCTCTTGGGGACCAGAAAGAAGTGTGAACAGAATCCTGTCCTCTTTGAGCTGGCAGGATGGACTCTATGGCCTGCTGGCACAGAAGTGCTTGACCTCCTCTTGGATGAGGGCAACGGGCCTGGGGTAATGGGAGTGCAAGGCAGGTTGTCTGGGGAATCACTAAGAATTCCAGAATATGCCCCTTTCCACAAGCTGGAGAACCCATTGGTCTGAAGTTACATTGTGCCATCCTTCTAGGTATAGGGAAAGCGACCCCTCAGCCTCCACCAAGATTTCCACTAAGGAAAGGAAGTCGGGCAAGGAGTCAGGCTCAGAAACCGGGTGGAAAGTGGCAGGGAGGCTCTGGGGAGCTTAGGGGCAGAGGATCTGGTTGCCGTGAGACGTAGGCCTTGAGTTTAAAGGCAGTTCTGGGCTGCTGGCCATGGACAGCTGCCTGGAGGGCCGGCAAAAGGACTGATGTTGGTTGATTTGGGCTGGAACCAGTACATGGTATGGACCAACCTAAGAGCCTTGCCCGATTCCTGTAGTCGAGTGATAATATTTTGGGTGTCTTTGCCAAAGAGGACAGGAATCCTGAAATGGGCATCAAGGATTCTGGCTTGCACATCTGGGGCAAAGCCTGAAACCCTAAGTCAGGAGTGGCAGTGAATGCATAGCCTGTGGCCTGTCCGCAGCATCTGCCATGTCATATGAGCTTGCGGGACATGACTGCCCGTATGATCCTGATTTCAGAAGCTGGACCAGCTGGGCCTTGGTAAAGTCCTCTGGAAGAGCCTGTCCCAACTCCAGAGCCTTGTCCCACAGGGAATTTTGGTACTGCACCATGTGGGCTAGGAAGTTCAAGGTCCGAACAGCCAGGTTAGCCGACATGAAAACCTTCTTACCAAACTGGTCCACCTGGCCAGGCTCCTTATCCAGAGGATGAGTGCTAAGATGCCAAGGTTTTTTAGTGCAGTCATGAGTTACACTCATGATCACCAAGTCTGCTTCTGGATGATCCACATAAAAAGGCTTCTCCCTGGGGGCATGATAAAGGCGATCTGCCTTTTTCAGTAGGGCCACCGTGGAGGATGGATGGTTCCAAGTGGCCCTATTGATACCCTCAAAGGAGTAATAAGAGGGGGAGAAAGACTGCCAGGCGAGGCGCCGAGGTCCAGTTCCTCCCTCTCCCAAACCATCAGGGACTGAATGTACCTCCATGACATCCATGAAGGTGGGATTGTCAGAGGAGATCGAGGAGTATCCCTGGGTTCTTCAGGCTCAAAGGCAACTGGAAGTCCTCAGATTCAACTGAGGAAGAAGAGGAAGAATCCCTTTCTGACCTGTCCGGGACTGGTGGCAGAGGGATATGGTCCTCCTTAGAATGGAGTAACCTGTCCCAGGAGACCTGGGATGGCTGGTGCCAGCCCTGTCTGGGTTCAGAAGGGGATCCCTGGGAGGTGGGGCAGGGAACCTCCTCAGGGGATCCGGAATCTTGTCTTTGGTTGGAGAGTGTCCAAAGGAGGAGGAATGGGAGGCCTCATCTGGGGCTCCTTAGACTTCATAAACTGCCACCTGGCCGAAAATAGCCTGCCTGGTGCCATGGCTTGAGGGACAAGAAGAATCCTCAGGATTGCAGAAGCAGCATCACAGGAGAGGGAACTAGATATCATTGTCCACCTTGGGACAAATGACCTAGCTAGGCATGGGATCAGTGCAGTGCAGGATGAAACTGTGGAGTTGGGGAGGGCCTCAGAGAGGTAGCAAGCACAGTTACCTTCTCCGAGGTGCTGCCAGTCCATGGCAGGGTGAGGCTAGGGTACTACACACCATGCAGTTTAATGAATGGTTGCAAAACTGGTGCAGAGCATAGGGCTTTGGCTTCATTGGGGACCAGGGGTACACCTGGAGATGAAGGTTTATACTGGCACGATGGTCTGCATCTGTCCATGAAGGGAACCAAGATCCTAAGTGACAGGTTTAAATGCTTCTTGGCAAGCTTTTAAACTAGCTATGGGGAGGTGCTAATAACAGGCAGGAAATTTCAAGCCTCCCCACAAAACATGACTGGTAGTAAGGTAAACGCTGAGGTACAGCGCCAACAGAGGGCAGGACAGGGTAAATGGAAAAATAGACAAGGACAAAAAGAGCAGGCATGGGGGAAAAAGGATAAAGCCAAATTAAATGGAGGGCAATGAGTACAAATGCCCGTAGTCTGGGAAACAAGCTTCCTGAGCTAGTAGCCTTGATGGAACATGAACACTTGGATATTGTGGCAGTCACAGAAACATGGTACACGGGAACCATGACTGGGATGTCAACATACCGGTGCACACAGTCTACAGAAGGGACAGGGAGGGGAAAAGAGGAGGTGGAGTAGCTCTATACATAAGGGAAGGGATCAAAGCTACAGAACTAAAAAGTAAAGGGGGAGGACAAGAGGCTCTCTGGGTCACCTTGGAGACAGGGAATGGCATCACAAACCGCACAGGGGTTGTATACAGACCCCCATCTCAAGGGGAGGAAATGGACAAGAAAATGATAGAGGACATTCTCAAAATGGCTGAAAAGGGGGAGATACTGTTAATGGGGGACCTGAATATGCCAGATGTTAACTGGATGACATGTACTGCAGCCACATCCAAGAACAGGGTCATTCTCGATGCCCTGCAGGGGGCAGGCCTTAGACAGCTAGTGTTGGAACCCACTCGGGAGGAAGCAATACTAGACCTGGTACTCTCAAATGGAGGGAGGATCACAAATTTAGAAGTCGGTAGATATCTGGGAACAAGCGACCACTGTACAGTGTACTTCACAATAAGCACAACCATGGAGACAAGCCATACAAAAACAAGCATACTGGACTTTAGAAGGGCTGGCTTTGGCAAAATGGGTGAATACCTGAGGAACACACTAGCAAATGGGCAAAAAGGAGGGGTGAAAGAACAATGGAGGAAAATCAAAACTGCCATCACAGAGGCAACAAGCCTTTGTATGAAACAGATAAAGAAAACAAAGCGGAGTAAAAAACCACTATGGTTCTCAAAAGAGGTGGCAGGGAAGGTTAAGGAGAAAAAGGCTGCATTCAAAAAGTATAAGGCATCACAGAAGGAGCACGACAGGGAACTGTATCAATTAAAGCAGAAAGAAGTGGGGAAGGCAGTCAGAATAGCAAAAGCCCAAACTGAGGAAAAAATAGCCAATTCAGTTAAGAAGGGGGATAAAACCTTTTATAGGTACATTAGGGAGCATAGAAAGGTTAAGGGAGGAATAGTGAAGATTAATAAGGGAGAGGGGAGGTGGGCAGAGGGAGACAGTGAAAAGGCAGAGATACTGAATGAATACTTTTGCTCAGTATTCACAAAAGAAGATGAGGAGGAGGAGTTACCTAAACCAGACAATAGAAGCACTCTGGGTAGGGGGGTTGACACCAGTCCATTTACTGAAGAAAGAGTCCGGAAAGAACTCCTAAAACTCAAGGTGGACAAAGCAATGGGGCCTGATGGATTCACCCCAGAATCCTAAAAGAACTAAGGGAGGACCTAGTGACACCACTGACCACACTTTTAACAAATCATGGGAGGATGGGGTGGCACCTGAGGACTGGAGGAGGGCAGATGTGATCCCCTTCACAAAAGTGGGAGCAAGGCAGAAGCAGGAAACTACAAACCTGTAAGTTTGACCTCAGTGGTAGGGAAAATGATGGAATCACTTTGAAAGAAAGAACTGTTGAGTACCTAGAGGCCAGCGGGCACAGGACCCAAAGCAGCATGGATTTACAGCAGGAAGGTCATGTCAGACGAATCTAATAGATTTCTTTGACTGGGTGACCAAAGTAATAGACCAGGGAGGGACTATGGATATGGCCTACCTAGACTTTAGTAAGGCATTTGACACAGTCCCGCGACAAAGATTAATAATAATCAAGTTAGCCAGCTTGGGAGTGGGTCCCAGGGTGGTAGCCTGGATTGTAAACTGGCTGCACAACAGGACACAGAAGGTAATAGTGAGTGTTACACATTCCGAAGAAAGGGGGGTCACTAGTGGAGTACCTCAGGGCTCAGTACTGGGTCCAGTCCTCTTTAACATCTTTATAGGTGACATTGCAGAAGGTCTGGAGAGAAAGGTATGCCTCTTTGCAGATGATACAAAGATCTGTAACATAGTTGATACACAAGGGGGGGTAGAAAGGATGAGAAGGGACTTGGCAAGGTTGGAGGAATGGTCAGACATATGGTAACTTAGATTCAATGCAAAGAAGTGCAAAGTAATGCACCTGGGAAACAAAACCCAGAAGAAGAGTACACAAAGCAGGGGAAGTACTAACAACAACAAAATGGAACGGGACTTGGGGTAGTAGTCATATCGATGATCTAAAGGTGGGTAAACAATGTGAGAAGTCAGTGAGGAGAGCCAGGGGGACACTGGGATGCATAGGAAGGGGCATCACAAGTAGAAAAAGGGAAGTGGTTATCCCTCTGTACAGACAGTTGGTGAGACCCCATCTGGAGTACTGTGTGCAGTTTTGGAGACCTCATCTACGCAAGGACATAGACAGGATGGAAGTAGTCCAGAGGAGGGCAACTAAAATGGTGCAGGGTCTGCATCAGAAATCATATGAAGAGAGACTGAGAGAGCTTAATATGTATACCCTTGATGAAAGGAGGGACAGGGTGGACATGATAGAAACGTTCAAGCACCTCAAGGGAATCAACAAAGTCCAGGAGGGTAGCATCTTTCAGAAAAAGAGATGTGTAAGAACAAGGGGACACAATTTAAAGATAGAGGAGGGACGGCTCAGGGTAATGTGAGAAATCTTTTTCACGGAGAGAGTGGTGGATGCGTGGAACTGCCTTCCTGGGAGGTTGTTGGGCTAAAACAGTGGGGAATTCAAACATGCATGGGACAGACACAAGGCAATTGTAGTGGGGTGGCAGGAAGTAGGCTGTTGGTTAACTAGACTCTGCAGCTTATCCAGTAGGTAGGGAAATGGGCAGACTGGGTGGGCCAAGTGGTCCTTATCAGCCATTAAAGTCTATGTTTCTATGTTAATCCAGCGGTGGTGCCTGCAGTGGGAGGGAGGGAGGCAGACCCAGGAGACTGAGAAGTGGATATCCTGGTGCCAGTCCTTGAGGTGCCAGGTACCCGGGCATTAGCCCTTGAGCAGTCAGGTTGCCTGACGTCAGGCCCTGAGGCGAAGGGTGAACTGGTTTCGGTCTTGTGGGTGTGGAAAGACCATGCGTTTGTTTCTCAAGCATCAGCCCCTGTGGCGTCAATTAAGGAGTGACCAAAGGGTCAGCTGGCATCGGCTGGGGGGTGGGCGACAGCTGAGGTGTTGTCGGAGTGGATGCTGAGGTAGTTGGTGTCGGTTGAACACGTGAAGGCTGATGCTGGTCAGGAGAAAGAGCTGGCCTAGGCCTCGAAGGGGAAGCTGGTTCCTGATGGAGACAGACGTGTCACTCTCACGGGAGGTGAGTGCATGTTCTGGGCGGCGCTGGAGGCATCTGTCCCAGAACTGGGTACCAACTTATGCAATGCCAGAACTGAGGTGGGGGATGAAGAGAGACCCACTGCCTTAACTACCGTAGAGCTGCCTGACTGAGGACCCCTGGGTGTAAGGGTCTGAGCTGCGTGGGCTGTGGGGCTGGGGACAAAGTCTGCAGCCCTGAAGAGCCACCACCCAAAATGGTGATGAGGGCAGAAGGCTGAGACAAGGGAAGCTCAGAGGGAGTGAGGTTTGTCAGTGCAGGAGGGGCCAACCTCCTGCAGGACGAAGACTCAGAGTCGGCCGCTGACTCATGCAGTGACTGAAAGTGGGAAGTTGACCGGGCCGATCCCTGTGTTTATCCCCGTGCTTATGCTTCCCACTGAACTTCTTCTCTTTCTGGGAAGAAGAAGAGGTCGAGGCTCCAGAAACTGGGGAAGAAGAGAGCCCCTTCTTCATCGCAGCTAGTTTCTGCTGCAGCAGGAAGGCTTAAAGGGGCTTCGTGAGGCCTGGTTGAAGTCCTGGCAATGGCAATACTGGCAGGCCTCGGTGTCATGGTGAAGTGCCTAAGCACAGCAGGCAAGAAGAGTGACTGTCCTTGGAGGGAAGCCACATTCTGCAAGCACACTTTGATGTGGATAGAAAAGAAGACATGTAAAATCAAAGCAAAAATCCAAAGGATTACTCGTTAAGAAAAAGAAAGAAACTGCGGGTATATCGCAAATAAAATGGTGGTCGACTGAAGCAGGCGCCCGTGGAGGTCCAACCTGCATGGATCAACGACGGGAAATGAACTGAAGTTGGGCTGTGGAACTGCCCCTTTTATACCATAGACGGACGGCGTGACCAACGTTGGGGGCGATCCCACGCTAATGACTGCTAACTAGAAGTTTTCTGTGTGGTCCTAGCGCTTAGTGACTTAGTCCTAACGGTGCTGCCAGCTGCAAGAGCCCCCTCGAAGTGAGATCACGTTAATCATCCACAAGCCATGTACAATGTAGAAAGGCACAGCCCACAGCCCCAGAAACCCTCTAATCACCCACAGGCCACATACAGTGTAGACAGGCAAACTGCACGGTGCCTGAAACCCTCTAACCACACACAGGCAATCTTACAATCTAGACAGGTGCAGTGCAAGACCTCTAAATTCCTTTAAGCACCCACAAGCCACATACTGTGTAAACAAACATAGTACACTTCCCAGCCCTTCTGAAAGGGTAGCACCTTACCACTGCCATTCCTAGTCCTTTTACTCTGTGCTGCATGGCAATATTAACATAGTCAGCATCTTAACTGTGGACATCACTTCTGTTAGAAAACTTATGTTACAATCAGACACAGTTATACCAATGATTAATTTTGTCTGCAGCTCTGGAGTCTTACTTCATACTGTTGCAAATATATCCACTGCTTAGACATTAGCCACCTAAAATTCCACTGGCCACCAAACAAAGATGATGGGGGTATCTCTGATGGCCCAGTGACCTAAAGGGAGTGCATCCACTCACCTCTCACCACACAAGGGACCCAAGTTTGTATCCAAGCCCCGGAGTCAAATCAAGCTAAGGAGCGATCTACCAGAGGATGCTTTTGTACAAGCTGATTTATTCTGTCACTACATGGCTGTCGCATGCTGACTGGAGGATGGGGAGCCATCCTCGTCAAACTACATCCCTGCCCCCCCTAACGTATACTAGTTTGTGTGCCCCCTTGCAATGGAGAAACACAAATCTATCCCAGAGCAGCCATGCCTTTGAGACCATTCAAGCCAACAGTTCACTCCCTGCAAACTTCTATAGAGATGTCACCCAAAGTGGGAGTCCACTGTGGAGGTGGTCCTCCACAGAAAGGTCCACAATAACATGAAAGAGGTGGCACTGAAGCAGCAAGGGGAAGTGAGAAGGAAGAAAATAAAAAAAATGGCAAAGAAGGGAAAATTAGCCTGTACCAGCTGCACTGGCGAGAGATCTGGACTGTGCTCCCTGTGCCATGAGCTGGAGGTCCTGCCCCAGACCAGGGGATTCCAAGAAGCAATGTAGACGCTACCACTCTCAGACTCCAGCAAGAGGGGCTACAGTGTCCTCAGTGCACCAGCACATCCAGTAGTGGCCTGGCAGTGGACATCATGAGTGACCACACAACACATGTCCCTCCTCCAGGCTAGCATGGCGAAGATCTCTCACTACATGAAGTGGGTGGTGGTACCTGCGAGGGAAAAAAACTTGGCTGTGCCATGACATTAAGGAGGTCTCCACATCACTGTATTTCCACTTCTGCTCCTCTATGTCAGACACCCAAACTTCTGTGAAGCTCAAAGACCAGGGGTATTGGTCTCAGGACCCATCGGCTGGGGGGGTCCTTTCCCTGTGGCATGTCTTTACTGACATCACTCTGCACCAGGACAGGAAGGAGAAGAACAGTAAGGCGAACTGGTTGGGACACTGCCCGACTGAAGCAAAAGCATTAAGGAGGTGAGTAGACTGGTGGGAGGGTGTCAGAAATAGGAAGTTCAAAAAAAAAAGATTACAAAAGTTGAGGACAAGGCTTCCCAATGGTCCAGTGGCAACTTCTTGCACTGCAGTCTGGCGATCCAGGTTCAGAAGGGACTTGGAAAGCACCTGGATAGCCAGGCAAGGAGGTGCACTGTCTAGAGTAGTGCATCCTAATTAGGGAGGGACTGGAAGCACATTCCTTGGCCATGCCCTCAATAGTAGGCCATGCATCTTGCTCATTCATCAACAGGAAGCTGGGCCATCACAAGCTGATGTCCAGGTCATGCACACCACTGTGAGGCAGTGGGAGGGTAAGTAAGAGAAATGCCTGGTGCCATCAGGATGACAGTCAGTGGCACTCACAGTTCCTGCACCACAGGGACAGTCATCAGGGAGAACAGAGAGGGTAGCAGAAGACAGGGCTGGGAGGCTGCCATGATGCACACCCCCAACCAAGGACCAAGACAACGACAACCAAAGGATAAAAAGCTATAGAAAAAAACTAAGAACCTCTCACATACGTCCAGACCAGTGCTGGCTGTGTCAGCCTGACTATGGAGTATGAAGCTGATATACACACTTTTTACATTTGATTTATTTTATCAGGATAACTGCACTGGTCCCAAAGAGACCTTTCTCAGGCATGACCCAAACGTTTTATTGCCCCACCCAATCAACAGTCACTAAACAGGACTGGGACATTGGGGTATTATCATATCTGAGGACCTCAGGGTGGCAGGACAGTGTGAAAAAGCAGTGGGCAGGGCTTTTGGGATGCTGGGGTGCATAGGGAGGGGTATATCCAGCAGGAGGAGGGAGGGAGGTGGTCTTGCCACTGTATCACTTGCTGGTGAGACGCCACCTGGTGTACTGTGTCCAGTTTTGCAGGCTGCATCTCAGAAAGGAGATAGGGTGGACGCAGACCAGAGGAAGCAACTAAAATGGTGCAGGGTTTGCAAGAAAAGACCTATGAAGAGAAATAAACAGGTTACTCACCTGTAACAGTAGTTCTACGACTGGTATATGTTGTTCATCCACACTACCTGGCAGTGTCCTTTCCCTTTAAGAGTTGCTGGAAAGTCTTCAAGCTGGCTCCGCCCATCCACCAGGTGGTTTATCCCTCGACTTCGCCCCATGACGCCAGATCTTGCCTACTGGAAAGCAGATTGTGAGCACCGAAGCCGGGGAGTTTGGGTGGGTCAGTGTGGATGAACAACATATACCACTCCTAGAACTACTGTTACAGGTGAGTAACCTGTTTTTCTAGGGACATGGATATGTTGTTCTATCCACACTATCTGGCAGCCTCCTAGCAGTTCTCCGGGAGAAGGGAGGCAAGGCGCACACCCCCTACTTCGGGAACGGAGATTGGAGAACAGGTCACAAAACCAGCATCCTGGCATGACTCTAAGTCAATGTGGTAATGGGAAATGAAGATGTGTGCTGACTTTCAGGTAGCAGCCTTGCAGATTTCCTGGATAGGGACGCCCTAGAAGCACCCACTGACTCAGCAGTATAGTGGGTGGCATGAGCCCTTAGCCTTACGGGGGGGCTCCCTACCTGCCAACCTATAGCAGAGATCAATGCAGAATGTGATCCACCTAAAAACTGTCCGCTTGGCTGCAGGTCTGCCAGGTGCAGCTTCAGCATAGGTGACAAACAGCTGGCAAACCTCTCCCTGAACTCCGGCCGTGCATTCTTTGTAATAGGCGAGCGTTCGCCTCAGGTCCAAAGTATGAAGCCTGTATTCGGCATCTGAGGTGTGATCTGGGTAGAACACCGGAAGAGTCATCACCTGATTCAGGCGAAACTCAACACAACCTTTGGAAGGAACTTCGGGTTGGGGTGCAGGACAACCGTGTCCCAGAAGACCAGGTAAGGAGGCTCGACTGAGACCGCCTGGAACTCCCAATCCTTTTGGCTGATGTAATGGCCACCAAGAAGGTGGTTTTCCATGACAAATGTGACATCTCACACCTGTACATTGGTTCAAAGAGCTTGCCCATGAGCTCTGCCAGTACCAGCAAGAGATCCCACGGAGGTGGTGGTTCACACACGGCAGGAAATGTGTGATCTAAGCCTTTGAAAAAGTGCCAGACCACTGTCTCCTGCACTGACTGCTTACTGCTCGTGCCCGGTAAGCAGAGATGGCTGCCAGGTGCACCTTAAGGGTCGTCGACCAAAGTCCCCCTTTGGAGAGAGACCACAGATAGTCCACAATGCTGGCCACTGGACAGGTCAAAGAGTCCAGCCCCTTACCCTGACACCAAATGGAGACTCTCTTCCATTTGAAGGCATAGCATTTTCTAGTCGACTCCTTCTGAGAAACCTCCACGACAGTGAAGACGTCTTCAGAGAGACCCAAAGCATGGAACTCTAGCCGCTCAGGAACCAAACTGTCAGGTACAGGGACTGAAGGTCTGGGTGAGTACCTTCCCTGATTGATGGAAAGCAGGTCCGGCATGCTGGAAGATGCCTCGGAGTCTGTTGCTGAGACTGAGGAGATCTGGGTACCAAACTGGCGTACTAGTCCAGGCCACAAGCATCACCTGTGTCTTGTCCCTCCTGACCTTGAGCAGCACTTTGTGGATAAAGGAAAATGGAGGAAAGGCATAGAAGAGGCCTGGGGTCCATGGTCTCGAGAAGGCATCCCCTGCAGAGAACCTTGCTGAGGGCAGGCGGCACATACAGCCTCAGCTTTGTGTTCTCCCTGGAGGCAAACAGGCAGATCTGAAGGGTTCCCCACTGGAAGAACAGACTGTAGGCTACCTCTGGATGGAGAGACCACTCATGAGATGCCTCACCCACCTGGCTGAGAGCATCTGCCAACTGACTGGAGGCTCCTGTCACATGGATGGCTAGGAGATCCGCCTCCAAGTTGTGCACTAGGGTCCAAGTGCGGAGAGCTTCCTTGCACAATGGCAGGGAATGAGTCCCTCCCTGTTTGTTGAGGTAGTACATGGTCGTGGTGTTGTCCATCTGGACTTGAACCACTTGACCCTGCACAAACAGAGCGAATGCAGTCAGAGCCAGCTGAACTGCTTGAGCTCCAGCAGGTTGCTGTGGCATGGGACCTCGGGGTCCAGAGCTCCGTGGACTCTGTGTTCCCCAGATGGGCACCCTGGTTTATGAGAGGCGCCGGGTCATCAGAATGACCGTCACCTCAGGACAGACAAATGGGATCCCTTCCTGCAGATGTTCCAGGATGGTCCACCACTGGAGAGCGTCACACATCCTCTGGGTTACTGTGACCAGCTGGTCGAAATGACCCTTGAGTTGGGACCACTGACAGGCCAGCTCCCACTGCATATAACACTGGGCCCATTGGACCATGGTGGTGCAGGCCACCATGTAATTCAGGAGGCACAGTAAGTCCCGGGCAGGGCACAAGTGCCCAACCAGAAATGACTTGGGCACAGGAGGAGAGAACTCCACCCTGTCCGCGAGCCTAGCTCTTGCTCAGCAAGAGTCAAGCTCTGACCCAATTAAATTGATCACCTGCGGGTATGAGTTCCAACTTGGCCTCATTGATAAGGAGGCCCAGGTCGATGCAGGTCTGAAGGGCCAGATCCTGACTGCTCCACCTCCTGCCTGGAGGACCTGTAATCAACCAGTCATCCAGGTAGGGGTACACCTGGACCCTCGACCCCTCAGGTGGGCCGCCACCACTGCAATACATTTGGTGAAGACCCTGGGGCGAGGAAAGGTCGAATGGCATGGCCTGGAACTCGTAAAAGGACTCACTCTGCCCGAAAGTGGAGTATACCTTCGGGACAGACGGATCGGGATGTGAAAAAAATGCATCCTGAAGATCTAGAGAGCAGAAACCACATGTCCTGCTCCGAGATGGTATGATCTGGGACAGAGTTACCATCCTGAATGTCGTGACCTGAGGAACTTGTTCAGGTCATGCAGATCTAGAACGGGCGCCAGCCCTCCGTCGATTGGCACCAGGAAGTACCTGGAGATAAACCTGGGTGTGCAGGAGGATCCGCTACTCTGACCACCATTTCCTTGGGGAGAAGGCTCATGTCTTCTTGTAGAGTCACCGAGTAAGTTCATGGATACCAAGCCTCTGGCTTGCTTGGAGGGTACTGCTTGAATTTCAGAGGCAGACTCCGACAGACCACTTCCAGAACCCACCTGTCCATTGTAAGAGCAGACCAGGCAGAAGGAAGTGGTGAACCGGCCCACAGGAGGACCCAGGGGAGGTGTGATGGGTATGGGGGTGGCTGCCCCCATCCCGTCACTGTGTAGGCTTTTTTTTTTTTTATTATTTATATTTATTGATTTTACAATGCAATAGATACAAGCATGGCCCATACTGAAGATATTTCCCTGAGCCCACACCAACTGGCCACATACCTTCAGAGCACTAAATTACCACGTCTAAATGTTCACCAAGCTGAGTCCCTGATACGCCCTATTACCGACCAAGAGATTATGGCTACCCTTAAGTTGACCAAGACACAAAAGGCCCCGGGACCAGATGGATACCCGAATGAGTTTCTTACACAATTTCAGAAATTACTTATACCCATTCTGTTACCGGCTTCAGAGAAAATATGAGGAGGAGGTCTCTGAAATTTCAGCTATTCCAAAACCTGGAAAAGACCCAACCCTGGCCGCTTCCTGTCATCCCATATCTAAATTAAACTGTGACTATAAAGTTTTTATGTCTATTCTGGCTCACAGATTAGACAGATTTCTACCTCAGCTAACTGATAGAGATCAAGTGGGATTTATTATGAAGCACCAAGCCCATGACGCAGTACGAAGGGTTCTACTACTAGTTGAACATGCCACTCAAAGAAAAATTCCTTTAATTTTACTCGGGCTCTGCGCCGAGAAAGCCTTTGATAGGGTGTCGTGGCCCTTCTTATGGGCTACCCTTAAAGAATTTAATTTCCCTGAAAAGTTTATATCCCAAATCCAGGCCGTGTACCACTCCCCAGTCACTTATCTGAAATTAGACGGCTTGATTTCTTCACCATTTACTTTATATAGAGGTACACGACAAGGGTGCCCCCTTTTCCCACTTCTTTTTGCACTTTATTTGGAACTCCTAGCTGCCAAATTAAGGGAAAATGGTAACGTTCAGGGGATCCCACTAAGAGGCAAAATGTTTAAACTATCCCTTTTTGCAGACGATATTTTGTTGACCCTGACTTCCCCAGAGACATCTGTCCCAGCGGTACGGGAACAACTTCAGCTTTTTAGCACCTTATCCGGCTATAAAATAAATTGTTCAAAAACCTTGAGATGAGGTACCTAGGGATAAAAATCCCAGCCAAGCTAATACACCTTGAAATGGTGAATATGGAACCAATTACACAGCAAATCACTTCGGATATGTCTAGGTGGACACAACTCCCCCTGGGTCTAATTAATCAAGTGGAAACAATCCAACAAAATATTTTTCTTCGTTTATTACTTTTCCTACAGACGTTGCCAACTGTTCCCTCGGACTTTTATTTTCGATCCTGGGATAAGCTCATCTCTAGGTTTATCTGGGGAGGAAAACCCCCAAGGGTAAAATACATCTTATTACAACTTCCTAGGACACAGGGAGGGCTAAATTTACCTAACCTGAAAGAATATTCCAGAGCAACTCAAACCCATACAGCCCTATTACTCATTAATCCCTCTTACAAGGCACACTGGAAAACAACAGAGATAACCTTAAATGGACTGGAATCTTTACCAACGTACCTACTGGGAGACCTCACCAGGTGCTATCCCCTGACACGGTTTCTGAAAATGACTGCAGAATTTTTAAAAAACTGGCTTTATGTGACTCGGTTTAGGTTAACCTCTCAGGAGAAATACTTTTTAAATGCCTTAGCTTCTAATAAAGATCTTTTCCCATCCTCGCTGGAGACAGATCTACTAAGATGGGAGCATTACTCCATCAGATATGTATTCCAACTGGTGGGCCCTTCGGGAATTCACCCATTCACATACTTACAATCCTCATATGGATTACCCCAGAGAGAGCTTCCAACTTACGGGGCACTACATGCTGCTCTACTTGAGATGGCTGACTTTTTAACTGGAATAGCAAAAGCCCGCCTAAAGGGTACAATTGATTATCCAGGCCATAGAAGGTAGATCACATGAACACATTATTAGTAATATATATCAAGCTATGCCCTATGTCCGACAGGAACATGACTTAGTGAGAGCTAGATGGGCAGGGAACTTAAATTAGAACTAGATCCAGATAGATGGTTACAATCCACCCACTTTTATTCTAAGAATTCATCAACATCTTATTGGAGGGAATTTGCTTAGAAGACCAGGGTTAGATTCTTTAGAACGCCAGATATCCAGGTAAAATTAGGGCACCAGACGAAGTCTTTGCTGGAGAGGATGTGATATTCTCCTGCAGGCCAAGAACATATATTATGGGCATGTCCCTCCTATCTGATTATTGAGGGATATCATAGTGGAACTTAACATTTTTGGTGCCCCTGATTTATTTACCGCAGGATTTATCCTGACAGCAACGCCACCACAGGATATACAGATCAGTTAGTCTCAATATAAACTTGTCACACTTTTAATCTTAATAGCTAAAAAAGTTATTACCAGATTATGGCTCACTAAAACGGCCCCTGATAAGGCCTCTTGGAGAAACCTCACCCATGAAGTATATAACTTGGAACATCTCTCATATAAGATAAACAACAGGATAAACACCTTTAATACTAGATGGGGACTATGGGTTGCATATCAATTAGAGACCTATCCGGATTTTGTACCATGATTTCCAAATTACTCATAGTTGGGGCAGTATATTATCTTGGAGTCTTTGGTGCTAGGGGGAGGAGACCCAGACTGAGATAGACGTTGATCTGGAAAATATGGGAGGGGGAAGCTAGGGAACATTATTTATTTAAGACTACAGTCTACGAGATCTTATTCTGGTCTATTTACCAAACAGAGAAAGACAGTAGGATGCTACTCCAGGGATATGTTAAACAGCCCTGTGTGCATAAATTAAGTACCTATAAATTAATTGTCTGTATATGCTGTAACAAGGAACCTCAACAATTAATATGTTGCATAAAATGTGATTATGTATGTGATATTCTATCTCAAAATAAAATAAAAAGCTATATTAAAAAAAAAAAAAAAAAAGATACAAGTATGGCTCGTAGGACAGTGCATTTCCATAATAAAAACTTCATCTGTGAAGAGACAGTATCTTTAACACTCCTAATTTGGTACATTATGTGGAGGGTATCATTAATACATTAGTGCATTCCAAAAATAGGTAATTGCAAATGCTATTACAGCCATGAGTGAGGACATTCTTCAATAAAACTGCCCTTTAACATAAAAATTCCATCCCTAATAGGTGTTACTTCCCCAACCTCCTACTTCAGAGAGAAAAATCCAAATAGAAAATAAGCTCACTCACCCACCCCCCCCACACCATTCCACATGATTAGCCATAAACAAACATCTTTAAACAGGACTTGTGAAACAACCTCAAAGTCCCCAACACTGCAACTCCATTAATTATTCTTAGGTCACAGGAACATTAGACCTTAAACCAGTTTAGCAAGTAAACAGTAAGACTGGGCAGACCAGACATAGACATACCATTATAAGGTTGTTAAACTACGTCACAAAGGACAAGTATGCTAAGACTTCTTTTATTTAGTGCATCACAGTTGCTGATTTAAAAAAAAACGTAGAGAAAACAGTTGTTCAAAACATCACCAGCATACTACAAAGGCACACCATTATAGAGTCAACTAATTAATTTGGCAAAATGTCCATGTATGCATTAGTCCCTCATTTTAGTTTAATTTACTGGACCTTAGTCCTCCAAGATTCAGGTATGTTCTCCTCCTCTGACCTGACGTCCGAGTCCCGCTGAGTAATCTTGCTCAATCTTAGCTAGGAGTTTGCTGGCCTCCATCGGGTCTGAAAAATGGTAGGTCTTAGCCCCATAGGCAATCTTGAGACTCGCTGGCATCAGCAGGATGTGATGAACCCCAAGTTAGCCAGTTTCGATTGGATGCCATCGGGCTTTGGCGGCACTGCCTCGTGGCATAGCTCAAGTCAGAGAAACATGAATAGGGACTTCCTGCCATTTAGAGGGTCCCTGTTTACACGCCATAAAGAGTACATAGTCCCTTTCCTTCACCGAACTCAAAACAACCAGAACTGATCGTGATGATGGGTGAGCAGAGTCCATATGTAATCGGCCTTCTTGGCGCTCACTCTATAGGCCCGTAATACAGAAATCGGGAATCTAGGTGCAGGAAATCAGGAGCCACTGCTCAATGAAGTTGTCCAATGCATCCCTTTCTGATTTCTCTGGTATGCCCAAAATTCTAATGTGGGACGCCCGCACCCCATTTTCTAAAGTTTCAGACGCTGATCTAAGCAGGGTGTTCTCTTTGATCACACCAGTTGTTGCCACCAGTGCCTTTTCTGCCATTTTACTTGTCCCCTGAGCTGAATCATTCACCAGCTGGAGTTTGGTTTCTACTACCTGAATTCGAGAGGTGAAGTCATCCATTTTTTTATCGATCACTTGGATCGCTTTATGTAATGCAGTGTTAGAGGGCTGAGTAGAGGAAATGTCCACAGGATCATTTGCTTTATCAGGGCCTGCTCGGGAGTCTCTCTGTTTAGTTGCATCTCTTCCCGTCGTTGTTTTAGGGCGACCCACCGCTTAAACTTGGCTAAATGTTATATGTCTGCAATCCTCCAGAGTTCAGCAGCCCAATTATGCCTGTTAAAGCGGTGAAAAGTCATTTTTGACAATGCAGTTTGCCAATCAAAAGAAAATCAGTGCAGAGCTGTGGTAGAGTGCTGCTTTCTAGCTCGGCTGCTAGCCACGCCCCGTCGTCACTGTGCAGGTTTGTCGGAGGAGGAGGACCCGCCGAGGAACCGGGCTGTGACCTTTACTCCGGGCATTCGGGCAATGAAGCCACTGATTTGGGGCCGGGGTGCCAAGACTGAGCCTGATGCCCAGACTGATACTGGGCCGGTTTGGCCACAGGGTGGAAGGCCAAAAGACTTGGCGCTTTGCTTCTTGAGCCCTTGGAGTCCTTCTGGACAGAGTCCAAGGTGGCACTGGACTTCTCATGCATTGTAGGTGACCGTCGACTCCGGGTCGAACAAGTCAGTGCCCAGAAAGGATCGTCAGCCAATTTATGTTGCGTGTCTGCCGAAAGGTCGAGATTCTCAACCAGGCCCTCGGCAGGGCATGGCGACTGTGGCGCCACCGAGCCGGGCACAAGAATCCCAGTTTCCAGTGATGTCTGGAGCTGCTGCTTGGCTACAGCACAACCCTGATCCTGGACCTGTTTGACCGTGGTCTGAAGGTCAGCAATGAGATGAGGAAGCACCTCATCCAGGGAGCCCAAGAGGGCATGGGAGAAATGTCCCATGACGATGGCGAGCTCGCCTGGTGGAGACAGAGTGAGGAGGCAGCATGAACCTTCTTAGCTGAGTAGTACAATTTTTTGGACTCCTTGTAAGGAGGTTTATCGACATCCTTATGACCCAAGAGCTGAACGCGGAATCGGTCACTATCCCCTCGGCCAAGGGGTGTTCCATGAACCCTGAAAGAGAACCGATGGACACCGCATATTTGCAGGCCATACAGGCTGATGGCGTGGGGCAGGAAGCAGGTTGCTGCCAAAGCTCCAGAGCCAGACTGACAATAGCCTCGGCCACTGGGAAGGCCTCCATCGGTGAATCCCCCTTGTCCAGAATATCGGTAAGGGGGTAACGAGACCACTTCGAAACTGGTTTCATCAGCATCCTCAGACTCCAGAGATGAGATGGAGGATGACCAAGAAGGATGAAGGGCCCTCCTAAGTCGAGAGATTCCCCGTCAACTCTGCATCGACTGGACAGGAGTGGAGCATCGCCGAAGGACCGGAGTCCTAAAAGAGAACTGCCGGTCTCCTCAAGAGATAGCCGGTCAACTTGATTGAGAAAAATCTCGTCCGGATCATCGACTCGAGTCTCAGCAGACTGGCCTGACAGGGGGGCACTGTGGTCGAAACCAAAGTTTCCGGGGACTGAGACCGCTCTCTGTCCCAAGAACGTTGACAATGAGTCTTCTCGTGTCATTCAACTCCTTTTTCTTGTTGGGGAGCAAGAGCTGTGCGAGCCTGAAGGGCCCTCTCCCTGGTCGGGAGAGACTTGCACAACTCCCTGACGAAAAAGGTAAAGCCAGTTTATGGAACAAAGGCAGATGCCAAAGAGGACTGCTCGGCGCCCCAAGCTGCCTCCTCCTCAAGGCCTTCATCTGCTCAACTGTTCAGCGGACACCGCGCCGTGGAGACCAACCAACAGGCTTCTTTAGATTTGACCAGTGGGTTCTGTTTTTCCGGCGGCCCAGCTGCCAACGGGTGAGACGATCATCGAAGCACATTCGATGAAACGAGCACACATATCGCAGGCCTGAGTATCGTGATCATGACCCAGGCAGTAAACACACGTAGTGTGGAGGTCAGTGTGTGACATCTTCTACCCGCAGGGGCACCAGCAGAATCCGGGCAAGGACTTGTCCTCCATCGCAGTCGCCATCAAAGATGCTGTAGAAAAAACTCTTACGAGTTTCAGTTTAGGAAGAAAATCCGAAGATTTAAATGCCAGGGCCTACTCAGCGTGGGAGCGGTAAGGAAGGAACCTGCTTCTTCCAGTGGAAAGAAGATCTGGCCTCATGGAGCGGAGCAGAGGAATATACCACCTCGGTGGGTGGGAGGAGCCAGCTTGAAGACTTTCCAGCAACTCTTAAAGGGAAAAGACACTGCCAGATAGTGCAGATAAAACAACATGTCCCTAGAATAAGGGATTTCAACATGTATAAACTGGAAGACAGGAGGAGGGAGAGGAGGAAAGGAGAGATGACAGAGACTACAAGTACCTCACAGGAGAGAACAGGGTATGGGGTGGGAGTCTCTTTTAAATGAGAAAGAGCACCAGGACTGGGAGCCATGCGATGAAGCTGAAGGGGAGGAGAGTTCAAGAGAGATGTGAGGAAATATTTCTTCATTGAAAGGGTGGTAGACACCTGGAACAGACTGCCAGCAGAAGTGGTAGAGACTAAAACAGTGGGAGGCTTCAAGTATGCATGGATAGACAATGGGTACATCAGAAAAGAGGCAGGGAGGCAAGAGGGTCACTGGAGACCAGACAGGGTCTGTGGAGGCAAATTAGAGAAAATTTTGGCAGACTGGTTGGGCAAGCGGTCCTTTTGCCAACAAATTCTCTGTTTCTTTTTTTTTTTAATCATGTCTCTATTTGTCCTCTCGCTGAGCGGATCTCCGCCGCCAGCACCCACACCTCCCAGGCCTGGTCTGGCACCCCTCAGAGCCAGCCATTATCGCCACACGCCTGTGGCAGGATCCTCTCGGAACTGGGTGGCACTGGCGCGCCATCAGCCGCCAGATCATCACTCCGCCATTTTCCACTTACTTTCACCCCTTATGGAGTGCGGGCGCAGTAAGAACGCTCTAGGGCACTACGCGTACATCTGCCGCATCACGCCCCTTGCTGCCACCGCCTGTAGTGCCCCTGGTCATCACCAGGGGGCCGCTACACAGCGACGGTTCCCTGGATCCCTCCCCAGGGATAGGATAGCAGATCCTATCCCTTCCCTGCCAGCTCCAGGCGGCCCGGGCTCATGTCCGAACCTGGGTCGCCAGCGTGGCGCAAAGTGTGGCGTCCGGCACCTCAACCCTCAGCGTCACTGGGATGGAAATTCTATGTTTCTAACAGCAAAGCCAGTCACTTACTTGGATGGTCAATATCCACCATCTCATCAGTAAGATCTCGAGGCAGAATTTTCTATTTATGGACTATGGGTTAGGTATTCAGTCCTAGGATGGGGGGCCAAAAGTATAGTTACGTAAGAACTTACCATAACAGTAGATCTTCGAGAGAGGTTCCTGCAGCAGGTCTTAACAGGGCTTCAGTTAACTCCATTTTGGGAGTATCTGACTTCCAAAAATAAGGCAAAAACTTCCAAAATAAAGAAAGAGGAAGTCATTGACTTCCAGATATAAAATCAAAAATTAGATGACTTCCAAAATTGCAGGCATGGGAGTCAGAAATGATGGACTGTTCTGAAAGAAATTGTATTTTACCACTAATATATTAACATCCATAAATCTGTCCTCAGTAGAATATTGATTTCCAAAAATGGGATCCTGGAAGTATTTTGACTTCCAAAAAATTGGAATGACTTCCAGATTTTAACTCCTGGAAGTTTCAGACTTCCACTTGAAATAAATTAACTGATCCCCTGGGTCTTAACATATAGGACTGCGCCCCCTGGCGTCAGGACCGCACGGCAAACTTATGCTAGCAGTGTTTGGTGGGGGATCGCCCACCCGATGTCACGTGACGAACGTCAGCGTGACCCTATATAGTGGCCGGTCCCCATGCCCGCCTTCCAGTTCTCCCAACGGAGACCCCTAGTGGTTTCGACAGAAGGAGCGGATACCCTTCCTAGAACCCAATCCAGAATGGCCTACAAGAGTATGCAGAAAAACTTGGGGAGGGAAGGAAGGAGGGAGGGAGGGAAAGATGATTGCAGGAACCTCTCTCGAAGATACAGCAGTTACGTAAGAACTTACCATAACAGTAGATCTTTGAGAGAGGTTCCTGCAGAAGGTCTTCACAAGTAGGACTGCTCCCTCAGGCATCAGGACCACACCGCAAAACTGTAGCTAGCAATCATCAGTGGGGACATGCCCTCAGGCGTCAGATGACGGATGTCAGCGTGACTATAAATAGGGGGCGGTCCCCTGCCCGCCCTCCAGTTCTTCCACCGCAGACCTCTAAAGAGGAAGCAGAAAAAAGGAGTGGAAACTCCTGGGAACCCGACCCCTGGATAAAACAAAGTCCTGGGAAGGAAACAGAGCGGAAAAAACACAGGAGCTGGCGGAAGGTGGGTGGGAAATCTAGACATACTGCTATATCTTACTTCGAGAGCATTCCTGTAGTAGGTCTACACAAGTAGGACTGAATACCAAGCAGTCAACTAAAAAAGGAGGAGTCAGAGACGAGGTTCCAGAAGGAGGAAATGTCTGCCAACTACAGGTCACTCAGGACAGAAGTCCTTGCAGGACTGCTAGATTGAAGTCAACCCTGCACCTAGAAGCAATGTCCAGATTGTAATGTTTCGTGAAAGTGTGGACAGAGGACCAAGTGGCCACTGCATACATATCTGCAGTGGACATATTCCTGAAAATGGCAGTGGAAGTGGCCACTCCCCTAGCTGAGTGGCCCTTCACAGTCCCCGGAAGGGACTTTTCATATTTCTGGTAAATGTAATGTATACAATTTGCCAGCCACCTAGACAGAGTCTGTTTTGAAACAGCCTTGCCCTAGCACTTGGGAGCAAAGGCTACAAAAAGTTGGTTCAACTTGAGAACCTCCTTAGTCCTTGAGACATAATATCTCAGAATCCTTTGTATGTCAAGGGTATGCAAGAGATATTCCCCCGTTGGAATGTTCTGGTTAAAACACCGGCAGTTCAACATTCTGGTTTAGAGTGAGTTCTGAAACCACCTTCGAAGAAAAAGAGGATTAGTCCTCAGAACCACCCGGTCTCTGTGGAAAATCAAGTAAGGCTCTCTACACACTAGAACCTGAAGGTCTGAAACTCTTCGAGCTGAAGTGATAGCAACTAAAAAGTGCGTTTTCCATGCCAAGAAACGCATATCACTACTTGCTGCCAGCTCAAAAGGGGGCAAAGTAAGTTTTTCTAAAATAAAATTAAGATCCCAGGGGGGAATAGGATTCTGGACCGGAGGTTTGAGGTGAAGGATCCCTTTCAAAAATGTTCTGGAAACCTCTAGTTGAGCCAGTGTTTTGCCCTCCACCGGAAGGTGGCAGGCTGAAACTGCAGAGAGATGGACCTTCAGAGAGGAATAACTAAGGCTCAACTCTGACACGTGCAAGAGGTACTCTAAGACTGGGGAAGGCACCCAAGAAAAAGGGTCTAGACCTTTAGCTGTGGCTCAGATCGAAAATCTCTTCCATTTCATGGCATACGTGGATCTAGTGGAGGGTTTTCTGGCCTCCACTATGACCTGAACAACTCGAGAGGAGACGCCATAGCGAAACCACTATGTCCACAGGTGTCATGCATGAAGGTGGAATGATTTGAAGCTCGGTGTACCAGGTGCCCTGCTCCTGGGACAGAAGGTCACGAGAGAGGAATAGGTACTGGGGTTCCAGTGCTAACTGCTGTAGTAGAGAGAACCATATCTGCTAAGGCCATGGGGGGCAATGAGAATCATGTGCGCCCTCTGCTGAAGCTTCAGCAGAACCTTCTGAAGTATAGAAAGGGAGGGAAAGTACAGAAATCTCCCTGTCCAAGCTAGACAGTGCGTCTTACCAAAAGCACCACACCTGGGAGCGAGCAAGTAAAAGCTGGGTAGTTTTGCGTTGGATGGGGAGGCGAAGAGCTCTATGTCTGACTGATCCCACTGAAGAAAAAGATCTTCTACTACTGCCTGCTTTAATTCACACTCATGAGCCCTGGCGACTGATCGACTGAGACTGTCTGCCAGAATGTTGTGAACACCTGGCACGTGGACTAATGTCAAGGACAGGCCACGATGAACAGCCCAGTAACACACCCGCATTGCCTCCCTGCAAAGGGGGTACAAACGGGTGCTTCCCTGTTTGCTGATGTACCAGACCATTGCCATGTTGTCGGTCTGTACGAGAAGTGTTACCGGAACTAAGAGGGACTGAAAAGCCCGGAGAGCACAGAGCACTGCTCTTGCCTCCAAGATATTGATGTGAAGGTTCTGCTCCGTGGGGGACCAAGTTTCTTGTGTCCAATGGTCTCCCAGGTGAGCCCCCTCAATCCAGGGTTCAATGCATCAGACGTAAGAGTCACGATGGGAGATGGAGAGTGGAAAGGGACCCCACCGAGAGGTTGGATAGATCCTGCCACTAAAGTAGATCCCTCTGAAGACTGTTGGAGATTAGAACCATCTGGTCCATGTCGTCCAAGCATTGATCCCATTGGACTCATACAGACCACTGGGTCACCCTCATGTGCAGTCTGGCCAATGGGACTATGGGCATGGCAGCCACCATCAGGCCCAGCAAGTGTAAGACTGAGCGCGCTGTGGTCCAACGAGAGGAGGCCACCAGTGCTGCTTGGGAGATAAGGGTCTCTGCTCTGTCGGCCGGAAGGAAGGCCCTGCCCTGGACTGTGTCCAGCACTGCTCCTATGAATTGGAGGCACTGGGAGGGTGACAACTGAGACTTGGGGTAACTGACAGTGATCCCAAATCTGGAGAAAAGGTCCACGGTGAAGGAAAGGGAATCCTTCAGACTGTCCTGGGATGGGGCTGAAAGCAGCCAATCATCCAGGTACGGGAACACATAAATGCCCTTGCAGTGCAGGGTCACTGCTACCACCGCTAGGCACTTGGTGAAAACCCGAGGTGCCAAAGAGAGGCCGAAGGGAAGGGCTCTGAAGTGACAATGCTCCTCCTGGAAGGAGAATCTCAGGATGCGGCGGTGGGCCGGAAGAATGGGGATAGGTAGGTAAGCATCCTGCATATCCAGGGAACACAGTCAATTGTTTGGTTGGAGCAGGGGCAGACTCCCTGGAGTGTCAACATTCGAAACCTCTTGTATTCCACAAAGAGGTTGAGCATGCTGAGATCTAGGACTGGTCTGAGATCCACTTCCTATCTACTCTAGTGGAACCCGCTCTATGGCTCATTTCTGCAGTAGAGCTTGGATTTCCTGCAGGACCAAATTTTGTTGGCCTGACGGATAATGAGACCTGCCTGGAGGATTGCTGGGTGGTCTCTCCAGGAACTCTATAGAGTGATCTCTTGCAATTAGCTGTAGGACCCACGTATCTGCGGTTACAGCTTTCCACCCTTCCAAGTGGAGGCCGAATCTTCCCCCACCGGTTCCTCCACGAGGAGGCAGGCAACAGTGTGGGGGATCTGTAAGTAAGGACGCTGAGGGGAAGGGCTCCTTGCCCCCAGCGGCTGTCTTTGGGAATTTAGCCTGGGGGAGGGAGTTGAGCGCCAGAGCCAGAGGTGCGACACTTGTTCTAACGTCTGCGCTGGTTCTGCGTGTTCCATTTCTGTTGGTGACAAAAATTCTGCTTAGGTTTCTGACCCGAGCAGTACAAAGAGCAGACATCTTTCAAAGATTTGCTGCTTTCTTGCAGTTCTGTGATTATATCTTTAGCATCACGGCCGAACAGAACTGGACACCTGAAGCGAGCATCCAGAAGAGTGCTCTGTACATCTTGAGCCAATCCTGCAAGACGAAGCCATGCAAGGCGCCTCAGGCAGACGCCTGTAGCCATCAATGTGCTACCAAGTCGACGAGTTATAGGTTGCCGAAGGGCATGGCAGCAGGACAGTTTATTCAACCTGGTTTTGTCCAGAAGTTTGTTCCTGAGTTGCTGGTCAGGGACTACTTGGATGTCCTTTCCAGGTCGGACAAGGCTGACTTCTGAAATCCACCATGTGGGCTACATACAGTAGTTCAATGAATGTATGGCGCAGGTAAAGAGAGAGAACTTATGGCCATATTGGTCCATTTGCTTGACTCCTTGTCAGGAGGAGAGGCACTAAGATGTTTGGGTTGTAGACCTATCATGCGCTTGAAGTGATGACTATACAGTCAGCTTTGGGTTGAGCTGTGTGGGAAACCCCTTCCAGGGAGCGGGGTGTGGTAGGTCCTGTCAGCTTTCTTAGAAACCGCAGGGATCGAAGATGGCTGTTACCAAATCATGGATGTAAGATCTTCATGCGGCCCCATCCAAGGAGGGATGGGGAGGGGGGTCTGCATTGACCAGGTTCAGATGCGCCGCAAGTCTTCTGCATTTGGGGTCCAATTCCTGGGACACCCACCCGCACGATCTCTGGATGGATCGGAGGAGCTCTGCAAAGGATGGATCCACGGGAGAGATTTAAGCGACTCCTTTGGTTGAGGCTCTATGGGAGAGTGGGGTTCTGACTGATCCCACGCCCAAATCCTTATCGGAGTTAGAGGATTCCGCCTACTGGGTAAAGAAGTGGCATCTGAACTGCCTCTGTGACTCTGTGCCCTAAAGAGATTCCTGATGGCACAACTGTATCTTTGTCAGAAACTCTGCGGAAAAAGTAGGACTTCCCGAGGAACCCTGTGGGCAGGGTAGCCCTGACTACCAGCTGGGGCTGGCCCAACTCCTGTATGAGCTGGGACTTGAGTCCTTCCAACAAGCCGGTATGGATTCTTGCTCCGGCTGAGGAAGTGGAGGAGGAGGTGGGGGAGGGTATACTGGGTACCCCACAGTGTAGGAGGGGTAGCTAGGTGGCTGGTACCAGTAAGGGTACAGGTAGCCTTGGAGCTGACCCGGCGCCGCGTAACCTGGTGTCAGAGGCAGGTAGTCTGGCATCGGGTACTGGGAAAACTGTGCCGTGTAGCCAGGGTAGTAACCCACTGGGTCCAGTGGAGGAGGAACATAAGGTCCGGAGGGAGGTGGTGCAGAGGGACCACTGGGGTTTGGGTTTGTTGGTAGATGCAGGGGTGAAGCCCCCGAAGGTCCAGGAATATTTTGATCCATTCCACCCCCAAAAGGGTCCGGCAAGGGATCTGGTGTCGGGAGCCTATCCAATGGCGGGAAAGAGACAGGCAAGGGGGGGTAAGTCCAGAAGGGCCCCCGTCGACAGGTCTGCTGGTGAGGCAGGCGTCTCATGGATGTCCAACTTTAGGGACTCCTGCAAATTGGGCTCAAAGACGTCAGGTAAGGTTAGCGATTCTCTAGAGGGAGAACCCTGGAGGGAAGAATGGGAACTTGCAAGCTTGCTCGGCCGGGTGTTGGGGACCGCAAGGGAGTCCGATGGGAGAGTAGTCACCATGCGGTCGTCAGGTAATCTGGTGACCGACTTAGAGGAGACGGTCTGGTGAGCGTCGGAGGAGCCAACAGTTTTCTTAGAGACCACGGCCAGGCTGACAGAAGCTGGTAAGCTAGAGTCCGGCTGATCGGCCTGGGCCGGACGCCCCGCGGCGGATACGGAGGGTGGCTTATCGGCCGAGCTAACAGCAGGAAAGTACAGTTATGTAAGAACTTACCGTAACAGTAGATCTTTGAGAACAGCTCTTGCAGCAGGTTACACCATTAGGACTGAAGCTGGCAGGCGCCAGGACCCCACAGAAATTTTCTAGCTAGCAGTATTCAGTCCCGCCCCGGAGTCAGGCATCCTAAAAAAGCCGGCAGTCCCCCAGAATCCCCAGTTCTCCTGCCGGAGACTCCCGGCCGCTAGATGACATCAGACGTGGAGACTGAGGATCCGCTATCAAAAAGTAATCAGAGTGGTGTTAGAAACACCTAATCCTAGGAGAAGGATATCGGAACAACTCTACCTCTAGAGGGGCTGGTGGGAGGGAAACTACCTGCTGCAAGAGCTGTTCAAAATCTACTATTACGGTAAGCTCTTACAACTGTACTATCTTACTTGAGAAACAGCTCTTGCAGCAGGTTACACCATTAGGACTGATTCCAAGCAATACTGGAAATCCCTCGCAGGGTGGGAGAAGGCAAGGTAGAGATCACGAGTTGGACCGAAGCCTAGGACAGAAGTCCCTGAAGGACTGCTAGACCAAAACCAGCTCTTCGCCTCGATGCAACGCTTAGGCTATAATGCCTGATAAAGGTGTGCACAGTGCTCCAAGTAGCTGCTGCACAGATGGCTGAAGTGGACACGTTCTTCATGGCCGCAAAGGAGGTAGCCACCCCCCTTGTAGAATGACCCTTAACCGAGCCCGGTAAGGGTTTGTTACGCTTCTGGTAACAGAACATAATACAATGGATGAGCCACCTGGACAGCGATTGTTTAGAAACGGAAGCTCCCATCATCCTGTGGGCGAAGAAGACGAAAAGCTGGTCAGATTTTCGGTGGTGTCTGGTTCTGGTCAAGTAGTATCTTAGACACCTATGCACATCCAAAGTGTGCAACAGGGCCTCTCCTCTTTTAGAGTATTTAGGAAAGTACACTGGTAAGTCTATGTCCTGATTAAGGGTGAGAGCTAAGACCACCTTAGGTAGAAACTTTGGATTTGTCCGTAGGGACACCCTGTCCTGGTGAAAAACCAAATAAGGTTCTTTGCACATCAGTGCATGAAGTTCAGAAATTCTTCTGGCCTAAGTAACGGCAACTAAAAATAACGTCTTCCATGTAAGGAGACGTAGCTCGCAATCTGCAGCTGGTTCAAAGGTGGCAGCGTAAGCTGCTCCAGGACAAAGGGTAAATCCCATGGAGGAATAGGATCCTTAATTGGAGGTCTAAGGTGAAGAACACCTCTCAGGAAGGCTCGTGCTGTGTCCGACTGAGTTATGGGACATTGGCCTATAGGTGTGTGATAGGCTGAGATGGCACAAAGGTGTACTTTAATAGAGGAGTAGGCCAAGCCTGCCTGAAAGAGAGACAGGAGGTAGTCCAGGACCGACCTTTCCGGACAATCCATCGGGGAAAATCCCCGTGCCTGAGCCCAGAGGCAAAATCTGTGCCATTTCATGGCGTATGTAGCATGAGTGGC
The DNA here is from genome assembly GCA_016271365.2 of Neoceratodus forsteri. Lineage (NCBI taxonomy): Eukaryota > Metazoa > Chordata > Ceratodontiformes > Ceratodontidae > Neoceratodus > Neoceratodus forsteri. Next base: position 245,980,944 of record CM057457.1, read on the forward strand.
CGGTTTTCTAGCTGCCGTTAGAATATCTGCTACCTCTTGCGAGACCCTGTACCGCAGGATGGCTATGTCTCTAGGAGCCAGGTGTGCAGGTTCAGAGAGCGAAGGTCCGGATGGACCAAAGAGTCTGCCTCCTGAGACAATAAGTGAGAGATGATTGGCAGAGGCACCGGAGGTTCCCGGGACAGCTGGTGTAGCAGAGGGAACCAAATCTGTCTGGGCCAAAACGGCGCGATAAATATCAGTGCCACTTGCTCTCTGCGGAGTTTCAAAAGGATCCTCTGGATCAACGGGAAGGGAGGAAACGCGTAGAGGAATCTGCCCGTCCAGGAGAGGGACAACACATCTCACCAGAAAACACCAGGCCCTGGATCTAGCGAGCAGAAATTGGGCAGTTTTGTGTTGTATGGAAACGCGAAAAGTCCAACTCTGGTGTACCCCATCTGTGAAACAGATCCTCTACTACGTCCTGGAGTAGTTCCCACTCATGGACTCTGGCCCGAGAGCGGCTCAGGCTGTCTGCGATGATGTTGTCCACTCCTGGGACATGAACAGCAATGAGGTTTGTGCTGTGTTGTAGTACCCCATCCCACACCCTCATGGCCTCCCTGCAAAGAGGGTAGGAATGGGTGCCTCCTTGTTTGTTGAGGTAATACATCACCGCGGTATTGTCTGTTTGTAACAGAAGAGTACCCGGTGGGATCTCCAACTGGAAAGCCTGCAGAGCCTAAAGAACTGCTCTCATTTCCAAGATATTTATGTGGAGATGAGCTTCCTGGGGTGTCCATGAGCCCTGAGACCTGACCCCATCGAAGTGTGCTCCCCAACCGAACCCTGAGGCATCCGTGGAACACGTCACAATTGGAGACGGCACAATGAAGGGGACCCCCGCCAATAGGTTCTTTGAATCTAGCCACCATTGCCAATCCCAGATTACGGCATTCGTGATCCAAATTGGAAGCTGCAAATGGTCTTGCTTCTGATCCCATTGAACCCATAACATCCACTGGGTCACCCGCATGTGGAGACGGGCTAGCGGGACTGTTGCAATGGCCGCAGCCATATGTCCAAGCAGGCAAAGGACCAGTCTGGCTGGGACGGTCTTCTTTGCCGAGATGTCCCTGATGAGGGATTTGATGTGTTCCACTCGGTCCTGGGGCAGAAAAGCTTTTCCTCGGACGGTGTCCAGAACTGCGCCTATGAACTGCAGATTCTGTGATGGAACCAGGTGTGACTTCTCCTGATTGATAATGATGCCCAACGTCTCGAACAGAGACTGAGTACAGTGAATGGCGGACATCAGGGCCTCCCGAGAGGGTGCCATGAAAAGCCAGTCATCCAGAAAGGCGAACACGTAGTGGCCTTGTCTCCTTAGAGCTGCCGCTACGACTGCCATGCACTTCGAAAACACCTGAGGTGCCGATGACAGTCCGAAAGGGAGGGCTCGGAACTGATAATGGCGACCTAGAAATTCGAAACGCAAGAACTTCCTGTGCGCCCGAGCAATGGGTATGTGCAGGTAAGCATCCTGCATGTCCAAGGACGCTAGGAAGGCGCCCTGCTTGAGCATGGGTATCAGACGGAAGGGTCACCATGCGGAAGCATTTGTAGAGGACCGAAGCGTTGAGATCGCTGAGATCTAGTATTGGACGGAGGTCCCTGTCTTTTTATGAACCAGAAAGAAGTGGGAATGTAACCTGCACCCTCTGCTTCCTCAGTACGTACTCTATAGCATCCTTTCCTAGGCGTGAGCACCCCTGCTGTATGAGCAGTGCGTGCTGACCCGAATAATGGGAGCAGGGAGGTCTTGACAGTGGGTGGTCAAGGAATTCTATAAAGTGATCTCTCTTGACCATTTGGAGTACCCACCGGTCGGCGGTAATCGACTGCCACCCTGAAAAGTGGCAAGCGATGCGACCCCCGACCTTTTCTGCCCATTGATCCAGAGGAGGGGCCGGGGCCAGGAAGGAGTCATGCTGTGGCAGCGTTGGTTCCCGCAGGCTGGGCCAGTTTGGTATACCGCTGACCTCTGCTTGGGGAAGATTTGGACTGGGCTTTACGATGGAAAGTGCCCCTTTGTTGCTGGCCGGAACGTGGTTGCTGTCGTTGTTGCCGGCTGCTGAACGGTTCTGGTTCCTATGAAAGGAACCATATTTTGATCTGTACATGGCCTGCACAGACCTTACTGCCTTCCCGGCGTCCTGAAGCTTGGTGATAACCTTTTCCGAGTGTTCACCAAACAGGACTTCTCCGTTGTACAGGACGTCAAGAATACTTTTCTGTACGTCCGGGGTAAAACCAGAGACATGGAGCCAGGAGTGTCTCCGGAGAGACACCCGAAACTGCGCCTCTGGCGGACGAGTCTGCAGAATCATATGCGGCTCGTAACACCTGGGTTCCCACATCTGACCCTGTGTGGAAGAGGTTCAAGAGCTCCGCCTTCTGTTCGCCATCCAGTAGCTTATCAACTAGGTCCTGACCCTGTTCCCAGAGGGCATTCTGAAACTGAACCATGTGAGACAGATAGTTTAGGGACCAGATGGAGCATGCAGCAGCCGCATAGATGCGTCTCCCCAGGGCATCCAACTGCTTGGATTCCTGGTCCGGTGGCTGTGTGCTCAGATGCTGTGGTCATTGGGACCTGTCATGAGAGGCCGTAATGACCAGGGAGTCAGCCAGTTGTTGCGCCAAGTACTGGTCTTCTTCGGGGCCTTGTACAGGCAGTCAGCTTTCTTCGGCACAGCGGGGCGGGTGTGGGCGCCCATGCAGCCTTGGTGACGTCTGCGAAAGTGTCCACCAAGGGTGGCACTACCACAGGCTCAGGATCCTTCTGCCGAAGGTAACGAGCAAGGCGCTATCTCTCGGAGTCGAGATCTTCCGAATCCCATCCCATGTTCTCCTGGATGTGCCTCATAATCTCGAAAAGGAGGGATTATCCGGAGGTGACCTGGGCAGGTCTTGTAGGTCAGGTGATGGGATGCTGAGTGGAGAAGGAGACCTGGAGGTGTCTGAAGTGTCCGGTCTAGAATCCTCCCCTGGCAGAGTGGACCGTCATGCCTGGGTCGCTTAGGGCTGGGAGACCCTGAGGGAGATCTTGAAGGAGGCCTTCTCCGTTCCTTGGATCTTCCCCTAGGAGGTGGAGTGTGCTCCTTGGGGGTCGGTGGTCGTCCTGCTGGCCCCTGTGGTGGAGGAGGGGGAGTAGGAGGTGAAGGAGTAGGAGGAGGAGGTTTAACTGGGATCACACCTTTCTTTATTGTGTCCCACCAGAAAGTGAAGAGATCTTTGACCTCTTGGATGTTCATACCCGACGACGGACCTGGCGCCAGTGGTCTGTCGCCGGTGTTGGGCGTCGGGTCTGAAGGTGTCTCTGGGACGGGCGAAGGCTCCTGTGGAAGCCCGCCATCCTCATTGTCACCTGTCTGGTCCTCAGGCAACGTCAGGTCCTCCTCTGTGGAGCCCCGGTGACCAGTGTCCACCGGTGATGGGGGGGGCAGTCTTCGGCTCCGGCAAACGTGTCACCAATGTTGGGTGCTTGGCTGACGTCTTCGGCTCTGGCGAACGCCTGACCGACGTCTGGTGTTTGGCCGATGTCTTCAGCTCTGGCAAACGTCTGACCGACTTCAGGTGCTTGGCCGACGTCAGTTCCGTCGTCCGCTTCAGGGACGTCAGGTCCTTAGTCTTCCTAAGCAGGGCATCCGGACCCCTGGGAGGCTGGGAGACCGATCTGGAGTTGGGGTCCCGGCGCGGTCTGAGGAAGAAGACCTGGACTGGTGACAGTCTGAAGACTTCAAAGAGGCCCGGGAGGGAGCGGAGGAAGCTGAAGGCCTGGAAGTCTTGATAGGGTGCAGAGAATCCAAAGAGCTGCCTGAAGCCTTAATCTTTCACCGGAAGGGACTAAGAGTGAGCCCTGGAGGGACAGCGTCTGAGCACGTGGAGCCTGAGCTGGCGCGCGAGTCCGAGGCCCGATTAGGGGATCTGGACCTGGCCCTCTCCCGATGCTTGTCCCGGTGTTTGTGGGCCTTAGAGGTAGATTCACCTCTGGAGGAAGGTTCCTTATCCATACTGTGTCATTTTTCTTCCAAGAGGAACCCCTGAAGTGCCTTCTGGCGGCGGATCCTGGTGTAACTATTGAACCCCTGACAGAAGGAGCAGGCTTTGGTGTCGTGGTCTGGGCCTAAGCACCGCAGGCAGGATGAATGAGGATCCTTGAAAGGGATCTGCTTGCCGCTGGCACACTTGGAAGGATGTCCTTCTGAAGGAGTTGGAGATGCCGACATTTAGTGCTGGTAAAACTGTAAAGTTCTTAGTCATCGTGTGCTAGAGTGGGACCATGAGTCCGATGCTGGCGAGTCGACGGCGGGAAAAGAACTGGGGATTCTGGGGGACTGCCCCCTTTTGTAGGATGTCTGACATCAGGGCCGGGACCAACGTCGGGGGCGGTCCCCGCTGAATACTGCTAGCTAGAAAATTTCCGTGGGGTCCTAGCGCCTGCCGGCTTCAGTCCTAATGGTGTAACCTGCTGCAAGAGCTGTTTCTTCAAGTAAGAGCCACAACTGTTTCCTCAGAAGAGGAGACCCCCGACTGCCCTCTGCAGGTGACGGAGAAGGTGTCCAGTCCACTGGAGCGGATGAAGGCCCAGGAGGCGGGGTACTCACGGGGGTGGATGCCCCACCTGAGATGGCGTCGGCTGTCTGGCTGCTTTTCCTCTGAGGAGAACGGCTCTGCTCCCGTGTTTCTCTTCTTTTTCCTTTCCGGGCAGGTGACGATGATCGCTCCTCAGCTCCTGGAACTCTCTTTCCATTGATGCCAGTCGTTTCAATAAATGGGCATCGAGGGTCCTCTTGGCGTGGTGCGCATGGCCTGGTTGAAAGCCTGGCAGATAGTGCACTCTGCGGTGTTATGTTTAGACCCCAGGCAGAGGATGCAGCGGAGTGGTCGTCCCCATGCGGGATCTGCGTGCTGCACACAGAGCACTTTTTCTTGGGCCGACGAGACGACATGTAATGCTGTTAAGAAGAAAAATTACAAACATAACTACGCGAGAAAATGGTGGGCAACTGAAGCTGTTTCACTGTGAGGTCTGACGATTCAGGTCAATGGCGGAAAAGAACTGGAGGGCGGGCGGGGGACCACCCCTATTTATAGTCACGTTGACGTCCATCACCTGACACCGGGGGTGGTCCCCGCTGATGATTTCTAGCTACAATTTTGCCTTGTGGTCCTGACACCAGGGGTGCAGTCGTAGCTAGAAGATCTACTGCAGGAACGCTCTCTAAGTAAGATCTACTGTTACAGTAAGTTCTTACGTAACTGTACTATCTTACTTCGAGAGGGTTCCCGCAGTAGGTCATAACATATAGGACTGAATCCCAAGCAGTCAATCTCAGTTGGATAAAACTGGAGCCCGGGAGGCAGGGAAAAACTGATAAGAGCCAGCCTAGTCCAGAAAAGGTCCTACAGGACTGCTAGGTCAGAACTCACTCCCAGCCAAGATGGTACAGTCCAGACGGAGACACTTGGAGAAAAGAAAATATGAACTCCAAGGTGCCACAGCAGGAGAAAAACAGGTGTGGAAACTCGAATTGGAAATGCCACTGAGCGGTCATGACCCCATGGAAGCTCCACTGATGTCCCACTGAAGGGAGGGTGAATATTCCTAAATAACAGAATAACAAAGTGCAGATGCCCTGCCATTCGCACAGGCACTGTGGGGAGCGAACGCCTCTAACCATTGGGAGAATGAACAGAAAATACTGACCGTATTTAGGGGCTTCCCTTTGTTCTGCTAGTGTAAAAACACTAAAAACTGTGCATTTTCCTAGTGCGCAAGAGAACCCTGCCCTACTAGAAATTTTTCTGCCATAAAACCCTGGCAAACAATGACCTATAGGCCAGGGCAACCTCCATCTCCCTCCCCACCCAAGAACAGGCTGCTCCAACCACAGCTAGCTGCCTGTTCAAAGAGAGGTAGTGAAGCATAAAACTCACGGAGGGAGGGATCGTAGAAGAGGGGAGAGTATGTGGAGGACCCCTGTCAAGAAGAATTAACAGGTGAGGATCCCCTCACAGGCCAGTGTGTCTCTGCCTAACAAGATAAGATAGCAGGTAAGGCGGACACGAGGATAATGATCAAAAAACGGGCCCGCCTAAATCTCACTTCGATGGGTGTGAGAATAACCTCAGTACCCAGAGTATTGGGCAGGGAAAAAAGTCCTGGACTTTCAGAATTGCCCGAGTTGAAGATGTAAGGAGACCTGGGGAAAGGTCCTTGGTCTCCCTCAGAGTCTGGGTAACTCGATCAGAGATCCCCCTGTCCAGAGCAAGACTTCTGGAGAAGGCATGCATCTAAGAGAAAAAACCCAAAAGCAGCATTATTATCTGTTTCTTCCCTAGAGGTGAAGAAAAACAGAGGGTCTGATAAGACCCAAATCGTCCAACCAAGCAGGAAAAACTATCTGTCTAGGGCAGAAAGGGACAGTGAGCACCAAGCTGTTCTCTTTGCCTAGATCTGTAATGGAAAAACTCCCTACCGGGTCAATGGAAGGGAGCAGAAAATAAATTGCCCATGAGCAAAGTGGGCACCTAGGGCGAGCATGGGAGTGGAATAGTCAGCTGACAGTAAAGCTGACCGGTAACTCTTCCCTGCATGGGGAATACTGACGGATACCTCCCTGCTCCATCTGGTACCCAACTGTCTGACCTTAAAAGGTCTGGCCCCAGAAGGCCTGAAAAGCATACAGAGCTACTCCCCTCTCCATGGCAGCAGAAAAAAGGAGAGGGGCATTCAGGTGGGATCTCATCTGGTGTATCTGTGGAGGCCCTTGCAAAGAAAAAATCCAAACCAAACTCAATTTAACTATGTCGACAGTCGTCAAAGGGGGGGGGGGAGGATGACCCCTGAGAGAAAAAAAGAGAGGAGACCTGCTGTCACAGGAGATCTCTCTCATTGGGACATCAAACCGCAGAACTAGGAGTTCTAGGATAAGCGTTCACAGACCCTCTTGAATACACAACTTCTCAAAGGAGACCCTTGGGAATAGCTCGGTCCCAGGGACAGAAAAAAAGGATCACAGCCCTCATGCCAAAAGGGCAGGGAGTTGCTCTAGCAGAGATACAGCCAGAAAAGGCTACCAATCCAGCCCTCTCCTACCAGGTATCTGCCCCGACCAGCAGGAGGTTATGCCCTAAATAATGCTGAGCACGTGCCGATGGTGGAAGAATCGGGAAGTGGGCATGGGATGACCGGTGGGAAAAAACTAGATACCTGGTCAAGGGGAAAGGAGCCTGGAGGCCAAAAAAATTTCCTCCAGGGTGATCCTTGAGCCAAACAATCAGGTAAGGGAACTGAGAAAAACCCTTAAATGCAGAGGGCTCCCGCCACTACCCATAGGCACTAGGAAAGTAACCCAAGCAAGGCTGGAAAGGGACCCAAGGAGCAAGGTAAAGAAAAAGGCCTCCGGGGAGACCGTGAAGCGGAGGTGGCGCCAAAGGCGGAATGTGCCAGTAGAGAACCTGCTTGGCCTGTCAGCAGAACCGACTGCCCTCTGCCATTTGACAGTGAATCTGGGATAGGCAGCCTGTGGCATCATCCATACTAAGCAAAGGTGACCTAAACAAAAAACTGGACAATGGGGTGACATTAAGTCAGTCGCCTGTAGGGCATAAGAGAAAAATAAAGGAGAAATGAAGAATAAGTTATTTTCTATCTGAACCCTAATTGCTGCGACCATGGTAGCATTCTGGGAAATAACTAAGATCTCATCTCCTCGTAGAGGATGAGAATCGAGAACAAATGGAACATCATAGAGGGAAAGCAATGGGTCCCTCTAGGGACTTATTGGAGAGGATTCTATTTGTAGAGGAAAAACTCCTAAATACTAATGTTCCCCTCCCAGGAGGGTGCCCTTTATGGAAAAAGGAGGGGCACTGAAGAGGGCTTGCAAAACATCAGAGGCCTGGGAGGGAAGGTCCCTCAGCCTCTTGCTGGTTCCTGGAAGCGGGGAGAGGGTGGAGCCCGACACTCTCCGTGCATTCCTGTGCATAACACAAGACTGTTTAACAAGCCTTTTCTGATGGGATAGAGAGGGGTACTTAGACTGAAGCCTACCCTATTGCATAGGCCTAGAAGAACTCAAGAGCCTTGCCCTTGTTGAGCAGACCCATAAAGATGTCCCTAGTGCCACCCTCGAACAGTACGGGGCCCCGAAAGGGGGCATCTTGTACAGCTGCCTGTACGTCCGGGGTCAGTTCAGATGTACGCAGCCAAGCATGGAGTTTGATGCAGACCGTGGCAGAAGAGCCAGCAACGGCGCCAACGGAGTCATAAGCCACTCACAGAGTGTGCCTACAGGAAAACTTAAGACAGCTGTATGGTCTGAGAGAGCTCAGCTCTTGGTTCAAGTCCTCAATGGATTCCAGGCGAGGTTTCCAGATGGGCCAAGGTGGCTTTCTGATGAGCTACCATGTCGCTATGTAATTCAAAAGGCGCAAGGCACATGTAGAGGAGGCGCAGGCACTGCGCCCCAAGTGATCTAGCAGTCTAGACTCCCTATCGGGAGGAGAGGATTCTGAGTGAGTAGTCTGTAGACTGGGATCTTGAGCTAATGCTAAAGCAGTAAGATCCGCCTCGGATGGGAACCCAAAAAGGGCGCCTCTGGAGCGAGATAAGTCCGTCTGCTGTCTTGGGTATGTTTGGAACTGAAAAGGGTAACTGCCAGATGGCTGAAGTGAGATCCTCATGCGGGAACCCAAGGAGGAATCGGGTGGCAAAGCCTCAGCCAAGTCCAAACGTCTCGACAAGGTGTTTACGCTTAAGAGTGCTGCTCCTCCATATTCCAGCGAGGTAGTCTGGAGGATACAGAGTGATCCTTGGGAGGCGATCTGGGAAATCCCTTTTCCCTGGCTTCCGTGGTCCCGGAAAGATCCCTGGAAAATGAAGAGGACGATTCCGCCTCTGAAATCGAGGATTCTACCCTGTCTAGGGTACTGGTTCCTGTGAGGGTGACCTCCTGTGGAGTCTCCCCGGTAAAATGCACCATGGTTGAGTTCCCAGGGGACCTGGGACGGGAGGAGGTCACTGCAACCCTGCTGCATCCAAGTAGGGTCAAGTTTAGCTCTGGCCTCTTGCCACCAGGACTGCAAGCTAGCCCGGATCTGCTGTGGTGGCTGCAGCTGGAGTGACTGAGGCATCTGAAAAGAAGAAAAGGCCACCTCTGCAGGAAGAGGGGTGCCCCATGAGCTTGGGAAAGGGCAGGACATAGCCTGGCTCCTTGTGACCTGGACAAAGACAACCCACATTAAAACCAGGTGCTAAGGAGGCTGTCGCCAGTCTGATGTCGGGTAACCTGGCCGTAGTAGCCCGGATATTGATGAACCTGCCCGACAGGCATCTGAGGACCAGCTGGGGGCCCATAGGTAAAACTGAATGACCCGTGTTGGTGTATCTGATTTTAGCAATTTTGACGTCAGAGCTGGAGTCAGTCCGACTGGCATCAGGAACGGTGATAGGGGCCCTGGCGGTGGCAACCAACGGGGAACTCCCCAAGCTCGCAGGCAAAATGAAGTGTCCCACGTTGTCTTGTCTGACATCAGAGCTTCTGAACACAGGGTTGTTGTCTGGCCGACGAATGACAGGGACGGAGGTAAAGGCCCTGGCGGCGGCGCAGACAGGAGACTGCTCTTGGCATCCGACGAAATCCCCAGTGTCGAAGCCTTTCGCGAGGCAAAATGAAGTGTCCTGCATCAGCTTGTCTGACATCACAGCTCGGATGACAGGGTTGTTGTCTGGCTGATGGACGCCAGTGACGGAGATAAGGGGCCCTATAGCGGCGCAGATGGAGAGGGTCCAAGGCATCCAACGAGGTCCCGAATGTTGAAGGCTTCAAGGCGCTGGGTCCGCAGAGTACCCTCCGACATCAGAGCTGGTGAAAGGTTTGACGGAAATGGAGCATCAACACAGGGGCAGGCTCAGACGCCAGGATCCCTGGGGGTGAACCCATGGGGACTACATGGGAACCAATGCTGGAATGGGGAAGGAGTTACCACATCCAGGGGACCATCTTCCCTCCGATCCAGACTGAGGGTCGGAAACGGAGGAGGCGCCGGGGCAGCTGGAAAGGATCCCGCCCTGTAGAAACCTGGCGGGAGGCTGGCCAGAGTAGGTCAGTGAGCTCAGCTGGATGTCGGGTGTTTCGCAGTAGCCCTCGACAGGCAAGCTCGACCGGGCGACGCTGGAAGCTCGATGTCCAACTTATTGGTAGATGTTGCCGGCGGGCAAAGGACAAGTCCCTGGCCGACTTACCGGCGGGTGCCGCGCGAGCCCGACTTATGGGTCATGATGGGCGTCCCCCTGGAGAAGCCAGCGGGCGACTTATCAGCCGAAAAAACAGACTTTGAGCCCATCTGGAAGGGCTTGAAGGTAGATGTGGATCTGGAGAAGCCAGATGAGGAGGCCTGGACTGTGACCAGAGCCAGCAGTGGAGTAGCGGCTTTGTCCGTCGTTGCCTTACTGGAGGAGGGTCTTCATCGGTCATCCGACTGTTCCCGCTTCCAGTGCTTCTCCTTCTTTTTCTTTTTGAGGTCTGAAGAGAGTGGAGAAGTGGAGTCCCTCAGCTTCTGCAACTCTTGTTCTAAAGAGGCCATCCTGTATTTCAGGAGGTGGGCTTCCAGGGTCTGCTGCCTGCGCTTGTGAGTGGCCTGGTTGAAGGGCTGGCAGTCCAGGCAGGCCCCAGTGTCACAGTCCGGGCCCAGACAGATAAGGTAGAGCTTGTGGCCATCCTTGTGAGGGATCTGCGTACCGCACTTCTCGCACTTCTTCTTGGTCTTCGGAGTTTGGGAAGACATGCAAGAAAATGAAAGCAAACTACTATAAGAAAATGAAAGCGAACTTTACTATAAGAAGATATTAAAGGATACGTACACAAAATGGACTGGGGCTATGTTTACCGTAAGGTCCAACATGCACAGGTCGAGTGGTGGAAAGAACTGGAAGGAGGGCATGGGGACCGCCCACTATATAGGGTCACACTGGCGTCAGTCACGTGGCGTTAGTGGCGGTCCCCACCAGACACTGCTAGCAAAAGTTTGCTGTGCGGTTCTTATGCCAGGGGCTTAATCCTATATGTTATGACCTACTGCAGGAACCTCTCGGCAAGATTCTCTTTGTCGATCAACACTGCAAGCACCTACTGTGCTACTGAAAATAAACCCACCTTACCTTGCTGTTTGCTTTCTGAGACATGAGCGCCTTGTTTTGCTGGTGATTCCTGGCTTTTTGGAGGATTAAAAGCAGAGATGGCAGGTCCTAGAGACCCTGAGGGTGGCAGCTGTGGTTGCTGCTGTTGGAGTGTGTAACGAGTTCCACCTTTAAGTAACCTGGGAAGGGAAGGAAAAAATAATTTACTCTTTGTCTGAATATTCAACGCCGCAAAAAGCTCTCCCCAAATCCCAACAGCCATGCCTCCTTCTTTTAATACCAATCTTCTCCTCTGCTGCAGGACTAAAACACCTCTGTCACACTACTCACCCCATCTTGCCCCCATGACTTCTCCCCGCTCCCATGGCTGGGTTTCTTACTGTGCAGCAGAAGTCCGGGAAGGAGACAAAAATCCAGCGAGACAGCTGAAATGCAGAACAACATCAGGACACTGTGTGTGACATAGGAATGGTTACGGTGTGTCAGCTTCATGGTATACCACAGTATCAAAGTCATGGTATTCACACCATGGGCAACTTTGTATGCCGTGACAACCACTGTTCATACAATATGGAGGTTTTCAGGCCTTTCAACCAAGGTGTGTTTTTTTTTTTTTAAATATCTATAAATATATATGCCCCTTGTCATGGCGCCCCTTTGGAACTCTACTGTTGCCCAGGCCTGTCACCCACCATCCCAGGGGCTTATCTGGCTCCAACCAATCCCATGGAATACTCTTCTGTGGAGGTTTACTTGGTTTACTCAGTAAAATAGACAGAAGAAGGTGTCTGTTTTCAGGAGTGTCTCACACACTGTGTGAGGCATCATACTTAAAGGTTTGTTATATATTGATCAAATTCTGTCTTAAGTAGTCAAATAAAGTTGAGATCAACAAGATGTTGTAGTAAGTTATTCCATGTTTTGGGGCTCAAGTGTAAAGTAACTGGATCGCTTGTTTTATTAAAACTCGAATTTTAATTGTTTACTCAGAGACCAGAATTAGCTGTTTTTCTTTAATACTTATCGCTGCCAGCAACATCTGGGTTATTCAATATTTTAAATTATAATAAAATGTCACCTCTACTTTCTTCTTCTGTTCCAGGCTGTATAACTTCAATTCTGACAGCCTTTCTATAATGATTTATCTTTTAATCTTGGTGTCAACTTAGTTACCCTTCTTTGGACGCCTCCAACAAGTTAATGTCTTGTCTTAAATATGGGGACCAAAAGAGACCCATAATCCAAATGTGGCCTTATGTAAGAACTGTACAATGAGACTGGACTATGCTCATTCCTAGATATAAAATGCTTTTTCAGCTTTCTTTATCCTCTCTCTCTGGCCCCTAGGACTCTCTCCAGCGTGGACTGGGAACCGGCCATTTCCCGCTCCACCTAAGATCACTCCAGACCAAGCATTCATCCCGGATAATCCCCTGCCATACTTTCCGACCCACCAATCCCCCAGCTCTGAACCCCTGAGGTGGGACCACCAACTCCTACCAGTGCTCTATCTACAAGCTAGTGGGTGGTCAGAGCAAAGAGGATATCCAGAGGCTGGCCAGGGCAGATCCGGCATTGAGCGTGGGGGCCAACCACAGGACCCGCCTTTGCCGTCCCAGGTGTCACGGCTGTCCCCTTGCTTTAGGTCCGGAGGTGCGGACTTGCAATGACATCCAGCGCAGGGCAAGTGCACTTCGCACCCGCCTGCAGGACATCTGCTGACATCCCCATACCGCTCAGCGTGCAGTTGCCAGCTGCAATGCTCCCAAGTCTCCACTGGGAGCTGCTAGAACTGCGAGACACACAAGCCCACCCTCCCAGGAGAGGAGATCAGTCTTTCTAACACTCAATCCTTCCTCCCTGGCCGACCCCCAGCAACCCGAATCCAATCTCGAATATGAGTCGCTGGCATGGCACAAGGTAAGGATAATGCCTTCTACCCTCAGCACCACCAGGCTGGTTATAAACGAATTTTTGATGGAACTAATTAGTCTACTGGCTGTCTGGGTAACCTCCTGCAATGGTTCCTGCAGGAACATAGCCAGATCTTGAACCAAGGCCTGCTTGGGGTGCAGGGCCTGCAAAAGCAGAGAGGTGTCATCCTGCCTTGTGGGTTTTTTCCACCAGATTTTGCCCCACCGTCCTTCCCCAAAATTGGGCATAGTCTGACCTTGCACGATATGGGCATGCCCATTCAGGAGAGGTAAGCACCGTGAGTTCACCACAGGAATCACCACAATGGCAGAATCCGACACCTCCTTCCCTGGCCAGGAGTGCTACCGCAGAGTGTACCTTCCCAGACCCTTGGACCACCCAGCTGGCTTCCAGGCTCATTTCTGAACTCGTATCACCAGCGGAGGAGCACAGCAGCTACCCATTGGGCAACCTACTTCTATGTGTTTTTAGGAAGTTGCTGCTTTCAGTAAGAGTTGATGGCTGAGCAAGATTCAAAGATACAGATGTCAGAGTTGGTAGCATAGGTTTCCAACATTTTGCAGATACCGTGAAGCTGAGGCATTGAGACTGGGCGGTACAGTTGGAGGTAAAGGCTGGTATTTTCAAGAATTAATATACATTTGGGTGCAGAGCTAACAGTCGAAGCAGGGAGAAAAGTTCCTCACAAAATTTCTTAATGCAATAACGTTAATAAAACTGGTTTAACTTAACTTAAATGCCTCCTTATAAGCATCACTGACCGGATGAAGTTACTTAAACTTAACCAATTCAAGCCATAGGATGCAATAACAGAACTAATTCAGAGAACAGAGCTGATCAAAAGGTGAGAAAGCAGCCGGCCCGGTGACGCTGAGGGTTAAGGCACTGGACACCTTACCTCACGCTACACCGGCGACCCGTGTTCGGGAACGAGCATGGGCCGCCGGGGGTCAGCAGGGGAGGAAAAGGATCAAGCATCCAAGAGACTGCTCTCCTTCTCAGAGGAGGGAGGCTGCCAGTGGTCAGCGTATGACTGGCCCTAGCGGAGACTGGGGGCAGCGCCGACACTGCTGAAGGGGGCAGTGACGGGCAATGCCTGGAGAAGCACTGCAGATGCGTAGTGCGCTCCTCCGCCTGGTGTCACTGCACACCTAATCTCCACAGGGAGAAAATGTAGGAGGAAAAATTGTTGCTGCAGCGCATGAGCGGGCGCCTTGAGTCTTGCTCCCAGCTATGCAGTGCTGGCCACACTAGATCTACTGGCCTCCATGAGGTTGAGAAACCCATGGCCCGTCAGGGGAGTAGCACTGGGGGTAAGGGTCAGCGACGACTGGTGGATGTCGGGGGATGGGGCTGGGGGCTCCCTCCTGAGGTAGGGTCCGCAGCAACAGAAGCATGAATTAGAAAAATAAAAACAAAGGTGAGAAAGCGGTGACCAGCAATAAACCTACAAATTCTGCCTTGTTGAAACCATCCAAGCTTTGGATGAAAACTAGAGGACTATGCCACTAAGGTAAATACTGTGGATATTAAGAATTTTATTTATGAACACATGTATTTATTTACTTGTTTCAAATGTTTTACCAGAAAAGGCATACAGAACTGGGAACAGCTCGCTTCCAGATAGATCTTATAGGAATGGGGAAGTTGGACAGTACAGAGACAATAATATGATCAATTTATGAAATGGGTAAGGAAAATTGAGCATTTTGATTGGCTGCAACTGAAGTGTGAAATACGTTTTACAGATAGAAAAAAAAAGTACTGACAAGTAAATCAATGACCACACGGCACAAAATAAACCAGTGTGCAATTAGAACGTTCGCGTTTGAAATGCCACCATTGTTTTTTCCCCCCGCTAAGACAGCTCATCGCGATGAAAGAAACTGGTGCCGTTCTGTTTCTATTTCTTCTCTGGTAAGGCAGCAGTATATTCCCCTTTCAAAACCCCACTCCTGACAACTCACTGCTTGCTTCATGAGCAACTAAAAACCCATAGTGGACTGTTTTTCTTCCGTGCGGTCAGTTTCGTAATCGGAAAGACTCCATGGAACTAGCACGTCTGGCTTGCTCAGCGACAGCGCTCAGGAGAGACGCTGCTCAGTCCTGCATCATTGAAATAAAAATAAATAAAAAAAAATATAGCAGGTTCTCCCCAAACCCGAGAGTGCGTGTATGTGTGTGGTTTGGGGTTCCTGCCTGCCTGCCAAACCATGACGTCATTTTCTTGCTGGCAGAAGGACTATTTTATCAGAAGTTCTGATAAAAATTGTCTTTTGCTGCTTACAGATGTGCTATTTTGTAGGAGCAAAAATAAAAAAAAAAAAGATTCCCATTTCATAAGCACAATAAAACACTCCAAGGTGTGTGGAACAGATATTACCGCACTTCCAGAGGTTGAAGGCACCGGCAGGGCTCACAGGCTACTATGCTGCCCCTAGGCATGCGGTAAATACAGGTTACTCACCTGTAACAGGAGTTCTAGGAATGGTATATGTTGTTCATCCACACTCATTGGCAGTATCCTTGCCGCTTTAAATCTTGCCGGAAGGTCTTCAAGCTTGCTCCTCCCACCCACGGTGTGGTAACTCGGCTCCCTGTCAGCGCCAGATCTGGCGCTGGAAGCTCAGGTTGTCGCGTCGGCCGGGGAGGTCGGCTGGGTCGTGTGGATGAACAACATATACCATTCCTAGAACTCCTGTTACAGGTGAGTAACCTGTATTTCTAGGGACATGGATATGTTGTTCATCCACACTTATTGGCAGACTCCTAGCAGTTCTCCGGGAGGAGGGAGGCAAGACGCACACCCCCGATACTTACTTGGGAAAGAGAGACTGGAGAACCGAGGCCCCAAAACCAGCATCCCGGCGTGACTCAAGGTCGATGTGGTAATGGGTAATGAAGGTTTCGGTTGACTTCAGGTAGCAGCCCTGCAGATTCTGGATAGGGACGCCCTGAAGCAGCCACTGCTAGCAGTATGGCGGGTAGAATGAGCTCTTATCCCTCTGGGAGGCTCCATGCCCGCCAACCTATAGCAGAGATCTATGCAGGAGGTTACCCACCTGCTTATCGTCCGCTTGGCTGCAGGTCTGCCAGATGCGGCTTCAGCGTGAGGTGACAAACAGCTGGCGAACCTCTCCCTAATTTCAGCCGAGGCTCCTTATAATGCGAGCGCCCTTCTAGGGGTCCAGAGTATGGAGCCCTATTCGCCTCCGAGGTGTGATTGGGGTAGAACACCGCAGAGTCAACACCTGGTTAAGGTGAAACTCGACACCACCTTCGGAAGGAATTTCGGTGGGGCGCAGGACAACCTTGTCCCTGTGGAAGACCAGGTAAGAGACTCGATGGAAGCGCCTGGAGCTCTCCCATCCTTCTGGCTGACGGATAGCCACCAAGAAGGCGGTCTTCCACGACAGGTGAGAGAGAGCACACCTTGCATAGGTTCGAATGGCTTGCCCATGAGCTTTGCCAGTACCAGCAGTAGATCCCACGGAGGTGGGGGTTCCCGCACTGAGGGGAATGTGATCAAGGCCTTTGAAAAAGCGGCCAGACCACCTCTTCTCCTATACATCGACTGCTTCCCCGGCCCGCTCCGTAAGCAGAGATGGCTGCCAGGTGCACCCTTAGGTCGCCGACTCAAGCCCTTGACTAGAAAGGGACCATAAATAGTCCAAGATGCTTGCCAAGAACAGGAGGAAGGGTCCAAGCCTCTGTTCTGACACCAAATGGAAAACCTTTTCCATTTGAAGGCATAGCATTTTCTGGTCGACTCACGGGACGCCTCAACTACATTGAGGACCTGCCGGAAAGACCCAAGGCCTGGAACTCCAGTCACAGGAACCAGGCCGTCAGGTGCAGGGATTGAAGGTCTGGATGGAACACCTTCCCCTGATTGACGGAGAGCAGGTCCGGGCGAGCTGGAAGCTGTCGCGAGTCCTGGAGCTGAGACTGAGGAGATCTGGTACCAGAACTGGCGAGGCCAGTCTGGGGCTATCAGAATCACCTGCGCCTTGTCCCTCCTCGCCTTGAGAAGCACCTTGTGGATCAAGGGAAATGGGGAAAGGCGAAAAGAGGCCCGGGTCCATTGCCTCGAGAAGGCATCCCCTGCAGCGAGCCCTGCTGAGGGGGCGGGCATGGAACAGACTCAGCTTCTGCTCTCCATGGAGGCAAACAGGTCCACCTGAGGTGTGCCCCAAAGGAGAACAGATGCTGTACTACTCCGCAGGAGAGACCACTGGGATGCAGCCCCTATCCGCTCAGGGCATCGGCCAGGGTGTTGGAGGCCCTGCCACGTGAATGGCTAGGAGATCCGTCCAGGCTGCGCACTCAGTGACCAAATGCGAGAGCTTCCTATAGAAGCATGGAGCGGGCCCGCCTTGGCGGGTTTAGATAGTACATGGTCGTGGTATTGTCCGCCTGACCCGGACCACTTGACCTCGGAGGAACGGAGCAAAGGCGGTGAGAGCTAGGCGGACCGCTCGGAGCTCCAGCAGGTTGATGTGGCATCGGGACTCCCGCGGGGACCAGAGGCCATGAGCCCGGTGTTCCCCCAGATGGGCACCCCAACCCATCAGAGAGGCATCGGTCGACAGAGAGACCGTCGGCTCGGGGCGGACTAACGGGATGCCCTCCTGCAAATGATCTGGAACGGTCCACCACTGGAGAGCGTTCCACATCCCCTGTGTCACCGGCTCAAGCTGGTCCAAGGGATCGCAGCGCTGGACCACTGGCTGGCCAGTCCCCACTGAAGGGACGATGTTCAAGCGGCCCAACGGACCACGCCTGGTACAGGCCGCCATGAGACCCAGGAGGGGCAGGAAGTCCCGGCAGGGCGCAATTGCTCAACCAGAAATGATCGGGCAAAGGAGGAAAGAACCCGGCCCTGTCCGCTGAGCCGCGGCCTGGCTCAAGAGAGTCGAGCTGCGCCCGATGAATAGAATCACCTGCTTCGCTCGAGTCTCGACTTGGCCTCGCTTGATAAGGAGGCCCAGTTGAGAGCAGACCTGAGGGCCAGATCTCTGGACCACTCCGCCTCTCCTGAGGGAGCTGCTATCAGCCAGTCGTCCAGGTAGGGTACACCCGACCCTCGGCGCGAGGGAATGCTGTCACCACTGCCATGCATTTGGTGAAGACCCTGGAGCTGGAGACAAGTCAAGGGCATGGCTTGAATCAAGAGAGATCCTTCCGCCGGAAGCGAAGGAATCTCTGGTGAGACGGACGGATAGGGACGTGAAAAACGCGGCCTGCAAGTCCAGAGAGCAGAACCACACGCTGCTCCAAGGATGGTATTATCTGAGCCAGAGTGACCATCCTGAAGGTTCGAGACCTTAGGAACTTGTTTAGGTCGTAGGTCGAGAATGGGCGCCAGCCCCCGTCCGCTGGAACCAGGAAGTACCTGGACACAAACCCTGGGTCTGAAGGAGGGTCCACCACCTCTTACCACCTCCTTCTGGAGGAGGAGAGGATGTCGGCTCGACGAGCCGCCAGTGAGGCTGGGGATTCCGAGTTTCCCAGGGGCGACGGCTCAAGGGTGGTGCCTGCTCAATTCCAGAGGCAGGCTCTTCCCACCACCTTCAAGACCCACCTGTCCGTGGTAACAGCGACCAGGTGGAACGGAAGTGCTGGAGCCGCCTCTCCACGGGGACCAGGGTAGAGGGATGGGGCGACACCCTCAGCCTGACACTGGCAGGCTTGAGGAGGGACCGCCGAGGGACCTCCGGGCCCTTTCCTCCCTGCCTCCTGTTAGAGGAAGCCGGCGTTTGGGTTTGGGATGCCAAGGTCGAGCCTGCTGGCCCTGACGTTGCTGGGCCAAGGCCGGGGCACAGAAGGACTAAAGGGCTTAGGCTGTGGTTTGTGCCTTTGTCCTTCTGAGCGGAAGAGACCGAGTCCAAGGTGGCATTGACTTCTCGATCCTCTGCAGGTGACCTTCCACCCCAGGGTCAAGAGGTCAGTCCCCAAAAGGGAACATCCGCCAACTTGTGCTGGGTATCCGGCAAAGGTGGATATCCTCAAGCAGCTCGACGACGATAGCCACTGCGGCCGCCACCGATCTGGCACATGAGTCCCCTATATCCAAAGCAGTCTGGAGCTGTTGTTTGCCACTGCCCTGCCCTGGTCCCGCACCTGCTTAACCGTAGTCTGCAGATCGCGGAAGATGAGGGATGACCTCATCCAGGGAGCCCAACAGGGCATGAGAAAAATGTGCCATGAGGACGGCCGAACTGGCCTGACGAAGGCCGAGAGAGGACGCAGCGTAGACTTTTCGCCCGACGTAGTCCAATTTCTTGACCTTGTCAGGAGGTTTGTCCACATCCCTGGCGCGTCGGCGCTACCGGAAAACGCTGTCGGTAACCAACCCTCAGCAGAGGGTGTTCAAAACCGGACAAGGAACTGGTAGGGACCGTGATACTTCCTGGCCATCCTGGCCAGGGCGAGGGCAGGAAGCAGGGCGCTGCCAAAGTTCCAGTGCCGACCCACTATGGCCTCGCCACCGGAAAGGCCTCGCCGGAGAATCCCTCGGTCCAGAATCTCCGTGAGGGATACCTGGCCTGCTTGGAACGGGTTCGAGCTCCATCCCGTAGACTCCGAGATGAGCCAAGCAGTCCTAGGAAGGACGACGGCTATCGCCCATTGACTGACTCCTGAAGACTCCAAGTCCAGTCGCTGGAGAAGAAGGAGGAATCACTTCGGACTCGGAAGAGTCCTCAAGAGCTGCTCTGGCCTGAGCCACCCTTCACCTGCCGAGGTCGGTCGGGAGTGAGGGTAACTGACAGCCGATGGGTAAACCCTCAGCCGACCGAGAATCCTTGGTCGGAGCCCCAATTGGTGGCTGTGGAGGCGAGGTTCCACCGAATCGGTGGAGCAGCTGGTTTTGGCCGAACAACCGCCTGGGTATAGGCTCTCGGACAAAGTCGAGGGGTTGTGTCGGCCGCCCGTGACAGTTGACGCAATGGTCGGGAAGGCCGAGTCGCTTTATTCCCGGCCAGAGGAGTTGTTGCAACATAAGGTCTCGCACTCGTCGACGCATTTACGCCGAAGCCTCCTCATCCGAGGAGGAGGACGAGAGCTGCCACGCCGCCATCAAGGGTGCGAGACCGAGACCGCCTATGACGGTGGGAACGGGCTGACCGCCAAGAGGTCCGAGACCGAGACCGAGAGTCCCGGATTTCCGGGTCGGTGCGGAGGTGTCGGCCGGAACCGGCACCTTCGCCTGAAGGTCCATCCGAGGGCTCGGAACCGAGGCACAGACGAGCCCACGGGATCTCAACCTCCCCGGGAACCGGGAGGGAATTGGCTAAAGGCGACAGCCCTTCCAATGGGTCGAAAAATCTCACTTCATCAGTGGGAGTCTCGTCAACTGGACTGGTCGGGACACTGTGGAGGCCAGTGGCCGGGCCGAGCGAATGATCGAGGTGACGGACGACGGCCCGGGAGAGGGACCTTCCGCCTCCCAAGAGCGCCGACGGAGGGACTTACCTCTGTCCTCTTTTGGACCGAGAATAAGGTCCAGCAGACGCAGGCCCTTCTCCTTAGTGGAGAGGGACAGACAAAGCTCCTAAAGAAGCCGTAGGAAGAACCCAGAGAGAGCGGATAAATGCCAGCGCCGAGGAAGATACGCCGCGCCGCCTCTTCTCGAGGGCGCACCATCTGCTCGAGCTGATCCGCCAAGCCCGCCGCCGCGACACCGCCAACCGGCCTCTTGACTTCACCGAGGGAACGCTTCGGGACGGCCCAGTTGCAACCGGGCAGCACGGTCTTCGAGGACGAGGCCGAAAGATGAGCACAGGTCGAAGCTCGTGGGTCGTGCTCAAGGCCTAAGCAGTAGACACACGGGAGTGGATCCGCCTCGAGACATCTTCTACCGCATGGGCATCTCCGAACCGGGAGTCGATTTGTCCATCGCAGTCAGAGGATCAAGATCAAGTCTTTGCAAATTTTATTTTTAAACCGCAAACGGAGAAATAGGAACTAGTCGCAAACGCAGAGCGTTAAGGAGGGAACCTGAGCCTGCGGAAGGAAGATCTAGCGTCATGGGGCGGAGTGAGTTATACCACCCGGTGGGTGGAGGAGAAGTGTTTAAGACCTTCCGCAAGATTTAAAGCGGCAAGGATACTGCCAATGAGTGTGGATGAACAACATATCCATGTCCCTAGAAAGGAAAATTACATACCTACCGTAATTTTGATCTTCTTGGACCAGTCTCCACCACTCATTCACTAGTGGATTAGCGCCGAGGCACTAAGACCCATCGGGACAAACTTTTGCTGGAGGGTCGGCGCGAGAGACGGCGCCACAGACACGGGCGCATAGCAGCGGCTCGAAAGCGGTAATGAACATCTCGGCGACGCACTCCTCCAACCGCCTCAGTACTTTTTACCAAGGAGGTGCAGCGCACTAACGAAAGAGTAAACCTAATATTAAAAACGGACATAAGATAGTCCGTATGACCCGTGTAAGAAGGGTCAGCAAAGAAGTCCTCACGCCCAAAGATCTGAGGGAGTGAAGACCAATACAGCGGTGAGCTCGGGATGAGAGGGTAGACGAGTGGTGGAGACTCGCCCAAGAAGATCAAGAATTACGGTAGGTACGTAATTTTCCTATCTTCCTGACATAAGTCTCACCACTCATTCACACTAGTGGGAGAGTACCAAGCTGATAATCCCCCAAAGGGCGGCAGGAGAGCCAGAGCTCACGCGCCAAGATAGAAGCTCATTAAGGATAGTTCTGCCGACGCGGAATGTCGCCTAGCATGAACATCCAGTGCATAGTGCTTAACGGTGGTATGCACTGAGCCCAGGTATGCGCATTGCATATATCTGCAATTGGACATTGCACTTCCGCTAGGGATGTCAGCGACTGCACTTAGTAGAGTGAGCGACACTCTACCTTCTAATTTAACTTGAGCCATGGAATAGCAATGACGAAGGCATGCCACAACCATGAAGAGATGCATCTAATAGCGACAGGTTGACCCAGCCGGTGTCGCTGAAAGAAACGAACAGTTGCTGAGTCTTATAACATCCTTGGTTCTATCTAACAGAACTGCATAGGTCTCTTTAACATCCAAGGAATGAAGAGCTGCTCCCTTCATTTTGGAAATTAGCTGCAAGCGGAAGTACCAGAGGTTGGTTTAGATGGAATTCTGACACAACCTTGGGTAGAAATTCTAGGATGAGTACGGAGAACTACCTTTCTTTTATGGAATACAGTATACAGAGGGTCCGTAATCAGGCATGTATCTCAGAGACCCTGTGGTCTGAGGTAATGGCCACCAGGAAGGCAGTCTTCCAGGTAAGAAATTTTAGCTCACAGGTAGCTAAGGGCTCGAAAGGCTTCCGAGTGAGCATGTCCAGCACCAGGTTAATGTCCCAGGTTGCAACTGGACGCTTAACAGGGGTCTGGTATGGAGAATCTCTTAAGAAATCTCTTCACTATAGGTAACTGAGCCAGAGTTAAGGAAGAAACCGCCATGGAACGCTGAGATGGCACTAAGGTGAACTTTAACTGTGGAGTACTGAAGACCTAAGTTTGACAGGTCCAAAAGATACCCAGAACCTGCCAGGAGGACAGGAAAAGGGATTCCAAGAGGATTTTGCACACTAGAGAGAAAACGCTTCATTTGGAAGCGATGTTTTCGGGTGGCTGGCTCCGAGCAGCCAGAAGGATGTCTGAGACTCTACAAGAGACGTGAACCGATTCACTTCTATCTCTTCAGGAGCCAAGCATGAAGGTGAAGTGATTTCAGGTTGGGATGGACCAACGAACCCTGAGTCAAAAGACTGATTTGCAAAGGAAGTGGTCTCGAGAGGCTGCCAACATACTGTTGAGTAGAGGAAACCATAGTTGCCGAGGCCAGGAAGGAGCAATGAGAATCATCTTGGTCCCCTGAGACTCGAACTTGAGGAGTATCTCTGGATTAGAGAAGCGTGAAAGGGCGAAGAAAGCGCTTGTCCACCGCAGCCTGAACGCATCCTGACAGAAATGCCAGGCCCTGGATTTCTGGAGCAGAAGAGAGGCGTTTTTGCTGAGTGGGGATGCAAAAGGTCCAGGTCTGAGTCCCCACTTTTGAACAGGGACCGAGCTACGGCTGATCGAGAGACCACTGTGAGGGTCTGCCTCGTTTTGCTGAGGTGATCTGCTAGGGTCGCTTTGTATACCTGGCAGATAAACCGCTTGAATCAGAGACTTGTGCCCAAGCACCACTCCCACACCCTCATTGCTTCCCTGCAAAGGGATAAGAATGAGCACCGCCTTGCTTGTTGATGTAATACATCACTGCTTTGTTGTCCGCTTGAAGGAGAATGTTCTGTGACAAAGGACATCCTTCAGAGCTCGGATTGCATAGAGGACCGCCTCATCTCCAGGACATTTATGGAGATGAGTTTCGAACTGAGTCCATACACCTTGAGTGTGGAGGAGAGACAGTGAGCTCCCCATCCCATTAGCGGCGCGCCTGTGGTGATGGAGATCTGATGATCCGGGGAGCAAAGGGGAATCCTTCCAGGAGATTGTTTCTGAGACCACCAGGTGAGAGACCTTCAAGGGCTCCGCCACCTTGATGGATAAGACTGGGGGTGAGAGGTCGGGGACCACTGAGTGGAGAGCATCCATTGGTGGTTCTCTTGCGCAGTCGGCCAGAGGGACAGTGAAGACCGAGACGCCTATGAGACTCCAACATGCGCTGTAACGAGAGCTGTAACCGATTGGTTCTCCTGATGTAACGGGCCATTCAAGGATGTCGAGTCTTCTGTCCTCTGGAAGGAAAGCCTTGCTGAAGAGGTGTCAGAAGCTGCTCCTATGAAAAGGAGCCCTGGGAGGTTGCAGCGAGATTTTTTCAAATTCAGCAGAACTCCCATGGACGTGAGAAGACGAGAAGTCGCTTTGTACGGCTTCCAAAGTCCTTGGCCGAAGGGCTTGCTAGAAGCCAATCGTCCAGATAGGGAAACACTGGAGTCCGACTTTTCCTGAGATGCGCCACAGAACTGCACAACACTTTGTAAAAACTATGGCGTCAAGATAGCCCAAAGGGCAGGACCCTGAACTGATAATGCTGACCCAAAGCTACAAACCTGAGGAACTATGGTGGTCGGGTGGACGGGATATGCTGGTAAGCATCCTGCATATCCAGAGAGGCCAGCCAGTCTTGCTGATGCAGCAAGGGTAACAGGGTACCTAGGGAAATCATCTTGAATTTCTCCTGGGGAGGAATTTGTTTAACTTTTGAGGTCTAGAATGGGGTGATCCCCAGATTTCTTTGGAACCAGAAAGTAATGGGAGAGAACCTGTGTTTCAGAGAGTGGGGGCACTAGTTCTAGTGCCCTGTTGTTCAGAAGTCCTGATCTCCGCGTGAGGAGGTTCGATTGAGAGGCCGACAACCTGGGTTGTCGCCTGGGAGGACAATTCGGGGGTTTCAAGAAATTGAGAGAATAACCTCGCGAATTATCCGAAGGACCCATTTGTCCGGGTTATGGACTTCCACTGGTTGTAGAAGTACATCAGAAGACCTCCACTCAGAGGAGAAAGTTCCACCCGGGCAGAGTGGATGGAACTTGGGCCAATGACTATAAGGTAGCGCTGGGAGCTTTAGGCCCCGCGCTTTCGCTGCGCTCTCTTTGAGGTTGGGCAGGTTGGCTTTATGGAAGCTTCCTGCCTCTGCCTCGAAGGACTGACGACTCATGAAACTGACGTTTGTTCACATGCCCCCGAGAGGGGCAGGCGGAGGTCTGGCCAACTTAATGGCCGATCTAGTCTTCTGAGTGGCTCTCAAGGCTTGCTCCACCTGAGGCCAAAAGAAAGGAGCCATCAGCAGCGCCATCACCTGCTGCTGAGCATCATTCGTGAAGCCAGAAGACAAGAAAGCCAGGAATGGCGCCCAGTACAACCCCGCTGCTCTGAGCTGAGAGCAGTGTCGAAAGCGCCCATGGCGGCTTTGACCTGTTGGTTATTGGACCAATACTCTAATAACGGTCAGAAGAAGCTCTGACTTGAACCGAATTCGGAAGAGCTTCAACCATTCTTTCATAGAGTGCCACAGGATATACTCATACTGAGAAAATAGCCTTGATAGCTGGCAACACGCATACTTAGAGGGAGGCAGCAAAGACTCTCTTACCTAATGTATCAATCTTACGAGACTTTTGTTAATAGGTCGAGTGTAGTAGTTTGAGGAAGAACGACCTTGTCATTCTCTGCCAGGACTACAATAGATCCGCAAAGGCTTGGGATGCCAAATGGGACGATCCTTGGGAGCTGAATACTTTATCAATGGATTTAGCCACTGAGGGAATAAGAGCAGGATTATTCCATACCATTTGAGACAGGCTCAAGGAAGGCTGGATCGGAGGAGTCAAACTGAGGGATCTCCAAGCATGAAGATACTGAGTCTTAATATCTTCCCAGGATCGATGTTCGTAGTCTGGAGAGAAAGAGGATCCCAGGTTCTTCAACAGAGACTTAAAGGACAGGTCCTCACCACAGGCTCTGTAGCAAAGAAAGATCCTGTTTCTCCACTTCATCACCCAACCGAAGGTCTGGGTCAGGCTCAACATCATCTCCTGATGGTCCAGAAAGGACTGTTTGGACAGGAAAGGAGGAAAATTAGGAGAGGAGGAAATAGCAGAAAACAAGGAGAGACCCTGGCTGCCGCGCCGAGACGGCAAAACGGGCTGAAGACGGCATCGAGGAGGCGCGACGTCAAGAGGCACGCTGCGCCCGCAGCGCCCCCAGTGGCGCCGCTGACGGATAACGTTGACGCGCGCCGCCGCGCGAACAGCGCCGCAGACGACGAGTGCAATCGGGCGCCAAGGACGACGCATCGCGCCGCGGACGCCGCCTCATCCAACGGCACCACCGCTGCACCGGGCGAGACCCCACGGAACATGGACGGCGCCGCAAGACCCAGCGGCACCGAAAACGGCGCCGACAAGCCAACAGACCCTGCGGAAGGCGCCGGAAAAGCCCCAGGAAACTGGAAAGCTAGAGAAGGAAAAAAACCAGGAGATAAGGGCATCGGTGAGGCCCCCTGCGCCGCAGCCATGTGAGGGGGGGGAACACCTAAGCACGGAGTCGCTGGCACCGAGGAAGGCGCCACGCGACTAGGAAGGTCCAACCGCCCTACCTGATCGCCGGAGGGGCCCGAGGGCTCCGAGGCAACCGAGCCAGGCAGAAGAACCAACCTCGAGCCCATTGCTCCATAAGAGCGCCCACTGATGAAACTGCTCATCTGGAGTCCTACCTATAGGCGGGAGGGACTCGATGTCGAGGACGACGACATGAAGTCGGCGACTCAAGAAGGAGACCGCAACCAGCAACGATAACCGAAAGGCCGACGTCAAGAGACATACCAGAGGGCGTACCCGAAAGATGCCTTCTTTTTGACCTGTGGGCCAAAGAAGAGTTCTCGAGGCCGAACGGTGCCGAGAATGCGACCGCTTATTTTATGCGGCGGAGGACCGCCATCCCCGGCATCGGACTGACCGTTGTCGGAACCCGCTGAGGAGAAGGAGGCTGACGGACCCAGCCGGCTGACTAAACAGCTTTCATCGAAGTCTCCCTACCGTCACCTGACCTGCTCATGGTCGACTCAGTCCAGTAGGCCGAGACTTCTTCAAGTAAATTTAAATATTAGAAAATTTAACGAAAATAGAATAAAATTGCCGATACTACTTATCGTGATAAAGTTACAAAACAAACTGAAAACTATGCGCTGAGTTTGAAGTTTGACTCCCGATGGTGACGGTCACTGAAGCGCGCACTCGGCCGGCGGGAAAAAGACTGAGGCAGTTGGAGGTGCGTCGCCGAGATGGTCATTACCGCTCGAGCCGCTGCTCGCAGCGCCGTGTCTCGCGGCGCCGTCTCTCACGCCGACCCTCCAGCAAAAAGTTTGCTCCCAATGGGTCTTAGTGCCTCCGGCGCTAATCCCACTAGTGTGAATGAGTGGTGGAGACTTATGTCCAGGAAGATTATCTGTTCAACACACACCCTGTCGTGTCTTATTGCTTACGTAACAAAGTAACAAAGGTGACAAGCAATAGTTCGAGTCTGTTTATAAAATCAGTATAACAGTGGGTATCAAGTGAGTGTAATGAAACATGACAGCAATGGGACTGACTTACCACTACACTGGTCAAGGGATAGGAGACAGAGGGTGGTGGCTAACAGCACTCACTTGAAACTAGAAGGGAAGGTATGCATTTTTGCAGATGAAAACAAAATCTGCAGTGGGGTGGACACTCAGGAGGGGCTGGAGAGAATGAGCAGTGATCTGGAGAAACTTGATGAATGATCTAAATCATGGCAGTTGGGGTTCAATGTCAAAAGTGCAAAATCATGCACTGAGGGCACAGGAACACAGGCGATGAATACTGGATGAGGGAGGGGTACTTGTGACAGGGTTGTATAAGACCCTGTCCCATTCGCTTGAAGAAAGAGTTAAAAGCAAGGATAGTACAGTTACTAAGAACTTACCATAACAGTAGATCCTCAAGAGGATCTCTTACAGAAGGCCATCACTGGTAGGACTTAGCTGTCAGGCACTAGGGACCACACAGAAACCTTTCAGCTAGTAGTCTCAGAGGGGTCGCCTACCTCTGACGCCAGCCCCTGACGCCAGTCAACCCTGTAAAGGCAGGCAGCCCCATACCCTCCTCAGTTCTCCCACCGGAGACCAGAGCAGGATGGCATAAGGAGAACCTGAGGAGGATTCCGAGGTATCCTAATGGCGAAGATAAAAAGCAGAAGGCTCTCCCCTGTGGAAGAGGGGAGAGTGCCCAGAGGGAGGTGGGGAGGAGGGAGGGAAAGTAGGGCCTGCTGCAAGAGATCCTCTCAAAGATCTACTGTTACGGTAAGTTCTTACATAACTCTACTATCTTACTTCGATGGTATCTCTTGCAGCAGGCCATCACCCGAAGGGAGAGGAGGGGCCTCCACAAGAAGGCCGGATGGCTGGGGAGGAGCCTCCTTCCCGGTGTCCCCATCAGGGGAGTACGGAGCGGACCCCGAGGGAAATGGTCTTCTGAATGTCAAGCAGCTCCACTGTCCTCGCCTGAAGTAACCGCCTGAAGGGGAAGGCACCGCTGGGGAGAAGGGGAGAGGGACGTCCCCCTGGCTCTTCCGGACATCGGGTGAGGCACCGCCAGGCCCCGACGGGAGAGCTACGCCTGAGCGCTATCAGAGACGGGCATCTTACCAGATGGAGCCAGACGGGAAGGAGCCCCAGCCAACTTATCAGCTACAGTCCGCAGGTCCCGACGCCTGGGGAGCTGATTTACTGGTGGTCAGGCAGCCCCCAAAGGAGCCGGGGCCGACTTACGAGGTTGTGCTGCTGTCAGAGGAGCCGGCAGTCAACTTACTCAGCAGAAGTTTTGTCCAACTTACCATCACAAGTCTTCACTTAGGGCGCGGCTGAGAACCAGCTCTGTTGCCGAGGGCCGAGGCCTTAGACTGGGCCTCATGAGCTGCCTCAAGTTTCTCCTCCGCACTTTTTGGAAGGAGAAGATTTTTCTGAAGAGAACTCGTGATCCAGTCCATCTGCTTTTCCAATGAAGCAAGATGGACTTTAACAGGTGAGCCTACAAAGCCTGCTGCCTCCTTTTTCTGGTGGCCTGGTTGAAAGCTGGGACTCCGAGCAGGATGAGACAGGAGGGTCTGGGCCCAGGCAGAGCACGCACTTAACGTGGCCATCCTTGTGTGGTATTTTGGTGCTGCAGAATGAGCACTTCTTCTTAGGTGAAGACATAAGCAAAAAAAATCAAAACTTTTGTGAGGAAAAAGCGATGGAATAAATCCAACGCAAGAACTTTCACGATGAACGCTAATGGAAGTCTGCAATGCGACTGACAAGAGGCGGTTGGCAGGAAAGAACTGGGGCAGGTGTGGGGACCGCCCACTATATACGGCCACTCTGACGTCAGTCACATGATGTCGGGTGGGTGGTCCCCCATCAGGTATTGCTAGAAAAGTCAGCTGTGCGGCCCAGACGCCAGGTGGCGCTAGTCCCATATGTGATGACCTGCTGAAGGAACCCTCTTGAAGTAAGATCCTGATCTACCAGACATGTGAAGTGATTCAAATGGTACATGCAGCCCAAACAGTGAAGCGCTTCCATTTCATAGAGCAAGTGGCCCTGCTGGAAGGCTTTCTGGCAGCCACCACGACATCGGCTACTCTAGGGGAGAGACCCCTAATCTAGCAATGGCTATGTCATTAGGAGCCACACATGGAGATGGAAAGATCTGAGGTCCGGATGGACCAGGGTGCCCTGTTCCTGAGACAGCAAGCCTGTGTAAAGGGGCAGGGACAGAGGAGGTTCCACTGCCAGACAATGCAGCAAGGGCAACCAGATCTGACAAGGCCAGAAGGGGGCTATGAGGATCATGGTAGCCCCCTCCACCTGGAGTTTGATCAGAACTCGTTGAAGGAGCAGGAAAGGAGGGAAGGTGTACAGGAACCTCCCTCTCCAAAAGAGGGACAATGCGTCTCACCAGAAAACTCTAGGAACTGGATCTAGCACGCAGAAAAGCAGCAGTTTTGCACTGTGTGGAGATGCAAAGGTCCAACTCTGCTGACCCCACCCTTGAAGAGGTCCTCTACTACCGAGGTCAGAAGTTCCCACTCATGGACTCGGGGCCGAGACTGGCTTAAGCTGTCCGAGAGGGACATGGACGGCCGAGAGCTCCAGGACATGCTCTGTGGCCGAGTACCAGACTCTCACTGCTTCCCTGCACAGCGGATAGGAGTGAGTCTCCCCTGCTTGTTTATGTACTAAATTACACACACATTTTCTGCCTGAATTAAAAGTGCACCCAGGGAGAGCTGAGTCTGGAAGGCCTGCAGGGCATAC
Source organism: Neoceratodus forsteri (assembly GCA_016271365.2). Lineage (NCBI taxonomy): Eukaryota > Metazoa > Chordata > Ceratodontiformes > Ceratodontidae > Neoceratodus > Neoceratodus forsteri. The sequence continues at coordinate 246,010,910 of CM057457.1, forward strand.
AAGACTGCTCGCATCTCCAGGACACTGATGTGGAGGTCCCTCTCCATCTCGGACCATGTCCAGTGAGTCTGGTGGGTCTCCAGGTGAGGCCCCCTAACCAAAACCTGAGGAATCTGTCATAAAGACCTACTGAGGGAGAGGTGGACAAAAGGGAACCCCCCAAAGTAGGTTGCTGGGTTCCAGCTACCACACCAGTACTTTCTTGACTGGATCCAAAACCAAAACTGGTTGGTCCAGGGCATCTGTGCGTTGGTCCCCTGGCTTGCAAGGCCCACTGAGAGATGCTCATGCACAGCCTGGCCAAGGAACTGTGGCAATGATCATGCCATGAGGCCCAGGGAGCCTCAGGAAAAGCCCTCACCAGAACAAGGCAGCTGAAGTAAGAAGACGGGCCTGGTCCATCAGGCACTCTGCTCTGTCTGTGAGCAGAAAGGCTTTCCCGTGTTGTGCCCAGCACAACTTCTATATACAGAAAGCACTGGCAGTGGGTCAAGAATGACTTTGGCATATTGATGGTGATGCCCACAGCTTTAAAAAGGCTGCAGGTCTGAGCAAGGGTTTGCAGGAAGCGGTCCCTGGATGGGGTAGCCAACAGTCAGTCATTCAGGCAGGGAAAATGTAGAATCCTTGCCATCTCAAGGCAGCTGTCACCACCACCAGGCATTTGGTAAAGACCCTTAGGGCCAAGGACGAGCCAAAGGGCAGAGCTCGGAACTGGTAGTGCGCACCCTGGAAGTGGACGTGAAGGTATGCACCCTGCATTTCCAGAGAACAGAGCCAGTCCCCCTGATATAGCAGGGGAAGCAAACACTGAAGGGTGACCATCCTGAATCAGTGGTACTCTATGAATAGGTTCAAATCGCTAAGTCCAAACTTCAATTCTACCATCACAACAAACATCAAGTGTCAGTTCATGTAACCCCTACCAGTTTCAGATGAGATGTGCACCATCAGGAGGTGGAGCAAATCATACATACAGGATCTTAAATACCTATGGTATTTAAAGTGACAGTGTGCTTTAAAGTGCCAAAATCACAGAAAGTGCACAGTGTTAAAGTGTTTTAGACAATCCAAATTCAAATACACAAAACCCCATTAAAATCACGTATCAGGGAAAACCAAAAACATTGCTGAGTACATAAAGCAAACTATGCTGATATTTTGAAGAAATAAAAAATGAGACTGTCGCAAACCCATATATGTGACGAGCAAGACAGTTCTCAGACTTCTAGAAAGTGCTGGAGTTACATCTAGTATTTTATCCTCTGCACCCTAGAAAAAGAAACTGCAACAAAAACAAGAATTAGGGCTAGTCTGCAGAGGTGCTTAATAAAAGTAAACAGAGTAAACATTCAAGACATGAAGAAGTACCATTATCTAAGCTTTTTCTTAATGCAGGGTATAAATTCAATGCAGTCATTCAATCCAGGTGGGTCCAACCTTCCCAAAGTAAAAATTCAAAAGGACTCCCTATACAATAATCCGCTTTCAATATCACCCCCTCTGGGACCCAGTCTGACCTTCTCGATGGCACAGAATTTAAATACGTGACTATTAGGGCCATTTAGTTTTAGATGGCATGAAAGAGCATTTTATTATCCCCTGCTCCAATTGCTTAAATGTTCCCCTATGCTGCATTTTTAGTGTGGCGAGACCCTACATAGAAAGAACCACACACAGGTGGTTAGACAAATCACATTTTCTGTACAGCAATTTAAAAAATCTGTTATTTTGAACATTTTGGTGTTATTGCAGGTGGTAAATGTGCTGGCCTTGAGAATCTATGGGCAGACCTTGCAGTTGCCACATTGAAAATTTCCAAGGGGGAGTGGTGGCAGCCAACTGTCACTTATACCCCCCTCCCCTCTTTCCTTCTGCTGGTAACCATGTACAAGTTTGTCCTTCCAATTTCTACATCTACGATACACCATTCTGGGTTTCTCTTTGGTGACTTCACTCAGAGCAGAGGTTCATTTTCCAAAATACTCCAGTTACTGTTAATAATGCTCTGTATTTTATTTGAATGCCTAGTGTAGTTGGTCACAAAGTTCATTCTCCTGGGTCTGGTTTGCAAAAGGGCTTTGGGGTCTCCAAAGCTTCTTGATATGCCTTCTCCACCAAAATACTGTTATAACCTCTTTTCATGAACCTCCTGCATAAATCTGAACCATCTACCACAAAATCTGAGTTATTTGAACAATTTCTGCACACCATAAACATCTGGGCTTTGGGAATATGCGTTTGTCATGTGGCGTGTGGCAACTGGATGAAAGCAGGAGGGAGTTGTGATCTGTCTCCTCACAATACAAATTCATTTGTAAAGTGCCATGATTCAATTTAGAAATCTTTAGATCTAGAAAGGAGACATAATTCAGATCACTAACTTCGATGAATTTCAAATTTGGATCACTATTTTCCAAATATTCTCTAAACTCTTCCTATTTCTTCCAGTGTGCCCTTCCATACCATGAATATTTCGTCTATAAAGTGATGTCAGATATCAATTCTATCGAGAAAAGCTGTTTTTCTTAAGTAAATTTCAGTACTGAAAATGTAGAAAAACAGCTTTTTATTCCAAGGAGAACATTATCTGCAGCTGAAGGGGACGGCCATTGGGGCAACTGTTGCCCCCAACTAAGCCAACTTCTACCGTGGCATGTGGGAAAGAACATCTGTCTATGACGCTCAAAACAATCCTTTTCTCGATAGGACTGATATCTGGCATTACTTTATAGATGACATATTCATGGTATGGAAGGGCACATTGAATAAATTAGGAGAGTTTAGAGAATATCTGGAAAATGGTGATCTAAATTTGAAATTCACTGTAGTTAGTGATCTGAATTCTGTCTCCTTTCTAGATCTAAAGATCTACTGCAACTGAGCAACTGCAAGGTCTGCCCACAGATTCTCATGGCCAGCACATTTAGCACCTGCAATAACACCAAAATGTTCAAAATAACAGATTTTTTTTAAATTGCTGTACAGAAAATGATTTACCTAGGCATCTGTATATGTTCTTTCTATGTGGGCAAGATGCCTCCCACTAAAAAGTACTACATAGGGGAACATTCTATTTATTATTTATTTATTTAGTTATTGAAGATTTCAGAATTCAAACCTTTGAGTCACAGACTCATTTACAAAGGCTCCACATCAGCATATAAACATTGTTAGATAGGAATACAACAAGTAAACATATAGAAGAGGGTTGCAAATAACTGAGTAAAGGGTGTGCGATAATACAATGGGTGTGCTAAGCAGTACAGTCATACAGAGTTTAATACATACTGTTGGAGACTATAGCCATGAGAAACTATGGAAAGATCAGTACCAGGCTGAAGAGAGGCAGGATGAAATCCTTTGTCAGCGGGTATGAAGGCAGGATGAGGGTCCTTTGTCAGTGGAAGAGGAGGTTAGGGGGTAGAGGACGCTTGAGGAAAGGATTGTGGAGAGAGGAGGGTGGAGGCCAGAGTCAATAACAGTCACAGGAACTGGCAGAGCGGAGGTGATCCCTAAGAAGGAATCTGAAACAGCCTAGTTTACTTTCAGAGGAAATGGAGCTGGGAAGTGCATTCATCCAGTAGGGGGCCCTGTAGCTGAAGGTTCTCTGGCGGAGGGCAGTCCGGCATCTAGGGATCAAGAAAGAGGATTTGGTGGAGCAGCGTGTGTTTCTTAACTTAGGAGCCGGTTTTAGCAGGGCAGAGAGGCCTGGGGGGAAAAGGCCAAGTGATATATTTTTGGCCAAGTGGCAGGTTTGATACTTGAGCCTACAGTCAAAGTTGAGCCAGTTGGAGAGACTGTAGAGGGAGCAGGTGCGCGTAGTATGATCACAACCTAGGACTAGGTTACAGGCTTTGTTAAGGGACAACCTGAGTCTACGGAGGGAGGAGCTGTTAGCAGCCCCATAGACCAGAATCCCATGGTCTACTAGTGAGAGGACTGAGGAGAAGACAGCTAATCGGAGGGCCTCAGGGGTGAGACAGTATTTGTACCAGTGGAGTAATCCAATTCTGGAGTTGACCACAGTGCAGAGGAGATGGATATGTTCATGGTAGTTGAGAGAGGAGTCTAGAGTGATGCCGAGGTACTTGAAGGTGTCTACTTGGTCAAGAGGAATCTGCTGGGAGTTTAAGATTTGCAGTTGGAGGCTTTTGTGCTTGCCCTGGTGATGCAAACAACATAACTTTTTTTTTTTTGTGCGATCTATTTTTCGCTCCTTTGGCCACTGACCTGCTCCCTCTACCTCATCCTCGCAACCTAGCTTGGGGACATCCAGCAGCCAACCGCTTCTACCGTGGCACCCAGACTCCTATGGCTCCCCCAGGTGGGGCCACAGGAGCCCCTACTCCCCATGGATCGAGGCGGGTGTCGTAGCGAAACTGTGGACGGCAATCAAGCTGCTCGCTTCAGGCGCCATTTTTCCCTGGTATTCTGTGCCCTCATTAGTGCATGCTCAGGCAGTGCCTCCAGTCTCCACTGGGGGCCGCTGCTGAGCGATGCGTTCCCCGATCCCACCCCCAGAGAGGACAGCAGTCCTCCGAACGCTCAATCCTCTCTGCTCCCGCCGACCCCCCACCGAGTCCGCTCTGAACCCGGTCACGGCGGTCGGAGGTAACCTCTACACCACTGGGCCGGCCCAACATAATAACTTTTAAGGGCAATTGCAGCAGGGTATATGAAAAATGCTCTTTCATGCCATCTAAAACTAAATGGCCCTAGTGGTTACCGATTTAAATTCTGTGCCATCGAAAAGGTCAAATTGGGCCCCAGAGAAGGTGATACTGAAAGCAAATTACTGTATAGAGAGTCCTTTGGATTTTTACTTTTGGGTGGTGCGGGTTGGACCACCTGGATTGAATGACCGTACTGAACTTTTACCCTGCATTAAGAAAAAACTTAGACAATGGTACTTCTGCATGTCTTGAATGTTTATTAAGTACCTCTGCAGACTAGCACTAATTCTTGTTGTTGTTGTTGCAGTTTCTTTTCTAGGGTGCAGAGGATTAAATACTAGATGTAACTCCAGCACTTTCTAGAAGTCTGAGAACTGTCATGCTCATCACATATATGGGTTTGCGACATACTCATTTTTATTTCAATCGGCATAGTTTGCTTTATGTACTCAGCAACATTTTGGTTTTCCTGATACGTGATTTTAATGGGATTTTCTGTATTTGAATTTGGATTGTCTAAAACACTTTAGCACTTTTCTGTGATTTTGGCACTTTAAAGCACACTGTCACTTTAAATACCTTAGAGTATTTAAGATCCTGTATGTACGATTTTCTCCACCTCCTGATGACTACATCTATGCAAACCGCAGGGTTACATGAACTGAAGCCTGATGCTTGTTGCTTGATGGTGAAATTGTAACTTTTTTTTTACATTAAAAGCTGGATCAGATAGAGCCCTTGAGTTGTGCTGGTTTTTGTTGCCTACTCTGTTCACCAAAGTAAAGCTTGCCAGCCAGAGTGTGGACAAGCCTGTCAGCTTTCTTAGACACAGCCTGGACCATACGGTGGGTGGTTTCAGGCAGCCTTAGTAACATCCTCACAGGACTCTATGAAGGGGGGGGCACCGCCAAAAGGGGAGCGTCGGGCTGGCAGATGTATACTGCCATACACTGTCTCTCCAGGTCCTGTTCTTCAGTCTCCCACCCCATAGTGGCCTTAATATGTCTCATGATGGCCATGAACGTGGGATCATCCAGGGGTATTCGGGACATTACTCGGTGCTCCTTCACCCTCTGAGGATTCTCCCCCTAGGGAGGAAGACTTGGCGTTGACACTGTCACCTGCCTCCTCTGGAGTCGTTATCCCCGCTGTCGCCAGGCTGACACTCGTCCAAGTGGCCAGTGGACCCCTGTCAGGCGGACGATGATGGGTACAAGGAGTGCTAAGGCCTGGCTGAACGGGTGCTGGGAAAGAAGATCCTGAGAAGGCCCCCGAGGAGTGGCCAGCCCACTCGGAGGAGGAACCTGCATCTGCATGAAGGACCACAAGGCTGAAGTCAGGCCACGGTAATCAACAGGGGCAGGTGCCAGTCCCCTGGGCACTGGGTAATTATAGACCAGCACAGGTCCCAGAGACGCCAGGTATGGATAACCAATTGCAGGTCCTGCCGGCGCAGGATAGGGGCAGGCAGACATCAGTCCCACAGGTGACGATGTCGGGTACCTAGGCTGCTGTCTAACAGGCACAGGATGCGGTGTGGGCGCCGGTCCCCCTAGAGCAGGTTGCAGGTGGATGGGCGCAGGTCCCACTGGCACCAGGAGTGGAAGGCCCAGCGTAGGCCCAGCAGGCGCTGGCTGTGGAAGGGCAGGAGTGGGCCCGACAGGAGAGACAGGCATGGCCGCGTGGGTCCTGTGGGCTGCGGTGAGCGGAGCACAGGTGCAGGCCCAGCAGGCACCGTCTTGGGTAGCACAGGACGGGGGCCCGCGGGCACTGGTTGTGAAAAAACAGGTGCAACAGAGGCAGGCACCCCCCTCGACAAAAGATGAGGAGAAGCCAGGCCAAAAGAGGCACCGGTGTCCTGTAGCGTCTGACCCTGCGAAGGAAGAGCAAACCCAGTAGTGATCCCAGAAGACAACACCGGTGTCAGGAGTATGGGTATCAGGGGTGGCAGCAGATAGAAGACTGCTGTCCATCGCACTCGGCTGGCCGAAGAGACCGCAGCCGAGCCACCTGACAGTGTGCCAGTAGAGAACACGGGCTGAAACAGTAGGGTTGGGGAGCAGATACGGCACCCTGCTCCGAAAAGCCGCTGTCTGTTAGGGAGACCCAGGTGGACGATAAATACCAGTAGTCTTGTGGGAATTAGGCATGCGGCTGAGAAGGTCAACCCCCCGAGGGAGGAAGACCATTTTGCAGTCGAAGGGGCCTTTGTGAGGGACCGCGAGCAGGAGACAGACTGGGGTCGGTCCCGATCCTTGCCCCTATATTTGTGCTTCCTGGGGGACTTCTCCTGACTTCAACAAGGAAGACCCTGAGGACTGGGCAGGGGAAGCGGAGGAGCTCTGGGCCTGAAGCTCCCATTCCATTGAGGTGACCTTCTGCTTAAGGAGATGGCTCTCTAAGATCTTCTGGTGATGTCTCCTGGTGGCCGAGTTGACTTTCTGGCAGATATCACAGGCTTGGACGCCGTGGTCTGGGTCTAGGCACAAGATGCAGGTAGAATGACTGCCCTTGTCCAGGATCTGTTTGTCGCAATCACACTTCGTGGAGTGGTTGGAAGATGAAGATGGTTGAGAAGACAAACTTGAAGAAATAACAGCAAAAATTCGATGTTTAATTTGTAAAAACAAGAAAATAATAAAGCGTGGTAAACGCGGGAAAATGGCGGTCGACTAGCTGTGGCGGTCTCAGTGGTCTGACATGCACTGGTCGATGGCGGGAAAGAACAGAGGAGGACATGAGGGGCCGCCTGCCTTTATAAGGTTGGCTGACATCAAGGGCTGATGTTGGAGGTGGGCAGTCCTCTCTAGTAGACTGCTCGCTAGAAGGTTTATGTGTGGTCCTGGCTTCTGGTGGCTAAGTCCTCACCCTGGTGGCCTGCTGCAAGAGATACCCTCAAGAAACATCTATTTTTCTGTCCTCTCCTAATCTGTCACTTTTGTATTCTTGTCTGTCTGACTGCACAACAACATTTTCTTTGTGGAAACTCGAACTGGACACTCCAATGGTCCCACGATGCCCTGCTATTCCCTTCTTTTACTTGCTGGTTCTGTGCTTTCTTTCTTCCCTTGCTTCTCTCATGTAAAAGCTATATGTCAATCTTCTTTTTTAACTCTTTATTGAATTTTTCAATTAAACAAGCCATACAGCTAGATTCGTCTGTAAATATGACACATTATGCGGTATAAACCATCACTCATTTTAGAATCAGGATATTATTTGATTCACAGAGATGGTACGAAATTTGGGTGTTAACAAAATTTGTATAAGTTAAAACCTAACATTTTTATACTCATATGCTAAGCCTCACAAGAGATGTGGAACAATTGCAACATCAGGAAAAAGGAATCGCTTAAAGTAACCTAGTGAGTTACAATGTCCACAATCTATTAATAAACATGTCTATAAGGGATCAGTTATGCTTCACTCAAGAACCCCCACCTGCAAACTTCTTTCTACTGAACATGTAAGAATAACTGTAACTATAACCCCACTGGTAACAGCAAAATAATGACCAGGAACTCCCCGTAGTACTCAGGGTAGACACGAACCACCATCACCTCAGACTCTGTTAACGGAATAATTATAAGGGTTATGAACAATGAGCTCACAATCCAAACCCATGTAGATTCTTATTAAAATATAAAGCAGTAGATAGACGAGCACCCTGTAGATCAAACGTATATTAAATGCAAACGTGCCGCCATTTTAAACAAAGGCGCTGATAAAAATTGAAAGTTAACAGTTCTGAATATCAAAAATGCCGAACACAAATCGCCAGGTTTACATTAAGCTCTTGCCTTTGTGGAAGTCACAGGTTAGTTCAATAAGGCTAAGGTACCGCCCAGTGGCGGAGGGCTGAGGCATCATGCCTACCTCCTGCCATGTTGACAAATGAAAATTACGTACTCTACCGTAATTATGATCTTTCTGTGTATCTTCACCATTCATCACAGATGGGTATCTGGCGGAGGTCAGGACCCGTGGGATTTTTTTTTTATTTTTAAAAAGGGTAGGCGAGCCAACACACCATCGGCGCCGCCTCGAGGCCGCGCCTGCGTGGCGCCGCGGGTTGGCCATTAGGCTGTGTCGACCCGCCTGCCTACCAGTTCTGAGTCGCCAGAGAGTAAGAGGAAGGGATGGAGGGTGGGACAAGAGAGTCCAAGGGACAGAAAAAGGAAAGGAAGTATGAACTAAAAGGAGAAATAACGACTGAGAGGACAGCAAAGAAAGAGGTTAGAAACTAAAGGGGATTGGGAGGGGCCCCAATCTCTGGAAGCGGAAGAAGGGAGGGGTAGGGTGGGTAAAGAATTTAGGAGAGAGGGAGAAGTATAAGATATCCGAGACCCTGGTCCGTCTCCAGATTGTATAGGAACTGCAAGGAGTAGCAAAGCTTTCTGCCAGAATTCAAGGCACAGAATAACTGGCAAATACTCCAGAAAGCAGAGTTGGCTATTATGGAAGAAGGACAGGATACAAGGATTCAGTACTCTCTCAAGAAAAGATGTTTGGTGAAAAACGGTTTTTTTTTTTTTTTTTAGGAGAAATAGGTTGGATGGAAACAGGGAGGAGGAGAGAGGAGGGCAACTACAACTCCCACCTACAGGGGTGGAGACAAGATACTAGAAGGAGTGCTGCTCAAGCTATCCACTCTTCCTGGAAAAACACTCCTGTGTGTCCACTTTACCCCACCCTAAGGAGGAGAGGGGAGTCACAGAGAGGAGGGGACCCAGAGACTGAGGTCCCGGGAGGATGGAGGGTGGGGTTGTGATGAATGGTGAAGATACACAGAAAGATCATAATTACGGTAGGTACGTAATTTTCATATCTTATCTGTGTCAGTCTTCACCATTCATCACAGATGGGTGAGTACCAAGCCCCCGAAGGGGGCTGTTTTACACCCTAAGGGACAAAGTCCCTTAGCCCTCAGTGGGTGACACACTAAGGGGGGGAACCTTCAGGGCCTGGAGAGGCCCGAGAGTGGGGAGAGAGAGAGAGACGGAGTTCCCCTGGAGGGGGAAGGAAGTTGCCCCGACAAGCGCCGTCTAATTCTGTGGGAGAAAAGGTAGGTTCCCTGGTAGGCGGAGTTAATCACCCTACGCCGGGCCAAGGGTGACAACCGGGAAAGACGTAGCCATGCCGACCGCCTAATGCAGATCGCTATCCCTACAACCCTGGTAACTACCTCACTGGCATTGTAAGATGCCCTCGCTTGGTGCCTTGCTAGCTCCAGGCCACGTTCAGAGAGTGCAATGGCTTGTCTGGTTTGCTCCGTGTCAGGCAATGAGGCTAGGAGCTGGCCTAGCCTGGACCACAAGAACCTGTTGTAGGCTGGCGAGTGGGCCTGATGTGCAGAGATAGAGAGAAGTAACTGCGTCGGTAGAAAGTCCTCCTACCCCAGAAATCAAAACCGAGGAGTCTTGATCTGGGGCCGGTCACGTGAAGGGCGCCAGCCCATCAGGAGTATCCAACTGCATCAAACCAGACTGTGGATGAGGCATGGAACCTGAGACTCTGGGGTGCGCAATACCTCTGTCTGAGATCCCTAGGGGCAAGAACTCCGGAGAAGGGCCTCTGCCAGGAATGCAACAACACCCCCCGGAAGGGAGCCGGCCAGGGTGGCACCACAAGGGTGGCCTCGCCAAAATCGCCTAGAAAGGCGTGCGCCGCTTGTTCAGGATTGCTGACAGTGGAAGGAGAAAGGTGCAAATCCTCCAACATCCTCACGAGGAATCGCCGATACTCAGAGAGATCAGCAGCCGGAGAGATGTGGACAGAGGGTTCCTCTCCCCCTGAAAAGGGGGATGAGGAGCTGGAGGTCACCATCTGTTCAGTGGGTGGCTGCACGGGGGGAGGTTGAAAAACGTGGCTGTCCATTGCCCTAACGTAAGCAGGGAGCCGGGCAGCTACCTCTCTGAACTGCTCCCAGGTGAGAGGGCCGCTAGGACGGAGGATGCCTGGGAGCGCAGGAGAGTGTTGCAGAGGGATGGGGACAGAGCCGAGAAGAGATGTCGGCTGACCTCCGCCTGGGCTAAGGAGCGGACCGTGGGCACCCGTGGAAGAAGGTGCCCTGGAAGACCCCACAGCCGACAGCTGCACAACCACATCGGTACTGCCTTGGCTGCGCCCGGAAGAATCCCCCCAGTGAGGCGACCGGGGCCGTAAAGATCCAGAAGGACGGTCCCCTGCCTCAAAAGAACGGGACTCCCTCAAAGAGACCGCAGAGGAAGAGCGGAAATCTGCACTACGGCTTCTCCCAGGGCCTGGGTGGACTCCAGAAAAAGGCCGACGCGCCAACCCCACACCCCTCGGAGTTCGAAAGAGTCCTCCTCCTCGAGAGGGCCAGCCTAGGTAGCTGGCATCTCTGAGCAGCCCCCAAAGGGGATACCCAGGGAGCAGTACTCTCCCCCCATGCAGGTGCTCCGATGGGCCCCAAAGTCGGGTGATCAAGGCACACCACCAGAGGGGTACCACAACTGAGGAATCGGTGAACCCGCCAAGACCAGGCTGCAGAGCTATGGTGGCCCGCACCACTGCCTGCTGGTCAGCACCGCTGACCCTAGTCCCGGTAGCCACCGACCTCACCTCAGAAGGGGGCTGGCTCCGACTGGTCGAAGAGACCACCGTGCTGCCCATGTCAGCAGCCAACCCCGAGGGGTGAGACTGCACATCCGGCTCAGAGCTTGACTCCGTCTCCGAGGAGGTAGAGTCCGAAGCCCTGAGCCAAACCGTAGAAGGGCGGGCAGAACCATCCCTACCACCAGGCCCGGAGACCACCGCTGTGCCCGAGTCGGTGCCAGCGCCCCCCGCAACCAGGATCCAAGGGAGGCAAGGCCCCAGCCCGAGCCAGAGATCCAGAGCCAGGACCAGCCGCGGTACCATCCGGTCCCACGGCACCGGGAGCGGCACCAAGGACAGGGATGGTGCCGAAGACAGTCCCGGAGGTATCCTCGGCGCCGCCCGGCCCCCCTGCACCGCAAGCAGCGCCAAGGACCGTGGCGGCGCTGCCGACAGCCCCGAAGGCAGACACGGTGCCGAGCACAGCCCTGCCCGGCTCCTCGGCGCCGCGAGCATCGCCGAGGGCCTGGGCAGCACCGTGGACGGCACCGCTGATGGAACCGGCGGCCCCACGGTGCCGAGCCTTGAGGGCACGGCGCAGTGCTCAACCTCGCACCGTCATGGCAAAGGACGACATCGCAGTGGATCTCACGGCGCTGCAAACAGCGCGTCGGTGCGCGACGTCATCGATCGAGCCCATGGCACCATCGCGACAAGTCGGTGCCGATGTGACGTTCCACGAGCGGCTGGTGCCGAACGCGCCGAGGGACTCGACGCTGCCGAGGACGGCCGGGCCTTCCGAGCCACGGGAACAACACCGTAGCCTTCACCCCGGCGGGCGATCTGCCATGGCGGCGCCTCCCGCCCGCTCCCGGGAAGGAGCAGGACGGGCCTCCTGCGCCGCGGAAGAAGCCTCAGCAATGGCTAGGCTATAAGTAGCCGAGGCTCCTCCTCCTCGGTCCGTGAGTAGAACCGGAGGAACCGGAGGAAAGGCCGAGAGCGTGGCTTGGCCCGACGAAAAGTAACTCGACTTCCGGAAGTCGTGCGAGCCGCCCCCACTTTCCACGCGCGTTGTTTGAGGACCCAGCGGTCCATGGAGAAGCAGGCATCGCACGAGTCCATGTCGTGAAGCGGGCCAAGACACGCGAGACACCGGTCGTGCTGGTCGGTGACGGAGAATTTTCGGTCGCATGGGGGGCCGACCCGTCTTTGAAGATTTCTTGCCCTCCGACCAAGACATGATCTACGGAAAAAAACACCAAAACAGACTCGACATCGCGAAAATTCAAAAAATAAGGAAAGATCTTACCAGGCGACGTCGAGTAGAGGCAGAAAACAGAACCGGCAGGAGACCGACGGACTTGACGCCGAAGGATTGGTATTGAAACAGGCCTAAGATTTACTTCAAAGCTTCCCACAAGGCGACCTCTACGGCGGGAGATGAAGAACTGGCAGGCAGGCGGAGTCGACACAGTCTAACGGCCAACCCGCGAGCGCCACGCAGTGCGTCGGCCTCGAGGGCGGCGCCTATGGTGTGTCGGTTCACTACCCTTTTAAAAAAAAGCTCCTCGGGTCCTGACCTCCCAGATACCCATCTGTGATGAATGGTGAAGACTGACACAGATAAGATCCCTGTTTGCCGTGCGAGCGGCGCTGGGGTAGCTGGGAGGGAGAGGATCGAGCTTCTGAAGGATAGCCTCCTCTCCCGGAAGGGGTGGAAACAGAGTCCGCAGCCTGCCTGACCACTAGCGGTGGCTGGGGGTTGGCACAGTGGGTCCATGCATAGGGGTGGATGCGGGGCAGATGCCGGTGTGCCTGTCTGAGGCGTGCACGACCGGCCATTGGCACCACTGCACGCCAATCGCGCTGCACCCGGGGAACGGGGAAAAACAGAGGAGAAAAAACCCTCACAGGCTCCACACCCAGCTAACTTGGACCTCGCTAGTGCAAGAGAAGTAAGTCCAGTGGACGCCGGGGTGACGAGGCTGGGGGGGGGGGGTGCCGGCAGCAGGAGTAGAAGGAAAGAAGAAGAAAAAAAAAAAGAAAAGGAAAAATAAGCCTAAGGTGCATATCAAAACAGGACGGAGCAAAAGCCCCTGACTCACTCATGATCCCTCTGGCTGCTCATCCGAGTCTTCGTCGCTAGGATTCTCTGGTGCGCCACGGAACTCTGCAGTGATTTTTTGAGTCCATTTTCCTGCATCCTTAGCATCACTAAATTGGTATGCTTTTCACCCATATTGTATACGGAGACATGCCGGTAATGAATCAGCGATCCCTAGACTGCACAGTTGTTGCCGGATGCCATCACACTGCTTTCTCCTGTTGCAGGTTGCAGAGGCCCAGTCTGGAAATATGCTGACATCTTGACCCTTGTGCTGAAGACGATGATACGCATGGGCAGCAGCGAGAAGGAGATCACAGATCTCAGGCCCAGAAGTGACCAGTATTATAGTCCGAGGTTTGGGAGTGCTGGTCTGTGGAGAACTATGATTCAAGCGGTAGGCCCGCCGTAAAGTCAGAATCCTTCCAAGTGTCCTGTAAATGCAGGGACTCTCTCAGCCAGGTACTCAGAAAACAGAGTGTGTTGTCCTCCTTTTCCTTCAACGAGACCAATTATGCAGACGCCACTGCCCAGCCCGGTTCTCCAGAGATTCTAGTTGAGTCCGTGGCTGTGAGTTCTCCCAAGTGAGTTTATTGACAGTGGACAAAGTTTGAATCGATCTTTCATCCGCATCCTTAGCAGAGGTGGCAGTAACTTCAATTTTTGCATCCTGGTTGTCCATTCTTTCTAGGATGCATTCAATCTTCCGATTCATGTCACAAACTGCTTTAAGTACAGTGTCCCAAGGGGGGGAGCTTCCCCCATCTGCTGTGGGCCACTGGACTGTGAAGTGCCCGGTGTTTCATTTGGGGCCTGGTGTGATGTTATCCCGGATTTCTGTGTTGTTCCTCCCAAGCCTTTGGTACGTCCCATGTTGGCGAATATCCACTTATTTATTTATTTAGTTTTTGTTAACCGGGTAGGTGCACTAGCCAGCAAGTGACTATTTTCAGGCACGACCCGGGAGGTACAAATACAATACAAGTAGAACGGTGCAGTTTATACAGTACAAGTACAGGTACATAGATACAAGCATACAATTTTTTATAAGTAAGCAGAGGGTACTGAAGGAAGGACAGATTTTGGATTAGATTTGGGGAAACTGATGGGGGGAGGTGTGGGCAGGGAAGGGTGAGTGCACAGCTCAAGGTAGTTGGAAGGTGGCAGGGCTGGAACCAAGGTAAGAGAACTCTGCCAACTGTTTTGGCCAAGAATCTTAGGAGAGTGTAGGGTGGGACAGCGAAAAGGATTACGGCTTTTGCGGCAGGAGGCAAGAGTCTATAACCGGGCTCATGGAACCGATTCCCGGTATGAGAGGCTCAGGTGGGGGGCCAGGGGTAGGCTGGCCGGGCGATGGGTAGGAAGGAAAGTGTACAGACTACAGGGCTGGAGACAGGAAGGGGTAGGGGTTACATAGGGAGTTGTGCTGAGAACGGCAGGAGCAGGCGTGAGTATGGCTGATGCAGGGAAAACATGGAACAGCAATCGGACTCACGGGAACCTTGGGTGGAATGAAAGGCAGGGGCCCAGCTGGAGGAGCCCGCTGGGCAGGGTTGGCATTCTGGATGAGCGAGGGTTCAGAGCTAGACAGGTTTGTTCACGAGCACACGTTGACCCTGAGGAGGTCGATAGGTGAAGGCTGAAACTGGCGCCAAGGAAGGACTAGGAAGCGGAAGATATGGCATTAGCGGTAGAAGATGCTGCAAGTCGGCGTCCGGCTTATGGAACCGTAAGCCGGCAGGGAAAGTAAGGGGACTCAGTCACCAGGGGAGATTACGGCCGTCATACGCTTTAGCGAGAAAGGTGCGGTAGCGACCAGTGTCGCGGAACTGATAGCCGGCAAGAAATACCAGGGGTAGTCGGTAGGGGGAGAAGATGAGGAGAGACCAGTACCAGTTTTCAATAAATACATACGTCAAAGATTAGAGCAAAACAGCAGGATGTTTTCAATACATATCAAAAGATTAGTGCAAACAGCAGGATGGGAAAGCAGGTACCACAATCATAAGGTAATTGGCAATTGTTACACACAACGATTGTAACAATAGGTGACTGAAGACATTTGTAATACATAACACAGTAAGTAAAACGGCAATTGTCATAAACACAAGGTTAAGAAAGGTAGAGTGATAGAGGCATATATAATACATCAGACAGTAGAGCCATATAAGTTTCTTTGTGATCATAAAAGAAAGTGCAAGCAGTCCAAATAACCAGTAGGCAGGGCATCAAGTAGAGAGTGTAGGTAGACGAATGGGCATGTAGATAGGGGAGGGAGAGGTAACATGAAGAAAAGATTTGGGTAGGATCAAAACAGGCACATTGGTCCATAGAAGTAAGGTGATTCTGCAGTCTTCGCTGAAAGCAAGGGAGGAAGCTCGCCTTAGGTCAATAGGTAGTGAGTTCCACGCTTGGGGGCAGCATGCCCAAATGCACCAAAAATGGTCCTGCTGCAAGGCTCCGTTGACTAAAGTATTCACAGTTATAAAATGTTATGATGAAAATACAATTTTAGCAGTTTAAAGTAGCGAGATGTTAAGAGCTGAGGTGAAGCACATCCTCTCTGTAGCGTGGCTCTCTAACACCGCTGCTATATATCAATCTTTATGCAAAACTGAGATCCCTTGGTTTGCAAATGTATATAGTTATATTGTCGAAATGAATTGCAGAAAGCTGCTTGGGGTTTGTAAGAAAATATAGCAAGGTGGAACACAGGGGGTTAAACTTGAGAAACTGTCTGACCTTCCACAAGCTTGTTAGCAGAGCTGTCAGCAGGAAAACCAACTCGAACAAAATTACTTAATTGGCTGCACCTGTTACGACGACTGGATGTACTGGTCACAGGAAAGAAATTGACAAAGTTCTGGGACATTGTGTGAAAACAGGAGATATAGCTTAATGAGAACAGGATGCAGAAATTAATTGCCAGGGAAAAACATCTTATAAAAACAGCAATGTTTTGTCCAAAGAGAGACGGAGAGAGATTTTAAAGAGATTCTCAGATGAAGAACTTCTGTTTTTGTTTGAACTGCCTCTAACAAGACCTATCCTGCTCAATGGCAGTTGATCTCAGAAGTGGGATTTACGTCATGCATACTCTAAGCCAGGAGTTTTGTACATGGGTACTACACTTTGTACCAGGGAAGAATAGAAGAAAGGTATGGATCCTGCAACAGCAAGCCCAGAAGTGATTACGAGAAAAATGGCAGCCAAACTAGAAGCAGAAATAAAACTCCAAACTGAGACGGTACAGCCAGAACTAGTAATAGAAGAAGAAGAACATGCAGGGACAGAATCTGAAAGCATGTCTGCCTTCTTCAAATAGTGGGCTATACAACAAAGAGTGACAGAGAAGAAGAGAAAAGAAGAGATACAGTGACCGAAGCAGCAGAGAAAAGAAGAGATGTAGTGACAGGAGCAGCAGAGAAAAGAAGACATACAGCGATGGCTGGCTGGATGCCCTGCAAGCTATCAAAGCTGGAGGATCCGATGCAGCAGATCAAACACAAACTTAAAAATATTTAACTTACAAAGTTGCGTCCCTCAGATGATATTGAAGCATACCTGATGACTTATGAAAGGGTTGCCGGAGCCTGCCAATGGCCAAAACAGCAATGGGCAATCAGGCTGGTACCTTATCAGACAGGCAAAGCCCAATTTGCCTACAGCAATATGGACACTGTGCAGTCAAAAACTATGGCATTGTGAAAAGAGAACTCCTTAAAAGGTATGATATCTCAGGAAAGACATACAGGCAGAGATTCTGTTCCCTGAAGCACTACTCAGGCGACAATCCTCGAGAAGCCTTCACCCGACTCAAGAGAACTCTTCATTAAATGGCTGCAACCTGACGGCAAAACAGTTCCAAAGATCAACAACATCTACAATGGAGCAATTCATCAACATTCTTTCCACAGATGTGCAGCTCTGTGTAAAAGAATATCAACCAGAAAGTGGGGAAAAGGCTGTTTCTTCGGCTGAGGACTATCAGATGGGCAGACAGAAACCACAGCAGCAAAGAAACAAGCAAGGAATGGTAAGACCCTCTTTTTTTCCTGATTTAACCCCAGACCAGATAAAAACTCTGATAGGGTAACAAATCTGCACCCAATTACTTTATTTGCTGTAACTATAATAAGCCAAGCCATATTGCAAGAAACTGCCATTAAAATAAGGAGGTAACACTGGAGTAAATTGAGGCAAGTATTTGACAGCTCTCAAGATGGGATAAGACTGTGAAGGACTTACAGATTCAGGAAGCCAACAGATCCTGGTGCATACTGAAGTTCTGAGAAAAGACTTTGCAAAAGGACCAGGTACTGTAGTGGCATATCCACGGGATACTCAATACTATCCACACCACCCAAGTGACTCTGCACATTAATGGGGTGTTGCACCAAATGAAAGTAGGGGTAGTACCTAAGTTACCTGTACCTGTGATTATTAAAGGAATAATGCCCGACAGGGTGGGTGTTATCTGGGATAACATCCCACCTCAGTCAGTTGGGCCGAGGTAAGCGGCCGAGGCGCCCAACACCTGAGGCGGATGTTATCCCAGCATAACACCCACCCTGTCGGGCATTATTCTTATTATACAATGGCTTATTGTTTCAGTTAAAAAATAATTTTAAAGAATGTTTTTGTTAGTGTGTAAAAATATTTTTGTTTCTCAAGAGAAAAAAAAAAGTGCATCAGCATGCTCCATATCCTACAAACAATCAGCAGGGATGTTATGCCAGGATAACATCCCTGCTGTGACAGCCAACTGACCAATCAGAAGCCAGGATTCTTTCTTGCCATTGTATAATGGAAATTAATTTCCAAGATTTGTGAAGTTAATCACAGAGGAAGTAAATCCTGCTGCATCAGCAGCTGTGATAACACGAGCATAGGCAAAGAAAACCTCAGATGTTGGGGGGACTCTTCTTTTTGATACCTTTGATTTGGATTTGCTTGAGCCCAGCTCCATGATCCGTAAGTCCAGGAAAGAAAGAAGATGCCCAAAAAAACAGTGGCAACAAAAGACTGATGGACATAAGGGGTTGATATATGAAAATGCCAAAAAAACTGATAACTAACCATGACTTTGTTTTAGAGCAAACTAACAATGTTTCTCTCAAAGGCTATTTTAAGCAGCTGACAGTGAAATAAAAACAAGGTGGACCAATGTTTAAAACAATGTTGGGCAACTGTACAGAGTTTGGGTTAATCCTCAGACGCAGGAACAGACTGAACAACTGGTCATACCAAAAAAACATAGAAAGTACAGTTACGCAAGAACTTACCGTAACAGTAGATCTTTGAGAGGAGCTCTTGCAGCAGGCAACACCATTAGGATTGAAGCCAGCAGGCACCAGGACCCCACAGAAAACTTCTAGCTAGCAGTCAGCGGGGAACCGGCCCCTGACGTCGGCCCGCCCAGATGTCCGCCTATAAAAGGGGCAGTCCCCAGCAAAACCTCTCAGTCCTCCCGCTGGAGACCCTGCACAAAGAGGAAATGGAGAACCAAGGAGGTTCCTCTACACTGAGGAAAGCGAGGTATCAGAGATGGAGAAGACAGCACCAGGGGATGGAAGGAGGGAAAGCACCTGTGTAAGAGCTCCTCTAAGATGTATTGTTATGGTAAGTTCTTACATAACTATACTATCTTACTGGAGGGGCTCTTGCAGCAGGCAACACCATTAGGACTGAATCCTAAGCAGTGAAAGACTGACCCCGGTCAGCTGGGAGGAGGTAAACAGCAGAATAACCAACCCTCAAGAAAGGAGGCCTTATAGGACTGCAAGTCTAAAACCTGCCCCGCCTAGAGGTAATGTTCAGACTATAATGGCTAATTAAAGTATGGACAAAGCTCCAAGTGGCAGCTGCACAGATAGCAGCAGCAGACACATTCCTGAGAGACGCAAAGGAAGCAGCTACTCCTCTGGTAGAATGGCCTTTAACTGAGCCTGGTAAAGGCTTGTCATACTTTTTGTAACAGTAAACAATGCAATTTGCTAACCATTTTGACAAATATTGCTTAGAAACAGGAGCCCCAGCTCTGTTAGGAGCAAAGGAAACAAACAACTGATCACACTTTCTAATGGCCAGCGGCAATCTAAGGTAGTAGCAAGCACCCAGTGTACATTCAGAGTATGAAGTAAGGCTCTCACCTTGATTAGAATACTCTGGGAAATAGACAGGAAGAGGAAATTACTTACCAATAGTAATCTTATTTCTTCCCAGCGATACTCAGGTATTCATAACTTCTGCAGTGTCCCTTTAAGACTGAACTGCCTGAGAGATGGAATTCTATGCAAATGATGGAACCTTTGCACGTGTATTTTTCAAATGCTGCCTTGAACTAACTGCCCTGGTTCTAAACTCTCAGATTTCCTTGGAGCCTGGAAAGACAGGCCTCAAAACTACATATATATATATATATATATATATATATATATATATAAAATATATATATATACACACACATATACACATATATATAAAACCTATAATTGTAATTATAAAGATTAATAAAACAACACCCAAAAGCCCCAAGAGGAGGACAAAGCCCCAAAACTGGGGTCATAAAACACAACACCCTGAATGTCAGAAATCACCTGAAGGGAAGAAAAACAATTTACAAACAATAGTGCCTGATGTGGCATTTGTATGGTAGGTCAGAAAACCATTCCCAGGAATGCAGAGGCTACTGGTTCTTGAAGGAAAGGCAGGGTGGGAAGTTATGAATACCTGAATGTCACTGGAAGAAACAAGATTACTATGGTAAGTATTTTTTTCTCTAACCACAGTAATACTCAGGTATTCATAACTTCTGCAGACTATGAAGTAGTACCTTTGGAGGTAGGCAGCACAGAACCTACTTAGGAAACAGACTCTGCTGTGGCAAACCTGGCATCACTCCTGGACAGGATGTCCAAACTGTAATGCTTTGTAAAGGTGTGTACTTGTTTTCCAGGCAGCTGCAAATGATGGAATCTTTACATGCTATTTTCGGGTAGTCCAGTCTTAAAGGGACACTGCAGAAGTTATGAATACCTGAGTATTACTGGTTAGAAGGTGGATGTCTTGATTCACTTTAAACTCTGACACCACCTTGGGCAAAAAAGTACAATTATGTAAGAACTTACTGTAACAGTAGATCTTCCAGAGAGGCTCTTGCAGTAGGCAATAACACTTAGGACTGAGCCACCCCTGGTGCTAGGACCACACGGAAAACTTAGCTAGCAGTGTCTGGCGGGGGTCCGCCCACCCGGCATCACGTGACCAATGTCGGCCCGGCACTATACAGTGGCAGTCCCCACACCCGCCTCCAGTTCTCCCACTGGAGACCTAAGAGAAGGAGCGACAGGAGAAAGAGAGAGCTCCTGGAGCCACTAGAATAGGCTGAAAAAACAGCAGCAGTAGGGGGAAGAAGGCAGAAAAAAAGCTTGCCTACTGCAAGAGCCTCTCTCGAAGATCTACTGTTACAGTAAGGTCCTACGTAACTGTACTATATTACTTCAGAGGGTTCTTGCAGGCAATAAAACTTAGGATGGCGTCCCAAGCAGTGTAATTCAGGCAAAGACTGAACATGGAGGCAGGATAAAGGTTTGCAGAAAAGCAGGGAATTAAGACAAAAGGCCTTGAAGGGTGGCTAGTTCAAAGACTGCCCTGCGTCTAGAGACAATGTCCAGACTGTAATGCTTAGTGAAAGTGTGGACAGAGCTCCAAGTGGCTGCTGCACAGATCTCCGCAGCAGAAACATTTCTGAAACAAGCAGTAGATGCAGCCATGCCTCTGGTTGAGTGCCCTTTAACCTCCCCCGGAAGGGGTCTGTTATACTTCTGATAAAACAAAATGTTGTTTTCCAATCATTTGGAGAAACATTGTTTTGAAACTACAGCGGCCTCTCTTTTGGGCGCGAGGAAGCAGAAAAAAGCTGGTCCATTTGCAGCCTGCCTTGCTGATTTAGTAGTAACACAACATTTTGTGTACATCCAGTGTGTGCAGAATAGCCTCCTTGGTTAGAGTGCTCAGGATAATACACTGGTAAGTGTATAGTCTGATTCAACATAAACTCAGAAACCACCTTTGGTAGAAACTTAGGATTTGTGTGCAAGCTACCCGGCCTCTGTGGAAAATCAAATAAGGCTCCTTACACATGAGGGCCTGAAGCTCAGAAATCCTAAGCTGAAGTAATAGCAACTAAAAACAGCGCTTTCCAAGACAGATAGCACAGGTTGCAACTCGTGGCCGGTTCAAAGGAGGCAGAGTGAGTTTCTTAAGGATAAAGTTCAGGACCCACGGGGAACAGGGTTTCTACTGGGGTTTCATGTGGAATATTCCTTCAGAAAGGTACAGGAGACCTCCAACTGAGCTAAAGTTTGCCTTCCACCGGAGTGTGGTAGGCAGTTACAGCAGACAAGTGGACCTTCAGCAAGGAATAACTAAGTCCCAGGTCAGACAGGTGCATCAGATACTCCAAGACCTGACGAACAGGGCACAAAAAAGGGTCCCAACCCTTGGAGGTCGTCCAGATAGAGAATCTCTTCCATTTCATCAGATAGATGGTTCTTGCCTCTACAAGAACTTCAGCGACTCTGAAGGAGACTCCAAAGCAGGATACCACTATGTCTGAAGGCACCATGCATGCAGGTGAAGGAACTTGAGGTCCGGATGGACTAGCCTACCCTGATCCTGAGTCAGAAGGTCCTGGCAGAGGGGAAGAGGAACCGGAGGCTCCACCACCAATTGCTGGAGCAGCGGAACCATATTTGGCAAGGCCAGTATGCGCGATGAGAACCATCAAAGCACCTCCGCCTGCAGTTTGAGGAGCACCTCTACAAGAGCGGGAAGGGAGGAAAGATGTAAAGTGACCTCCCTGTCCAGCAAAGAGACAGTGCATCTCGCCAAAAGACACCAGGCCCAGGAACAAGCGAGCAAAACTTGAGTAG
Source organism: Neoceratodus forsteri (assembly GCA_016271365.2). Lineage (NCBI taxonomy): Eukaryota > Metazoa > Chordata > Ceratodontiformes > Ceratodontidae > Neoceratodus > Neoceratodus forsteri. Next base: position 246,033,184 of record CM057457.1, read on the forward strand.
TTTTGCACTGTATGGGGAAGCGAACAGATCGAGACCTGGGCAACCCCAGAGGTAGAATATGCTTTTGACCACTGACTGTTGCAGTTCCCACTCATGAACCCTTGCCTGAATGTGGTTGAGACTGTCCGATAGGCCATTCTGAATGCCCAGGACATGTACCGCCAACAGCTGGAGCTGGTGCTGAACCGCCCAGTACCACACTTGCATCGCTTCCCTGCACAAGAGGTATGATCAAGTGTCTCCCTGTTTATTCAGGTACCAGATCACACACATGTTGTCCAACTGGACCAGGAGTGGTCCCAGGAGGAGGGGGTCTGAGGCGTACAGCACTGCAGGCATCTCTAGCATGTTGATGTGCAGTGAGAGCTACCGCTGAGACCAGGATCCCTAGGTTCTGCGATCTCCCAGATATGATCCCCAGCCCTGACCTGAAGCATCCGTGGTCACGGACTGAACTGGCAGGGGAGGCTAAAGGGGACCCTCGGCAGAGACTGCCAGATCTTGCCACCAAAGGAGATCCTTCTCATCGGGTTGGAAACAAGAACCTTGTGATCCAGGTCGTCCAACATCTGGTTCCGCTGAACCCTGAGGGTCCACTGCAAGACTCGCATGTGGAGCCGAGCTAGGGTACTGTGGGAATAGCCTCCACTATCAGGCCTGGAGGCGAGGACTGATCTGCCCATAGTCCAGTGGCTAGAGGCCACAAGTTAAGCTCGTCTCTGCAGCATTTCTGCCCGCCTAAGGGAAGGAAGGCCTGACCCTGTGTAGTATCCAGAACTGCTCCAATAAATTGGAGGTGCTGGGAAGGAGAAAGGTGAGACTTGGGGTAGTTCACCGTGACTCCTATCCTGTGAAACAGGTCCAGGGTAGCCACTAGAGAGGCCTCCAGGCTGTGCCTCAATGGGACTGACAGAAGCCAGTTGTCAAGACACAGGAACACAGTGACCCTGGCGCCACAAAGCTGCCGCCACTACCGCTAAGCATGTGGTAAAAACCCTGGGTGCCGAAGATAGGTCAAAGGGGAGGGCCTTGAATGGGAAATGCTCCCAAAGAACGAAAACCTGAGGAAGCAGCAGTGGGTAGGGGAAACTGGATATGCAGATAAACATCCTCCATGTCCAGTGCACAGACCCAGTGTCCCTGATGGAGTAGTGGCAACAGACTTGGAGGGTCAACATGCAAACCTTTGCACTCCACGTACAGGATGAGCGTGTTGAGGTCCAGTATGGGTTGGAAGTCTCCCATCTTTCTGGGGACCACGAATAAGTGGGAGTAATACCCCTTCTCCTTCCTGCCTCCAAGGAGCGTGCTCTAAGGCAGATTTCATAATAGAGCTACAATTCCTCTCTGATGAGTGGTACATGACCCTGTGGGTAATGAGAGTGCCCTGGAGGATTTTCTGGCGGTCTCTTTAAGAATTCCAGCATGTGACCTTGAGCTATGAGCTGAAACACCCAAGAGTCCGTCATGATCACCTCTCACCAAGACAGGTGACTGGCAAATCTGCCCCTTCTGGCTGCTCAAACGGTTGGTGGACGGGGGCAAGAATCACGAGGCAAACGGAAAGTGGAGGAGCACCCACCCCAGAAGCGCCTGAGACTGCGGGGGTTGGAGCCCATTTGCCCTGACGCTTGGCAGGCTACTGCCTCTGTTGGCACCTTTGCTGGTGGCTAAAAGGCTGTTTAGGCTTTGGATTGGTATGACAGAGGAGTGCACTGATCGAAGGGCCTTCCCTCACCCATATAGGTCAGTCATAATGTCCTGGACTTCCCCTCCAAAGAGCACTGAGCCCCTGAAGGGAGCATCCAGGATGGACGCTTGGACATCCTGGGCGAATCCGGACACTGGCAACCAGGAGTGTCTGCGCAAACAAACTGCCGTTTCCAGCTTCTTGCGGATGCGTTGGCGATGTCATAAGTCACCATGAGGGTGTGATAAGTGATCTCTTCGGTCTTGATCGTTTGTTCAATTTTGGCCTTGGCCTCAGAGTCTGGCAAGGCCTGAATTGAGCCTTTAGCTGGCCCAAGATGGACTTCTGGTAACAGACCATATGGGCAACGTAATTCAACGCCTGCAAGGCCAAAGTGGAGGATGAGTAGACCTTACAGTCAAACCAGACAAGTTGCCTTGACTCGTTATCTGGAGGAGAGGAGAGGTACTCATGTGCTTCAGCTGCTTGGAGCAGTTGTGAGCCACATTGATGACCACCGAAACAGCCTTTGGATGGTTTGCAAGGTGGTCTTTCCTCTGGGGTGTGATACAATCTGTCCACCTTCTTGTGAAGGCTGCAACATACGATGGCTGCTGCCAATAGTGGTGGCAAGGTCGCTGTGGGGCCCTGTACAAGGAGCGATGAGAAGTGGATTGAGCTCTGAAAGGTCAAGATGCTGTGCCAACCTCCGACACTGGGGATCCTGTTCCTCAGTCCTCCAGCCACTGGCCTCCTGGATTTTTCAAGGATGTCCATGAAGGAGGGATCCTCCAGGGGAGACCTAGGGTCTCCTTGTTTAGGCTCTCTGGCGAGGGAACCCGAGCCAGAAGGAGAGGAGGAGGAGTCTGACGCCAAGTCAGATGAACATGCAAACATACGAAGAAGCCAGCAGAAGAAGGCCATTTGGTCTATCAAGTCTGCTCATATTGCAGGGTCCACAGCTTGAGCTAATGTCCCTGCCCTCCCTCCCCACTCCTCCTTACCCATGATTCTTACTTTCCCCTTATGCCTATCCCAGCCTCTCTTAAAGCTGTCCACTGTCTTCAACGAGATGACCTCTTCTGGCAGTGCATTCCAAGTGTCCACCACCCTCTCAGTGAAGAAGTGCTTCCTGACCTCCCTCTAAACCTCCCACCCTCCAGCTTTAGACTGCACCCCTAGTGTTATGGTTGCCACTCAGCTTGAAGAGACCTCTTTATCAATCGATTATCCCTTTCATGCCTGAAGGTCCCAATCATGTCCCCTTTCTCCTGTCGTCCAGGGAGTACATGTTCAGTGACCTCAATCTCTCCTCATATGCCCCACCCGCTGACCCACTATCATCTTTGTAGCCTCCTCTGGATCTTTTCCAGCAGGTTAATGTCCTTTTTGAGGTGTGGGCACCAGTAATGAACTCCATGCTCTAGATGCAGCCTTACCAGTGACCTGTACAAGGGCAGTATAACCTCCTCTCTCCTACTACTGATCCCCCCTAGATATGCATCCCAGTATCTTGATTGCCTTTGCTGCTGCTTTCTTGCACTACGTGGAGTGTTTCAGGTCACTAGTGATCACCATGCCCAGGTCCTTCTCCTCCTCTGATGCAGATACTCGGACTCCACCCAGGTAGTACTCTGTCCTGGGATTCTTGGCTCCAATATGCATAACTTTGCATTTTTTGGCACTGAAGCCAAGCTGCCAGATCCTGGACCACCTCCCCAGATGTTCCTGCAGGTCCTGTATCCCTTCAGCTGTGTCCACTCTCCCTATCTCTATATCTATCTCCTATTGGGAAACTGAGACCTTCGACAGGGGACCTCTCTCTGAGGGACCTTCCGCCCATGATCCTGAAACTCCACCACGGTGGCACCCACTGTGCGACCCGTGGATGAGGGCTGATAATCCATGGGCGATAAAGTCCGTGGCATGGGGTAAGCTGGACCAGCGGAGAGTTGCAGCGCCGCTGACGCCGGGTCCAGTTCTGAGACCAACTTTCTTTGCCCTGTGCCACCAGGAGTCAAAGAGGCCTCAGAATCCAACTGAGGCTGTGAAGGCGGTGGATGAGGCTGGTATACCAGTGGTGTATAGACCAGCGGATAACCTAGTGTTGGGTATCCCGGCGCTGGTTAACTGGGTGTTAGATACCCCGGCATTGGATAACCCAGTGTTAGGTAACCCAGCATTGGGTAAGGGTAGCCTGGCACCGGGTACCCTGGCATTGGGTAACCCGGTGTAGGACAGCTCCATGTGGGATAGCCTGGTGAGGGCCCAGACGGTGGAGTAGAAGGACACAGCTCAGGACCTGAAGGAGGCCTGAGGGCCCAGGCTGAGGGTATCCGGCGTTGGACCCTCAGGAGGGACCGGCATGGGCCTTGGAGGGGCAACGGCGCTTCTGGGAGTCGGGGACTGGAGTTGGAGTCCCAGACGGATTAGAGGATGGGAATCTGGGAGGCCTCCGGAGGGTCCAACGTAGGGCTTGCCAGCTGCTGGCCTTCAAATGGGTCAACAGGTGGAGGCCTCCAGCTCCGGTGGGTGGGAGACTCAGCAGCCCACTGGGAGCGAAGAAGTGTCCCGAGGATTCACCTCAGGAGCTGGACCATAGTGGCAGCTGGCACTGGTCTTGAGACCCCACGCCGGGACCTCGAATCGGAGCCCGATGGATCGCCAAGACTGTGCAGACTTCGCAGAACCAACGTCCAACTTACTCAGCCATCCCACTCAAATCAGACCCAGGCAAAGGTTTAATCGGGTCTGAGGGGGCTATCTCCGAATTCCCGGAGGCATCCACCTAAACTGCTACTAGCTTGGGGCCAAAGGCTGCTCCCAAGAAAGCAGAGTAGGTCTGGCCAGAGGGGTGCTCTCTTTGCTGGAAGAGGGCCGCTCTTTGGTCACGGACTCAGAGGACAGCCACGGCCTGGATTAAGACCGATCAGGTCCCGGTTCTTGTCCTTGTCCCATTTGAGCTTCTTCAGTTTCAGGGAAGAAGAGGAACTCTGCACCTGCTGCAGCTGCTTTTCAATGGAAGCTAACTTTTTCTTCGGAAGATGGGCTTCCAGGGCTTGCTGACAGTGTTTCCATGTGGCCTGGTTGAACTTCTGGCACGCCCCACAGCCCTCGGTATCTTTGTCAGGCCCTAGGCAGATTAGACACGCGGTCTGGCTGTCTTCCTCTGGTATCTGCTAGCAGCAGGTGCACTTGTTTTTGTGAGACTCAGACGGAGTTGGTGAAGACATGTAATCTGATGTCAAAAGAACTTTTAAGCAAAAATTAAGAAAAATCGTAAGTGTATATTTATCAAAAATGACAGTCAGCTGGCTCTGTGGCGCCGAGCAAAGGGTTTAGCTTGGCTCGGTGGCAACCCAGGTTAGTGCCCTGATACTGGGTGTCAGGAGCGGAGTCCAGCAGGGAGGGGTTCCATAGGCATCCATTGATGCCTCCTCCCGGGGGGGGGTGGCTCAGCCTGAGGCTCATGGGGCGGATTGGTGAGTGTGCTTGGGGGACGTGCTGCCTCGACACACACCCCACACACTGTCATCCCAGGATTCTCTGCACTCTTGCATGGCCAAGGACTGCAATGGGCGAGAGGCACAAGGACACTGAAAATGCCTCCCGCCCAGCCTAGATGACGAGCGCCCTAGGCACCTACCACCCGAAGCCCCGGAGTCAGCCCGGATCCAGCCCCCTGGTGCCTGAGAAGCTATGTCAGGCTGCAAAGCAATTTCCTCCCAGAGGAGAGGGACCCACCCGATACAGGGATATGCCAGAGACACTCTCAGGTAGGCCGCTATAGGAGCTGGTGGAAGGTGATAGGGTGTCAGAGGGTGGTGGAAGGCCCTGGCGCCCTGAAGGAATAGCACATCAAGGGGGCGGAGGCACCAAAAAAATATGGCAGCTGACTGTAGCAGTGTTCCATGCGATCAAAGCGGCGCAGGTTGACGGGAAAGAACTGGAGGTAGGCGTGGGGACTGCTCACTATACAGCTGCTGGGCCGACGCCGGTCACATGATGCCGGGTGGGCAGTCCCCACCAGACACTGCTAGTTAAGTTTCCGTGTGGTCCTAGTGCCTGGCAGCTCAGTCCTAAGTGTTATTGCCCTACTGCCTGAGCCCTCTCAAAGTAAGATCTTAGGGATTAGTCCGCAAAGACACAATGTCCTTGTGGAAAATCAAATAAGGCTCTTTACATATCAGAGCACGAAGCTCGAAAATCTTTCGAGCAGAAGTAATGGCAACTGAAAACAACACTTTCATGACGGAAAGTGTAGCTCACAGCTTGCAGCAAACTCAAAAGAAGGCAAAGTAGCTTTCTAAAATAAACAAATGGTCCCATGGAGGGACAGGGTCCCTGATGAGAGGCTTCAGATGCATTATATCCCATAAGAAGGTGTGGGAAAGATCCAGCTGTGCAAGAGTCTTGCCTTCTATATGTTCATGGTACACAGAGATGCGGATAAGTGCACCCTAATCGAAGAGTAACCGAGACCTGAGTCTGACAGGGAATGGAGTACTCCAGGACTGTATTCTCTGGACAGGTGAAGGATCTAAGTGGTGAGCAATGGCCCAGATGCAGAACCGCTCACTTCCAGCATAAGTGGCTCTAGTGGAGGGTTTCCGGCAGCCACTAGGACATCTGCCACCCAGGAAGAAACCCCAAATTGGGCAACTGCTAGGTCTGCAGGAGCCATGCATGAAGATGCAGAGAATTGAGGTCTGGTGGACCAGAATGCCCTGCTTCTGGGAGAGCAAGTCTGAGCACACAGGCAGAGAGATCGGAGGTTCCACAGCTAATTGCTGGAGGAATGGAAACCAAATCTGCCATGGCCAGTAAGGGGCTATTAGAATCATCTCTGTCCCTTCTGACTTCAACTTGAAAAGAACTTTGCAGCAATGGAAAGAGAGGGAAGGCACAGAGAAACCTCCCTGTCCAGGAGAGGAACAAAGTGTCTCGCCAAAACACCAGGCCCTGGATCTAGTTAACAAAACTGGGAAGTTTTGCATTGAATGGGACACAAAGAGATCCATCTCTAGCTGTCCTCACCTGTTGAACAGATCTTCGACCACGGAGAGAAGAAGTTTCCATTCATGTACTTTGGACTGAGACCAGCTTGCTGTCAGCCAAGGTATTCCGAACACCTGGGCTGCACAGCGGGTCAGGTTTAGGTGATGCTATGGCTCAATACCAGACTCTCATGGCCTCTGCAGAGGGGTTATAGGAGCTTCCCCTTGCTTGTTTATATGAAGACCACCGACATATTGTCCATCTGGATCAAAAGAGGGCCCAGGAGCAGATTCATCTGGAAGGCCTGCAGAGCGTGAAGGATCACCTGCATCTCCAAAACACTGATATAGAGATGCTGCTCTGTGGGACCAGGTGCCCCAAGTCTGATGATCCGCCAGATGGGTGCCCCATCCTGGCCTGACACGTCTGTGGTCATGATCTGACAAGGCGACCCTGTCCGGAAGTGGATCCTGAAGAGGTTGGAGGAGTTCAACCACCATGCTAGAGTCTGTCACACAGAGTTGGAAACCAACACTGGTTGCTCCAAATCGCCTATGCGCTGATCCTATCGGAACCAAAAGGTCCAATGTACTTCCTCATATAGAGGCGGCCAGGAACTGTAGCAATGGCTGCTGCCATGTGTCCCAGTAGTCTGAGTAACAATCTGGGTAAAGAATTGGCTGGAGAATAGGACACAGAGAGTAACAGTAAATGAGTCCACTTTGAAAAAAGGGGGTTAGTAGTGGGCACCGTGAGGGTTCAGATTAGACAGTCCCTTCAATGTCTTTATATGACATTGCAGAGGACTGAAGGAAAAGTATGTCTCTTTGCAGATGACACAAAGATCTGCAACAGAGTTGATGCACAAGGTGGAGTGGAAAGGATGAGAAGGGACTTGGCAAGGTTAGAGGAATGGTCAAATGTATGGCAGCTAGATTCAATGCTAAGAAGTGCAGGTAATGCACCTGGGAAACAAAACCCAGGGAAGAGTACACAATGGAGGGTGAGATACTAACAACAACAAAATGGAAAGGACCTGGGGGTAGTCATATCAGATGACCTAAAGGTGGGCAAGCAATGTGAGAGGGCAGGAGGGCTGGGGGGATACTGGGATGCATAGGGAGAGGCATCACCAGTAGAAAACAGGAAGTTATTATCACTCTGTACAGACAGCTAGTGAGACCCCGCCTGAGTACTGCGGCAGTTCTAGAGACCCAATCTCCACAAAGACATAGACAGGATGGAAGCTGTCCAGAGGAGGGCAACTAAATGGTGCAGGGTCTGCACTGGAAGACATATGAAGAGAGACTTAAGGAGCTTAATATGTATAGCCTCGAGGAAAGGAGGAGAGAGGAGACATGATAGAAACTTTCAAGTACCTCAAGGAATCAACAAAGTCCAAGAGGGTAGCATCTTTCAAAAAGAGGTGCAAAACAAGGGGCACAATTTGAAGATAGAAGGGGACGGCTCAGAGGTAATTTAAGGAATTTTTTTCACAGAGAGGGTGGTGGATGTATGGAATGGCCTTCAGAGGAGGTTGTGGAGTCACAAACAGTGGTGGAATTCAAGCATGCATGGGACAGTCATAAAGGCAATTCTAGGGGGTGGGGGTAGGAAGAAGTAGGCTGCTGGTTAACTAGGATCTGCAGCTTATCCATCAGGTTGGGAAATGGGCAGACTGGGTGGGCCAAGAGGTCCTTATCTTTCGTCAAATTCTATGTTTCTATGTTTCTACGGCCGGGATCTGGTGATATGATGAGACCAGTCGAGCGCGTGCCTGAAGGCGTTCTGCCCTGTCTGGGGACAGAAAGATTTTGCCTGGGCAGTGTCCAGGATTGCTCCGGTGTAATGAAGCCTCTGGTTTAGCCAAGGGAGATTTGGGAGATTGAGGTTATCCTCAGCTCTTGGAACAAAGAGAAAGTTGCTCTAAGGTTGTGAGCAACTGCTCTCTTGGTGGGAGCTGTCAGAGCGCGTCGTCCAGGTAAGAGAATGATGTGAGGCAGGGAGAGGAGGATTGGACCAGAATGGCGAGGAGAGCACATTGGGAAGGATGAAGTAGAGGAGTGTGGATGAGAGACAAGATGAGTTGTTTCCTTTTGCTTTTTTTTTTTTTTTTTTTTAGGATTTACTAGTTTGTAAAATTACTCGGGGTTTCTGTTTTTCATTGTTTAGGGGGGTATCATGGGAGTAGGGCCTGGGGAGGGAAAGGCAACTTGATAAATTGGTATGAGAAGGAGATTTTACGAGGGTATTGATATAATGATGTACTAAGGCTAAAGTTGCTAGTATGTTTTATGTAAAGTATTTTTTTTTTATGTATAAGTATGTTTTACCTTTGTTATGACTGGAAAATTTAATAAACATATGATGCAAAAAAAAAAAAAAGGAAAGATGTAATGGCCAAAAGGTAGGGCTGGAAACGGATAGCAGTCTCCTTGAAAGCGGAAGCAGAGGAATCTCCTGTGGGTGGGAACATCAAGATGTGGAGGAAAGCGTCCTGCATGTCTAGAGAACAAATCCAGTCCTTTTAATGATGCAGGGAAGAAGGCCTGGAAAGTGACCATCCTGAATCTTTTGTATACTATATACTGGTTCAGGCTGCTGAGGTCGATGATAGGATGCAGGTTTCCTGTTTTCTTCGGGACCAGGAAGAAGTGAGAGTAGAATCCCTTCCCGCTGCACCAGTGGGACGGGTTCTACTGCCTGTTTTTACAGGAGCACTTTGTTCTCTCTTGGATGGAGAGTAAGATGGCCAGAGGAAGTGGGAGGGAATGAGGCTGTCTGGGGGCATCTCTGAAAATTCCACAGTGCGCTACTTTTCCACTAGTTGAAGTACCCACTGGTCTGAGGTTATCTTGTGCCATCTTTGTCTGAGTGAAAGCGACTCACCACCTCCTCCAGGGCTTCGGCCGGGAGAGGAGTTGGGTAAGGAGTCATGCTGAGGATCCTGGGACAGGCAAAGTGGCTTGGGAGGTTCCAGGGGCTCTGGGGGTTGAACCTCCAGTGGCCTGAGTAGAGGCTTTCCATTTGAAGGCACCCCTGGGTTGTTGGCCCTTGAGTCGCAGCTTGGGTGGGCAACGAAAGGGCTGCTTCTGGGAAGATCTAGGCTGGGATCGATATAATGTTTGTACCGAGTGCAAGGCCTTGTCTGACTCTTGAAGGCGAGTAATAATATTCTGCGAATCCTCACCTAAAAGAAAAGGACCCCTGAAAGGGGCATCCAAGATCTTGGATTGCACGTCCGGTGCAAATCCGGAAAGCCTGAGCCAGGAGTAGCGTCAGAGGCTAACTCCCGTAGCCGTAGCTCACAGCAGATTCATAGGAGGCCCGGAGAATGTCGGCCCTCACATTCAAGCCTGACTTCAGAAGGTGCAATAGCTCAGACCTGCCTCCGGAGTATCTGGCTGTGCTTGAGCCACCTCTATGGCCTTCTCCCACAGGGCATTCTTGTACTGGACCATGTGGGCCAGGAAGTTCAGTGAACGGATGGTGCAGGTGGCAGAGGCACAGACCCTGTTACTAAATTGGTCTATCTGCCTGGAGTCTTTGTCGGCAGGTTGAGTGCTCAGGTGCCTGGGGTGTTGACAGCGATCATGGGCAACGCAATTACTACTGAATCTGCCTCTGGGTGCTCACTATAAAAGGGCTCACACATGGAGATTATATAGGCGATCTGCCTTCTTGCAGGTCGCTGAAGGAGAGGGAGGACGCTTCCAAGCAGCCCTGTTGACGCCCTGGAAGATTCAATGAGAGAAGAAACAACCAATGACAGTGACTCCTTCTTACAAAAGAAGGTGGCCAATCGATTTCTTTGGGTCCACCTCCTCCATGTCACAATCTGAAATGGACTGGATATGCCTCATCACCTCCATGAAAGTGAGGTCATCTGCAGGAGACAGATTGAGGAGTGTCTCTGGGGTTGCGGGGGTCTGGACCCTTATCCACCGGGGAGTCGGTGGTTGGAGCTTTTGGTCCCTAGGGATTCATGTGGGACCTACCGGCTTGTGGGTTCGGATGGGGACCCATGGCGGCTGCTGCAGTCCTGGGTCGGCTGCCTGTACAGATTTTTCTGGGCTCACTCCTGACTTCAGAGTGACTGTTCTATGGAAGAGGACTTTCAGGACTCCTTCCCCTACTTTGGGCTACGGTCAGATTTTTAACTCTGTTATTCTGCCGGCAGTGAGACTGCCATATATTATTTTCTAAAACTCAGTCAGTGAGAATGCCTGAGGATTGGGAAACGTTGGTTTTATTCTTGGGAGAAATCATTAAGACATTTTCCATCTGTCTGCTCAGGGGTGTGAGCTCCTGAGGGGGATTTTTCAGCCCTGCTGGTGGTGAGAGGACCATAGGGGTCTGGAAAACTGTACTTCTCCCCTGACATTTCTTTTAGTTACTGCATCATCCCCTAACTTTGCTTGTCTCTACTAACCTGACTCTATGACTTCGATGTTTTGTTCTATTTATTTTTTAGTATACATTGCTTTGTTCACTTCCCGAGGTTGTGAGAGGGCCCTGGGGAGGTGGAGATTTTGTTGTTTTGATTTATTTTATTTATATTTTGCGTTTGAATTTTTAGTTAAATTGTTATAATTCTAATTTATTTTAGAGTTTTAATATCAGGGAGGTTTGTGTAAGGGTTATTTATTTACTCGGGGATGGGTTTAGAGAGTCATTTATTTTTTCTTAAGTAAGATTTTTGCTTAACTTTGTTTTACTTTACAATATTTTTGTGTACTGTTTATTTTGGTATATAATTGGTTAGTTGAGGAAGTGTTTTATATTTAGGTCACGAGAATGTGTTGGAGGCCTGCCCCCACATTTGTGCGCTATTCACCCACTGCTCTCTGAATCCTCCGCCGCTTCCCCCCCCCACTACAGTTTACAACCTACCAATGCTGTAGGGTGTTGGGTATTGCCCGTTGGGGGGCAGGGGGGTTGGAAGGGCGGAGGGTGAATGAGCGGGGCCACCGCATCGGGATGGTAAGATCCAGAAGACGCCCTGGGGTGAAATGGAACCTAGAATGTGGTCCACCATGCCTGGTTTCCATACCCAAGGGCACTACCAATTGTGCTAGGCAGGTGGTTCGGGCGGCCCGGGAGGTTAATTCAACTCGGGCGGTGTTATTTTTTATTTTTATTTTATTTGTAAAATCAGTTTACAACCTTTGAGCCAGAGGCTCTTTTTCAAGGTACTGTCATATTAAAGACACACATAGAGTTTTAGGTTACATAGCATAGGTTTGCAAACAACAGGCGCTCAACAGAGGCGCTCACGTCACACTGAGGTCAGACAAAATACATTTAGGTTACAGGGTACATGTAATTGAGAACAGGTGTTACACAAGTTGGTATCAAAAATTGAGCAATCTAATAGGTATACAATGAAACAGCTGGCACTGGCCAGGTTAGACATAGCACGGGCAATCGGAAGCAATGGTGGGATGGCTAGGTGGAGAGCCGCCCGGTGGGCGGTCATGGAGAAGTAGGGTGGAGGCTATTTCAGAGACAGGAGCAGCTACGAGTGTTGAAGAGTTGGTTCAAGGGTGGTTTTGAACTTGGAGATGGTGGTGGCATTGGTGATGGGGCAGGGGAGAGTTAAACCAGGATGGGGCTCTGTTGCAGAAGGACCTCTGGCCACGGCTGGTTCTTGATCTGGGGACCATTAGGGTGGTCTTGTTGGATGACCGTGTGCAATAGTGGGAGGGCTCAGGTGGATGGATGCCATTACCCCAGGGGAGAGCCCGTGAGGGTTTTTTTGTGAGGAGACAGGTTTGATAGCGGAGCCGCTCATCCAGGGTAAGGAGTTTAGCCCTCAGCTGACAGGTGTGTGTGAGCCTGGGGGCACCAGTAATCAGTCTGCAGGCTTTATTCAGGGTTAGGTGAATTTTTTGAGTGCAGTCTCGTGCAGCACCATAGACTGGTAGACCATAGTCTACAAGGACAAAACGGATGACATAACAGCGAGCCGGAGTGCATTTGGGGAAGGCAGGTTCTATGGCGGAAGAGGATGCTGCCGTGTGCTAGTGGTGGATGTTAGGGCATCTATGTGGCTGTGGAAATGTGAGGGCTGAGTCAAGGTAACCCTAAGGTATTTGTAGGAGCAGACTTGTTCCAGTGGCTGCTTGGTACTAGGAAGGATATAGAGTGGGTGGTTGCTAGCTTTGTTTTGGGGGTGGAAAGAGCATAGCTTTGGTCTTTTTTAAGATTGATGACGAGTCTGCGCCTTAAACCAAGCTCGCACTATTGAAAGACTGCTGTAGGGTGTCCTGCAGGAGACGGATTATGTGGGTGGCAAAGGACAGCGCCATCTGCATACAGGAGAATTTTGCCAGGGCATGCACTGAGCAGGGTGTTCAGATAGAGCGAGAAGAGAAGGGGCCCAGGATGGAGCCTGGGGACCCTCAGAGTGAATGGGGACGAAAGTACCAGAGTATCCCATTGATTTTTACACACTGTGATCGGAAGCAAGATAGCTTGTGCACCATGCTAGGGGGCCAGCCGAGAGACCAGTGTGACAGAGAGCATTCAGCAGAAGTGGATGGGAGACGGTGTCGAAAGCCTTTGAGAGGTCGATGAACACTGCACCAGCTAGGGAGCTGGTATCCAAGGAGGAGTGTAGGAAGTTGGAGAATTCAGTGAGGGCAGTGCTGGTACTGTGACCAGCACGGAAGCCATGTTGCTCTGGACATAAGATGTTATGCTTAGCCAGATAATCAGTGATTTGAATGGCCACCACTTTTTCCAGGGCTTTAGAGATGGGGGATGGAGATTGGCCTGTAGTTGTTGGCCGACGACCTGTTGCCCCTTTTATGAATTGGTGTGATTATGGCTGTTTTCCAGGCCGTGGGAAATTGTCCCAGGCAGAGCGATCGGTTAATTAGGCTGGTGAGTGGGGCAAGGACTTCATCTAGCACCAGCCTGAGGATGCTGGGGTCCAGTGAGTCGCTGCCGGGATTGTTGCCATTGAGAGCTTTGATTAGGATGGGTCTGGCTTCCCGGGTGGAAATCTTGCACAGGTGGAAGCTGAGGTGCTGGAAGACAGGGAGGTTGGTTGGGGAGGGTCAAAGAAATTACTAGGAGGACTGAGCTAAGGTCAGTGAAAGCGGTGTTGAGCCAGTTAGCTATGGTGGCAGGCCCGGTGGTGGCAGTGCCATTTCTAGTGAACTGGGACGGGCAGGGGGAGCGAGATTTTCCGCTGAGTTGTTTAATATTATCCTAGAAAGTCCGGCCAAGCCCCAGGAGGAGGTAAGGGTGGCCTGGTAATGGTCGGCCTTGGCTTTCCGGATGGCCCAAGAGCACTTATTCTGGTGCATTGTAAGCCTGCCTATCAGAGGACAGACGCCGCTTCAGTGGCAAGGTGCCAGAGGTTATCCCGATTTTTAGTAATTGTAGAAGGGCAGGGCTAACCCAGGGTGCATTCTGCTTTTGGACCGGATTTTGGTGAAGGGCAAAGAGATCACAGGCCATGTTGAAGGTGTGTGTGAAGAAAGCGAGGGCAGTGTCACTGTCGCTGTAACGGCTGAATGGGGACCAATTTATCTGGGTGAGGAATTTAGTTTTTTTCAGCCCACCAGGGCGGAGGCGCCTGTGGAGGGTGGTCTGGGCTTTGGGTTTGGATTGGGGACTGCCCAATGAAATAGGATAGGGAGTGGTCACTTAGGAGTCTGGTAGGACCTGAGTTTTGGATTTTTGGAGTCGGTTGGTTATAATAATATCCAGGAGGGTGCTGGTACTCTCTTAGGTTTATTCTCGTGGGCTGGGTGACGAGTTGCGCCAGGTCTTGGGCAGCAAATGAGTCTCTGATCAGGGAAGAGGCGGTGCTGAGCCAATTTACATTAAGGTCACCAACTAGGGATTTGTTCCACCTTGTGGTGGAGGGAGGCCAGGTAGTCAGTTAAAGATACCAGGCCGGGTGCTGGTTCTTTGGGGAACGAGGCGTGGTGAGATAGAGAGGCTCCTAGAGGGGTCCGGGGTGAGTTTGAGGGTGAGAGCCTGGGCCCCATTTACAAGGGCAGGGGTGGGGAGTGCATGTCCAAGTATTGTGTCCCTAGTGTAGATTGCACAGCCTCCCCTGCTTGCTTCTGACTCGGTCCTCCCAGTATAAGGTATAGCCTGGGAGGAGACAAATGAGTCAGGGGTGGATTTGGACAGCCAGGTTTCAACCAGGTCTATGATGTCTGGTTGATGAGCCAAGGCCCAGCACTGTAGGCGCCAAATTTTTAGCAGGCTGCATATGTTCATGGAGGCTACTTGAGACCAGTGGGCTGAGTGGGTGGGTGGGAGGGGCAGGGCCTGGGTTGGGATGTATGTTCCCTGTCAGGAGTAGAAGGAGAGGAACTGCTCTGGTCAGAGGATGGCAGATGGAGAGTTTATGCGGGAGCGATAGGATGAGAAATGGGGTTTCATAGCACAGGGGTGGGTAGGGCAGCACAGGCAGAGAAGGCTTGCGTGATCAGATGCCCAAGGGAGCCGGGGAGGAAAAGGTAGTGTCTGATTGGGGTAAGGTGGAGAGGAGCATATGGGGTGTGTGGAGGAGGAGGGGTGGGGAGGAGCAGTGGTAAAGGAGGAGGAGACAGGAGGTAGGTAGGAACACTGGAGTAGGAGGCTGAGGGTTAATAGGGACAATAGGGTTGGTGGAAGGCAAAAGAAGGAGGAGGAGGAGAAGAGAGCGCGTTGGGCAGGAGGTGCACATGCATAGTTGGTAAGGGTGGGAGAGCTGAAGTGAAGAAAGAATGGGGAACTAGGATGATAGAGGGGGAGACAGTAGTGAGAGGTCACCTCTAAGTGTAGTTGCCGCTTTGGTACAGTGGCAGAGCTGGTGCCTGAGGTGCATAGGGACTAGGTTCAAGTCTCTGCCCAGGGTAGCAGAAAGGACCCCAGCCAGTGGCTGTAGCAGCAGGGAGTTGGGTCTAGTGTGCAGAAACAATCAGATAACAATTTTGCAGTGTCTGAGGGTTAGAGTGTTTTTTAGAGTTTGAAATCCTGCAGAAATAATAGACAGGTGTGCTAGCTGAGTGGTGGAACTGCTGACTTTGACAGTGAGGGTGCAGGGTTCAAAGGCAGCAAGAAAGAAGTGGTAAACTTATATTTTGGCAGGTGGGGGGTAAGAGACTAAAAGGCATAGGAAGGAGGAATAAAATAGGTAGACAAAGTGGTTAAGAGGTAGAGCTGCTGATTCTGACTGCAAGGGTACTGGGTTTGAGCACAGCTTAGGGACAGAGTGTAAAAAGTTTTTTAATTCAGAAAAGGAGGGAGGAAGGGTTAAGAGTTTGAAAGTAGAGGAAGATGTTGGCCTGGTTCACTGGCTTAGTGGTTAGTCAGTAGACTTTGGAAAAAAGGGTACCAGGTTTGAGGCTGCCGGGTGCTAGTGGTGGGCTGATGGGAGGAGTGAGGAAAGTACGTGGCAGAAAGGATTCAAAGGGAACTGCAGGGACCTCTAGTGGGTAGGTTTGCAAACAGTTGCTAGGAAGGGGTGGAGAGTTGAAAGAGGAGCTAGAGTGGACAGTGCAGCACCCCTTGTGGTTGGTGTCTATAAGCTGCAAATGGGAAAGTGGACACTTAGTAAAAAGAAGGGTAGGTCACGTGATGTGACACGTGACCTGCCAGCAGCAATAAATGAAGCGCCGACCCTGGGTGGGGGGGGAAGTGCTACACAACAGTCAGGCTGTAGTGCAGGACACTTTACCTCTTACAGGCTCTGGCAATCCCCGAGTTCAGTCTCCGCTGCTGGGCAGAGTTATGCAATGCCATGTCCATCAAAAACAAGACTGCAATTATTGCAGATCTGGCTTGCATCACCAAGACCTGGCTGGATGAGAACTCTGGCACCATCTTGGAGGCTTTAATTCCAGCCGGGTACTCGGTGATACACCACCTGAGACTGGATTGTGGGAGGGGGGTTCGGTCTGTTTCAAGACTGAACTTAACCTCATGAGTGTACCAGTTGAGGAGACTGAGTAATCTGAGTGTACTGTAATAGCAAGTGTAGGTTGTCCAATTGCCCTCATCTATCGTCCACCCGGAGACGAGAAGCGATTCCTTCAGGAAGTCACGGACTTCGTCGTCGACATGGCATTCAAGTTGCCCAGGCTGATGGTTCTGGGCGACTTCCAACGCCTGGGTCGATTACAAACTCTCGCAATTTGGACAGCACTTCCTCCAGTTGATGACATCTCTGGGCCTCACACAGATAGTTACCACTGCTACTCATAAACACGGTCACTCTCTTGACTTTGTCTTCCTCCTGGGGATCGAAGCCTCTGACTTGGGGGTGGAACCAGTTGGATGGTCCGATCACTGCACCATGAGGTTCAGTTTTAGCACCCCTCTTCATAGGTCTACCCCTGTGAAGATGGCTAGTACTGCCCTTACGAGATGTAAGCCTCAAGGCCTGATGGCGGTGTTGACCTATCATCCCTCCCAGTGGCAAACAGTGACCCAGAGGCCTCATGATGGCTTACACCGCCATTTCAGTGGGTTTGGATGTCGCCCCTCTCCCTTCGCCTCGATCCCCAAGGTTTGATGGGACTTTGAGGAGATGCGGCGATTAGACAAAGGTTAGAGCGTTGTTGGTGGAAACCGCCTGATGCCGACCACCTTAGACTGATGGACCATTATCAAGTCTATCAATCTGCAATCACCAGTAAGAAGGCAGAGTTCCTGTCCGGGAGATCACAGCTGTTCAGAATCGACAAGCTCAGCTGTTTCGAACTGTGAACAGACTGTGCAACCCAGCCTGTCTATAAGTCCCAAAAGCCTGTTCGCAAGTAGAGTGCGATGAACTTGTTCAATTCTTTTGTGACTAAGGTGGCTGACATCAGGGCGGTACTCCAACCAGCACACTCTACAGGCGTTGCTTTGGATCAGCGTGAGGCCACTGCCTCTCAGTTTTCCTGGAGTACCTTCGACTGACTGGAGTTCATGGAGGTCATGTGGATTGTCCAGGGTGCATGCCCTACATGCTGTAGTTTGGATCCAGGACCAACCGCCCTGATTCTGGGTTGTACTGATTCCATCGGTCCAGTCCTAGCATGGATAGGCTGGTGCTTCTTGGGAAACAGGCGAGTTTCTCAGCTCCCTGAAAGAGGCGGTGGTAACACTCCTCTTGAAAGCTTCTTTGGACCCAGACTGCCATGCAAATGACAGACCAATCTCTAACCTCCTTCTCTTTTTAGGGAAGGTGATTGAGAAAGTAGTGGCTGTACAGCTGGAGAACCATTTGACCATCCATGACATCTATGAACTCCTCCAGTCCAGATTTCGAAAGAGACATAGTACTGAGACAGCGCTGGTTTGGGTGGTCGATGATCTCCTAATGGCTAGAGATTGGAAGAGCCATTCCATCTTGGTTCTTCTGGATCTCTCATCAGCGTTTTGACACTGTGGACCATGGGGTTCTACTTGGCCATCTGAGGTTCATCTGTGGACTGTCTGGTACAGTCCTCGTGTGGTTTACATTTTCCTCATGGGAAGAACTCAGAGTGGTGCCCGGGGTTCATTCCTCGGATCCAGTTTCTCTGTCATGTGGGGTTCCTCAGGGCTCAGTGTTGTCCCACATGTTGTTCACAGTGTATATGCTGCCCCTCGGAGACATTATAAGAAGGTGTGGGCTGAGGTTTCACTGCTATGTTGATGATACCCAGCTCTACCTTTCTTTTGCACTTGACCAGGATGGAGCTCTCTCGGTCTTTAATAGCTGCCTCGCAGAAATCCAGGAGTGGATGGATTCCAGTTGGCTGAAGTTGAACTAGGAAAAGACTGAGGTGCTGGTTGTGGATCTGGTACGCCGGATAGGGGGGCTGGGGGTTGGTTCACCCTCTGGGCTCCTTCTTGCGGGCTCATCACTCCCTACTTCTGAACGGGTGCAAAACCTGGGGGTAATTTTTGACGAATGGCTGACGCTGCATTCGCAGGTATCGCCATCATCAAACCTCTTTCTACCATCTGAGGAATATCTCCAGGATTAAGCACCTTGTTCTGTCCAGTGATTGTCCTACTATGGTCCATGCCTTTGTGTCCTCACGCTTAGATTACTGCAACTCCCTTTACCTAGGGCTACTGGGGTGAGAATCCATCGCCTGCAGCTAGTGCAGAATGAAAGCCTAGGCTTTTATCGGATCTTCCCGGTCCTGTCATATTTTGCAGGTGCTGCGCTGACTGCGCTGGCTGCCAGTACAGGGCGGATCACCTTCAAAGTCGGTCTTCTGACTTTTAAAGCCCTACATGGACTGGGCCAGGACTACCTGAAAGAGCTCCTGGTCCCTTACTGCCCTGGGCGATCGCTCTACTCAGTCGACGAGGGGTTGCTAAATATTCCAAGGGTGTGTTTGAAATATTCTGGGGCCTGAGCATTTATGCATGCGGCCCCAACCCTTTGGAATTCTTTACCCCGTCGGTTACGGAGTGCACGCCCGTGGAGCGATTTAAGCAAGCTTTAAAAACATACTTATGGCACCAAGCATTTGGTGAATGACTGTATAATGGTATCAGTGGTTTTATATAATTAATGTTGCTAGGATGTCTGACTTGTGATTTTAAACGTTGTTAGGCGCCATAAAAATAAAGATATTGTTATTTATTATCCTCTGGTTCAGAGGGTACATCCTCACCATCAGACTCCAGTGAGAAGGATGAGGAAGAATATCCTCCCGACTCGCCAGAGTCCGGGGATGGAGAGGGCAAGCGAGGATACTTACACCAGTGAGTCCTCGGGCAGCTGGCGCCAGCTGCGTCAGGCTGAGGTGTCAGCTCTCTAGGAGGCAGCGTCCGTACCTTCCTAGGAGGGGCTGGCTCCTGAGTCGGAGAAGGAACTCTAGGAGTCAGAGCAGGAGGCTTCCTTGGAGGCTCCTTGTCCTTGAAGTACGCCCAGCAGGCGGCAAACAGCGCATTAAGGTCTGTGGGCAGATTCTGAGGGGGAACCAATGTCAGTGGGTTAGGGTTAGAAGAGCCCAGCGTCGGTTGGTCAGGCTGCGGTAACCCGGGCGTAGGGTCCACTGGTGTCGGTTTAGCGGGTGTCAGCTCCTGAGGCCGACAAACATCTGGCGCCAGTCTGACAGGGGTAGGACTGGATGTCGGACCTCCAGGCATTGGCCGAGTGACCACAGGGTTGATCAGGGACAGCAGAGGATTAGGGGGAGACTGCCGAGGCATCACCGAGTCACCGACAGGTGGCCGCATCGACCAGAGAGGCGTGGGCTGATGCCAGTCTGGTGAAACAGCTGGCATCACGAGAAGGGAAGCCTGTGCCAGGAGTTCCCGCCCCAGCAGGGCAGAAGCACCACCTCATGGGGAGGTGATCACATGCCCCTGGCTCTGCTTAGTGGCATAGGGCCCCTGAAGTCGGGTCAACCTAGCTGATGCCCAGACCGGGAGGACGACGGCAAAGACCCGCTGCCTGTAGAGGACCCAGTCGGGCCACCTGGCTGGGGATCCGCTGGTGTAAGAGCCTGAGCTTCAGGGGCTGAGAGGCTGGGGACAAAGTCCTGAGCCCCAAAGAACCTCCAGCCACAAAAGTGATAAGAGCGGAGGTTTCACTAGCAGCAGCCCAGAAGGGGTGAGGGCTGCCAGGGTAGAAGGGGCCAACCTCCGCAGGAGAAAGACCCAGACTTGGTCGCTGCCTGACGCTGGGACCTGATCGGAAGCTGATCAGGGTTTGTCCCTGTGCTTCTCCCAGTGCTTGTGTTTTCCCAAAGACCTTCTCTCTGTAGATAAGGGAGATTATTATGGCAGTGATACCCAGTAGTCAGTATAGCTCCTTCAGTAATGGAGCACCATTACTACCCTGATAAGTAATAATCTCTAGGAATGCCTACCCTGCTGAAAATTTGGCAAGCTCTGCTGACTCTTTTGGGACCGAGACAGTATGCATTCAAATTGCCTCTGGGTATCGAGTAACATTGTGACATATTAAAATGAATAGATAATCCTTTTTACTTTTGTCTAAGGGGCCAACCACATCAATTGCAGTTTTTTCAAAAGGCACATCTATCAAGGGTAGGGGCACAAGAGGCACCTTGTCTTTTTTAATCACTGGGTCTACTTTCTGACATTCAGCACAAGAACTGCAATAGGCAGCAACACCCTCATGAATCCCAGGCCAGTAAAATCTGTACAGCAATCTGGCAAGAGTGCGATCCCTCCCTGAGTGACCAGCCATAGGACTATCATGTGCTATCCGTAAAAACTTAGCTCTTACTTCGAGGGGGCTCTTACAGCAGGCAACATCATTAGGACTGAAGCCGGCAGGTGCCAGGACCCCATGGAACATTTCTAGCTAGCAGTCATTAGCGGGGAACCGCCCCTGATGTTGGCCCACCACTGACATCCGCCTATGAAAGGGGCGGTCCCTCAGCTCCACCTCAGTTCTTTTCCCGCCATCATCCCACACAAGTTGAACCTTCAGCCTTCTGCTATAGTCGACTGCCATTTTTTCTGTGTTACCCGCGCTTTGTTGTTTTACCAATTTCTTCAAAGTTCACAGTTTTTTCGTGCATGTCTTCTTCTCCATCCTCCTCTGTAGAGCAGCAGCGAACGAAGTGTACTTGTGGAAAGCAGCTTCCCCACAAGGACGGCCATTCATCGTGTCTGCTTTGCCTAGGCCCATACCATGACACTGAAGCCTGCCAGCACTGCCAGGAGTTCAACCAGTGCACCAGGCTCCACCGCCAGAAAACCCTGGAAGCTTCTTGCTGCAGAAAAAGCTTTCAGTGATGGAGAAGGAGCTCCAAAGAGTACATCTTCTTGGTCCTACAGAGAAAAGAAGTCTTTGGGAAAGCATAAGCACCGGGAGAAGCACAGGGACAAACCCGGTCAGCTTTTCCGATCCAGGTCCCCATGTCAGGCAGTGACCGAGTCTGGGTCTCTCCTGGAGGTCAGCCCTTCTACCCCAGTAGCCCTCACCCTTCTGGCTGCCTGGTGAAACCTCCAGTTCTTATCATTATTGGTGTGAGGCTCTTTGGGTTTGGGATTTCATCCCCAGCCTCTGAGGTTCAGGCCCTTACACCAGCTGGTTCCTCAGCCAGGTGGCTCGACTTTGCCTGCTTTTCCTCCCAGTCTGGGCATCAGCTGTTGACTCCAACTTCAAGGACCAATGCCACTAAGCGCGCCAGGGCATGTGATCACCTCTCCGCAAGAGTGACGCCTCTGCCCCATTCGGGAGCGAACTTCCCAGCACAGACTTTTCCTTCTCAGCCATTATATTGAGGCAAAGCTGCTATGCACCGCACTTTCACACTCATTGTAAATGGAGCATCATCTCGCTATGTTTGGGGATCGAGAGTTTCAAAACTACAACAAAGTAAGTTAACATGCGGGAAAAATTTTACAGACGAAAAGCTTAATTGGGGGTAAAGGTTTGGGAGTGGGGGTTCCTGATAATGACAGCTTTCCTTTATGAAATGGGTTGAAAAACACCAAAGGTTACTTTGTTAGTATCGCCAGAAACTGCTTAAGATGATATTGATATAGTTTATGACAGACTGTAACAAACTATAACTCCTGATATTGTAAAGATGAATGTTTCTTACTCAAAGAACAAACTGCAGAAATTGCAACTTGGTAATGGCATTTAGAAGTACTTTTACTACAGTGCCAGGCTGAGCAAAATGGGTCAAGCATGTAATACTGACTGAGAATGCTCACCTTATCAGACAAAAGACACACAGATTGCCAGAGCAGATATTGGGTAAGGAAATACAAAAAAATTAAACAGCTGGGTATCATAAAAGAGTCAAAAAGTGCTTGATCATCACCAATGGTGACTGTAAATAAATAAAAAAGAAGGGGGTGCAAGAATCTGCCTTGATTTTTCAAGTGTCCATATTTGACAGCTATCCTATGCTGAGCACAGATGATTTGGTGGACAGAGTAGGAAGTGCCAAGTACATTAGTACCCTCGATCTCACCTAAGATTACTGCCAAATTTCCTTACCTAAAGAATCCAGAGACAAAACTGCATTTTCCACTCCAATTGATTCTATCAGTTCACCACCATGCTGTTTGGTTTACGCACACCAGCTACATTCCAGCAGTACATGGATGTAATTCTAGCCTCTCACACTAGTTATTGTGCTGCTTAGAGGATGATGTCGTGTGTACAATCCAGACTTGAAAAGCCACCTGGAACACCTCACGAGCAGTTATCTATTCTATCAAAAATACAGATCTGACCATTAATCGTACCTAAGTGTACACTGGACATGCAGGAAACCAGATGAAAAAATTACCATAGTAATACTGTTTCTTCCAAGGGATCCCTCACTATGCTTACTTATGCATTCAGCCCAAAGGGTTGAGCTGCCCTAGAGAGAGTGGAATGTATTCTAATTACAGAACTCAGAACGTGTTTTCAAATCCATGCCTCGAGGTGGTGCTGCGTTCTGCTCTATGTCAGATTTATTTCGAGAGCCAGGAGGACAATAGCCATGAATCTCTAACCTAATCCTAACTATACCTAAAGGAAAAAAACAACCAAAAACAATTAAAGATTGGCCTCCCATGCTAAGTTATGGTAGACAAAATTAAAAACCACACCAAAACTGATTGAGAATCAAACAAGTAATGCTCAAGCAACTGGATACCAACGGCACTGATTTTTGTAGAACCTTTTCCTGGTTCTGGAAGGGAAAGCAGGGTGGGAGATTTAAGCATAGTGAGGGATCCACTGGAAGAAACAATATTACTATGGTAAGTATTTTTTTTTTCTTCAAACCCCATGAATACCTCACCTGCTTACTTATGCAGACTACAGAACGGTACCTTGGGAAGCTGGGTACTGAACCTGTTTAGGAAAACCTGGCATCTCTTCTGGACTGCACATCCAGCCAATAGTGCTTTGTAAAGGTGTGTACAGTTTCCCAGGTAACTGCTTTACAAATTTCTAGCAAAGGAATATCCCTTGTACCTGCCACAGAGGCAGCAGTGCCACAAGTGGAGTGCACCCTAAGGCCTGGTGGTGGCTGCTTGACAGCTTTATTGTAGCAGAACTGGATGCAGGAGACTATCCTGAGCAGTGGTCCTCTTAGAGACTGGCTTTGCCCTTGCCCACTTCACTGTATGTGAGAAACAGCTGTGAGTGGGAAGAGCTGAGGTCGTTAGTGCGGTCCAGATAACTGAGTGTCCTCTTTACATTCAGATTGTGGAGCCTCTGCTCACCAGAACTGGACTGCTGTAAAGAACACTGGTAGAGTGATAGGTTGGTTTGAATGGAACAAGGACACCACCTTGGGGAGGAATTTCTGTTAGTCCAAAGGCTACCATGTCTCTGGAAGATAATGTAGTTAGGGTCAGTGCAAAGGGCCTGGAGTTCGCACCCTCCTTGTAGAAGTTATTGTCACCAAGAAGACCGACTTCCAGGTGACATACTTTATATTCACAGTAGCTATGGGCTCAAAGGGGGTTCCACGAGCTTGGCTACACACAGGTTAAAATCCCAGGGAGTGACTGGTTCCCTAAAAGAGGGATATAAATGCAGCAGGTCCTCAAAGAATTTCTTGAAAAAGGGGTGTGAAGACACCATTTTCTCAACACCTGCTGAAATATAGGCAGAAATAGCTGCCAGATGTACTTTAAGGGTTGAGGGCCTGAGGCCCAAAGCCTGCAAGTGAATCAAGCAGTCCAAAAGTATGGGCAGATCTGCCTGTAAGGGATTGAGCTGCCTAGAAGCACACCAGAGAGAAAACCTTTTTCATTTGGAAGCATAGGTTTTTCTGGTAGCAGGTTTCCTGCAAACTCTGAGGACCTCGAGGACCTCCTCTGAAAATTGAAAAGAGTACTTTTATCTCTTCAAGAAACAAGCACTGAGGCATAGTGATTTAAGGTTCGGAAAGGTTACTCTGCCCTGAGACAGAAGACAGTAGATTGTGTGTCTGTGGGGGACGAATGGGTTGTTTGATGGAGGAGGACAAAAGCAGGGAGCAGCAAGGCTGTCTGGCCCAGTCCGAGGCCACTAATATCATGGTTGCAGGCTGGCTCCTTAATTTCTGGAGAATGCGAAGTAATAGAAGGAATGGAGGGAAGGCATACAGGAACATCCCCGACCAGTTCAGAGTCAGGGTGTCTATGGGGATTCAACTCACTGCTGGAAGCCTGCACCAAAAGAGAGGGAGCTGGTAATTCTCTTTGGAAGCAAACAGGTCTGTTTCTGGTGTGCTCCATCTCCTGAAGATTATGGTCAACACCTGCTTGTTCAGAGACTATTCGTGATGTCCCTGGCTGATTCTGCTGAGGGAATCCGCTAGGACATTGTCTTTCCCTTGAAGACGGACTGCAGAAAGCTGTACCTCCAAGGAGTAAGCCAGGTTGCGGATCTTCATAGCTTGAGTGCACGGCTTGTTTGGTGATGTTATACATGGGTAGTAGTGTTGTCTGTCCTGATTTGGACTGACTGGCCCTTTGCCTGGGAAGTGAATGACTGAAGGGCAAGAAAAACAGCCCTAAGGTCCAGGAAATTTATATGCTCCCTGGATTCCTGAGGGGACTACACTCCACTTACTGGCTGGTTGCCCAGGTGGGCTCCCCAGCCTAGGAGGGAGGCACTTGTTGTCAGGACAACTGTGGGGGACTGCTGCTGGAAGGGCATTCCCTCTCTGAGGTTATTCCTTTCTTTCCATCAGTCAAGAGCTTGCAAGAAGGTTTTCAACACAGGTACCAGCCTTCAAAGAGGGTGGCGCTTTTGGGACCAATGAGCCCTTAAGTGGTACTGGATGTCTCTCATCTGAAATCTGGTACCACAGCTGTGGTGGAGGCCATATGACCCAGGAGCTGAAGGAAATGCCTTGCTGGGCTGGGCTGGGCTGGCCCAGGATGAAGGAGTCTGCCAGACCTAGAAGGCTTTCCATCCTTTCTTAAGACAGGAATGCCCTGCCCTGGATGGCATCTAGCTCTGCACCTATAAACTCCAGAACCTGCACTGGTTTCATTTGGGGCTTTTGAGTATTTCTGAGAAATCCCACTGTCTCCAAGGTGCTAATGCAGCAGGGGGTCCTTTACCTGCTGGTGTGACTTTCCTGTGACCAGCCAGTTGTACAGGTAGGGAAATACCAGCACTCCTTGCCTTCTGAAATGTGCTGCCACCACAGCCAAGAACTTTGTGAACACCCTGGGAGCAGTTGAGAGACCGAAAGGAAGGGCTATGAACTGGTAATGACCAGAAGAAAGCCTGAACCTAAGGTATTTCCTGTGACTGGGCCTCACAGGTATGTGAAAATACACATTTTTCAGGTCCAGGGATCCCACCCAGTTTCCATGCTGCACAGACATTATTACTGTAGACGGGGTGATCATTTTGAACTTTTCCTTTTTTTAGGACAGGTGTTTGTTCAGAAACCTGATATCCAAAATAGGTTGCCTCTTCCCATTCTGTTTGTGAGTGAGAAAGTATCTTGAATAAAGGCCCTTCCCCACTGGGAAGAAGGAACTTTTTCTACTGCCTTTGTGTGCAGCAACTTCTCAACCTCCAACTCCAGCAGAACCCTTTCTGTTGGGGTGGGAGGTTTGAAGTTTCTGCAAACCTGCAACCTGGGGAATCTTCTGAACTGCAGCGTGAGCCCCTGACTCACTACTTCCAGCACCCACTTGTCTATGGTAATGTTTTTCCATTCCTGGAAGAAGGGAGCCAACCTCCCCTCCAACTGGCAATGGATGGGCAACCTGGACCAACTCGCCAGGGGTTCTAGTCCCCTCGAGGCCTTCTCGCTTATGGCCAGTACAGAGTTCCAGAGGGCCTTCTGATACTGGGCAGTGTAGGCCATGTATGTAGCCTATCTCAACAAAAGAGAGACAGATGTATACACTTTCCGAGACATGGTCAGCTGACAGAACCTGGTGCATAACAAAAAGAATGTGCAGGCAGTGGGGAGTCTTACTGTTTTCCTACCTGGGAGAGGACGTTTTTCTGATTAGCCATGAACATATGATGCTGAGGTGGATGACCATTAACATGCGAGAAGGGGTGGGCTTGATGAGCACTCCCTCGGGGCTCACACCTTGGGGGGTGGCAAGCAGCTCCACTGATTAAATACAGCTACAGGTGGCAATGGGATGGGATGGGGTCTGCCCTGTGACAAAGTCTGCTACCTTTCCCTGGTGCCAGGAAATATAACACTGTTAGAGAGAGCGTTCTGTATGCTCCCCCCCCTTGCACAGTAACTCACATGGTTTGTGAACTCTGTATTCGAGAACTGGAGGACCCTTAGGGCGGGAAGCTCTTACTTACAGCAAGCTTTCTCTTTAGGCTACACAATGAGAATGACTGAGTTGAATTGAGAAGTGCTGTACCACTGCAGACTGTTAGAGGACCCCCTTCCCCCATCTCAGACCTATAACCAGGTTATCAAGGCTCACATGGTTCCTGTACAAGACCTTATATAGAACTGGAATAAACTGTTGAACCATGTGGACTTTGCTATGCTCAATTGTCTACCACCCTGCCAGTCAATGGAGCCCCTCAGAGTGCAAAAGGACTTATCTCTATAACATGATAACTGGGAGGGTATACTTGTATGTATGAAGCTCTGTTTCAACTCTGCCATGCTGTAGGGTGGGGGAGTCATTCATGGTATACCCTGAAAGCACAGAGGGCAGACATAGTGGAGGATAGGGTTCAACTCTGGTACCCATAAGGGTATGCCAATTCCCTGTATTGCTCAGGTACCCAAAGGGGGCTGGACTGCTCAAACCACCAAAAAGTTTATTTGTGATACAACTAGTTGGTGGGAGCTGTAACACACGGTATTGTCCAGTGAGAAATGGGACGTCAAACCTCCTTGATGTACTACCTGTGGAAGCAATCTGGCATTCAATTAAATGCAGAAGGAGATCCGACCCTTCACAGCCACTACTCCTCTTCGTGCTGGTCTAGGACCTCCATACCTAATAGTAGTCAGAGGGATTGCCTCTTATGGATTCCTCCTGCCTTGGAGGTCATTCACTGTTTGGTCTCATGTTCATACTTGTTTGTTCTGCATGTCATTCTACCGTGTTGTTTTTTATTGTTCCACTCTACAAGTGGTATGTTATTGGTTACCTGCTTGTGGTCATGTTATGTTTTCCTTGTTCGCATTGTTCAATGTTATGGTGAAAGGGATAGAAAGGAATGGCATGGTATGGGGGGGCTCAAAGGATGACTCCCAGGAACTATAGTTGAAAATCTTTATTTGCCTTACCTTAAGGCTAATGGGTCCTGTACTATCTTGTCATTCAATGTTAATGGGCTCCACAACCCAATGAAATGGCATAAGGTCATGCAAGTATTAAAGAAGGAAAAAGGGTGACATAGTATTTCTACAGGAGACCCACCTATCCCTGGAAGAGAGTTAAAAATTGGAATAGTTCAGGTATGTCAAGGGCTACCATTCAGTACATGTCTCCAGACAGTGATGGGGTGTATCTATTCTGATCAAACCAAGCCTTGGATTTCATGAGGAGGTATTCCAGGACAGGGAGTGGAAGGGCAGATATGTTATGGAACGGGGAACGGTTCATGGTGAAAAAATAACACTGCTCATGTTTATGCAGCTCCTATATCAACAAAGCCATTTTTTTAGAAACTGCTGGACTTACTGGCACTCAAGGGGGAAGGAAGGTATGGTAATCTGGGAAGGGGACCTCAATGTTATCGTGTGCCCAACTCCTGACAGGACAAACTCACACAGGTCTGAGACTATGCATGAGCAAAAGTTAGTTAAGAGACACCTGGCCAACCTAGGATATCAGAATGTGTGGAGAAAACTATATTCAAAAGCCAAACAGTACACTTTTTTTTTTTTGCGCTCTCAACATTCTTACTTCTGAATCGATTTCCTTTTTGCAAGGAGGAGCTTTTGCCCAGAATGTACTCCATGGAGATCTTACACAAACCGAGTTCGGGGCCAGCATCAGCTTACATTAGTTTCCACAGTAGTTCGCTAACAGCAAACTAATTTAGGAAATTATTCGAAAACCTAAGAAATAAAGAGAACAAACAACAGATTTAAACAGTATACTCTCTGCTGAACATAATGATCTATAGTGTGTAATGATACCTGCTGGCTCCTTGAAGATATGGGTCGTCCGAATAAGGCGGCAGCGGCTGGAGAGGGGGCCCGACCCAAAGAAACAAATACCAGGGCAAATAAGAACTCCAGCACAGGGGCAGTAGAGGAATCTCCTGTCCAGCCGTCTAACACTGCGCTTCTAAAGACGATCCAGAAGTCGGATCAAAATATGGAAGAATTTACAGCCCAATTCCGAGTGCTCGATACTAAGGTCGAGTTATTACAAGAGGAAACAAAAACAGCAACGAAGTCAGCAACAATAGCAATATCGGTCTCAGCGGGCCTTACCAAAGAAAACATGGTGCTGAGAAGGCACTCAGAAAACCTAGAAAACCTCTCCAGATCTAACCATGTTAGGATATTGAACATCCCAGAAGGGGCTGAAGGAGATGACTGCATGGGTTTCCTAAGGAATTTATTTAAAGAGACTGTCCATATCCAGAAGGACAGTGGTGGAGCCAGGTTTGGGAGCATTTGGGAGACAGGGGGGCCATTCAAGTCAATCATGGGCTCCACAATGGGCACTAAACAGTGAATAAAGATGGTGGCGGGGCGATACTACTCACACTGGGGCAGCCAGGAGGGGCAATGCCCTCCAGCCCCCCCTCTAGCTCCACCACTGCAGAAGGAGATAATAATTAAGGCCTATAGAATTACTCCTCGTGGCGCGAGACAACACGTAGCCACCAATTAACTGCCACCTAGAACCCTTCTAGTGGTGTTGGGGATGGACAGAGGCAATGATTTAATTATTGCCCAAGCAAAACAGCAAGGCCTGATAGAATGGGAGGGAAACAAGCTCCATATATTCCCAGATTTGAGCTATGCCACAAGACAGCTCAAAAAGGTTTCAATGGTACTCTGGCCAGACTGCGTGCAGCTGGGGGTACAGCACGTGTTACTGATGCCCGCTTAGACTGCAGATTTTCTATGGGGGAAAATACAGGTTACTCACCTGTAACAGGAGTTCTAGAATGGTATATGTTGTTCATTCACACTTTCTGGCAGGTATCCTTGCCTTTAAATCTTGCCGGAAGGTCTTCAAGCTGGCTCCTCCCACCCACCCGGGTGGTAAAATTTTGGCTCTGCCCCATGGCGTAGATCTGGCCAGCTGGAAGCTCAGGTAGTTCAGTCAAGCCAGGAGGTGGTGGGTGGTGTGGATGAACAACATATACCATTCCTAGAACTCCTGTTACAGGTCAGTAACCTGTACTTCTAGGGACATGGATACGTTGTTCATCCACACTTTCTGGCAGACTCCTAGCAGTTCTCTGGGAGGAGGGAGGCAAGGCGCACACCCCTACTTAGGGAATAGAGACTGGAGAACCGAGGCCCCAAAACCAGCATCCCGGCGTGACTCAAGGTCGATGTGGTAGTGGGTGATGAAGATGTGTGCTGACTTCCAGGTAGCAGCCCTGCAGATTTCCTGGATAGGGACATCCCTGGAAGCAGCCAGCGATGCAGCGGAGTGGCGGGTACAATGAGCTCTCATCCCTCTGGGAGGTGCCATGCCTGCCAACCTATAGCAGAGATCTATGCAGGAGGTGACCCACCTGCTTATCTCAGCTTGGCTGCAGGTCTGCCAGATCGGCTTCAGCATAGGTGACAAACAGCTGAAAGCGAACCTCTCCCAATTTCAGCTGTCTTTGCTCCTTATAATGGCAGCCCTTCTAGAGTCAGAGTATGGAGCCTATATTAGAGCCTCGAGGTGTGATTGGGGTAGAACACCGCAGAGTCAACACCTGGTTAAGGTGAAACTCCGACACCACCTTCGGAAGGAATTTTGGGTGGGGGCGCAGGACAACCTTGTCCTGTGGAAGACCAGGTAAGGAGACTGGAGTGGAAAGCCTGGAGCTCTCCCATCCTTCTGGCTGACGTAATAGCCACCAAGAAGGCAGTCTTCCACAACAGGTGAGAGAGATCACACCTGTGCATTGGTTCGAATGGCTTGCCCATGAAATTTGCCAGTACCAGCAGTAGATCCCACGGAGGTGGAGGTTCTCGCACCGGAGGGGAAATGTGATCAAGGCCTTTGAAAAAGCGCCAGACCACCTTCTCCTGCGCCACCGACTGCTTCCCGGCCCGCACCCGGTAAGTAGAGATGGCTGCCAGGTGCACCTTTAGGGTCGTCGACTTAAGCTCTTGCTGAGAAAGGGACCATAGATAGTCCAAGATGGTTGCCAAGGAACAGGAAGAAGGGTCCAGGCCCTTGCCCTGACACCAAATGGAAAATCTCTTCCATTTGAAGGCATAGCATTTCCTGGTCGACTCCTTACGGGACGCCTCAACTACATTGAGGACCTCGTCGGAAAGACCCAAGGCCTGGAACTCTAGCCGCTCAGGAACCAGGCCGTCAGGTGCAGGGATTGAAGGTCCGGATGGAACACCTTCCCCTGATTGACTGAAAGTAGGTCCGGGCGAGCTGGAAGCTGCCTCGGGAGCCTGGAGCTGAGGCTGAGGAGATCTGGATACCAGCATTGGCGGGGCCAGTCTGGGGCTACCAGAATCACCTGCGCCTTGTCCCTCCTCACCTTGAGAAGCACCTTGTGGATCAAGGGAAATGGGGGAAAGGTGTAGAAGAGGCCCGGGGTCCACGGCCTCGAGAAGGTATCCCCCTGCAGAGAGCCCTGCTGAGGGAGGCAGGCATGGAACAGCCTCAGCTTCGCGTTCTTCCTGGAGGCAAACAGGTCCACCTGAGGTGTGCCCCAATGCGAGAACAGATCTTGAACTACCTCCATCAGGAGAGACCACTCGTGAGACACAGCCCCTATCCGGCTTAGGGCATCGGCCAGGGTGTTGGAGGCTCCTGCCACATGAATAGCTAGGAGATCCGCCTCCAGGCTGCGCACGAGTGACCAAATGTGGAGAGCTTCCTTGCACAGAGGCATGGAGCGCGTCCCGCCCTGGCAGTTTAGGTAGTACATGGTCGTGGTATTGTCCGTCTGGACCTGAACCACTTGACCCCATAGAAACAGAGTAAAGGTGGTGAGAGCTAGACGGACTGCCCGAAGCTCCAGGAGGTTGATATGGCATCGGGACTCCCGAGGGGACCAGAGGCCGTGCGCTCTGTGCTCCCCCAGATGGGCACCCCAACCCATCAGAGAGGCGTCGGTCGATAGAGAGACCGTCGGCTCGGGGCCGACAAACGGGATGCCCTCCTACAGATGAGCTGGAACGATCCACCACTGGAGAGCGTTCCACATGCCCTGGGTCACCATCACTAGCTGGTCCAATGGATCGCAGCGTTGAGACCACTGGCTGGCCAACCCCCATTGAAGGGGACACATGTTCCAGCGGGCCCAACGGACCACGCTGGTGCAGGCCGCCATGAGACCCAGGAGGCTCAGGAAGTCCCGGGCAGGGCGCGATTGCCCAACCAGAAATGATTGGGCAAAGGAGGAAAGAACCTCGGCTCTGTCCACCGGGAGCCGTGCTCTGGCTCGAAGAGAGTCAAGCTCTGCCCCAATGAAAAGAATCACCTGCTTCGGTTCGAGTTCCAACTTGGCCTCGTTGATGAGGAGGCCGATCTGAGAGCAAACCTGGAGGGCCAGATCTCTGGACCGCTCCACCTCCTGTCTGGAGGGGGCTGCTATCAGCCAATCGTCCAGGTAAGGGTACACCCGACCCCTTGGCGCCATGAGAATGCTGTCACCACTGCCATGCATTTGGTGAAGACCCTGGGAGCAAGAGAAGGCCGAAGGGCATGGCTCGAACTAGTAAGGGATCCTTCGCCGAAAGCAAAGGAATCTCTGGTGAGACGGATGGATAGGGACGTGAAAAAACGCGTCCTGTAGGTCCAGAGAGCAGAACCACACGCCGCGTTCCAGGGATGGTATTATCTGAACCAGAGTGACCATCCCGAAGGTCCGAGACCTTAGGAACTTGATTAGGTCGTGCAGGTCGAGAATGGGACACCAGCCCCCCGTCCGTTTTGGGACCAGGAAGTACCTGGACACAAACCCCGGGTCTGAGGGAGGGTCCGCCACCTCTCTGATCACCTCCTTCTCGAGGAGCAGAGCGATGTCGGCTCAAGCGAGCCGACAGCGAGGCTGAGGACTTTGACTTCGGGGCGATGGTCGGAAGGGCGGGCCTGCTCGAACTCCAGAGGCAAGCTTTTCCCACCACTTCCAACACCCACCGGTCTGTGGTGATAGCGGACCAGGCGGAAAGGAAGTGGCGGGTTGTCCCTCAGGGGAACTTGGGGGGGGTGACGAGGTTGGGGTGGCACCCTCAACCCGCCACTGAGCAGGCTCGAGGAGGGACCGCCGAGGACCACCTGGGTCTTACCTGCCTGCTTCCTGGAGGAGGAAGCCGCGGGCTTGGGCTGGTTTGGGATGCCAAGCGAGCCTGCTGGCCCTGATGCTGCTGGGCTGGGCGTCACGAGCACAGGCAGACGAAAGGGCTTAGGTTAGCGGTCTGCAGCCCTTGTTCCTCTGGGCAGATGAGACCCGAGTCCAGAGTGGCATTGGACTTTTCGATCCTCTGGAGGTGACCTTCCACCAGGGCAAGAGGTCGGTCCCAGGAAGGGACATCCGCCAACTTGTGCTGGGTATCCGCTGTGAAGGTGGATATCCTCAGCCATGCCCGACGGCGCATAGCCACTGCGGCCGCGACTGACCTGGCACATGAGTCATCGATGTCCAAAGCAGTCTGAAGTTGCTGCTTGGTCACTGCCCTGCCCTGGTCCCGCACCTGCTTAACCGTGGTCTGCAGGTCAGCCGGGAGATGAGGGACTACCTCGTCTAGGGAGCCCAACAGGGCGTGAGAGAAGTGTGCCATCAGCACGGCCGAGCTGGTCTGACGAAGGTCAAGGGAGGATGCAGCGTAGACTTTGCGCCCAGCGTAGTCCAACTTCTTGGACTCCTTGTCGGGAGGCTTGTCCACGTCCCTGGCGCTTCCGGCACGCCAGAAGATGCTGCTGCTAACCAACCCCCCGGCCGAGGGGAGTTCCAAAAAACCGGACAAGGAACCGGTAGGGATGGTGTACTTCCTCGTCATCCTGGCCGAGGGTGCAGGACAGGAAGCAGGGCGCTGCCAGATCTCCAAGGCCGGGCCGACAATGGCCCTGGCCACTGGAAAGGTCTCCGTGGGAGAATCCCCTCGGTCCAATATCTCCGTGAGGGGATACTTGGCCCGCCTGGATACGGGCTCGAGCTGCATCCCGGTTGACTCCAAGATGAATCGAAGCAAACCCATGAAGGACGATGGGCTATCGTCCAGTGACTGACCTCCGGAGGACTCCAGGTCGACCCGCCTGGAGAACAGGGAGGAATCGTCGTTGGACTCGGAAGAGTCCGCAAAGAGCTGCCTTGGGCCTGAGCCACCCTCCACCTGCCGAGGGCGATCGGGAGTGAGGGTGACAGACAGCCTATGGGGCAGACCCTGGGCCGACCGAGAATTCTTGGTCGGGGCCCCAAACAACGGCGGTGGAGGTTCCACCAGAATCGGTGGGGCAGCCGGTTTTGGTCAAGCAACAGACCTGGGAGCAGGCGCCTCGGCTAGAGCGAGCGGTTGCTTCGGCCGCTATGGTGACAGCCACTTGATAGCCGGGGAAGGCAACGACGTCGGCTTGCTCCCGGACAGAAGGAGCTGTTGCCACATGAGGTCCTCGTAGTGCCGATGCAACTTGCGTCGAAGCCTCCCCTCGTCCGAGGAGGAAGACGAGGACGAGCAGCGACGTCGCTTGGCACGGTACTGAGACCGCCTATGACGGCGGGATCAGCTGGACCGAGAAGAAGTCCGAGACCAAGACTGCGAACCTCAGCTTTTCCGAGGAGGGTTCTGGGGCACGGCGGGGGAAACCCGCTCTCCCCTCGGCTCGGAGGGTTCAACCACGGACTCCGGAACCGGAGGCACGGGCAAGTCCACGGAAACCTCAATCTCCGCCGTGGGAACCGGGGAGTGAGGGTTTTCGGCCTCACAGGTCGACAGCCCATCCGACGGGTCAAGAAAAATCTCGACTGCGCCGACAGGAGTCTCGGCAACTGACCTGACGGGACACCGTGAGGCTAGTGGGCGTCAAGGATCGATCAAGTCGATGGTCGACTACTAGGGAGAGGGACCTCTCCGCCTCCCAAGAGCGTTGACGGAGGGACTTACCTTTGTGGTCCTTCTTCTGGATGGAGAGGAAGGCCCTGAGGATGTTGGTCCCTCTCCTTAGTGGAAAAGGACAGACAGAGCTCCTAAAAGAAGCTGAATAGGAGGATCCCAGGAAGAGAGATAAAGGCGGCGGCCGAGGGAGTGAAAATGCGGCCTGCGCCGCCTCCTCCTCGAGGGCGATCATCTGCTCGTTGTTCACGAGCTCGCCGCAAAACCACCAACGGGCTCCTTCGACTTTTACCGGAGGGTAACGCTCGGGCACCCAAGTTGTAAACAGGCGGGCGGTCTTCCAGGATGTAAGCCGAAAAGGAAGAGCACAGGTCGCAAGCCTGCGGGTCGTGCTCAAGGCCCAAGCAGTAGACACACGTGGAGTGCGGATCCGTCCGAGACATCTTCTGCCCACATGGGCACCTCCGAAAACTGGGAGTCGATTTGTCCATCGCAGCCGCGAGGGAAATAAATGACCGAAGTCTTGAAAACCTTAAAAGTAATTTCGAGTAAACCGAAGAAATAGGAACCAGTCTTATATGCAGAGCGTTAAGGAGGGAACCTGAGCTTCCAAGCGGTAAGGAACATCTGGCGTCATGGGGCGGAGCCGAGAGTTTTACCACCCGGGTGGGTGGGAGGAGCCAGCTTGAAGACCTTCCGGCAAGATTTAAAGCGGCAAGGATACCTGCCAGAAAGTGTGGATGAACAACATATCCATGTCCCTAGAACATATCAATTATCTGACCCAAAAGAGGCTGACAAAATGACTGATCATGTCGAGAAAGAGTTTCAATCTAAAGAGACTGATGCTGAAAGTGAATCAGAGGACAGACAGTGAGTAGTCCGTAGGAAACCTGAATAGATTTCCCTTTTGTGACTCAGTTTAATCGAGACTGCGAACTGCAGACTGTACAAGTTACCTGCCTTTCATTGGTGATCTAAAATACTTAATACTATCTCGGGAGCCAGGACACTGGTGTTGGGTGGGGAAGAATACAAACTTATGAGGGGTACATAACAGTTTGATGGACTATACAGTTTGCTGTTACTTCAACGATCGCCTGAATGCCTAGTTGGATGGGGCAGGCTTATAGTGCAATTTTTGCAGCTCAGTTAAGAGTAGGCACAATGGTGTCAGAAACAACAAATGGTTTAAAGTCTGTTCTGCTTAAAATAGGTTAAGAATGTACAATTTCAAGAGCCATTAGGACTCAGAGGGTAAAGATGAGAATTCAAGTTGCATTAACGATGTAGCTGAGAGATATATCTATCTGTATGATAGGATGCATAATGTTTGGGTTAAAAGATGTGTTGAGTAATCTCTGCTCAAGGCTGCATATGGCCTGTTTTGGGAAATAAGATGGAGTTTGAGAGATACATTCTTTAGTCAATCCCCTCCATTGTTGTACCAAAATTTAGGGGTTCTATCAATCCTATACTGTAAAACTGATGTATCGCATTTTGTTAAAATGCTATGATTCCACTCTGTAAACCTACCTAAGTGGTAAATGTTCTATATTTTAAATGCAGTAAATGTAATAAACATAAAGTACAAAAAAAAAAAACCCACCAAACCAAGTTCAGAATGCCCCCTTAGTAAACTGAATTTGGATGTAGGGGTGAAACGCTTGAACAAACTGTAGCATTTAAACCCAACTTTGTTCCACTGTGAATTAAGTAAATCTGATATTGATAAGTTCATGCAAGAGAAAGAAAAAAAGAAAGGCAAAGGGAGGGATAGTGAGACTGAAGGGGGAGGATGGGGGCCGTGAGGAGGATGACAACAGTAAAGCTGACATACTGAACAGGTATTTCTGCTCAGTCTTTACTATGGAAGAGGAGGGTAATGGGTCTGAAGGGAGTACAAGGGGTGGGAATGGTGCAGAAATGGACACAAGTTCCTTTACACGAGAAAGGGTCCTGAAGGAACTGGAAGTAATAAGAGTTGATAAAGCAATGGGGCCAGATGGGATGCACCCCAAGGTCCTTAAAGAATTAAGAGAGGTGGTGGCTGAACCTCTGGCAATCCTGTTTAGCCGATCACTGGAAACAGGGGAGGTACCCAAAGACTGGAGGACAGCAGATGTAGTCCCCTTATACAAAAGTGGGAACAAAGAGGAAGCAGGGAACTACAGACCAGTCAGCCTCACCTCGGTAGTGGGGAAGATCATGGAAGCACTACTGAAGGAGAGATTGGTGAACACCTTGTCAGTGGACTACAGGACGCAAGGCAGCATGGTTTCACCAGGGGGAGGCATGCGTCAGACCAACCTCATTGAATTTTTGACTGGGTGACTAGGAGGTGAATCAGGGAGGGCAGAGGACATGGCCTATCTGGACTTCAGCAAGGCCTTTGACACTGTGCCACATGAAGACTATTACACAAACTGGAGAATATGGGTGTGGCAGGACAGTAGTGCAGTGGGTAGGT
This sequence comes from Neoceratodus forsteri, assembly GCA_016271365.2. Classification (NCBI taxonomy): domain Eukaryota; kingdom Metazoa; phylum Chordata; order Ceratodontiformes; family Ceratodontidae; genus Neoceratodus; species Neoceratodus forsteri. Next base: position 246,070,424 of record CM057457.1, read on the forward strand.
AACTGGCTGGGCGGCAGGACACAGAGGGTGGTAGTAAATGGCTGTCACCCACAGAGGGAAGAGTGACCAGTGGAGTACCACAGGGATCAGTGCTGGGACCGGTCCTATTCAACATACTCATCAGTGACATTGTGCTAGAAGGCAGAATTTCCCTGTTTGCTGATGACACAAAGCTCTGTAACAGAGTAGACACACCAGAGGGTGTAGACAGAATGAGAGGGACCTGCAGAAACTTGAAGGTTGGTCAGGGGTTTGGCACTTGAAATTCAATGCAAAGAAGTGTAAGACAATGCATATGGGGCACAAAAACCCTGGCACAATATATCAGTTGGGGGGTGAGGATATAGCATGCACCAAGCAGGAAAGGGATCTTGGGGTTATCATCTCTGATGAACTCAAGATAGGGAAACAGTGTGACAAGGCAGCAGGTAAAGCAAATAGGATGCTGGGATGCATAAGCAGGGGCATCTCCAGCAGGAAAAGGGAGGTCATAATTCCACTATACAAGACAAGGCCCCACCTGGAGTACGGTGTACAGTTCTGGAGACCTTACTTACGTAAGGACATAGACAGGGTAGAGAAGGTTCAGAGGAGGGCAACAAAGATGGTACATGGATTGCATCACAAGTCCTATGAGGACAGGTTGAAGGAATTGAATATGTACTCCCTGGAGGAGAGGAGGGAGAGAGGGGATAAGACAGAGACATACAAGTATCATACAGGGAGGAACAGGGTGCAAAAAGACACTATTTTTAAGCGAAAAAGATGTTCCAGGACTAGAGGGCATGGGATGAAGTTGCAGGGAGGACGATTCAGAGGAAACGTGAGGAAGAATTTCTTCACAGAACGGGTGGCGGACAAGTGGAACACCCTGCCAGGGGAAGTGGTGGGGGCTGAAACAATCACGGGATTTAAGAATGCATGGGATAGACATAATGGAATTCTGGAGGTCAGGGTTAGGGGCAACAGACTCTAGGAAAACATAAAGTAAACTTACAAGCTCAAATGGGCAGACTGGGTGGGCTGTAGGACCTTATCTGCCGACACTGTCTATGTATCTATGTCTATGTAGCTATGAGATGCTACAGATTAACTCCACCCCAGGGATCTCGCAGCCACAGTGTGGTAAAACTTGTCACCATGAGAGGGAAATGCAGCAGTACGCAACACACAATCAGAACGTTGGCAAGAAAAAAGGCTGAGGCTCCAGGAGCAGCTAGCTGAGGCAAGGAAGCAGATGCAGCAGGAGATATAGAAGCATGGGATACCATTAACGGACTGACCAGACAATTGAATGAAAGTGACTCAACACAAAAAGAACTAGCACTATGCCCCCTGAAGCAGAAGTATTACGAAGGGAGAGGCTGGACTACTAAGCTACTAGCCTACCAACTCCGCCAGCAACAGAGGCAGGTTCAGATAGTGCAGATCCAACACCCAGACACAGGCTGGATGGCAATCAGAGTGATAGCCATCGCAGATATATTCATCAGCTACTGTAAAACTCTGTTCACAGCTTTCCCAGACAGGACATCAACTGTCAGGGACAACTTTTTGGCAAATGTAGATATCCTGTGGCTGACGGAAGAGCAACAGCAGGCGCTTCCGAGGCCTTTCACATCAGAAGAGTTGGATGTAGCTTTTAAGTCGGATAAAAAGCCCAGGAGCATACGGGTTTACCAGTGAATGGTATAAAGTCTTTCGGGACACCCTACCATCACCATCATTACTCAGGGCACACAATGAAGTCTATCCAGAGGGGCAATCCCCAAACAGCTGGACTGAGGCACTAATCTCAGTTATACCGAAGGAGTGTAAGGATGAAATGAGATGCGAGTCCTACCTTCCAATTTTGGTTCTCAACTTAAGACTACAAGATTCACATAGGCCTCTTTACAAGAAGATTAGAACATCTACCACCTACTCTGGAAGACCTGGATCAAACAGGTTTTGTGCCTGGGAGGCAAACTCAAGACAATATCAAGAGAGCACTTTATCTTCGCAGCCATATCAACGCAACTAAAACAACTACAGTCCTGGTGGGAGTTGACGCCGAGAAGGTATTCAACAGGGTCAAATGGGAATATCTTCTTACCCTCCTTCGGAAAATGGGATTCTCAGATCAGTTGTTACAGTCTATACGAGGGATCTACTCTATGGAAGAGATTGGGAGGAACTGGATAACAGAGTGGGAGTATAACTCCCTCGGGAATAAATATCCAGAGATTCCTGTCTTTTATACCTTACCCAAAGTTAAAAAAACCTCAGAGACACTGCCATGCCGTCCTATAGTGGCCGGAACTGACTCCATTTTGAAACCTTCATTCACCTATATAGACATTCATGTAAAAGACTTTGTAAAGAACCTAAACTACTTTGTAAGTGACTCCACAGATGTTATAAATATTGTAGAACACTTGAAAATTGAACTAAAGCAGGTGTCAGACCCATTCCTAGTGAGTACCAATGTTAAAGATCAATATACCTCAAAACCCCGCTCTAAAGGTATTTAAGCTTTGAACATTACTTAGAACAATGTACATATCTCAGATCACCAAACTCCTTCCAGATAAAATTAACTAAACTGGTTCTGGAACAGAACCATTTTAGTTTTGAGATCAAATATTACATTCAACGCAAGGGTACAGCTATGCGGCTTAATTCATGGCCCTTAACGATGCTAATCTCACTGTGGGCCTATTCGAGGAAAATGTATTCTTTCAGAAAATAACCCTTACAGACAAAAACTGAGATCATGGAAATGCTTTATAAACTACTTTTCTTTTTAAATTTGGGATGGTACAGAGAATGAGTTTATGGATTTCAAGTCAAATTTGGACACCTGTACATAATGGAGTATAGCAAGGAACAGATTACATTCCTGGATCTTAGGACTTGCAGGCTGAATAATAGTTTCACAGTAAATTTGTTCAGAAAAGTGACAGGCAAAATACTCTGTTACATTACTCAGGTTTCCATCTCAAACTATAAAGTGCAAAATATACCTAAGGGAACATATGTGAGGGCGAAATGTAACACTACACTGCAAGAAAAATATAAGACTGAGAAAATAAATTTTAATGCCGGGTTCAGTGAGCGAGAGGTTATGATAAAACGCTCCTTGGAACAACAGAAAGACAGGTACAGGAAATTAACAGAAAGACACTTGTAACTAAACATGTAAAAAATGAAGACAGAAACTAGTGCTGGCAACAAAATTCTCAAAAGTACCAATATAAAATTAAAAAAAAACCTACAATGGAAACATTGGGATGTTGTTATCACCCACCCAGAAGGAATTAACTCATTTAAAGATAAACCCCTGGTAATCACTAGATGGGTAAAACGTTTGAAGGACAGGCTCTGCAGGTCTAAGCACAAAATACCTCAAGAAGAATCAGGATGTAATTGGCTGAAGTCGGATATAAAAGGCAACTTCCCATGTGGGAACTGTCAACAATGCTCAAACACACATAAAATAAAACAATTCAGGAATGTGACAAAAAATGAAAATATTTTAATCAGGGACTTTATCACATGTCAGTCAACACATGTAATATATGTACTTAAATATCCATACCACCCGAGTTATGCAGAGGGATCGGGATGACATCCAGGAAGAGTCTCTGAGAATAAAAGCAGCATAATGAGAAGAGACTTTAATTCACCAGTAGCTAGACATTTTATAGATAAGGGTCACAATATAACTCGGCTGCACTTTTTCAACACAGAGGTAGCAATGATGCCCCACAGTGGTGGAAACTGGGAAAGGAAGTTATTACTACATGAAGCGAGATGGACTAATCGCTTGGAGACATTAAATCTGAAATACGGGTTTAAAGAAAAACTAAACTGGCTAGCATTTACGCGAGAAAAGTGATGGGACCACAGTGAGTGCCCCTTTGGGTTGGGCCAGCCTCTGGCTGTACCAAACATCCCGCACACTAGCTATACACATCTCTTGGCTGGGCGCCACCCCTCCAGCTCGATGCATTTTACATATATATATTTTTTTTAATTGATTTTTTCATTATATATTTTTCACTGGTGTAAGTTGTATATCTGATTTTCAAGAAAGAGTAATGGAAATTGATATCTGGAGGTCAAAATCATCTTTGTAAATAGGTAAGCACAAAAGTAATGTGGCTGAATTTGGTTTCAGTTGTGTAGTGCACAGTGGACCTGGACAGTGTAATAAGGCACAGGATTAATAAATATAAGACATACATTAAATATTTTGTGAAAAGTGAATTATATTTTAGTCTTTTATGGCAGGGAATGCTTAATGTGCTGGCACAGTGACAGAGTGTTTGGGTACATGTGATGAATGCCATGCATCATACATCACAACGTGGTGACTCGTGCTGTCATGACGTCCTCATTCACTTGGACTGGCCATGCACAACAGTGAAGTGTGTAGCCATTTTTGTCTATATAGCAGCTCAGGCTGAAAATTGCGGCAAGAGCAAAGGTGCACATACAAGAGATGTACACAATGTTTAGAGCGAACAGCCTTACATTTAAGAGTAAGACCGGGGAGTGCTAATGAGAGGCTGATCTGACTGGTCGCACTACTCCGGAGCTCCGCCTTTACTACGAAAATAAAAGTGCTTAATCAAGTAAATAAATAATTTGCCTAACCGAAAAGAGTTGCCTTAATACCGGGGAGATGGATGAATACATCACCTCGGGCAAGTCGGCGCGCCAAGTGGGTAAAAACGCCAAGAAAACTCCACTCTACAAGGGAAGCACAAGTGGACCAGACCCAGTCTCACTATCGGCAGCAGAGGTAGCTGCGATCAGCAGGGCGGTGTCGGAGCAAATCCTGGCCACTTTAAACTGCGCTGGGAATGCCTGGAGCATATTCTGAAGGGGCTAGCACAAGAACTGAAGCAGCACACGAGGCAGATCGCGGAGGTGGAACAAAGAATCTCGGATCTCGAGGACCAAAGCAGTGAAAGCCCCTCCAAAATACAAAAGTTAGAAAAACAGGTAGAGGAGCTTAAAGAAGCATTAGATTATCAGGAAAATTACAGACGGAGAAATAATCTGCGCATCAGGGGCCTGCCGGAGGGAACGGAGGGAGGGAACCTGCTCAAGTTTTGCTCAGAGACTCTGCCGAAGTTGCTAGACGTGGACCTAAGTCTAAGCTTAAAGTTGAGAGAGCACACAGGGCCTTGGCCCCGAGGTCTCAAAATGGGCAGCCTCCTAGACAAGTGATCTTCAGGCTGCATCACTACCCAGACAGGCAGGCCTTATTGGTGGCTTTTAGAAATAAGAAAGAGCTAGTATATGAAGGCCACAGGCTAACCCTACATCAAGATATGTCCCAAAGAATACAGAAGAAGAAACAGCAGTTTAATACACTGATGGATGTGATGAGGCAACAGGGGGCTCGATTTCTTCATGGTATATCCGGCTACAGTCAAAGTAAAAATCGAGGGGCTACATATTCATTTTGGGAGTCGGAGAAGCAGCAAACATTTCTGGAGGACTGGGACAGGAAGAATGGGAGAACGTATGGACCAGAGTCACGTGAGAGAGTGGCGAGAAGATGGAGCCTGATTTGGTGACCGGTTTAATTGGATCGGTGTCTGCACTTACTAGGGAATAAACAGCTTAGGGGAAAGAAAAGTATGGAGGGCTGGAGATTTGTTTGGATGGCCTCGAGTACCTGTTTTTGGTTGCCCTTCCCCTCAATCCTGCAGGTGGCCAACAGAAGCAGACTTCCAGGGACTTGCAGGTGGTATAGGAGGAACACTGGTGAGTTATAATTTGGCTCTAAAGACCGAAAGGGATATGACCCCCCCCAGGCCTCGTCTGATGTGGACTAGAGACAGAATTGAGCCTTTAAAAGGGGCAGATTACTCCACGGGGCGATCATGCGGAAGTTTATAAAGCCTAATATGGGGATGGGGAGGGTTGCTGGCGGCCTCACGGTGTGGACTAGAGACAGGACTTTTTCTCCGCTGGGGCATGGGCACCATGGGGCGCGGCGTCAACTTTTTCCTGTTTCCCCCCATGGCGATAAAGAGGGCTAAACTGGGAAAGCACAAATACAGGGATACACATAATGCTTGAATTAAGGGAGGCATGCCTAGCAAAAGTAGGAGTCGAGGACCATGTTGGGGGGGATGTGGAGAAACCCTGAGGGATGGGGGAACGTTCTGAATGGGCTCTTGGAATGTGGCTCTGTAATATTTCATGGGAGGCGAAATGCCCAGCGATAGCATGAAGGGCAAATATAGCAAGGGGAGAGGAGGGAAAGGGGATATATGTGGCAGCCAACTGAAGGGGGGTTGGGGGGCTTGGGCAAAGGGGGTGCAGACACTGATTTAGAGGGGGGCGCGGACAGTACAGTAATAACATAACAAAACAGACGGTTGGGGCACTTTGAGGCAAATATAGCACGAGGATAAGTTTGGGTTAAGAAAGACGAAGCAGGAGTAGCGTGTATGGGGGAGTGATTATATACTGAAGAATGTAGTATATGTAGAGGGGACAGAGTAGTTGGGGTTAGGGAGGAGGGAGGGTCGACACAGGGGAGGAAGGGATAAAGAAGGGCTATTTTTGAAAATGAACCAAGGGAGAGAGGGGGGCAAAGTTGGGGTTATTTTTACACAGTTTGTGATTGTTCACTTGTATTTTTACTGTTTTCAGAATGGTCTGTGTCATATGGTATCTGCTAGAATTAAAAGATTGAGCTGTGACGAGGACGTTTCAGGGACATTCACACTTGAGAAATGACTAACGGTACGCCCCAGCCTTTTTGGGGGGGGGGGGTTAAAATAGTCTCCTGGAACATAAAAGGTTTTACGTCTCCCGCAAAAAGGGCGAAGATTTTAATGGCCCTTAAAAGATGCAGGGTCTCAGTGGCTATGTTGCAAGAGAAGCACCTATCAAATAGTGAGCACAAAAAACTTGTGTGAGGTTGGGTGGGGGAGTGTCACGCAGCAGCCTACAACTCACATACGTGGGGGGCAGCAATTCTAATTCATAAGCACCTGCCCTTTAAAACACTGAGGGTGGTGAGAGACACTATAGAAGGGAGGTATGTTTTTGTAGAGGTGGAGCTCGAGGGCAAAATGATTACTTTTGGAAATCTATATGCACCGGTTGATGGGGATCGGAGCTTCTACCAGAAGAAAAAATTACTCATCTTAGTAATGTTGTTTCTTCTAATGGAGTCTTGCTGTATTCTGACAATAGCAGTGAGTCCCAACCTCGAACTGCCCGGAGGTGAAAGAGTTAACTTTCCATGCCAGGCATGGAACGCTGAGCTCGAGCTCGGTTGAGACTCTGTCTGTTGTTCTTCAAATTCAAACCGTCAGATCTTTACGAGCTAAACTCACTAAGGTCCTGTGTGGAAGCTGTAAACCTACACTAGCCAACTGGCTACTAAAAATAAAACACATTTTTTGGTACCAAAACAAAGACTCAAGTCAGGAGACCCAAAAAATGAAAAACACAACACCCAGTCACCCCAAGAAAAGGGGTGAAAACAACAAGGAGGGCACCTACTGAGTGCCAACACTGCACTGCCCACCCACGTCCCAAAAACAGAGGTTCTGAGAGGGGCAGGCGGGGGGGAGGTCAGAATACAGCAAGACTCCATTAGAAGAAACAACAGTACTAAGGTGAGTTAATTTTTTCTTCAAACAACATGAAGTCTTGCTGTATTCTGACAACAGCACACTACAAAGCAGTACCTCCATGGAGGAGGGACAGAACCTACTTAGGGAATAGGCTCTGAAGCACAGCTGTGTCACACCGAGCATCACTCCTAGCCTGGATATCCAGGGAGTAATGCTTGGTAAAAGTGTGAACTGTTTTCCAGGTAGCTGCTTGACATATCTCTAGAATAGGATGTCCCTGGCAGCAGCCAGGGAAGCAGCTGTACCTCTGGTAGAGTGAGCCCTCAGGCCTGAGGGTGGAACCCTACCCAGTTTTTCATAACAAAATTGGATACAAAAGACAATCCACCTGGCAATGGATCTTTTAGTGGCAGGTTTCCCTTTACCAACCTCACCATAAGTGAGGAACAGTTGGAAGGAGTCAAACCTGTGACCCTTGGTACACTCTATGTAGTAGCTAAGGGCTCTTTTCACATCTAAACTGTGCAGCCTCCTCTCGCCAGAGGAGGAATGGTCAGTGAAGTACACAGGAAGAGACATAGATTGATTAAGGTGGAAATCTGAAACCACCTTAGGCAAGAACTTCCTGTTAGTCCTGAGGACCACCTTATCTCTATGAAAGGAGATAAAATCAGGCTCCACTGGCAAAGCTTGTAATTCACTTATGCGTCTGGCAGAAGTGATGGCTACCAGAAACACAGTTTTCCAAGTCAAGTACTTAAGCTCTGCTGAAGACAAAGGCTCAAAAGGGGCTTGCATAAGCTGAGCAATGCAAACATTAAGGTCCCAAGCAGGAGCAGGGTCCCTGAATGGAGGGTTGTGTGAAGCAATCCTTGAAAAACTTGGAGAATACAGGGTGAGCTGAAAGAGAGAGGGTTTACCTGCTGAAATAAAAGCAGAAACAGCTGCCAGGTGCACTTCAGTGTAGCTGGTCTCAGCTAAGCTATTTAAAATGGACCATATAATCAAGGACTGTGGGCAGATCAGCAGACCCTGGGGAAATATGCTTCCCAGAGCACCATATGGAAAATCTTTTCCATTTGGAATTATAAGTAGCCCTGGTGAAAGGTTTCCTAGAAGCCTTCAGAATATCCATTACACCTTGGGAGAGGTGTAAATCAGCAAACTCTAACTCTTCAAGAGCCAGGCCTTGAGATTGAGAGATTTGAGATTCGGGTACCAAACCCTCCCCTGAGCACAGGTTAACATGTTGTAATTCCTGGGAAGACACAGGGGAAGATGGACTGCTAAGGACAGTAGGAGTGGATACCAGAGCTGTCTGGCCTAGTCTGGAGCAATCAGGATCATCTTGCACGGCTGAGATCTGATTTTGACTAGCACTTTGAACAGGAGAGGGAACGGGGGAAAAGCATACAGGAACTTCCCTTCCCAACTGAGAACTAAGGCATCCAGGGGGACTGAGCCCAACACTGGGGGCCTGCAGCAAAAAAGGGGAAGTTGGTGATTGTCTGGGGCTGCAAAAAGATCTATCTGCGGGGTGCCCCATCTGGAAAATATCACCTCCAAGACCAGGGGATCCAGTGACCATTCGTGATGGCCCTGGGATATCCTGCTGAGAGCATCTGCCAGGACATTGTCCTTGCCTGGGAGGTGAACTGCTGTGACGGAGGTGTTCAGGGAGTAAGCCAGAGACCACAACTTCATTGCCTCTGTGCACAAGGCCGTAAACCGAGTGCCTCCTTGTTTGTTGATGTACCACATTGTGGTGGTGTTGTCCGTTCTGACCTGGATAACTTTGTTCTGAACAGACTTGGAAAAAGCTTGAAGTGCTAGAAATACTGCTCTGAGTTCCAACATATTGATGTGAAGCAGAGATTCCTGAGGGGACCACAACCCCTGGGTGGTCAGGTCGCCCATGTGAGCCCCCCACCCCAAGAGGGAGGCATCTGTAGTAAGGATTAAAGAGTGAGACTGAGTGACAAAGGGAACCCCTCGTCTCAGATTGTTCTGATCCTGCCACCACTGTAGGGCCTGGATCAGGGTTCGAGTTACTGGGATCAATTTGGTCAGAGGGTCCTTCCTTTGAGACCAGACGGCTCTCAAATGGAACTGAATGTCCCTCATCTGAAATCTTGCTCCCTGCACTACTGCTGTGGAAGCAGCCATGTGCCCCAGGGGCTGTAGAAAATGCCTTGCTGGTCGAGACACCTGCAGGGTGAATGAGGAGGCCAGGAAGACAAGGGTCCTTGCCCTGTCCAGGGGAAGGAAAGCTCTGGCCTTTTCTGTGTCTAGCTCTGCACCTATGAAGGTGAGGAGCTGGACAGGCTCTAGAATGACTTTGAAAGATTCAGAAGGAAACCCAAAGAGATGAGCAGTTGCTGAGTTATCTGTAAGTGTAACTTGACTTGGTCTGGGGACTGGCCTACTATGAGCCAGTCATCCAGGTAAGGGAAGATGGCAATCCTTTACCTTCTTAGAGAGGCAACTACCACTGCCAGGCATTTTGTGAATACCCTTGGAGCAGAGGTCAGACCAAAGGGCATTGCTCTGAATTGGTAATGGCCTGAGGGCAGCTCGAACCTGAGGTACTTTCGATGGGAGCTTCTGATGAGAATATGGAAGTAGGCATCCTTGAGGTCCAGGGATGCTAGCCAATCCCCTGGCCTTAGAGAGGGTAGAATAATTCCCAGAGTCATCATTTTGAATTTTGGTTTTAGAAGGTGCTTGTTTAAGTATCTGAGATCCAGGATGGGCCGTCATTCTCCTGTCTTTTTTGAGGTAAGAAAGTACCTGGAGTACAACCCTTTGCCCTGGTGTAGGGGTGGAACCCTTTCCACAGCTCTGAGAGCCAGGAGGGAAGAGACCTCTGCCTCTAGGGCAAGTGCCTCTGAGGGATTTGCAGTTGGAAAGGACATGGTTCTCATCTTTGGAAACTTTTTGAAGCTGAGAACCAGTCCCTGGCTTACTACTTCCAGGACCCATTTGTCTGATGTCAGAGACTCCCAGTCCTGGACAAAGTAAGCCAGCCTGCCCCCTACAGGTAGTTGAGAATCGGCCTTGGCAACCCCATCAGGGTGCCTGTTTTGCAGGGGCTTTGGGCTGAGGAGTGGAGGTAGGCTTGCCTGTACCCTGTCTGCCTCTCCCTCTAAAGAACCCCCTCTGGGCATAAGCAGAAGAGGAGGCCTGGGCTTGGTAGAAAGGCCTATGGAAAGGCCTGCCCCTGCCCCTGGGATGCTGCCTTTGAGGAGTGGCCTGCCTTTCCCTGGCCTGTGCACTCCTATAGGTGGTCCTATATTCGTCCATTTTCTTCACGTAATTCTCTGTCTGCTCCCCAAACAAAGAATTACCCACAACAGGAAAATCCATGGCCTTAGTCTGGGTATCCTGTGACAGGCTAGTACATCAAAGCCAAGCCATTCTTGAAGTGCCACAGATGTAGCCATGACTCTAGATGACACATCATTGGAGTCCACTGCAGCATGGAATTGCACCTTGATGCCTCAATACCATCAGCAGCCACCTGCTCTAGCTCCTTGGCAGCTGGCTAGGACCTGTTTTGCTAAAGCCATAACAGTGTCCCATCTGGATTTCTGATATCTAGCAACATAAGCCATATAATTTGCCTGTCTGAGTCCCAAGGATGCTGCCATGTACTGTTTCTTTGCCATGGCATCAATCCTCCTGGAGTCCTTGTCAGGGTGTGAAGCCAAGGAATATTTGCCTTATCACAGGCTGCAGCCTGCACTACTCCAACATGGCTGCATTGTTGTGTAAGAACTCCGTTCTGAGCCTGACAATGTATACCTCTTTGTCCATTCTTTTATCCACAGGAGGTATAGTGTTAGGAGTCTTTAAAATCTTAAATGTTTGTTTCCCAAAAGATTTGTGTAAGGGAGTAGACAGCCTCCTAGACTCTGGGATATCCATCATTTCTACATAGTCAGGCTCCTCCTGGTCATCCACAGCTTCCTCCATAGGAAACTGGAAGGTTTCAGCCACTTTTTTATAAAACATAAAATGGGAGGGGGACTCAGAAAGCCTAGGAGGAGACACTCCTGAAGGTCTGTCTGGGGAGATGTCCGGGTCAATAGGCACATCCAGACTTTCAAAACCACATTCACTTTCCTCATACTCCTCTTCCTCCTCCTCCGGTTCATAAAATTGCTCTAAATCATTCTCTTGAACCAGTGGAACCGGCCGAACCGAGCGCCTGCCTGATGGTGCCAGTACGGTCGGAACCGGGGAAAGCGACTGCACAATTTTGATCGCTTTGGCTATTTCTTCAGCGGTTGGAGAGGAAAGCTTTGGCTCCACACCAGCTGATTTTTCTTTTCTAGTTCTCTTAGCCAGAACCGACTCCTCAGAATTGGCTCTCCTTTTGCCTGAAGAAGTCGCGCCATGGTCAGAGGGCACTCCTTCTGGTTCGTTTGAACCGAACCGGCTGGCTATCCGTTCAGCGGACTTTTGGCCTCCCTTTCCCTGAGCCTACCAGCTCTCTTTCCAGGGTAGCTGCAGGAACGCTTTACAAATCTGGCAGTCTGTATTGAGGTGGTCAAACCCCAGACAATAAACACAGGTGGTGTGGGGGTCAGCCTTTGCAAAGACTTCCCCACACACACACTACAGTGTTGAAACCCAGTGGGCCCGGTTTTTCTTTTGGGTTTCTCAGACACTGTGCCAGTCCTAACCAAACTTACCCTTTTAATGGCAATCCGCCAGGCAAGACCCTCTTATCGGTTCCTGACCATGTCACGGGTCGTGGAAAAAATCGTAACAAAATCCGTTGTTTTTTAGAACCGATAACTGGTAACCACACTCTAAAAGTACAATTCAAGATTTTCTAACACTTGATCGGTTCAAACCGAACCGATGAACCGTTTACAAGTTCCACAAAGAATAGAATAAAATATAACCTATCTAGTACTCACAAATACCACAGACAGAGACTGAACCGACAGGTTACGGTTTAAATTCGGTCAAAAACCGAGAAAAACGGTACTTTAACCAACAAATTGAACCGAGCAGAAGGAGAAATCTCTGGAGCGACTGTTCAGTGAGGCGGAGTAAAGAATCTGATGGTTTGAGTTTGAAGAACAACAGACAGAGTCTCAACCGAACTCGAGCTCAGCGTTCCATGCCTGGCATGGAAAGTTAACTCTTTCACCTCCGGGGCAGTTCAAAGGTTGGGACTCACTGCTATTGTCAGAATACAGCAAGACTTCATGTTGTTTGAAGGTGTTGGATGTTCTGGTTAAGGAACAATTTACGAATCTGATATTGGGGGGGGATTTTAACTACGTGGCAGACCCTAAAATGGATTACCTAGGGAATAGGGACAGCAAGGACGGGGATATACAACAATGGCTGCTTGGGCTAAAAGAATTAGGCCTGATTGATGGATGGAGAACAGTTAATCCGGGGGTGAAGGAATACACATTCTTCTCCAACCCACATCGTTCCTGGTCACGGCTGGACTATTTATATAGTCATAGAGATTTATATCAGTATACTAGAGCAATGGGACATAGCCCAATATTTCTATCTGACCATGCCATGGTGGAAATGGAGATTGCCCTGGGTCAGAATGATATACAGAGGGGGTCGCTGGAAATTTCCCACATATATGTTGGCGAAGGAGGAGTTTTGGGATTTCGTAAAAGAACAATGGAAATTTTATGAGGAGACAAATAAGGGTACGGTGGAAAGCAAGGGCATATACTGGGAAGCTGGTAAAGCATTCATAAGAGGGGTTATAATTGGATATACAGCTAAGCAAAAAAGAGAAAAAAGGCAGAAGCAAAGGGATTTGTTATCAAAATAGGTGACCTAGAGAAGGAAGTAATTAGGGGAGAAGGAGAAGAAAAACAGAGAAAACTTAGATTGGCGAGGTAGATGCTCAATCTCAATCTGGGTAAGGAAGTGAATACTAACATTTTCTTTGCAAAACAGAAGATGTATGAGTGGGGCAATAAAGCAGGCCCCCTCCTGGTCCGGCTTATGAAGGGAGGAAAAAGTAGTCATAAAATAGTGCAAATTAAAAACAGGGAGGGGAAAATACTCAAGGAGGAAGGAGAAATCCGTAATAGATTTAAGGAGTTATACAGGGCTGAGTGTCAAGGGAAAGGTGGAGAAAGGGACAGCTTCCTTAAGGAGATGAAAATACCTAGTCTAAATGAGGTACAAAGGAAAAAGCTGGGGGGAAAAATAACGGTGATGGAAATTAAAAATGCTATCAGTCAGCTGAAAAAAGGGAAGGCTGCAGGACCTGATGGGCTGGGGGCGGAGTTTTACAAGCTGCTGAAAGAGGAAGTGGTGGGCTCACTGTGTAATATTTTACAAGAGACCAGGGAAGGGGGAGGGATCCCTGGCACATGCTGCCAGGCTTTGATCACTGTTCTTCCCAAAGCAGGAAGGAACCTGGAGGAATGCGGGTCCTTTAGACCAATCTCGCTCCTGAATCATGATTGCAAAATCATGACCAAAGTTTTAGCAAACCGGTTGGAAGAGGTACTCCCCCTATTGGTCAACCCGGATCAGACTGGGTTCGTTAAAGGAAGGCACTCCTACCATAACCTAAGGAGGCTACTGAATGTCATCTGGTGGGGGGAGAGGCACCCGGGTGAGGCTTGTGTCCTTTCAATGGACGCCGAAAAAGCCTTTGATAGAATTGAGTGGGAATATATGCTGCATATTCTGCAGAGATTTGGGATTGGGGAAGAGTTTGTAAAGATGGTAGGAGCATTCTATGCACACCCAAGGGCACAGGTCCTAGTTAATGGAGTAGCAACCCCGGAGTTCAGATTATATAGGGGAACAAGACAAGGATGCCCCATCACCCTTGCTATTTGCATTGGCAATAGAGCCCTTGGCAATCTAAATTAGAGATGAGCCTGATATAAAGGGTATCAGGGGAAGACGCGGCATCCTTGCCACGCCCCCTGGGTCTGTGTGGTGGCTGCTTGTGTTTGTCTGTGTCTGTAGCTTAGTTTTTGTGGATTTACATGTTTTTCTGCTTGTGGTAACTGTACCATTCTTGCTCACTACATCCGTGAAAGTCTCCTGGACTGGATTTCTGCAAAAAAATCATCATCAGGTATCTTTATTTTCATTTTAAAATCAACTTTTGGAAGCTATCCCAGGCAAAACATAAGTGAAGCAACTACATCTGACAAACTTGGTGACTCTGGGTCCTGCTGCAATCCACATTTTCGTCTGACCTGCTCCATGATCTGTATGTGGGCTTTTCAGCAACCTGTTTGAATGACAAAGAAGCATACAGACAAAGGGATTTCACATCCTGCATATGTGCAGGCAAAGTTAATCACCTTCAGGAATTTTAACATTTCAGTGACTCTGGACCTCAGCTGTTGATCATTCTTTTGGCTTTTGACTTAACCACCAGGTACCTATCTGCAAGCGACTGGGTGCAACTGACAAGCTACAACAAGGATAAATGGGCATATCATCCTCTATTACTAACAATCTCCTTGCTCTGGGTCCCTAGACGCCTGCACTGGTCCAAGCCGCATAAGCCTCAGAAGTGTAATGCTATTAACTACAAAGTACAGCAACTGTCTCTTAAACTACTACTCCTCCTCCTCTTGATATCAGGAAGTGTCCAATCAAATCCTGGCCCTGTCTCCTACAGTACAACAAAGCCTGACAAAATGGGTGGGGCTCAAAATTGCTACCTTAAACATCTGCAGTCTCCTTCCAAACTGGCCTCCTTCAAATCTTTGCCAGCCAACACAACCGGATATCTTTGCCATTGTCGAAACTTGGCTGACACCTAATACTCGGATCATGCCATCTCTATACAGGGCTACAAGATATTCAGGCTGGATAGGACCTCAAAAGGGGTGGTGGGTGTGCAATCTACATAAGGACTACCTCACCTGTCTCCCTGGTTCTTACCCCACCACAGAAACCTCAGTGCAACTCCTCCCTATCAAGATACTACTTGGTGCCCAAAACAAAGTCCTCACGATTGCTGCTGTCTATATCCCACCAAAAGATCCTGATTCCGGCCTACAGGCTGTCCTCGAGTTCATAAGTACACAACCTTCTGACATCGAACTCCTTCTCCTTGGGGACTTTAATATAAATTGGCTTGCTCCTGATGCAGGGTCAAACAAAGATGCCATCCTAGCAGCAAATTTAACACAAGTGGTAAACTCCCCTACCAGGAAAAACTACAAATCAGGGACCAGCACCCTCATTGACTGGATCCTACCAGCCACCCTACCCGTTATAACCAATGTAAGTGTTCTCCTGACTCGCTCAGTGTTCACTCTCAATAATATGTACCTGGACAAATAAGTTTCATAAGCCGCCTCCAAAACCATCTATAGCAGAGTCCTACCTTATGGCAACCTTACTCATCTCAAGACCTGTCTTAGGCAGATAGACTGGTCCTTGATTTACAAAACTCAAGATGTTGACCTAGCCCTTGATTACTTTATTACTACTTTCAACACTGCCTGTGACACCTATGCACCAGTAAAAAGCGCAAAATCAAAGCACTCTCACAAATCCCTGGCTCACGGCAAAGCTATTGGCACAACTCAAAGTAGGATGCAGCTCTGGGCCACTGCAAAACTACTGGCACTCTGTGGGACATTCAAAAGTATAAACAGGCTCGTAACCACTGTACTAAACAGATCCGCTGATGAAGAGCTCCTACTCAAGAATGCCCTCTCCAACTCCTGGGGCAAAGGGAAATCCTTCTGGGACAACATAAGGAATATCATGGGTCAGCAGTCCAAATCCTCTCCTACAATAATGAATGTGGATGGAACCACTACATTAGACCTAGAGATCATTGCAAACACCCTAAATGATACCTTCACGGACCTTAGTGGTGTCCTCTCATCTGATTTCTTCACTGATGCTGACCCTCCAATTTCCACTTCTACTACTGTCTCTCCAACCAAACCACCCTTCCATTTCAAACTAGTAAAGGCACATGAAGTCTATAAATATGTAAAGAAGGCCATTTCTAAGTCCCGAGCAAGCAGCGACACTATTGACCTAAACTTCTGTCCCTCACTCTGGAGGAAGTACTGCTCCCCCTCACAAAAATTTTCAATCTCTCCCTCTGCTATGGCCAATTCCCTAGGAAATGGAAGGCTACAGTTGTCATTCCGGTGCACAAAAGTGGTGATAAGTCACTGCCTGGTAACTATCGCCCGATATCAATACTACCACCTCTCTCTAAGGCCCTTGAACGCTTGGTGGCGGACCAACTTTCAGACTACCTGGAAAAGCACAACATCCTATGCACTCAACAGCATGGATTTAGGAAAGGGCACAGCACATCGACTGCCCTACTTGAATTCTCCGGAGCAATCCACAATGCCATGGACAAAGGAAACCTAACTGGAGCAGTCTACATTGACTTAACCAAGGCATTTGATACAGTTCACCATGGCCTACTTATCAAACAACTTCTATCCCTAGGGCTCGTGGGGTCCTGGTGACTGGGTAAAAATTACCTTGCTCAGCTCTCAATCTGTAAAAGTAGCTGGAGTTCTCTCAGACTCAAAACCGGTTCGCTCAGGAGTTCCCCAGGGATCCATCCTGGGCCCCCTCCTTTTCAGCCTTTTCCTAAACTCCCTCCCCAAATCCTGCCCTGAACAAATAATCCTCTATGCCGATGATGCCGTGATTCTTGCCACTCATAAAGATCCGAACCTCTTACGCCTCAACCTTCAGCATGCTTTTCCAAAGTTGAGATGTGGTTCCTTGAACATAAGCTGGTTCTAAATCACAAAAAAACTAAATCCATGCTCTTCTCTAACTCGTAAAACAAGAAACGGCAAGTCCCACTCACCATTAATACATACCTGGGAAATACGCTTGAACAAGTGCCAATTTTCAAATATCTTGGAATCAACTTTGATCAAGGCCTAACTTTGCAACTCACATTGACAGTACAGCAAAACTATTAATCAGCGTAATTGGGATTCTGTATCGAACCGACAGCTTCTTACCCATTCTGCACTGAGGATTGCCATCCAATCTTCTATCATCTCAGTCGTTGACTATGGCTTAGTTATATCTGGATCTGCCACTACTACAGCACTTAGTAGCATTACAACATCCTAAATAGGCCTATCGGCTGCTCACTGGTGCACGTCGGCGTACCCACATGTGAACTCTATGCTGACTCAGGTTGGTTGCAACTCTCAAACCAGATAAAGTACCTTACCTGCCTGATGGCGAAAAATCCACTCTGGGCCTCACTCCACCCTGTATCCAAGACCTGTTATGCCCGGCGCTTAGCACCCATTTTACCAGAAGATCAGAACACCAGCCTCTCCAGTCCCCAATGCCGGACTTCTCAGGGACAAAGATCATTTGCCTATCGTGCCCCAGCTGGCTAAATGCCCTCAGCACTCATATTACTGCCTCCACCTCTCTAGGTATTTTCAAATCAAGGCTTTTCTCTCACCTTGCCACCTCCAGCTCCTGTGACTGCCCTGATTAAACCTCCTATTTTCTCACTACCCACCCTGTTCAGTTATTAGACAAAGACATGTTTGGAAACCTTTCTCCTGCTATTGTCTGCTCCCCACACCATTCACTTACCCTCTCTGTTCTGGACTTTTTCCCTATTTGTTTCTCCTAATCTGGCATGACCTCTTTCTTGTAATAATAATGTGATTATTGATATCTCATGTCCTTTTGCACAAGTGATTTGATATGTATTTGTATATGTTTTCTTGCTCTTGACACAACACAAATTGTTGTGTTATCTATGTAACCTTTTGTACTGTACCTAATTGACGTGGAACCTTTGTAAAAGAGCCTCTGGCTCAAAGGTAGTAATTCCTAGAACAATAAACAAACAAACAAACAAACAAACAAAAAAAAAGACGGGGGGGAGGCATGTCATATCTCTTTATGCGGACGAAGTCCTACTGTTTTTGACAGAACCAAATGTGTCAGTCCCTAAGGTGCTGTCAGAAATAGAGCAATTCGCAGTTTTTTCCGGGTATAAAATTAATGTGCAAAAGTCCGAAATCATGTTTTTAGGAGGGAGTAACAGAAAGGAAGCCTGGGGGTTAAAAAGAGTACAACATACACTTACATACCTGGGAACTGAGGTGGAAAAGCAAGTGGGGGACCTATATGAGGGGAACTATAGACCACTGATAAGGGAAGTTTTACAAGACCTGAGTAGATGGAAGGAGCTGAGTATTTCGTGGATGGGATGGATCAACCTCCTTAAAATGAACGTTTTGCCCAGAATCTTATATAAAATGCAGATGATCCCTTTCAGCCTGACAGCTCAGGATATAAAGAAACTGGAAAGTGCCTTTACAACTTTAGCCTGGAGGGGCAAGCACCCCAGAATTAGTCTGAAACAGTTAAAAGCACCAGTAGCACAAGGGGAGTTAAATTTTCCAGACACGATGGGCTACTTTCTGGCAACGCAATTTAGGTACATACAAAATTGGGTACACAGACAGGAGGTTGCCAGGTGGGTCAAGCTAGAAGAGGATGGGGCACCAGGGAGAATTTCGAGTTACCTATGTGAAGAAGGACTCAGGCGGTATATAAGGCTGGATACACCTAATCCGCTGGTGGTGGCGGGCCTATGTGCATGGGGGAAAATTAAGAAGAGACAAGGCACTGAGGTATGTCAGACTCTACTGGTCCCACTGGTGGGGAACCCGGATTTCCTGCCAGGTTTAGAGGATGATGGATTTAAACTGTGGCGGGATAAGGGGGTAAAATGCATGGCGACCTTGACATCTGGGGAAGTATATGCACATTCCAGGAGGTTAGAGAGAGGGTGAATGTGCCCACTTCTCACATGTATAGATACTTCCAAGTAAGAGACTATTATAAACGGCTCAGTGGGCCTAGGGGAAACAAGGAGACTGATGGAGGATGTGGAAAGAGAGATAATGGGGGCCAATAAGTGTGAGAAGGGATTAATAGGGAGGGCTGTGAGGTTGGACAGGAAAAGGTTTTTTCAGGCCCCTCCCCAGAAGGCAAAGGTATGGTAGGAGCAGGACACTGGGGAAGAAATCAGTGAGGCTAACTGGCAGCTAATGTTAGAATCCCACCAGGGACTGCTAGTATATAACAAGTACAAAGAAGCCCAATTCAAATATATTCGGAGGCTAAACTATCCACCAGCTATGGTATACAACTTTTGTCCGGGGGTCTCGCCATTTTGTAACAAGTGCAAAATAAACAGGGGCACATACCAACATTATTACTGGAGTTGCCCAGTGATAAAGGCCTACTGGCAAGACATATCCAAAGAAATCACATCTATCAGAGGAAAGCCTATTGAGATCTCCCAAAATCATTGTTGTTGGGGGTAGAAGGAGAAGAAAATAGGGAATGGTTTCTCTACCCTAGATGGATAAGGGTGCTACTTACCGTGGGTAGAATAGGAATACAAAATGTATGGATCATGGCTGAGGGGCCTACAGTGGGTCAATGGAAAGAACTCACGGTAAAAGTCTTAGCAGTGGACAAGCTGACATACAGCTTCAAAGGGACGGAAGACAGATTTGAGAGAACCTGGGCAGAATATTTGGGCGCTCTGAGTATGGGGGAAAGAATGCTGCTAGAGGGTAGCGGGTTATTTAATTGAGGGAAGGGACCTCTGGGTAAGGTGGGGATGAGATAGAAAGAATGGACACAGACCAAGTTAATAGTTAATTGTTAGGGGTTAGTTGGCTGGGGGGAGGATTTTTGAAAAATAAATGGAAAAAAGGACAGTAATGTGGAATGAAGTCTGAAATATAACTGTCTAAGTGTTGTGGCAAATGTATATGACTGTACCATATGGATTTTTTTTTATAGCTGTTGGCTATGAATTGTATATGGATAACTGTCCAATAATAAACATATGAAACCAAAAAAAAAAAAGAATAAGACCAAAGCTCTAGTGAGCGAAATGTAAGGGGCTTCTGTACACCTTGTCAGCAGAGATGGTTTTGCACCTTCTGTAATTTCGGAATAAAGCAAAACTTTTGATACTCAGGACTGAGTCTTGATCTGAACTTGTAACATGGGGAAGAGAAAGGGTTGCGCAGGACTGGTCCAACAGCATCAGGTAACTGCTGATTAAGTCTCTAGTAATCCATGGTTGCCTGAGGATTAATCAATGGTAAAGTGCACCCCCATTCTGTTCCCCATGTTAGTTTCCTGTCCCAAAATAGTCTTAGCCTGCAATTCATGGCCGACCAACAGATGGCTGTCAAACAAGAATAGATATGCTTACTTAAATTTCTGGTAGTTCTGTCATAAGTAGCTTGAAAACATCTATATGACTATGTAATGTGTTTTTTTTTTACTTGGTCTATTGGCTCTGAAACACATACCCTTTCAATAACTTACACAGTACTGTATGCCACATATGATTTTCTAGATTGCCTCCATGTCTTTTATTAAATATTTAAAAAAAAAAACACTTTAACAGTGGAAACTAAAAACCACAAAAGTACGCACCTTGGACCAATCTCTATCAAACCTGAAAGTTTCAGGTTTCAAGGTCTCCTATTTTTTTAGTTATCGGGTGGCAAAACATTTTCAAAAACTGAGACTTTTGCATTTGTTTGCACCTCTGTAACTTTGCCTCCCTTGAACCAATCTACATGGAATTTACATGATCAAGAGTTCCTGACAGAAGTTGTGCTTTCTAAATTTCATGTTAATCAGTTGAAAGAGGGCTAAGTTATTAATGTGCAATGCTGGCTGTAAAATTTACAGTTAAACAAGCATTTGTCAATGCCAAGTGTCGCTTGCTGTCATTAGCAGTGGAAGTGCAGCAGTTAGACAGATGCAGTATAGAAATGGCAGTGAAGCGTTGAACTGATGCCAATTCCACCCCACCTGCAGAGATGGACAGGCATTGGAGTGTGCCTTTGGGTCGTCGCCCATAACGGTCACGACACTTCACCTCACCCTACCCTGAAGACACTTACAAGTGTTGAGGTGTGCTTTGGAGAGTTCAGTCTTTACACTCGCTTCATTCCATAAGCAAATATGCTGAAATGGGTGCAGTATAGGAGAATGGGGTGAACTCTGGGGCCAAAGGGTCCAAGGCGCACCTCGACGCCTGCCATTGGCTGCAGGGTGGGGGTGGAATGGCATGAGCACTACTGTCAACAATCCCAAATCACACCCCTGACGCCTGTCAGTCCATACAGGGTAGGGCGCTATGGTCGAAAACCCTAACATCCTGGGCGTGTCTTGGTATTTTTACTTCAATCCTGGGCATTTCTTGGTATTTTTACTTCAAGTTTTCAACATGGGCTTTTTGTGACCCCACCGCATGAACAATGATACCATCAGTTTGTTAGCCAAAAGGTGATTTTGCACAGCGACTGCGCCACTTGGTACCACAGGTTCAAAAACACATTTCAAACAGGATGTGAAAAATGACACCTGTACTGTTCATGAAGAGGTGTAAAAAATGGCAATGTTGAAAATCTGGAGTGAAAATATAAAAAAACTGGTGAAGTCAAGAGTGTGCGTAGAAACCTGCAAAGCACACCCGTAATGTAATTAGTTTGGAGATATTTTACAGCAGATTTTAAACACAGGCATGTTGGGACCTCCGCTCATGAACACTGTCACTGTGATTTTCTTAATCTGTCCCGAACACAGATTTCCCCAAATCGACCGCGCTATTCTACACTGGAAGAGTGAAACACATTCCGACCAGGGTGTGAAAAATGACAGCTGTACTGTTCGTAACAAGGTGTGGAAAAATGCCAATGTTGAAAATCT
This sequence comes from Neoceratodus forsteri, assembly GCA_016271365.2. Classification (NCBI taxonomy): domain Eukaryota; kingdom Metazoa; phylum Chordata; order Ceratodontiformes; family Ceratodontidae; genus Neoceratodus; species Neoceratodus forsteri. Next base: position 246,092,779 of record CM057457.1, read on the forward strand.
GGACTGAAAATATTACGAATTCATGAACTTACGAAGGTGCGTGGAAATTGCACAATGCACGCTCGTAACACAGCCATTTTACGGACGTTTGTCACCAGATTTTCAACATAGCCAGTTTAAGACCTCTGCTCATGAACAGTGTCACTGTGATTTTCTTAATCTGTCCTGAACATTGATTTCGCACACCGACTTTGCCACTGTGCGCCACATGTGCAAAAACACATTTCGGGCAATATTTGAAAAATGACAGCTGTACTGTTCATAAGGAAGTGTGATAAAATGGCAATGTTGAAAATCTGGAGTGAAAATATTAAAAATGCTCAAAGTTATGAGCGTGAGTAGGAACTAAGCAATGCACGCTCACAAAACTGTCATTTTTGGGAATTGTTTCACCAAATTTTCAACATAGGGTTTTTGGGACCGTGAAATCACCTTTCAGGACCGAATAACAAAATGACAGTGACCAAGTTCATGAGGTGGGGTCCCAAGAACCCCATGTTGAAAATTTGGTAAAAAAATTCCTGGGGACTGTGACAAGCCGACGGAGAAGCCGTCGTCATGGGGAAATCAATCAGCTGTTTTGGTAGCTTGTAATGCACCAAAACAGCTGATTGCATGGTGACATGACCCGAATTTATCGACGCATTTAGGCATTCTCCCTAACTGCTGAAAGCAATGTGTTTCTTGCACATGCGTGCAAGCAACACAAAATGATGTAAGCCTCAGTGTACTACCATCTGTAGGTCGGCCAAGGGAATTGCAGCAACAACTACTAGATCTCAAATCTCCTCTGCATTTAAATATATGCATTTCCCATTATGCACAGCAGCCAAATCCCAAATACCAAACATAACAGAAAACGGAGATGATTCCACAGTTTACAAAACTAAGTCAGTGAAAATGAGCACATATTCTGAAATGTTGATCTCATCTGCATGTAATCAGTAACTGTTCACCGTTGCAGTCACAATATAAAAAAGTTCGGCATGTAGTTTCTCCAGTCAGGTGCAACCCCTTTCACTTCCCCATGGTAGGAACCTTAATACTGGAACATTTGTAATTTTGCACTTTAAAATTACTTTTATGCAAATGTAACATAAGGAAGAGAAACATATAAAAAGAGCACTGAACCCTTTTGTCTTCCCCATGTTACAAGAGGACTAACCCACAACAGGCGTGGGTCTCTCAGGGATTAATGTATGGCTGGGTGGTTGGAACCACTTGTTCCAACACCCCCCAAGCCATACATTAATCCCTGAGAGACCCACACTCTGTCGTGGGTTTATCCTTTCATAGTCATCTGTGAGTGTGGAGCAATTTGTGGTTTGTAAATAAGGAAGAAATGTTTAAACGAGGCACCGGCCCAGCAGCATCACCACTCGAGATGCAGATGATCCGGGTTTGGGAATTTATTTATTGAAATGTTTCACCAGGAAGGCACACCGAGCGACAAGTTGCTCATCTCCCAGTGGGACTTGGGGGGAAGGGGTATAATAGGAATGAGACATTAAACATTCAAGTTACAAGATCAACATTAATATACAGTTGTAATGCAAGTGTTACAACAGTGTCACGCATAATAGGTAAAGCTAGGCCGTCAAAGGGCCAGCCAGGGGAAGGAGGATGCACCTTTCCAGTGGATACTCTCCTCCTCTGGGAGGGTGGACTCGCTGATCCACTGCTCAACTGCCACCTGGGTGAACACAGGTGGTGGTGGTGCAGGTGACAGTGCTTTGAAGGGAATGCTGGAGCGAGCGTCAGGTCAGTTGGGTGCACTAGGGCACCAGCAACCAAAGACAAGGTACATGCCTGGGGGAAGAGCGACATTAACAAGAAAAAAAAAATCAGGGCTCGATTGGGCAGAAGACGCCTCTGCCTGCCCACCACACCCAGTGTTAGACTACTTCCACTGCCTTCCAGGGAATTCTCCAGGTTTCTTGTCCGCTGCGGGTGGCCAGATGGACAGCGGGAAAGAAATGCCGAAGTGGCTGAAGGCACACCTAGCCCTGGAAGGCAAGCCAGGGTGGCAGCACAGCAGTGTGACATGGGTGGGTCTCGGGTCCTGGGCAGGTAAGTGGAGCAGTCTTTTTTTTTTTTTTTTTAATTCTCTTCTTTTGGTGCCCACAGCCCCGACATCTGCCCGGTCACGCGCCCCTGGACCCCCACCTCCCACACTGGCGCGACTCACAACAACCCCTGCTTCCCTCGGGTGGGGTTGCGGCACCTGAGCTCAGTGCCACAATCCTGGGACTAGATCAGGAGCCGGCCTGGAAGCTAATCAGAGCCAGGGGCGAGGCGTCATACATGGCGGTCGTGAGCAGAGATTTTCTAGAGTCCCCAGGGGTGGGAATGTGCAATGACGTCCAGTGTCCGCCCTGCCCCTCAATGGCTTTAGACATCTGCACTTGTGATTCCTCCTGGCCTCCGCCAGGAGTACTACGTGCACTGGGCATTCACCCCAACCCTCCCCCTGGAGAAGGAGAGCAGCACTGAGTGCGCTCAATCCTTCTCCCCCAGCCGGCCCTCCAGCTCCCTGGGTCCATTCCTGAACCCGGGTCACTGGCGTCGCAGACAGAATTCCAACCGCTGCACCGGCAGACCGGCCTAAGTGGAGCAGTCTTGATGAAAGGGCATCAGGGCTTGGCAGAGTTGGAAGGAGGTCCCAACAAAGCAACCAAGAGGAAAAAAAAATATGATAAAAAAAAAAAAGAAATGTTTAAGCAAAAAAATGGCCTTAAAAAATAAAGTATAATGTCTGATGTCATGACACACTGACACATTCCAGCAGGTAATCTCACCACAGCGCCACCTAACAAAAGAACTGGTGCTATTTTGCATCTACCCACCAGAAATTGGAGACCCTTCCACGAAATACCTGTTGGGAATATACACAGCAGCCATTACAAAAAGTATCACGTGCCAGCCCGTCGGCACAGCGATTGGATTTACCCTTGCAACGCCAGCGACCCGGACTCAGGAACAGACCTGGGTCACTGGAGGGCTGGCCTGGAGGAGAAGGCACGAGCATCCAATGACTGCTCGCCTTCTCCCGGAGGGAGGGGATGCGGCTCGCTGTGTGCTGCCTCTTGGCGGAGGCCAGGAGCACAACAGTTCAGCGAGCCCTGCTGAACGCAAGGGGTGTGGTGGATGTCGACATGTGCCTTGACATCTGTGGCACACCATGCCCCAGGGGAGCAAACCAGAAAACTGCTTCTCGGCGGCCGGAGGATGGTCATCGGCTCCTGCCACCGCGAGTGCCCTGAGGCCCTGAAGCCACCTCAGCAGCTCCCAGGGACTGAACAGGTAGTGCGCTGGTTGTCCTCCCTGACGCCGCCCCCTCGGAGAAGAGTGACCCATCCAGTGAAGGGACATACCAGGCTACCCCGGGACAGCTGCAATATGAGGTAAGTAGAGGGGGTTGGGATGAGGGTGTCGGTGGGGTCCATGGCTGGCCGGAAGGAGAGGTGGACCGAGAAGCCTAAGGAAGGAGGCAAAAAAAAAGTATCACACAGAAATGGCTTACAAATAAAATCCTACACTAAGGAGACTGGATGCCAGTAGTAAACAAAATTTACAAATTAGAAATTATGACCTATAGGTTAAGAGACCAGATGGAGACGGGCAGAAACAGATGGACTCGCTGGCTCCTGTACACCATGATGAATGACCCAGCGTTCGTACCATGAAGACTCCCCTTCCCTGGCAAGGTAACCTACAAATAATGGGTAGACATTCCCCTATTACAGGAAAACTGTGATTAAGGAGAAAAAAAGACATTCACCCCACATAAAGTGACATTGTTATGATTATTAATGTGCCACCTAATGTTGTTCCTTGTAAAAATGTTATGGTTACGTACAGTGTGTATTTGTTACATGGTAAAAAACTAAATAAAATTTGTTTATAAAAAAATGACACACTGACATGATGTTATGGGTGACATGGAGAGAGTCAGAGAGGCACAAAAGGGGATAGTTGTGTGTGCTAAGTTGCTGGCAGCCACAGGAAGGATCGCTGAAATCTAAGAAATGTTTATACTATCACAATAGTAAGATGAATGCTGTGATTCAAAAAGTTAGTTTACAACCTCACCTTTCTTTTTCACCTGTTCAGATTGGGGAAGGAGCATGTGAGCGCTTATGAGAAGCAACAAGCTGTTAGAAGGTGTGTAGTGGTTGTTAAGATCAACTTAGAAAAGCTAATAAATGTAAAATGAAAAGTGTTTTCTCTTGCTGTTGCTAGATTTGTGACAGCACAAAGCTATATGACAGTGTTACAAGGCTAAATTAAGCTTCTCCCCTTTGGGATAAAGGTTATCAGTAGCTGGTTGTTATTTATTTTATTTTTTTTATGTTAACTCTTCCTGCAAGTGCATTTTTTTTATGTAACCCTTCCTGCAAGTTTAACAGTTGAAATTTAGCAGATGCTGGGAAAAAGTCAAACTTTCTTAGTAATGTCCCTGAAAAGAAAACAGACCAAATGGACCTGTTGTAAATTTACTATCCAGCTGTCCAGTCATGAACCTCTTGTCAATTTATGGCTGGACATTAGAAGTGTCTTTGATGCCAAGAAGTGGCTAGCTAACCCAAACATTCCTGTTTGGGGCTCATCTGTTTGGACAGAATAGAGAGGTATTTGTACAATAGGCTGGTCCAAGCTGGTTTTCCCAAACCCAGCTCTAAAATAAGAGGTTCTGAATATGTGATGTCAGAGTGTTATACTGGATGATGGGTCATGGGAGGAGCAACTGGATGACTTTTAGGTCTGGCAGGGCCTGACAGAGTCAGTCAGGCATGAGATTATTTATTTATTTAGTTTTTGTTAAATGGGTAGGTACCAAAGCCAAAAAAAAGATTATTTTCAGGCACGTCCCGTGAGGGTTACAAGGATAACAACGATATGGGGAAAACATGGGATGCATTGGTTAAACACGATACAGTGTATACAATAAATCAGTAATACATAAGGTTTGTGAAAACATGGGTATGTAGGTACAAACAAGTCAAGGGCATGCATAACATTTGCAGGGTTTACATAATGGGTAACAGAACAATAAACAGGGTAAAGTGGCAGGACAGCAATAGCAATGAGACAGAGTGCTGTACCAGTCATGGTAGCTAAGGAGGAAAAATTAAGGGAGATAGTAGCATAGGGGGCAGGTAGGACGCAGGGTTTTAAATAATTGATTAGCAGTTTTTTTCTTGGGACAATGCTAACTGTACAGAAAGTATTTATATAGGGTTTCTAGAAATGTTATGTTTGTTAAACACAGTGAGGAAAGTGCTATACATTTTCACAATGTTTTAGCACTTTAATGAGCAAAACGCTAATCCATTTTTGGAGTTAAACAAAACCAGGGCTGCAGCTATGAATCCTGGGGCCCCGGACAAGTCACTTGGAATGGGCCCCCATGTCCCAAACCAGCTAATGACAGGGGTAATGCCAGCTTCTCAGGAGGGCCCCTCCTGAGCTGGGGGCCCTGGACAACTTCCCCACTTCCCCCCCATTACTGCGGCCCTGCCTGGGACGCAAGGAGGAAGGTAGAAATCAAGGTGGGTTAAAACAGGAGCAGGAGGCCTGGCTAATGAGGAAGGAGCAATACTTATTTTTGAATAGGGCATGACTAGGAGATAGGAGAACATCTAGAGGGAGGGAGATCCAGAGTTTAGTCGCTGAGTGAGAAAAGGCAGAAGCGCCTTTGAAAGTTCTGCATCTGGAAACATGCAGCAGAGATTTATCAGCCGATCAAAGGCCATGAGAGGAGGGCTGAGGGAATAGCAGGGAGGCAAGAGAGACAGGGATACTTGTTCTAATAATATTGTCTGTCAGGCAGCCTAGTGCTAGGAGCTGAAGGGAAGTGGGGGGTAGCCAACTGAGGTCAGCGTAGAGCTGACATGGTGTTTAAACCAAGGGGAAGCTGAGGCATATCTGCAGATACTATTGTAGGCAGTATCCCACTTCCTAAGGAGGGTTTTGGATGTGTTGAGATAGGTGACAGCACCATAGGAGAGAGCGGAAGCAAGATCCCATGGGCGATTGCAAGTCTGGCAGATTGTGTGAGGACATGGCTGACTTTAAAGGCAACACCAATTTTAATATTACAGATTTACAGGTGGCCATGATGTGTTTATCAAAATTAAGATTTTCATGAAGGAGAACTCCAAGGTATTTAAAGGAGCACACTGATTCAAGTACCGAACTATCCGGACCAGATATTTTAAACAAGGCCCGAGAGGTCTTTAATCTAGCGGCAGAGCCAAAAAGCATCGATTGAGTTTTACCAACATTAAGTATTAGCTTGTGATGGAAGAGTCAAGATTGAATGGACATGATGGCAGAAGAGAGAGTTTGGTTAATATGGAGTATATTATCAGAGCTGAAGTACAGAACCAAGTCATCTGCATATAGGTTAGAAGAGCAGTTAGGGATACTGGTAGAGATCACGTTAATAAAAATAGAAAAGAGAAGCGGGCCTAATATGGATCCCTGAGGAACACCTATGTTAATGGATGCCTGATCAGGCAAAACAGAGTTAGATTTTACAATCTGGGCTCTATTAGCTAGACAGCTGTTAAACCAAGCCACCGAATGATGGGAGAAGCCAAGGGCTAAAAGGTTATCAAGGAGAAGAGGCTGGTCAACAAAGTCGAAAGGTAAGGGCAATGAAAACTGCACCAGTAAGAAGGCCAGAGTCCACTGTACCTGGAATGTCACTGGTGAAGTGCAGCAGAGCAGTTGAGGCACTGTGCCCTTTTCGAAAACCATGCTGATTAGGTGCCAGGAGATTATGCTTGGTCAGGAATTCAACGACTTGGGCTGCAACTATCTTTTCAAGGATTTTACTCAAGATTGATAGTATAGCTATGGGCTGATAAGTTGTGATGTCTTTTCTGTCCCCTTTTTAAAGACTGGCATGACTTTAGCCATTTTCCAGATGTCAGGGACATGGCCATTACATACGGAGAGGGTTAGGATTTTAGACAGAGGCCAGGCAATAAACGGCGCAACCAGTTTTAAAAGTTTAGGTTCAAGGCCGCCTGAGCCCACACTAGTGTTATCCGAAATCAAGTTAAGTAATCTGAGAACTTCAGCCTTAGATAGTCTTTTTTTTTGGGAGTATTATTTTCTCCTCCAGAGCTCCGCTATGGCCCCGCCTCTGTTGTTCCCCAGCCATCCCCGGACATCAGACCCCTCCCTTGGCACCCCGCCGACCTTACCCTTCAAGGGCAGGGTGGTGGGAGCCACCAACCCACCCCAACGGATCCATGCCAGGGAGGCGCTCTTCCAGGAATGGCGCGCGGGGAACAACTTCGGCTGCCGGGCTCGCTGTTTTTCCTCTGTGGGTCATGGCGCAATGACGCCAGCGACTGGTGCCCCTCAATCAAGCGGTTGCCACGACCCGCTTCTCAAGCTTGCAGCTAAGTGCTGTCGACCACCCAGCCTCCGCTAGGGGTCAGGCAAGCTCGCCGCCCAAATCCCTCCCCAGAGATGGAGAGCAGTCCCTGACGCCAACTCATCTCTCCCCGCCGACCCACGCAACCCATGCCCGCTCTCAACACGGAAGTCATCGGCGTGCAGCGAGGTGTGGCACTAGCGCCAACCTCAGCGCCACCGGCCGGCTCTTAGATACTGTCTTGAAGTAAAAGAGTGGGTACTGTGCTGGGGAGGTGAAGGGAGTAGACAGAGGAGAAGGCCGAGCAGAGGGGAACAGGGATGTGAAGTTAAGACAGGTCGGAGAATTGCTTATTAAATGAGTTGACAATCGTTTTGGGATCATTACAATGGATGCCATTGATGATCATGTCATTTGTAGAGAGGGTTTGGTTAGCCTCTAGAAAGGTTTTTACATGGGCCCAGAATTTTCTAGGGTCACCAGATGCTTCGATTAAGAGACCTTTGCAGCTTTTAGCAAGTCTAATTTGTTTTTTACAGGTGTTTCTCTGGGACCTATAGGTATTGTAATCAGCTAGGAGGCCAGAATTTTAAAATGCCTCCAACTCTTGTCCCTGGTACATATTGTAGCCAGAAGACTTTTGTGGAACCACCTGGTGGGTTTTGCGTGAACACGTTGGGTCACAAAGGGTGTATGCCTATCCTGTAGTACATTAAACTGGTCAAGGAAGTAGACAAGCGCTGCTTGGGCATCCTGAGACTGGTAGAGGTAGGACCAATCAACTGACGACACCTCAAACAGAAACTTAGCCTGGTCCAGACTGACGTAGTTCCTGAAGGTAATATACCAAGGTGACTGGGGAAGGGCTGTGGAGTGTTTCCACACACAGTAAATAGGGGGAGTGGTTGGATATAGCATCCAGTAGGATACCAGTGGCCACAATTCCTATCAACCCGATTAGTTAGTACCCAGTCAATTAATGTACTAGATGTGGCATTAGTGGTTATTCTAGTGGGCATAGTTATGACCTGATGCAGACTGAAGCTTTGCAGTAAGGATAGCAGTGAGTTCTGATGATGTCCGAGCCAATTTAGGTTAGTATTGCCAAGAATAAGTAATTCATTTTGGCCAGCTGTTTTAACAGAGTGTTCCAGAACACTAGTGAAGTCAGCTGGTTCACTGTGGGGTGGGTTATAGACACAGACTATGTGTAGCTTTTTGGTACCCATTTGGAGGAGGGCATAAAGGGATTCACAATTTAAGGTGGAAGGAGAGTTGGTTAAAGAGATGTTAAGATGAGCTTTGTAAAACAAAGCGACTCCCCCATCCCACTTCAGAGCCATTCTGTCAATCCTTGTAAGACTATAGCTGTTTAAGGAACAGACAGAGTCAGACACACAGGGCTTGAGCCATGTCTCAGATGGGCAAAGTATATCAGGATAATTAAGGGAGACCCAAGCTTCAAGTTCAGTGAAGTTATGTGTCAAGCTCGCGATATTTAGATGGGCTATATGGAGACCTTTAGTATTAGCCCAAGTCACATCATTGCAAGGTTGATGAGATGTGGCACCAGGGTTCATTTCAACATCACCTGCCAGTAGTATAGTGAGAATCATGAGATACCAGAGCTTACAATAGATAAAGGGAGTAGCATTGTTAAAATTATAGCGAAACCAAGGTTTCAAGTAAGCAGTAGCTAGACAGATGAAGAACCTTGGAAGTACCAATGGGGTGATGTCCAGGCTGCCAGTACTTCTGACCAGCATATTACAGAAGCGAAAGTCATGATCTGAGCAAAGCTGCCGATCACTGGAAACAAAGCAGGGAACCAGGAGCCAAGCTATGGCAAGTAGCAACATACTGGCTGACAAGGAGAACAGCACCAAATGAGCCATATTACACACTGATTATAGGAAATAGCGAATACAAAGATTGGAGAGCTGAAAAGAGGAGCCAAGGAGACAAAAAGGAGTTGTTGAATGCAGTACACAACAGTTCAGTCAGTGAAACGACTATAGTATGTGCCTAAACGCCCCTAGTGGTAAAGTGGTATAAGGAGCAAATGGCAAATCAGACTGATAGTCACCTGACCATAGACCGCTATAAATATAAAATGTCCAGAGAGAGCGGGCAGGCGGGAGGGAGTGGGTGGGGAGCCGACACGAAGCACTGGAGGGGATCTCATTTGTTCCCATAGACGCCATATGGCGTAGGAAGAAAAAATTACTCACCTTAGTAATGTTGTTTCTTCTAATGGAGTCTTGCTATATTATGACATATGCAGTGAGTCCCAACCATCGAACTGCTCCGGAGGTGAAAGAGTTAACTTTCCATGCCAGGCATGGAACTTTGAGCTCGAGCTCGGCTGAAAACTCTGTCTGTTGTTCTTCAAACTCAAACTGTCAGATCTTTACGAGCAAAACTCACTAAGGTTGTGTGTGAAGCTGTAAACCTACACTAGCCAACTGGCTACTAATATAAGAATGCATTTTTGGTCCCAAAACAAAGACTCAAGTCAGGAGACCCAAAATGAAAAACACACACCCAATCACCCCAAAAAGGAGGGGTGAAAACAAGGTGGGCATCTACTAAGTGCCACACTGCACTGCCCACCCACATCCCAAAAGCAGAGGTTCTGAGAGGGGCAGGTAGGGGAGGTCATAATATAGCAAGACTCATTAGAAGAAACAACATTACTAAGGTGAGTAATTTTTCTTCAAACAACATGAAGTCTTGCTATATTATGACATATGCAGACTACACAGCAGTACCTCCATGGAGGAGGGACAGAACCTACTTAGAAATAGGCTCTGAAGCACAGCTGTGTTAAAACCGAGCATCACTCCTAGCCTGGATGTCCAGGGAGTAATGCTTGGTAAAAGTGTGAACTGTTTTCCAGGTAGCTGCTTGACATATCTCTAGGATAGGGATGTCCCTGGCAGCAGCCAGAGATGCAGCTGTACCTCTGGTAGAGTGAGCCCTGAGGCCTGAGGGAGGAACCTTACCCAGTTTTTCATAGCAAAATTGGATACAAGAGACAATCCACCTGGCAATGGATCTTTTAGTGGCAGGTTTCCCCTTTACTAACCCCACCATAAGTGAGGAACAGTTGGAGGGAGTCAAACCTGTGACCCTTGGTACGTTCTATGTAGTAACTAATGGCTCTTTTGACATCTAAACTGTGCAGTCTCCTCTCGTCAGAGGAGGAATGGTCAGTGAAGTACACAGGGAGAGACACAGATTGATTAAGGTGGAAGTCTGAAACCACCTTAGGCAAGAACTTTCTGTTAGTCCTGAGGACCACCTTATCTCTATGAAAGGAGATAAAATCAGGCTCCACTGACAATGCTTGTAATTCACTTATGCGCCTGGCAGAAGTGATGGCTACCAAAAACACAGTTTTCCAAGTCAAGTACTTAAGCTCTGCTGAAGACAAGGGCTCAAAAGGGGGTTGCATAAGCTGGGCAATGCAAATATTAAGATCCCAGGCAGGGGCAGGGTCCCTGAATGGAGGGTTGGTGTGAAGCAACCCCTTGAAAAACTTGGAGAATACAGGATGAGCTGAAAGAGAAGAGGGTTTACCTGCTGATAAGAAAGCAGACACGGCTGCCAGGTGCACTTTTAGGGTAGCTGGTCTCAGCCCCAAAGTATTTAAATGGACCATATAATCCAGGGCTGTGGGTAAATCAGCAGGTTCTGGGGAGATATGCTTGCCAGAGCACCATATGGAAAATCTCTTCCATTTGCAATTATAAGTAGCCCTGGTGGAAGGCTTCCTAGAAGCCTTCAGGATTTCCAATACACCTTGGGAGAAGTGTAGATCAGCAAACTCTAACTCTTCAAGAGCCAGGCCTTGAGATTGAGAGATTTGAGGTTCGGGTACCAAACTCTCCCCCTGAGCACAGGTTAACAGGTTGTGATTCCTGGGAAGACACAGGGGAAGGCGGACTGCTAAGGGACATAAGGAGTGGGTACCAGGGCTGTCTGGCCCAATCTGGAGCAATCAGGATCATCTTGCAGGGTTGAGATCTGATTTTGACTAGCACCTTGAACAGAAGAGGGAAGGGGGGAAAGCATAGAGAAACTTCCCTTCTCAACTGACAAGGAAGGCATCCAGAGGGACTGAGCCCAACACTGGGGCCTGCAGCAAAAAGGAAGTTGGTGATTGTCTGGGGCTGCAAAAGATCTATCTAGGGTGCCCCATCTGGCAAATACCACCTCAGTACTAGGGGATCCAGTGACCATTCGTGATGGCCCTGGGAAATCCTGCTGAGAGCATCTGCCAGGACATTGTCCTTGCCTGGGAGGTGAACTGCCATAAGGGAGGTGTTTAGAGTAGGCCAGAGACCACAACTTCATTGCTTCGGTGCACAAGGCCGTAGACCGAGTGCCCCCCTTGCTTGCTGATGTACCACATTGTGGTGGTATTGTCTGTTCTGACCTGAATAACTTTGTTCTGAACAGATTTGGAAAAAAACTTGAAGTGCTATGAAAACTGCTCTGAGTTCCAACAGACTGATGTGGAGCAGAGACTCCTGAGGGGACCACCATCCCTGGGTAGTGAGGTCGCCCATGTGAGCTCCCCACCCCAAGAGGGATGCATCTGTAATAAAGATTAAGGAGTGAGTCTGAGGGGCGAAGGGGACCCCCTGTCTCAGATTGCTCTGGTCCTGCCACCACTGAAGGGCTTGGATCAGGGTTCGAGTCACTGGGATCAATTTGGTTAGAGGGTCTCTCCTTTGAGACCAAAAGGCTCTCAAATGGAACTGGATGTCCCTCATCTGAAATCTTGCTCCCTGCACTACTGCTGTAGAAGCAGCCATGTGCCCCAGGAGCTGTAGAAAATGCCTTGCTGGTCGAGAGACCTGCAGGGTGAAAGAGGAGGCCAGAGAGACCAGGGTCCTTGCTCTTTCCAGAGGAAGGAAGGTTCTGGCCTCTTTTGTGTTCAGTTCTGCACCTATGAAGGTGAGAAGCTGGACAGGCTCTAGAACTGACTTTGGAAGACTGAGAAGGAAACCTAGAGAGGTAAGCAGTTGCTGAGTTACCTGAAGATGTAATTTGACTTGGTCTGGAGACTGGCCTACTATGAGCCAGTCATCCAGGTAAGGAAAGATAGCAATTTTTTGCCTTCTTAAGTGGGCAACTGCTACTGCCAGGCATTTTGTGAATACCCTCGGGGCAGAGGTGAGACCGAAAGGCATTGCTCTGATGAGGATAGTTCGAATCTGAGGTACTTTCGATGGGAGCTTCTGATAAGAACATGGAAGTAGGCATCCTTGAGGTCCAGGGACGCTAGCCAGTCCCCTGGCCTTAGAGAGGGTAGAATAATTCCCAGAGTCACCATTCTGAATTTTGGTTTTAAAAGGTGCTTGTTTAGGTATCTGAGATCCAGGATGGGCCGCCATTCTCCTGTCTTTTTTGGGGTAAGGAAGTACCTGGAGTACAACCTTTGCCCTGGTGTAGGGTGGAACCTTTCACAGCTCTGAGAGCCAGGAGGGTAGAAACTTCTGCCGCTAAGGCAAGTGCCTCTGATGGATTTGCAGGTGGAAAGGACCTAGTTCTCATCTTTGGAAATTTTTTGAAGCTGAGAACCAGTCCCTGGCTTACTACTTCCAGGACCCACTTGTCTGATGTTAAAGACTTCCAGTCCTGGACAAAGTAAGCCAGCCTGCCCCCTACAGGTAGTGGAGAATCGACCTGGCCACCCCATCAGGGTGCCTGCTTGGCAGGGGCTTTAGGCTGAGGGGTGGAAGCAGGTCTGCTTGTACCCGTCTGCCTCTCCCTCTAAAGAACCCCTCTGGGCATAAGCTGAAGAGGAGGCCTGGGCTTGGTAAAAGCCTATGAAAAGGCCTGCCCTGCCCCTGGAAGGCTGCCTTTGAGGAGTGGCCTGCCTTTCCTTGGCCTGTGCACTCCTATAGGTGTGCACCTAGATGCCTCAATACCATCAGCAGCCACCTGCTCCAGCTCCTTGGCAAGCTGGCCAGGGACCTGTTTGCTAGAGCCATAACAGTGTCCCATCTGGATTTCTGGTATCTAGCAACATAAGCCATATAATTTGCCTGTCTGAGTCCCAGGGATGCTGCCATGTACTGTTTCTTTGCCATGGCATCAATTCTCCTGGAGTCCTTGTCACGGGGTGCCAAGGGAACATTTGCCTTGTCACAGGCTGCAGCCTGCACTACCCCAACATGACTGCATTGTTGTGTAACTCCGTATCAGAGCCTGACAATGTGTACCTCTTGTCCATTCTTTTATCCACAGGAGGTATAGTGTGAGGAGTTTTAGAATTTTACTGTCTGTTTCCCAAAAGATTTATGTAAAGGAATAGACAGTCTCCTAGACTCTGGGATATCCATCATTTCTACATAGTCAGGCTCTTCTTGATCATCCACAGCTTCCTCCATAGGGAGCTGGAGGTTTCAGCCACTTTTTATAAAACATAAAATGAGAAGGGGACTCAGAAAACCTAGGTGGAGACACTCCTGAAGGTCTGTCTGGGGAGATGTCCGTTCAATGGGCACATCCAGACTTTCAAATCTACATTCACTCTCTCCTCATACTCTCTCCCTCCTCCGGTTCATAAATTCTCTAAATCATACTCTTGAACCGTGGAACCGACCAAACCGATGCTTACCTGATGGTGCCAGTTCGGTCGGAACCGGGAAAGCGATCGGACAATTTAATCGCTGGCTATTTCTTCAGCGGTTGGAGAGGGAAGTTTTGCTCCACACCTGCTGATTTTCTAGTCCTTGCTGGAACCGACTCCTCCGAGTCGGCTCTCGCCCGAGGAAGTCTCGCCTGGTCAGAGGGCACTCCTCCAGTTCGGTTTCAACCGAACCGGCTGGCCATCCGGTTCAGCAGACTTTTTGGCCTCCCTTTCCCTGAGCCTACCAACTCTTTTTTCCAGGGTAGCTGCAGGACAATTTTTACAAATCTGGCAGTCTGCATTGAGGTGGTCAAACCCCAGACAATAAACACAGGTGGTGTGGGGGTCAGCCTTAGCAAAGACTTCCCCATAGACACTGCAGTGTTGAAAACCCAGTGGGCCCAGTTTTTCTTTTGGGTTTCTCAGACATAGTGCCAGCCTAACCAAAACTTGCCCGTTTATGGCAATCCACCAAGCAAGACTCTCTTATCGGTTCCCAACCGTGTCACGGGTCATGGAAGAACCGTAATGAAATCTGTTTTTAGAACCGATAAGAACCGGGAACCGCACTCTAAAAGACAGATTAATGTATTTAAAACAACCTGATCGGTTCAAACCGAACCGATAAACCGTTTACAAGTTCCACACAGAAAGTATATGTAAAACCTATCTAGTACTTACAAATACCACAGACAGAGCTTGAACCGACCGGTTGCGGTTTAAATTCGGTTAAAAAAAACGAAAAATTAATACTTTAACCGACAAAATGAACCGAGCAGAAGGAGAAATCTCCGGAGCGACTGTTCAGTGAGGTGAAGTAAAGAATCTGACAGTTTGAGTTTGAAGAACAACAGACAGAGTTTTCAACTGAGCTCGAGCTCAAAGTTTCATGCCTGGCATGGAAAGTTAACTCTTTCACCTCCGGAGCAGTTCGAAGGTTGGGACTCACTGCATATGTCATAATATAGCAAGACTTCATGTTGTTTGAACCATCCATTGCTGGATCTGACCCAAAATGGCCACCGGGACTGAATGAGTTAAGCTCTCGGTGGGTGCTCCCACAGAGTAAATTGCTGATTCAGTACCTTCATCCTTGATTTGAACCACCAGTGTGGTTCGAAAGGGCTGGCTGGCAGCTGAAGCAGTGAGAGAAATCTAGGCTTTCGGATGGAAAATTGGGTGGTCTCCTGATCGCAGGACCGCAGAGGAGCTATCAGCTGGCCAGGCTGCAATGGCAGCACCACTGGAGAGGGTCAGAGTCACACCCGAGGCAAGCGGGGAGAGCCTGGGGAAGAGAGGAGGGGAGAGGGGTTAAGAAGGGAGCAATTGTAGGCAGGGCTAGTAAACACAAAGGAAAAGGGGTGGGTGCACAGTGTAGGGGACAAAGAACAGTTTGTAGCAGAAGAGAGGCAGAAAACAGATTAGGCAAAGTTGCAGGAACAGGGGGAAGGGAGAAGCTGAGGCAACTTGGGGAAAAAAACAAGTATGGAAGGATCACACTGCAGTAAAGCAATTTAGACATTCAGCTAAGTGTGGTAGAAATTGAGCAGATTAGTAGCCAAAGTATAGGGGACAGGGTGAAAATGTAAAGCAAAGGAGATTTTAAGAATTAAGTTTAGGAGTGCACATCCTACAGCAAAATAAATCAAACAGTTCCCTTAAGTTATATAAACTTTTACAGTGCAAGGAGGCTGAAACAGTATTAAATAAAAGCAGTAGTCACAATTAATTAGTTGGCTAGATAAGGGCAAAAACACTTTACAGAAATTAACACAGAGATCAATATAGATTGTAAAATAGAGCCGTTTAAAAAGTAGTATTCAGAGAAAATTACATGTCTAGATAGGGACAATCACTAAAGAGAAATTTAATCAGAGCTCGATATAGTCTGTAAGACAGATCAGTTTAAAAATAGGAGTAAAGTCTACAAGTCGCGGAATCAACCTCAGACAAGCTATGGCGTTCACCAGCGGCTGGGTTAAGAAAAGGCGCCAAAGTTCAAAAGTCCTTAAACTGGCAGTGGGCGCTCCCACAGAGTAAACTGCTAGTTCAGTACCTTTGTCCTAGATTCGAACCACCAGCGTGATTCGAAGGGGCTGGCTGGCGGCTGAAGTGGCAAGAGAAATCTAGGCTTTCGGATGGAAGATCAGGCGGTCTCCTGATTGCAGGACCGCAAGGGAGCTATCAGCTGGCAGGGCGGCAATGGCAGTGCCGCCGGAGAGGGTCAGAGTCGTGCCCAAGGCAGGCAGGGAGAGCCTTCGGCCTTGATTCGAACCACCAGCGTGGTTCAAGTGACTGGCTGGTGGCTGAAGCAGCAGAGAAATCTACGTTTCATTATACATTTTATATACCTGTTCCTCGCTTGGGGGTTGTACTTATGGTTCCCCCCATCCATCCAGCTATCTCTGCAGCCGCTGCCCCAACCACAGCCAGAGCTCTGAAATCCTTATGTCCTACCCCTCCCTGGCCACATCGCGGTGGGTACGTGCCCCTCAAGCCGCAGAAGAACAGGTGGCAGGCACACCAGGGGAGCTGCCTGGGTGTGACCAACACGGCGGCACCAGATCCTTCCTTCATAATGCTCGGGGGACTGGCATTGATTTTTTCCACCTGATTTCTTCCAATGGCGCAGGCGTGCAATGACGCCAAGGACTCTCCGAGCGCATGTCCGGCATCAGTCTGCGTCGACCCCACAGCAGACCACGCCACACACCAACCCCCAGCCACCACCAGGAGCCAGTACTGCCGCGGTCGATCCCTCCAACCCTTCCCAGAGAAGGAGAGTAGTCCCTGGGATGCTCAATCCTCCTCCTCCCCCCCAGCCGACCCCCAGCACCCAAGGTCGCTCCAGACCCCAGGTCGCTGGCGTGGTGCAAGGTCCAGCGCCTCAACCCTCAGTGCCACCAACCGAGCCAGCACGAAATCTAGGCTTTCTGATGGAAGATCAGGTGGTCTCCTGATTGCAGGACCGAAGGAGAGCTATCAGCTGGCGGGGCAGCAATGGCAGCACTGCTCGAGACGGTCAGAGTCGCGCCCAAGGCGGGTGGGGAGAGCCTTGATCTTGGTTTTTATGCTTCTGGGGCTGACTGGGCGGCTTTGTTCAGCCCTGTCCCCAGGTGCCATCGGCTGGCCTGCTACACCTCTTCATCTTGGGTTACTTCCCCCATGGATTCCCCTACCCCCCATGTCTGGGACAGGGGAGGGAGGGCCATCCTCTCCACCAGAGATTCCCATCCAGATGTTTCCCCAATGGAGCAGCAGGGTGGGCCGCAGGACCTCGGGCAGGGCTTCATGAAGCCCAGTCCCCCTTCCATTTTCCACCAAGTTTGTTCTCCTCTCCAAGGTTACAGTAAACACAGAGGGCACATGTTCGTGGAGGCATGAATGCACTTCAGAACCACCAGCCCCGTTCCACCCACCAGGTGTTCTGCCAGCCACCCGAGTGTCGGCACTACTACCAGTCCTCCACCTGGTGGCAGCCAAGAGCAGAAATATGTCATCACCCCAATCCAGAAGAAGAGAGCTGTCTGGCTGCCACTCTATGCTCTCCCAGCCCAATTCAGCCCAGTCGACCCCCAGCAACCCCAGCTCGTTCCCAAACTGGGGTAAAGTGGAAAACGTAAGGTGCATTATGGTGCCTCAGTTCCTCTGCACCACCGGGCTAGTGAGAGAGAGGATTTTATGAGCGTTTCCTCTCTGCTGTGTGCAAAACATTTTCTTTTGTATTTCTGTAGAATTACTGTTGCCCATAGTCTGAGTGTGTAGTATCGTGAATTATCTGTGTAAATATCTTGAAATATTAAAAATATTTTTATATATTTCATGTTTCTGTGACTGAATCCTTTGGGGCACAGCTAACCAGTTTATAACTGACAATAACTGTACTTCTACCACCAAGGAGAAGGCTACCATTACCATATCCTATTTCTAAAGTAAGGTGTTCTCAGCTGTGACAGAGAGGGGTGGGTCGTGCGACCTTGAGCAAGAAGCACTGTACCGTGTGAGCAGTGGCTCTGAAGGGATATGAAACTGGAAATACCACAAAAGAATGTCTGAGTGGTGGCAGCTATGGAAGTACTGGGGCAAGGAGGCAGTAGAGTGTAGTGGTTAAGGGCAATGAGCTGAAAACCTGAAGACCTGGGTTTGAATCTCATTAGCCCCCACTTGCATACTGTGTGACCCTGAGCAAGTCCCTTAACTTCCTTGTGCTTCCAGGTTGCACCTGGAAACAAGCTCTAGCTTAGTGTGTTTTTCCTAGTTAAATAATCTCCCCCCAACCCCCATGAGAAAGCTGGTAACAGTAACGTAAGCTAAGTCTGGGACAGACCAGTCTGCCACAAAGTGGTGGCAGCAGAGTGGGATCTGAAAAGAGTGTCAGTATTTATTTATTTATTCAAGTCTAGGATTACAAATACCTTTCAGCCATGGCTCTTCTACAAAGGTTCCACGTCATAGGGAATAGACATACAGTGGTAGGAAAGATTATAACATTAGTCAACAATATTGTACTATAGTTATAGGTTAAACAAAATAACATTTTAAGGCCTGGTACTAGATGGCCTGATGAGATCAGATAACCTGCAGCGAGTGAGCGGTTAGCTGAAAGGAAACAGAGGATAAAGAAGACAGAGAAGGGGGGGTACAGGAGGACAAACAACTCTGCAGCCATAGGCGGTTGTCAAGTTCAACAGGCGATAAGTGCTGGTGACAAGAGTGGGGGATGGGAAGGGGGGGAGTGGAGGGCAGGTGAAGTAGGGACGTCGAAGAAATAAAAGCATCAGAGGGGAAATGTTCCACCTGATGGGAGTCAAGAGAGGTAGAGGAGACCCCAGGGACAAGACAGCTACAGTCATGGGGGGGCAGTAACAGGACCTAGAGACAGTAAGGTGCGTCCGTAGTCTAGACTTAAAAGTGCCAAGAGTAAGTGCAGTAGAGATGGCAGGGTTGAGGCTGTTCATCCAAAGGGGAGCTTTGTAGGCGAAAGAGCGTTGACCTTGGGAGGTGCGACAGTGTGGGACTTGCAGGAGTTGAGATTTTGACCCCCTGGTGGCCTTCATGTGATTCCTGTTATTTTGTAGCAGGGCTGTGACCCCCGGAGGTGCAAGGCCAAGGATGATTTTCTTGGCCATTGTGCAGGTCAGGTACTTAATGTGATTTGAGAGCTGTAGCCAACCAGTTTTAGAGTACAGATCGCAGGTGTGGGTGAGACGGTGGGAACCAGAGATGAGCCGACAAGACTTATTGAGGGCGGTAGAGATGCATTTGAGGGTAGTCGCAGTGACAGAGCCATAAATGATGAGACCACAGTCAATAATCAATACCACGGAACTCTGTACGGCAATCTTTAAGGCTTCAGGGGAGAGCTGTTGTCTGTAGAGGAGACCAGTTCTGGTGTTTGCTGCCTTTGCCACAGAGTCGACATGGGCACCGTATGAGAGGTACAGGTCCAAAAGTATCCCCAGGTATTTGAAGTGTGGGACCTGATCCAGGGTATTCCCAGGTGAAGTGATGATAGTCAAGGGGTGAGATTTGTGCCTATTGTGGGAGTTGCAGAATAGCATCGACTTAGTCTTTTTGTGGTTAAGGACAAGTTTATGCCTAGAAACCATGACTCAACAGTACTGAAGGCAAGTTGGAGATTCTGTTGTAAGGCCACAGGGTCCTTGTGAGAGGAGAAAACAGCAGCATCATCTGCGTATAAGATGATATTCTCAGTGCAGGATTGTGGTAGAGAGTTTAGAAACAGACTGAAGAGGAGCGGGCCCAGGATTGACCCTTGTGGGACACCGGATCGAACTGGTAAGGTGTCAGACTGGGTATTGGCGATTTTCACTTTTTGTGAGCGGTTTTCAAGGTAACTTTTGAACCATGAGGCCTTGTCAGGGGAGAGACCAATATTCTGCAGTTGGTCGACCAA
The DNA here is from genome assembly GCA_016271365.2 of Neoceratodus forsteri. Lineage (NCBI taxonomy): Eukaryota > Metazoa > Chordata > Ceratodontiformes > Ceratodontidae > Neoceratodus > Neoceratodus forsteri. The sequence continues at coordinate 246,112,735 of CM057457.1, forward strand.
CAGCTGGTGGTGGACAGTATCGAACACCTTGGAGAGGTCTATGAAAACCACCCCTGTAAGCATGCCCTGATCGAGGGATTTATGTACTGCCCCAGTGAATTCAAGCAGAGCGGAGGAGGTGCTGTGACCCTTTCTGAAACCGTGCTGTTGAGTGCACAGTAGGTTGTATTTGTCCAGATGGTCAGCTAGTTGGTCAGCTACGATTCGTTCAAGAGCCTTGGAGAGGGGAGGCAGAATCGAGATCGGGCGATAGTTTGAGTGGCTAGACTCGTCACCGCTTTTGTGGGCTGGGATGACCAAGACAATTTTCCAAAGGTCTGGGAATTGACTGGTGCAGAGGGAGAGATTCATAATGCTGGTTAAGGGTAGAAGAACTTCCTCAAGAGTTAGCGACAGAATCTTCAGGTCAAGAGAGTCGCCACTGGTTCTGGATTTGGAGATAGCAGTAGTGATGTAGCAGTGTGCGGCGTTTGATGAGATTTCCCAAAAGAAGAAATGGGGAGTAACGGCCTGTGCAGGATGGATGTTAGAGGAGCAGTTATCTACTTTGAAGAAGTCAGGGGGAAGAACAGCACTAAGATCAGTAAAGGCAGAGTTAAAGGTATTGGCAATGACCAGGGGTCCAGAGTCGTGGTCCCATTAACTTTCAGCAGGACAGGAGGGTTTTTTGGTTGTATCCCTGTGATTCCCTTAATGTTATCCCAAAAAGCACGTCCGTTACCCCAGGAGTTGGTTAGTACGTTCTTATATAAGGAGCTTTTTGTGAGTCAGATGGCCTTGGTACAGGCATTACAGGCCTGTCTGTATTTTTGCAGGTCAGGCAGTGTGCCAGTAGATTTGGCCACCGCCCAAAGGTGGTCCCTTTGTTTCGGTTGAGATAGGAGCTTGGCATTAATCCAGGGATTACAGAGTGTCTTGGCTTTCCGTCTTTTAACCGGAGCAAAGATGACACAGGCCTTGTTGAAAGTGGCAATGAATAAGTCAAGGGCCAGGTTGACATTAGTAACCTTGCAGATAGGTTTCCAGTCATTTTGAGACAGGTAGTGCTTAAGATGAGCAAGTTGACCACGTGGGAGGACCCTAGTGGTTACTGAGGGAATCCGGCAGTACAGTGGTGTTGAGGATCCTGGATGGGTGGCTGTTAAGTACCCAGTCCAGCAGGGTACTAGTCCCAGTCTTATAGTTAGATCTAGTCGGTGAGACAACCATCTGTGAGAGGTTAGCAGAGGCAATAGAATCTTTCAGCTCCCCAATATCTGATGCTAACCAACTGATGTTGAAGTCACCAAGTAGGACAATTTTGGCACCTGGAGATTGGGCACTGATATACCTGAGGACATCATTGAGACCTTTAACCTGGTTCCTAGGTGGGATGTAGATGGAACCTATCATTAAGGCTTTTTAATTTGGTCCAAGGAGAATTCTTAAGGGTAGCAACTGAGCCGAGAAGTCTAACTTCGGGGGTGCGAGAGGGAGCACCAGCAGGGAGTCTTTGACGTAGATGGCACAGCCACCCCCTTTCTTGGTGACCCGGTCCAGCCTAAAGATGCTGTATCCTTGCAGTGTTCATGCCTGATTGGGGACTTTCGGAGTCAGCCATGTTTCCATCACTGCTACGACATCAGGGTAGTGTTGTCTTACGAAGACTTGAAGAGCATCAAGTTTAGACAGCAGGCTGCAGATGTTGAGAGAAACAAGTCGAAGCGCACCTATATTAGATTTGTTGCTTGATGTACAAGGTCCTGGGTTTGGATGGATGTTCCCTGAGAGCAGTAGGTGGAAGAGTAGTAGTTTTAAGGAGCCAAGGCGTAGCTCCTTAAGGGATAACTTGTGGCGGTGTTTAGAGTGGGGGCAGTGTGTAGGTCGCAGATGGTAGTCCCAGAGTGGTATAGTAAGTTGCAGCGAGGTTACTCCAGTCCACAATCCAGGCATAGTTGAGTTAAGCAGGAGCCAAGTGTTGGCCATAGGTGGGCCAGGAAGAGGCCCGAGTGAGTAGTGGAGGGTTCCTTTAGAAAGACAGGAGTAGTCACGGATGCTGGTGGTATGGGAGAGAGGGCAGGGGTAGCAGTGGCCAGGGAGGAAGAAAATGGGGGGAACAGCAAGCAGGAGGAGGAGGGATAGGACAAAGGTGAGGAGTGACCAAGAGGTAGGCATTTTATTAGGGGGCAGGGGTATCAAGGGGAAATACAGACAGTGGGTAGAGCTACAGCCTAGTATAAGACAGTGCTAACAGCAGGCAGGCACTGTGAGGGGCAGTAAGCGGAGGCGGGCAAGGAGGGAAAGGACCAGAGACAGGCGAACCAATGGGCTAAGGAAGCGTGGGGTGGGCGGTGCCGGGGGTTGGGTTTAAGCGTATTTAACTAAGGTGGGGGGGTGGGGGGCAGGCGAAAATTTACGGCAAAAGTCTATGATTTTCAACGGATGCAACGCCCAGCAAGCAGAGGAAAAGCCAAGAGAAACAGGGAGCCAATCGGGGCAGCACAGGCAGCGGGCGACCAATCCGGGAGCAAGGCAGCGAGAGCTCGACCAATGGAAGCTGCCGGCAGCTTCCTCAACCCCAGGCAGAAGTCTTACCCTTGCGCTGTGGAGCTCGGAGGCGGGCAGGAGAGGCGGCTGGTGCGGCCAGATACAGGAGCCACGGCCGTGCCGAGAGATGGACCCAGCGGCCTGATCAGGGCTTGAATCTACTGGGAGAAGAGACAGGAGGCGAGTTACTTATAAGGGCATAGCAGGACAAAGTAGGAGAGGCCAGTAAAAAGATTTAAGCCAGAGGGGCGTGGAGCGAGAGAAAGAAAAAAAAAAACCAAAAAACAAAGGCAGAGAGCTTAGCTGAAGCGGGGGCGGGGGGCAGCCAAGGTCAGAGACAATGGATATTCCAGACCTGGAGCCAGGGAAGAGAGAGAGAAGAATAATGAATGCAGAAAAAGTCACAGGGCTAGAGGGGTTGCACAGGAAAGCGTTGAGAAGGGGTGCAGAAAAGCAGGGAGGGGGTACAGAGAGAGAGCAGCAGAGCAACACAGTACAGTTTTTAGGCACAGTTAACACTTAACAGCAGTAATCAGGCAGTAGTCAAACAGTCATGCACAATTACAGTAGGTTTAAGCAGGCATAAAAAAAAAAAATTTACAGCAAAAGTCTACGATTTTCAATGGGTGCAGCACCCAGCAAGCAGAGGAAAAGCCGAGAGAAACAAGGAGCCAATCAGGGGCAGCACAAGCAGCGGGCGACCAATCTGGGAGCAAAGCAGCGACAGCTCGACCAATGGAAGCTGCCGGCGGCTTCCCCGACCCCAGGCAGGAGTCTTACCCTTGTGCTGTGGAGTTCGGAAGCAGGCAGGACAGGCGGCTGGTGTGGCCAGATATAGGAGCCACTGCCGTGCCAAGAGATGGACCCAGCGGCCCAATCAGGGCTTGAATCAATGTGCTGTGGAGCTCGGAGGCAGGCAGGAGAGGCGGCTGGTGTGGCCAGATACAGGAGCTGCGGCCGCACCGAGAGATGGACCCAGTGGTCCGATCAGGGCTTGGACCCTTGTGCTGTGGAGCTCGGAGGCGGGCAGGAGAGGCGGCTGGTGCGGCCATATACAGGAGCCACGGCCGTGCCCAGAGATGGACCCAGTGGCCAGATTAGGGCTTGAAACTTTGTGCTGTGGAGCTCGGAGGTGGGTAGGAGAGGCCTGATACAGGAGCTGCAGCCGTGCCAAGAGATGGACCCAGCAGCCCGATCAGGGCTTGAATCCTTGTGCTGTGGAGCTCGGAGGCAGGCAGGAGAGACAGCTGGTGTGGCCAGATACAGGGGCCGCGGCCGCAGCCGTGCCAAGAGGTGGACCCAGCGGCCCGATCAGGGCTTGAATCCTTGTGTTGTGGAGCTCGGAGGCGGGCAGGAGAGGCAGCTGGTGTGGCCAGATACAGGAGTCCTGGCCGCACTGAGAGATGGACCCAGCGGCCCGATCAGGGCTTGAATCCTTGTGTTGTGGAGTTCAGAGTCGGGCAGGAGAGGCGGCTGGTGTGGCCAGATACAGGAGCCGCGGCCGCGCCGAGAGATGGACCCAGAGGCCCAATCAAGGCTTGAATCCTTGTGCTGTGGAGCTCGGAGGTGGGCAGGAGAGGCGGCTGGTGTGGCCAGATACAGGAGCCGTGGCTGCGCCGAGAGATGGACCCAGCAGCCCGATCAAGGCTTGAATCCTTGTGCTGTGGAGCTCAGAGGTGGGCAGGAGAGACGGCTGGTGTGGCCAGATACAGGAGCTGTGGCTGCGCCGAGAGATGGACCCAGCGGCCCGATCAGGGCTTGAATCCTTGCGCTGTGGAGCTTGGAGGCAGGCAGGAGAGGCGGCTGGTGCCGCCAGATACAGGAGCCGCAGCCGCCCCGAGAGATGGACCCAGCGGCCCGATCAGGACTTGAATCCTTGTGCTGTGGAGCTCGGAGGCGGGCAGGAGCAGCGGCTGGTGCGGCCAGATACAGGAGCCACGGCCGCACCGAGAGATGGACCCAGCGGCCCGATCAGGGCTTGAATCCTTGTGCTATGGAGCTTGGAGGCGGGCAGGGGCGGCGGCTGGTGCGGCCAGCTACAGGAGCCGTGGCTGCTCCGAGAGATGGCCCCAGCAGCCCGATCAGGGCTTGAATCCTTGTGCTGTGGAGCTCGAAGGCGGGCAGGACAGGCGGCTGGTGTGGCCAGATACAGGAGCCGAGGCCGCACCAAAAGATGGACCCAGCGGCCCGATCAGGGCTTGAATCCTTGTACTGTGGAGCTCATAGGCGGGCAGGAGAGGCGGCTGGTGCGGCCAGATACAGGAGTCGTGGCCACACCGAGAGATGGACCCAGCAGCCCGATCAGGGCCTGAATCCTTGTGCTGTGGAGCTTGGAGGCAGGCAGGAGAAGTGGCTGGTGCAGCCAGATACAGGAGCCATGACTGCGCCAAGAGATGGACTCAGCGGCCCGATCAGGGCTTGAATCCTTGTGCTGTGGAGCTTGGAGGCGGGCAGGAGAGGCGGGTGGTGCGGCCAGATACAGGAGCCACGGCCGGGCCGAGAGATGGACCCAGCGGCACTATCAGGGCTTGAATCCTTGTGCTGTGGAGCTTGGAGGCGGGCAGGACAGGCGGCTGGTGTGGCCAGATACAGGAGCCACGGCCGCACCAAGAGATGGACCCAAGGCCCGATCAGGGCTTGAATCCTTGTGCTGTGGAGCTCAGAGGCGGGCAGGAGAGGTGGCTGGTGCGGCTAGATACAGGAGCCGTGGCTGCGCCGAGAGATGGACCCAGCAGCCCGATCAGGGCTTGAATCCTTGTGCTGTGGAGCTTGGAGGCGGGCAGGACAGGTGGCTGGTGCAGCCAGATACAGGAGCCGCGGCCGCGCCAAGAGATGGACCCAGCAGCCCGATCAGGGCTTGAATCCTTGTACTGTGGAGCTCGGAGGCGGGCAGGAGAGGCAGCTGGTGCGGCCAGATACAGGAGTCGTGGCCGCGCCGAGAGATGGACCCAGCGGCCCAATCAGGGCTTGAATCCTTGTACTGTGGAGTTCGGAGGCGGGCAGGAGAGGTGGCTGGTGCGGCCAGATACAGGAGCCACAGCCGCGCCGAGAGATGGACCCAGCGGCCCAATCAGGGCTTGAATCTAGTATAAAGGTTATCTGTCTAGTCACAGAACAGGACATAAAAAGGGAGATGGCATATTCTACCAAATTTTTTTTTAATTTTTGTTAAGTAAGAGTAGACAGACAGACAGAAGATGTTATGCCTGGGCCATGTGAGGAGCGCTTACTGCTACAACTGCAGCAGCTGTGCCAAAGGAGAGAAACAGCCTATGAGGAGGGCCAAACATGGGTGGAATTGATAATCCTAGAAGGAAGTGACCAGGAAAGCCATACAAAAGTGGTCACTGACAGCCAAAGTTGTGGGATGGAGGCTATGTATTATGCAGATGTGCCAGAGCCCTTGACTAGGGCAGCTGTGGAAATAGATCGGGTATGGATGCTGGAGCTTGCCATGCTTGAGAAGAAGGCAGAAACTGAGAAGCGAAAGGCAGAGATGATCTACAGAAGATGAAACTGAAAGCAGAGGAGGAGAAGTGAAAGGCTGAGGAGTAAGAGAAAGAGTGCCAGTACAAGTTCCAATGAGAGGAAAGGCAGTGCCAACGAGATCCCGATAAAAGAGAGCAAGCATGTGAGAGAGATGAAGAGGCTGAAGCCAGAAGACATCACTATAAACAGTGAGTCTTTGCATGTGGGGTTGGACCCAGGAAGCCAAAATTAATTCTAAAATGTTTCCTTGATATCAGAAGCGGGATGATCTTGATTTGTTTTTAAGATCTTTTGAGAGAATCTGTGGGCAACTGGAACTGGGCAGGGCTTCCTGGCTGGCTCACCTACTGCAACTGCTTACATGCAAGGCATTACAAGCATTTGCCCGAATGTATGATAATGACTGCATAGACTATGATAAAGTGAAAAATGCTTTCCTGAAGCATTTTGAGTTAACCCCGAAGCCTACAGGCAAATATTTAGGTGGTTAAGAAAGGCCATGGGGGAAAACTATGCTGAAATATGTGTGCAACTAAGCAAATTATTAGAACTCCAGATAGGACGTGCAAAAGCTCGCTGTGTCTCTTTCTTCAGAAACAATTTTAAAATTGCACAGAGGATCACAGAATATGGTTGCTAGACAGAACTCCAAGCTCACGACGGAGGCAATTGGCAGGGCTGCTAAGTTCATATCAGCCAACCATCCTCTCACCACAAAGAGAATGGGGAGGGGCATCAGGTGGTTTTAGGATTTACTGGAGGGAACCACGGGGTGGGGGAGACAGCTTAAAGGAAGCCACCTGGTCTTAAAAGCACGGGACAGGTGAACACAGGTGCTATATATGCCACAACAGGTGCAGGCCTCGACATTGCTGTGGGTTGGCCAGCTGTTGGGCACTATGAGGCTGAAAAGATAACCTTAAATTTGAACTGAGCACTCCCCTTGGGTTCCAGGGCAAGCCCTGGGTACTCACGGTTTGATGAGTCTTAGCAGTCTCCAAGATGCAAGGGTGTCACTGATCCGGGAACAAGGAGCTCCGTTCACAAAGGGCACAAACACGGGCTGCAAACTGATACTTGCTATTAGGCCTTGATCTTGACTGAAGGTCTAGCAGCTTGCCCCCTTGATTGAAGATTTGGCCACTTGTCACCTTCGGCCTCTTCTGGCCCACTGCAGAGAACACGTGCAGGTCCCACCCAGCCACAGGAGGCCCAGACCCGAGAATGGCTCCACAGCCCGGCTCCCACCAC